>CM065123.1:26537500-27242500 GCA_033026305.1 Cirrhinus molitorella
AACTGCTTGCCTGCAGTTACTCCTGAAGAGGGGTGAAAAATTACCTAACCTAACGTTAAATTACATATAAAATCAAGACTGCATTAAAATCTGGATAGCCAACTAACGTTAAACTATCCTGTCTCACAAAAAGAAGGAGATCCCATCCAAATAGGCCTGTTATCACTCAAATCTACGCTAATGCTAATGTGCTGAAGAGCTAACTCGATGTTCCATAAGCCATTTTAAAATTAAAAATACCACCAAAAAAAACACTTTATTAATGTTAATGTAACTGTCAACTGTACAAATCAAGCATATTTTAAAAGTATTCTTACCTTGTTCAGTCCTCTTCAACCTGGGCGGCCACAGCTTTTCTACTCCGAGGAGGATTTCTGAATGGTGGCACCAGTTAAAAAACCATGTTCAGATTGCAAATCCGAGCAATGTCTGTAATGAGTCCGCTAAGTGACAGTGCGCGGTCCAGAGGAGGGATACATTCTGGGCGAATGGCCAAACTGACAGTGCAGCGGAGCTGGCGACTTGCTGATTTGCTGAAACATGCACCTTCACTTAATCTACTTGAGAAAACAATTCCAGGGTATATCAGAGTACACTGTAAAAAATGAAAAGTTGACTTAACTTAAAATTTCAAGGCAACTTGCTGCACAGCTTTTTTGAGTTTACTCAACTTTGTACTTGAGTTGTTCACTCAACTCAAGTCACTGAGTAAAGTCAAATATGTATTTTTTGTTCAGCTAACACAGTTTTGTTAGTAAAAAAGACTTGTAATGCTTTTCCAATGTGTCTCAAATTATAGTTTGTCCTTAAAACTCCAGAAAAAAAGTTCAAAGAGGTTTTGTTCTAGTTAACATTTATACAATATAATAAAATAAAACTGCAGGCTTCAAATTGTGTTTATTTTCTTGACTGTAGAAATACAAACAAGGTAAAATAATAGCATACTTCTGTAGGATTACAAATTTAAGAATCTATTTAAGATCTGAAGATCCTACATCCTGATTTAACATCATATATAAATTAAGGTTATCTACATTGTATTAGGCATTTAATGTGAACATAGTGGTGTCTGTTTACTGAAAGGCAACTGGATGTGAATTTCACACCTTGGTAGTTCTCGTGGCCAGGTGAAGATTAAACCATTTGGGTACTGTTAAGTAAGTTTGTTCAACCTCAAAGTCGGGGGTTGATTTCCTGTATTGTCTTTAGAAGTGGTCACTTCTGTAAGGTCCACACTTTTAAGGACTGCCCACTGAATGCCTATAAAATACAATGTATCAGTTGCCTAATTCAGACTTGTTTTGATGACTGCAGCGTGAACCAGCACGTTTCTCAATAAAGAACTCTGCTGAAAACCCAAAACGTCTCCTGGTCTGAAGAAACTTTACAACACTTCCTAACAGAAAAACAATCAATAAAATCAAAAGAAAAAAAAAATCCTGAAAAAATCAAATAAAAATTAAATCAAATCAATAAAAACAAACTGAAGATGCATAAGTGAAGATTCACTTTTAATCTTTTAATATATAAAAGCTTTGTCTCAATTCCTTAGAATGTCTAAAACATTAAAACACCAATTGTCACGAACTGTGCTGCTATGGCTCCCTCCGTTCACCCTTAGAGGGAGCCTTCAATATATTATGGACCATTATTCACTACATTTCCCATAACCCTCTTCTCATGGACTTCCTGTTACCTCTCACCTCTCACCTTAGTCAGCCATCTTAGTTCACCCCATAGACTATAAATAGACCGGTTCTCCCTCAGTCACATCGCAAAGTCTTAACTAGCCCAGTCTGTTAATTCCGGGCGTTTTCCTAGTCCTTGTTTTCCCATTGTTTCGACCCCCGTAGTTTACTCGTCCTTGATCGTTCGCCCCCCCCGCTTCGTCTCCCCTAATCTTCTTTGGATTATCTGTTTTGCTCCCGATTGCTCCTGTTGACCCAGTGCCTGCCTGACTATGAGTGTGAATAAAAGTCTGCGTATTGTAGGGTAGGGACCAATCAGACAATGGTTCATTAGATTTAACCAAATCAGTGGTTTATTCAATTAACAAAGAAGCAGACTTCCCCTCACCCAACCCAACAGTGGGTGACAAAGTCTCAACCAGGACGCTTCTAGCAACCACTGATAATGTCAGTTTACTAAGCAAAACTATGCAGGAGAATCTGCAACTATGCAGGCAGACTGTCTTTCTTCACTCACTTCCCCCCCATAGGAAAGACACAATGCTCATAGAAATGGACTCTTCCCTATTTCATTCACAGACAAACCTTTATGTGAACGAAGACACATAGCTCATATATCAGTGTGTGTATATTACGACTGTCCATGTCCTTTGTATTTCTTACTTTATAACCGTTTTATGCTTGTGTCTTGATAGGATGCTAATGTAACCACATACAGTATATGCCATGTTTGGTCTCTTTTGACTCGTATGTAGATTTCCTGAAAGATGCTGTGTATTAGATACTGATACCGGTGCAACATATTAACGTTCTAATAATCTTTAGTATTTCTGGCCTGAACCCCTATTGATTTAAATATGCAAACTGACATTTTTCTGAAACAAAGGGCCATAAAACGAAGACCCAGTTTCAAACCTCCCACTGAGAAAGCCAGCCTTCTCATTGGTCGGAACTACTTGGGAAGGTGTGACTCTGTCCAGACTTTAAAGGGCTCACACCCCGTTCCGGCCCTCTCTGCTCTTCTCCTCTTCTTCCGAAAGATCTTCAGATAGTTATCGTGGAGGTCCTCCACGGAAAGGCCGTGGGGCAAACCCCGTGGCCCAGCCACATGCGGTTTCCCCCCCCAGCATGAGGCCGGACTCTCTCTTTCTATCCTGGCATCTACACCTCAGCCCCTTGGTAACCATCCGATCAGCCGATCAATGGAACAATGAAGGCTCCATCTCCATTACATCATCAGGACTACCTTTGAGCTGGCATCTGGACCCTTGCGTAAGCACCACACAAAAGGAAACCATTATGCAAGTAACCATTTAACTATTAGATGCAATAAGAAAGCTGTGCCCCTTGTAGGTCAAGGAGATTCAGGTTTTTCTGATGATTTGGTTGTGCTGATGTAAAAGATTGCCAGTCTACTCTCTCTTTCCTCCTCACTCACTCTCTCTCTCCCTCTCTCTTGCTTTGTTTTATGTGTGTCTGTTTAGTGTTCGTTATTTGCTAGCTAGTGTTTATTTTCCCCTTTTACGTATTCAATAAACCCGCATTTTGTATTCACATATGAATTTCTTACTGTGTTCCTTGCTCACAAATATCACATCACTTAAACTGCTTTGATTTCGTTACAAAACTGATCCAGTCCTGTAACTTAGCCAATTACGGTGGGAAAGATTAATTTTCAAGGCTAGGAAACTGATTTTTCTTAGAGTTAGAATAAAAGCGGCTAATGCTCGCTGGACGAGGGCATTAGTTCGGTTTATTTTTGACTCGGCTGTTTCAGAGAAGTGTATAAAGTATGTGTAATTAATAACCATTAATTATACATAGTTTATGGTGCTTAAATTAATAACCTTTTGCTACAGTATGGATCCGCACGCTTCCTGTCTCTTCCTTGGGGCTATCGCTACAGAAGACTTCGCCATAACAGGATCCAGCGACTTAAACTCACCTCCCAGCACAGCTATGGACCCCGTTGATCAGTTGCTTCAGCTTAGGCAAGGTAACCTTCCCATCAAGGAGTATGTCAACCAGTTCATTGATTTAGTATTTCAAATTCCGCTTTCTGATGAAATTCTGTTTATGGACATGTTCCTTTTTGGTCTCAATGAACCCCTCAAGTCTAAACTAAGACTCGAGGGTCCACATGCAACACTCGCCCACCTTACGGACTTGGCTATTTTGAATGAGGGTTCTTTGTTTACTGTGTATGAGAAACGCGACACTCACAAAATAGCAGCCGCGCCGGCGCGATCACAAAATGGCGGCCGTGTCGGTGCGCGATCGCAAAATGGCGGCTGTACATGGGGGCGTTTTTGACTCCCCAGCACATTCCCTCAGCCCTACAAGCTACAATAGACTTGATATCTTGTCAGGAAGATCCACCAATCCACTCAGTCAAGTCAGCACTAGCCAACATCCAGTCTGCCCAGTCTCCCAAGTCTGAAAGGATGGCTGCCAAACCACAGTCTCCTCATGTCAAGATGGCGGCCCTCCCAGAGTCAGCACCCGTCTTGGCCGTCCTTCCAGGGTCAG
Source organism: Cirrhinus molitorella (assembly GCA_033026305.1). NCBI lineage: Eukaryota > Metazoa > Chordata > Actinopteri > Cypriniformes > Cyprinidae > Cirrhinus > Cirrhinus molitorella. The sequence continues at coordinate 26,541,718 of CM065123.1, forward strand.
CACCCATCATGGCCACCCTTCCAGAGTCATCACCCATCTTGGCCGCCCCTCCAGAGTCAGCACCCGTCATGGCCGCCCTTCCAGAGTCAGCACCCATCATGGCCGCCCATCCAGTGTCAAGTCCAGTCACAGCTGTCTATCCAGTGTTAAGCATAGCCGTTGTTCAAGTGTCAAGTCCAGTGGCAGCTGTTGTTCCAAGCCAAGTTACAGCCGTCGTCCCAAAGCCAAGTCAAGAGTCATGTCTATCCACAACTGCCTATCCAGAGTCAAGTCCTGTCACAGCTATGGTTCCAGTGTCAAGATCAATTGATGTTCCAGAGTCAAGTCCAGACACAGCCGTTCCTCCACAGTCAAGTCAGGTCTCTCATTTCTCTACAACACTCGACCGGTTGGATAACATCCTTGCTGCACTCTGCGAATTACAACTAGCCGCAGCTCCTCCCATGCCAAGTCAAGTCACAGCAGTTCCCCCAGAGTCAAGTAAAGTCACAGCAGTTCCCTCAAAGCCAAGTGTAGTCACTGCTGTTGCTCCAGAGCCAAGTGATGTTGATACTGTCACTCCAGAGTCAAGTGCTGTCACTCCAGAGTCAAGTGATGTAGCAGCTGTCCCTCCAGAGTCAAGCGATGTTGCAGCTGTCACTCCTGAGTCAAGTGTCGTCGTCACAGCTGCCCCGCCTCCAGAGTCAAGTCATGTTGTCGCAGCTGCTCCTCCCTCTGTGTCAAGCACCGTCGTCACTGCTGCCCCGCCTCCAGAGTCAAGTTGTGTTGTCGCAGCTGCTCCTCCCTCTGAGTCAAGCGTCGTCGTCGCCTTCAATATATTATGGACCATTATTCACTACATTTCCCATAACCCCCTTCTCATGGACTTCCTGTTACCTCTCACCTTAGTCAGCCATATAGAACATATACATATATTCATATAGAACAAATACAAATGAAATGCACAAAAAAGATATACAAATAAAATGGCACAATTAAATGAATCTAAAAAGACAAAACATAAATAAAATGTAAAATTAACAAAAATGAAATAGACATGACATTGTGCAACATTCTACCCACATTTCAACAATTCTGTTCAACAATCCCTTAACATTTTAACATTAAGATGCTAATATGTTTAATTCAAAAGATGCTCGCACCAAGTTTTCCACATTCTTAATCGTCTTAAACAGTCTTAACAGTCTTTATACATTTTCAAACATTTATAGTGCAACAATCCTTTCGAATGATTCTGATTTTAAAGATTTAACTGAAAAGATGCTCACACAAGGTTTTAACATTTACAGCAAGAGTTTAGTTTTCAGTTACTGTACCTTTGTAGAGCAGTGCCCATTTCCATAACACCAAAAAACTAAAAATAACAATGACATGAAGCAGTCTGTAAACACTTTCAAACATTTCAATAATTCACAGTTTAACAATACATTTGAATGTTTCAGATCGTAACATTAAGATGCCAGTATCTCTTTAACTGAAAGATGTTTTCAGTGTTCACAGGAAGAGTTTAGATTTCAGGGACTGTCCCTTTGCAGAGCAGTGAGTGCCCATTTCCATAAACACCTTTTCAATTACCTCAAAAGTATGTTTCAGTTCTTTTGGGTATTGAAAATCCAAGGCGAAAATGAGGCCAAACAGGTAAGCAACAGCAGACTGCAGGTCTGAAATGTCTTTCAGAACAATTGCCTCCTCCAAAACAACAGCAAAGTTTGTACAGGTAGGGGCGACATCATCCTCGGTAACGAGAATTCCCATTTTCATCCCTCTGGTCTGTCTGTCTGCTGGAGATGTGTCCTAATGAAACAACAAATACATCATTATCAGCTGATCTCAGTTTTTGTATCTTTTTTTTTCCTGAAATAAAATAAAATAAAATAATAATAAAAATAATAATAATAATAATAATTATATGAAACAATCAAATAAAAAAAAGTATAGAATTTTTTTTAACATTTAATTGTGTAATTTATCATTTACAGAATGTAAGTAAATGATGACTGTCAGAGAAATTTACAGATAATGTACTCAACCCCCCCCCCAAAGATGTTTATGTCCTTCTTTCTTCAGTCATAAAGAAATACATTTTGAGGAAGACAATTCAGGATTTTTCTTCATATAGTGTACTTCAGTTGTGGCTAGAGTTTGAACTACCAAAATACAGTTTAAAAGCAGCTTCCAATGATTTCAAATATGGTTGTAAATGACCCCAGCCAATAAAGAAGGGATTTTTCTAGGGAAGCGGTTGGTTATTTTCATAAAGAAAAAAATACAATTTATATACTTTTTTTTTTTTTTTTAAACACTTGTATTGTCTTGCTCTACATGAACTGTCTTCTTTCCAGTTCAAAGACAGTTAGAGTATGTTGAAAAACTCCCATCTCATTTTCTCCCTCAACTTCAATAGATAAGACCCTTCTTCCTCGGATTAAAGCCACATTTAAAACTGCATTTTGGAAGTTCAAACTCGGGGCACCACTGAAGTTCACTATATGAAAAAAAAAAAATCCTGAAATGTCTTCCTCAAAAAACAATTTTTTACAACTAAATGAACATCTTGGATGACAATGGGGTGAGTACACTACCTGTTAATTTTTGTTCTGGAAGTGAACTTCTCTTTTAATCATCATACTGATCATAAAGAACTGTGTATTGAATTTTAATGATTAATGCTAAATTTATTCATCCTAAAATCAAAAATGATATTAAATCATAATTTCCTCACATTGTAAAGATTTACTGCCCTTTATTATGTGGCAAGATATTGTCAAGTCTTTGTATCTGTAGAAGAATTAATGAAACATACTCACCACACATTTTCTTAACAGTGCAAAAGGATCTTCACGGAGAAACAAAGGGAGACCTTCCAGAACTGCTTGCTTTCTGTGATTCACAATATTCGAGGTCTGAAAAATACCAAATAAAAATAATTAAGGTGTCATGTAGTGTTATTTGTTTTACTATAACTTCTGATCATTGTGTGCCAAAGCACAGGACCTTATGAGTGTACTTGTATGCTTAATATGTAAAGTAATAAAACATCTACTTGTGAGTCAATGAACCTCGTGAATAACCTCTCCTCGTTTGGCCTTTTTTAGAGTATTTTTCTTGTCTTCACCATCTCCCCCACCTCTTTTCCTGTTGATACCAACTTCAATGGCAACCAGATGATCGCAGTTTGGATCTGTAATGGCCAAGTTTGAATTTTATGCTCATTTTCCACCCTTCAAATCCTTTGCCCTTTCCTGGCTCTGTAAGGCAAGGATGTTTCAACACAAGTGCAGAAGCAACAGTTTCAATTTCCTCTGGGTCTGGGTATGCTTTAAGAGCGAATATTGCCTCTGCAATTTTCTCCAAGATCTGTGACTTCATTTCTCTTGGTACACTTAAAGCCTTGTTTGTTTGTTCATAAACCTCATTTGCTTTGCGAAGCCTCAACTCAACGTCATACGAGAAAGTAGGAATTGGAAAAGGTGACGGCCACTGCAATGTACTTCTTATATGGCTCTGAACGATGGTTGAAGTGCTCTGGGAGGAAGATGCTGACACACTGGCACTATCAAGAGAGGACACAGATTGTGTATCAGACTGTTCAAGCACAGATATATCTTTGTCCCACACAATTTTCAAAACAGTTCTTTCAGCAGGCAGCTCAGAAATGTCTGTTAAATTGCACAGCTCATTTCCAAAATTAGGGTCCTCATATTGTAGCAAAAAGTCTTCTTGATTCCAACACTGATTTCAGTTCAGCTTTTAAATTATCCACAGAGTCAGGCAGTTGTGGAAGTTGGACCTTCCGAATGTTCTGGGGTGAGATGAAGACCCGAAGCCACATTATCTGAGGGGACAAGAAACAATAAATTAGTTGTTCCTATGTGTGCATGGCATAATTTTAACTTTACATGCCAAGTTTTGCAAGCTATTACAGAATTATTTAGAAAACTTGCTTACCTTTTAATGAAGAAGAAAGACTTTCAGAGACACCAGAAGCTTTCCTGCTACTTCCTCAACATATAACTGTGGCTTGAACAGAGAGTGTCCCTCTAAAAAAAAAAAAAAAACATTTGCTGATGCTTTGTTGCAAGTGCGAGAAGCACGTTCTTGAAATTGTGAGTATCGTGCACGACTTTTTTAAAGAAACTGTGCTTTGCCTCGAATCGATTCGTCCATAATTCCACTAACGGCCCAAAGCAGCGGATCAGGTGTGGATAATGGTCGACAAAGTGGTGTTTTGGTCGTATGCTGAAATTAGGAAATGTCTCTGTAAGTAATTTACGATGTTCTGCTATTTTACTCTCCAAATAACACAATGTTTCATCTGAAAACTTTGTAGATACAACCAATTCCACAATTTCCTTGAGGTCCATTAAAATCTCCCATGCAGGGTCATTTTCTGGGATACTGCTACCAATCAAGAGAGGGAGTAATCGCAACAGGGTCCAATTCTCGTGTCTGTTCCCACCGATTGTTCCTTTTGCAAAGCTTGATTTAGGAATTTTCTGTGGTTTATTTACATGATCTGCATACTTGTAGGGGAATGACTTGATACGACTATTCAGTTCCTCAAGTGATATGAATCCTTTTGAAATCAAGTCCTTCAGACAGAGAGATAATTCAAGTGGGACAATGCCTTTAAAAAAGTCGTGCAAGACATCTGCAGGAAATCCTGTAATTGGATGAAAGTATGACTAGTGCTTGCTCAGAACACACTCTTTTTTTACACCATTCAAACTACGGAGCTGGTCATCATTTTGAAGATCCTTCAGCAAAGTGTTGTGTTGTTCTGGAGTTCTTAACTGAAAATCTCCAGGCTCAGTGCTGGCAATTTATTTATGACTGACTAGGCAGAATCTGCAAAAGTTCTCAACAATGAAGCTTTCGTTGAATCCTGCAAGGCCGTGTGCTCCAAGATTATCGGCACAGACACAAAACACAGTTCCTTTCACATACTGTTGTAGAGCTGGAACAAATATCCCCACCTGTTCCAGTGTCTTTATATCCTTAATCAATGGATCAAGAAACCTCTCATAAACAAACAATCGCACATCATCAGTCTTTCCAAGAACGGCTAGATTAATTAAATTTAGACTTGAACGACTTTTTGAAGACAAATTTAGAATGACCCAATATACAGCTGTAATTTTATGAATCTTTCTTGAGGTGCTGAGAGGGTTTGTTACGAACTTTAAAATGTCTAGAGGTTGGTACGCAACATTTATTAAAATTATTAATGCTGGGACTGAGATGGTAAGAATGACCAGACACCAGAGATGGGCATAAATACATAAAAATGTATTTAAAATAAAAAATATAAAATACTGAGTGGAAAAATGTATTTAAATACAAATACAAAATACTGTGTAAAAAAATGTATTTAAATACAAATACAGTATTTTGTATTTTTAAAATATACAAAATACATGTGAAATTGGCCATCAAGTGCAGGCATCCCTATTAAGCTGAAATATATCTGGACATATTCTGAATGCAAAACAAAAACATTTAGATGTATACAACTGATTAGAAATGATCTTCCCTTCCCCTGCCCTGTAGGAAAAACAAAACTAAATTTTTAACTATCAAAACTGATTGGCTAACAGCTAACGCTATTTTTCTCCTACACGTGTCTGTGCTTTTTTATTCTTTCATGTTTACTGAAGGCAAATCTGAATGATGCACCATTTTAACTTTAATCAACAAGGAATTGATCATGATGACCTTAATGCAGAAAACTGAGAAAAGTCACTGATCCAATGTTGCTGCATGAGTGATAGTTCACTTTGAAATTAAATTTTGATATGTTTTAGCTTACCCCAAGGGCATCCAAGATGTAGGTGTCTTTGTTTCCGCAGCAGTTTCAATTTTGATATTTTTAGGTCCAACCGTTCTTGTCTGTCAGTCATATAATGCATGCCTATGGTCACCTCATCAAAGAAAATGCACAGATTCAAATTAAACAGTCCAAATTAAACAATTTCCCATTGTAAGTACACATTGATGACCTAAGACACAAAACGAGCAGTTTGTGTGAAAAAACAAACAGTATTTATATAGTTTTTTACCTCTTGAAAAACATCATGTCCAAGTTGGAGGGAGCGAGCTTCCTGGTGTGTGAGCTCGTTCTGGCTTATTGATGCGCCAGCGCAACTCCCGGAAAGCACCGGAAGTGATCTCTCTTGCGTGTGAACGTCACTCATTGTTTACACAGAACAGAGATTGTAGGTAAGACGGCTAACAGAAATGGTATTAGTTTGCGCTTATCCGGGATGTTTTAAACAAGAAATGTTTAAATATATATATATATATATATATATTTAAAGATGTTTAAAAAGAAAAGAATTGCGTATGCTCGCACGAGAGGATGTTTTTCAAGAGGTAAAAAACTATATAAATACTGTTCGTTTTCTCACACAAACCGCTCGTTTCGTGTCTTAGGCCATCAATGTGTACTTACGATGTGGAATTGTTTAATTTGGACTGTTTAATTTGAATCTGTGCATTTTCTTTGATGAGGTGACCATAGGCATGCATTATATGACTGACAGACAAGGTTGGACTTAAAAATATCAAAATTGAAACTACTGCGGAAACAAAGACACCTACATCTTGGATGCCCTTGGGGTAAGCTAAAACATATCAAAATTTTATTTCAAAGTGAACTATCCCTTTAAGGTTGGGGGAGGGGTGTGTCTGAACTAAATCAGCACCCTGATAAAGAGGTTGATTGGCACAAAGTATTTTATGTATTTTGAAAATACAAAATACTCATCTTAAATGTATTTAAATACAAATTACATTAGATTTTTCCCAAAGGCTTTAAAATACAAAATACAAAATAGTATTTTGTATTTCAAATACATTTATCTAAAATACTGACCATCCCTGCTAACTAACCTACTCTCACTAGGTAAAACAGAAAATACAGAAGGGTGCTCACCCCTTACCTGGTGTGTCTAACAGTTGATAACTACGGGCGAAATGTATGTCGTACGACCTATTAACCTGTTCTCTTTTCCCCAAGAAAAGGACAGTTAACTCTAAACAACACTCTCAGCATAATGCTGGATCAGAACAAGTTAGACCACAATACAGGCAGGAAAACGCACACTTGAAACAATCAACTAAACAAACCACCTGCGTACACATACACTGAGCTGCTAAATGTAGCACGCCGAACGCTCTTTAAACTGCCGGGCGGCATCCGATTGGCTGCATCAGCGACTCGGGAATGATGATCGACAGCCGCATCCTCCAATCAGCAGAAGCGTACCTGCGCGAGAAGCAGAACGAGTGAGCAGGGAGAGAGAGAGAGAGAAAGAGAGAGAAAAAAAAAGACGCAAACGACCAAAACATACACGGCACGTAACACCCCCTCCCATAAGAACAAACTATATGAAATAACATATATTTGTTTCACAATTACTCACCAGAACTACTACACTCTAGATAGGGCATCAGCGATTACATTCTCCGCACCTTTCTTATGCTTAATCGTCAGATTATAGCTCTGAACAATCAGAGACCAACGCATTAACCTTTGATTCTGGTTATACATACGCGATAGAAAAACCAGAGGATTGTGATCCGTGAATACAGTCACTGGACGGTTGCTAGATCCAACATAAACATTGAAATATTGGAGGGCCATAAGCAACGCTAACGCCTCCTTCTCGATCGTCGAATAGTTCATCTGATGTTTATTAAACTTTCGCGAAAAATAACAGATGGGATGATCAACTCCATCCTTATCCTCCTGTAACAGTATGGCGCCCGCACCAGCCATGCTGGCATCCACCTCCAGCTTAAAATCAGACTCAAAATTGGGTGCCATTAAAACAGGACTGTTACACAAAAGTGCTTTAATAGAGTCAAACGCGTGTTGACATTCATCAGACCACCGAAACTGACAAGAAGGACTGAGAGGTGACGTCAATGGTTGCGCAACGACAGAAAAGTTTTTACAGAAGCTACGGTAATAACCAGCCATACCTAAAAATCTACAAAGTTCTCGTTGTGTGGTTGGAATTGGGAATTCAGCGATGGTGGTTACTTTTGCCTCTAAAGGGCGCACTTGACCTTGTCCTACTTGTTTTCCAAGATATGTGATAGTCGCCTGGCCGAATTCACACTTGGCTAAGTTCAATGCTCAAGCAAATATTCAACCTCATATTGAGCCCATGCTCAAGCAAGTATTCAACCTCACCTCGCATGACAGCACGCTTCGCCTTCCTGAAAACAACGCTGAACTGATTTGCGATCAAATTGGGAGTGCATATTCTCTTTAGCGATTTTTAGTGACTCTCTCGCCGCAGAACATGCTTGATGTAATCGTTCGCGAAATTTGCTAACGTAGTCCAGTACGTTCACTTTAGGGCTGGAATCAAGGGATAAAATGTTTTCTTTGAGCATTTTCAAAGGACCTCTGACACGATGCCCAAACACTAATTCGGCAGGACTGAATCCTAAGCTCTCCTGCACAGCTTCTCTCACTGCAAACAGAACCAGCGGCACCCCCTCGTCCCATTCCTTACCCGTATCCATGCAGTACTTCCTCAGCATAGTTTTTTCCGGATGGTATGCACTCGCGACTCTGTGAGAAATATTTAGAGAAGACAAAACTTGTGAAAAGAGTTTGGAGAGAAAATTAGTGCCTTGATCGGTTTGCACAATTTTGGGTAAGCCAAAGTAGAGAAGAATTTCACAAGCGCTTTAATGACAACAGGCGGGGTGATTCGTCTTAACGGAATCACTTCAGGAAAGCGCGTAGCACTACACATCATTGTTAACAAAAACTGATTACCACTTTTAGTTTTAGGTAGTGGCCCGACACAATCCACAATGACATGTTCAAAAGGTTCTCCTACAACGGGAATGGGAACGAGCGGCGCAGGAGGAATTATCTGGTTCGGTTTGCCTGTAATCTGACAGGTGTGACAGGTGCGACAGAATTGAGCAACGTCAGTTTTCAAACGAGGCCAAAAGAAATGCATCAGAACTCGATTATAAGTCTTCTTGATTCCTAAATGTCCCGACAGGTCATGGTCATGAGCTAAAGACAAAACGTGATGACAGTAACACGAAGGAACAACAGTTTGATACACTACACTCCATTCAAAATTGTCCTTAACGTCAGGGCACCACTTACGCATCAATAAATCATTTTCAACAAAATAAGCTGATTTTCTCCGTTGTGCTTCCTCCAAGGAGACAACAGCAGAGAAACACTTGCGCAAGGTTGGATCTAATGCTTGTGCAGAAACAATTTTCTCATGCGTCATCGGCAGCTTCACACAACTCGAATTATCAGATTTTTCAACAGCCTTACCTTCAAACATTGAGAAAACGTCACTGGCCAACATGGGTGCAATAAAAGTAGAAGACAGGTCAGGGAATTCTTTCTTTCGTGCTTGAGCGTAACAGCACAGACAGGAAAAATTTCGGGGTACGTCTCGGATAATTCATCAGGCTGATCACACACCATAGGCTTATCAAAAACCTCCAGCACAGGAAAAACCTTCCCACCAGCCAGGTCGTTACCGAGAATAAGGTCTACCCCCTTCACAGGCAAACACTCATGAACACCTACCTTCACGAACCCTGTGCATAGCTCAGACTCGAGATGAACCTGATGTAACGGCACTGTGATAAGGCCCATCTCTATGCCCTGCATAGAGTAATACTATCGCATTACTGCCACAGGAAGTCCTCGTAGAAAACGGCAGTACACCTGCAACCACAAAAGACTGTTTCGTGCCGGTGTCTCTGAGCATCTTTATCCTCACCTGTTCGGTAGATTTACCCGTTATAGAAATTAACCCCTCCATCACAAATGGCTCATAACTCAAATCTAGTCTGCTGTCACGCTCAGCTGTATCAACCTCCACTGTTCTCACGAAACCCTGGCTACAGATTCCTTGAACTCTTTGCCGTTTTTCCCTTAAATATACAGACAAGCCCTAAAGTTACCAAATGGTGTAGTTTGTTTATTGCAAGGTTTTTGCATATCACGTTTGGGGATTGTGAGTATGAGGTGAGAATTTATCTTTGATTTCTGTGGGTCTCATTAACATGCAGACCTGGGAGTAGTCTGCTTACAGTATTTTCTAGTTTTGATGGCTGTTTTCCAATTGTTAAAAGAATGAGACCTTTTTACCAGACACACAGAAGCTGTGTTTACACTTGGCATTAACATGCGATCATCATGATCCGATTAAGCAGATCGGATCATCAAGCAATCAGGACACGACGCGTTTACATTTGTTCACATCATGTGGCCTCTGTATCTGGATAACCAATCAGATCTCTCGTTCCCCCATAATATTTAAAAACGTCTGCAGAGGAAGGCGCCAGTGCAAAGTCGACCAGAAGTGGTGGTGGGATTGCTTTTGAAAACCATTTTCTGTAACAGGACATTTTACAAATCCCACAAATTGAGGAGGATGAGGAAGCTGCAGTTATTAATAAGGTGGATAGATTCCGTTATGGAAACGGTAGGAATAAACCTACACTGTAAAACTTTTCATTGTAAATTTACAGTAAAATACTGGCAGCTGGGTTGCCAGCCACTTACTGTATTTTTACAGGACTGCTACTGTAAACAACATTTACAGTTCTGTACTGTAATTACAAAATGCAAAAATGCAAAATCATACTGTTATATTACTTATTTTTACAGTATTAGACGGTGTTATTTACAGCTATAGATTTTTTTTCTACAGGGAATACTGTAATTCCTGCTTTTTATTCAGTACTCTTAAATTTCTTACACAATTAAAAATAGTATACTGTTTCATAACAGTAGTCACAACAGAAAAGAGAAACAACATTCTCTGAGTTTTAAAACATTTATTTAGTAAGTTATTTTTTTTTAAAAAAGCAAAGACCAGAAAATTGCATTTAATTAACATATTGGCACGCAAATTTTTTAAACTTGTAGATAATCCTAAATTTAATCCTACATTTGTAACACTTGAGAGAAAAAGACTGCCGATATTGCTTTTTAAGTAATTAATTACACAGAGAAGTTGTGTTCACGTGAACAGGGCATGTTAATCAGACAACAATGGCTAGCGGAGGAACAGAAGAACTCGAAAAGCATCCCGCGTCATTCAAATCGCATGTATGGGAGCATTTTGGCTTCCCTGTAAAATATAATGATGATGGAAGAAGGGTGGTGGACAAAACTGTTACAGTGTGTAGGCACTGTGGCACGAGAAAGAAATGCGGCGTTTGGTGATTATTCGTGTAATCCTTCGTCAGTTGTCTCAAATTAACGTAAACAGTTGAGAATGAAAATACGGCTGTAACAGTAAATTGGATGCAGCTCTTAAAGCGGCCACAAGTAATATTCCTTCTGCCGTCTTTGCGGTTAATGTTAATCAAACAACAACAAAATCACTCACTGCTCTTGACGGATGGACTTTTGTAGTTTTTTATAAGAAACAAACGTTTAATTCTTACAGTGAAGACTATGCTGTTTTATTTTCCATTCAATTAATTAGGCTACATTCAATTTCCAAAAAAAAAAAAAAAACTTTCATTCCATTCTTTCACCATCTTTTATTTTCTATTGTATTGATATCTTTAAATTAACCAATTCTATAAAGCTCCGGACCCACTCATAATAGTGTTAAATAATCGTGATTTTTACCAAAAATAATCAAGCATCCCTACTTGTAATAAATGGAAAGCAAATTACATTTGTCTCCTCCCCTTTTTGCTGATCCGAAAAATGGTCAGATCCGTGACTCCAAAACCGTAATGTGATCCGAACTGTGAGTTTTGTGATCCGTTGCACCACTAATATCAATTAAAAATTAGCAAAAAATAGCAAATATGCTCATGTCTAACCTCACATGCAAAGGTGCATACTGCCTCACTGCAGCAACACTGCAAAAGAGTTGAACTGTGCTCCTGTGGACATTCCATGCTCAATATCTACCACTGATTGCTTAGAGATTGACCTGAAAATGAAGAAAAAAAGAAAATACTTAAACTATTGTGGGTTCCACTGTGGTTCTGTTTAGTTGTCTATACATAGACAACATATACATATACACGATTATTATAACTATTAAACCGAAATTTGTTAATTTCTTAAATGAATTTGATCATTGATAATGTTTTGCAGGCTGCATTGAGCAGAGACAGATATGAACATCCTAAGGATATGTTATCAAAAATGAAAATCACATCATCATTTACTCCCCTGGCTTTGTTCTAATGCAGTATGCTATTCTTTTTTGGACCACAAAAGGAAAATTTTACAAAAATATACTACACACACTACAAATCCATACCACAGCAGTGAACAGCGACCAGCACCAAGCTTTAAAAAAATATGCTAAAGTATCACAAAATGATATATGCGACACGTGTCATATATTTCAAGATTTTTGGTGGTATATGATAGGATTTGGTGAAAAATAAACAGAAATTGTATATATTATTTAATGAAAATCCTGACCTTGGCTGTTTGTCTTTTGTGCACAACTGTGTGTTCATGTGATTCTATTAGCCACACAATTCACTTCGATTCACCCATAAAAAGCACACAAGAGAAATAAAGATTAATAAAAATGTAACATGTAATATATCTCCTAAAAATCCCCCTCAAAAAAATCTGTGTACTTTCTTTACGGAGTATATCCAGACTGGAACTTTGTCAGATGACAGTAAGACTGACAGTTGACAGATGTGTACTAATGTGATAACTTTTTGAGATGAACACAACAAATATCATTACCTCAGAAAAGAATGTACTTGGATTGCATCTAATGTCTCGTTCTAATTAATCTTTAATTCTCACAGTAGCAAATTTTGCAAAACACAAAATTTATGTCACTGTACTTGCCATGACTGTAGATATGAACTGCATAATACTAGGATCTCATGAATGCACAGTTGAGCACAAAAGATTTTCATTAAACAATACATTAAAATTACTGATTGTTTTTCACCAAACCATATTGTTTTCCCCCAGAACATTTGGAATATATGACACTTGTTGCATGGGAACATTCTGTGATATTTTTGTATCTTTTGTAAATTGGTCACCATCACTGCCATTATATGGACAAACATGAGCAGGCTTTTTTTTATTGTCCTTTAGTCGTCCAAAAAACAAAGAAGGTCACATGGCATTAGAACAACACCAGTGTGCGTAAATGATGATTTAATGTTAATTTACGGGTGAACTAAGCCTTTAATGTTTACATACCAAGAATTATAATCTGTGTTCTCTGGCAAATGTAGAGACTGCAGGATTTCAGATAGAGTGGTGAATACCTGAAACAAATTTTTTAAAAGACAGCACAATCATCACTAACAGAACATAAAACATGTTGCAAATAAATGTGACTTGGTGAGTAATCTCTACTTACATCTGCTAGAAGTATAAGACCATCTAATTTTAGCAAGTGTGCAAGGAGCAGCTGTAAGACCATGAAAGACATGAAAGCAATCAGGAATACTACATTTGAAATAAGCATTAGGAACATGACTGTGGATGTTCATGTGCTGACAAAATTATTAAAAAGCATGGTAATAGAACATTACATTTTACAGATGTAATACTTACATTACATACAGATGTAGCACTTACATTAGCACTAGATCTTTATCAGACTGTTTACCTTGGAAAAAACAAAACAAAAATGAGAAGCAGATCATGTGAACATGTCATCAATACATGTGAATGTGAATCAACATCTTAAGCAGCATCGAGTGACTGTGATTTATTTAGGGGCCGTTCACATGTTGCGCCTAAAAACGCATGGAAAAGGCAAGGCGCGCCACTTTCTTCTTCCTTCCAAAGCGCTCTGTAGCTTACTCACCCTTGTGTCTACCGTTGCTAAGCAACAATGACCTGCGATCTTGTCACATGACTCGCGGTGCAAGTGGTTTTATCTCGATGCGGCACAGACGCGCCTGGAAAAATGAACGCGTCCCTACCGCGTCCTTCCATTATGAGCATGCATGCTGCGCGGCTACATTTGAAATAACGAACTTCGGCGCGCAAAAGACGCCACATGTGAACTGCCCCTTATATGTTCGGTCCTTACCCTTTTTAAGTTTATAAACAAGCTAGATATAATTTGGTTATGGGCTGTAACAGAATGACATGGTATATGTAAAAACAGAGTGAACTGTTAACTCAGGATTTAGCAAAAATATTACGTTCTCAAAAACAAACCATTCATGGAAACAATAGAAATGCTAACTAAAAAAAAAGATTAGCTTACTGTACGATACTCAGTCAAACAACCTTCTCATGCAAGTCCATTTGTCATCATCTCAGGCACAGGTTTGATTATTCAAATGACAAACTATCGTCGCGTCTTTTCATGCAGCGCGTCCATTGTTTGCTGCATCACAGGCAGCTAAGGCTTGGAACGCGAACCGAAGCTCACAAAGCTTAAAAACTACTCACAAATTCACAAACTACTGGCTTATCTTAATGACGCGAATAGTTGTTCTGTTCAATTAAATCCCACTGATGAATCCAGTTTGCCTGTAGTACAGGCATGAACTTCTGTTCAGACCACATCACATTTGAATTGAGGCAAAACAAAAAAATATCCCACAATGCAATGCATTTACAGTATGATACTGTATTACAAATTTAGCAGGCTGAAAACAGAAAACTGCTGTATATTTACAGACATTCAGACAAAAGTCTGTAAAAAAATTTACAGACAAAAATACAGTATAATACTGTTAGAAAATACCTGTAAATTTATAGTTTTACAGCGTATGGGTCCGAGATCGTTGCCAGAGAATGAGTGGTTCTGCAACTTTTGGGTGCCAGGCAAACTTCTTCTGACAGCTCGGGACAGAGGGGCGTGGTTTTGTGTGACGTCGTCCTCTGAATGCAGACACGCTGGATTGCATTTACATTACACTGAGATCCGATCACAATGTGTCCTCGACTACCTCTGGACCAAGACACACTGATCAGATAACATTTCGATCACACGTGCGTTTACACTTGTCTTTCAATGTGTATGTGGACAACATCCAGATACAGGTCGCATGTTAATGCCAAGTGTAAACGCAGCCAGAAACCTTTCAAATGACATCAAACATGAATTGTTACATTCTTGTAAACACTGATTTAATTAAATGATTCTTGGTGATTTCCGTAGCGTCCTAGGTTCAGAAGGAAAGGAGTGGGATTGAGGGGGAGAAAGGGTAGAGGAA
Source organism: Cirrhinus molitorella (assembly GCA_033026305.1). Taxonomy (NCBI): domain Eukaryota; kingdom Metazoa; phylum Chordata; class Actinopteri; order Cypriniformes; family Cyprinidae; genus Cirrhinus; species Cirrhinus molitorella. Next base: position 26,556,916 of record CM065123.1, read on the forward strand.
GTGGATGTGGGGAATCCACAATCTGGTGTGTGTTTCTTTCTCGGTGTGGTGTGTTCTTTCATTGAGGAAGTTAGGCTCGTGAGACAGAGTTCTGATGTTGATTCTCATAATAGTTCTTTGTGTTCTCTGACTATGGCCCCTCCGGTCCAGACAAATGGAGTCAGCCTTACAGAGCTCACTGGCTACGTTTACATGCGACCAAATAATCTGTTAATAATCAGATTGATGGCTCAGTTGGATTGAAAATCTTTCATGTAAACCAGGATTCCTCAATTAGTTCTCCACACCACCAGAGGAAACTCTCACCGGAGTTTTGACGTTCCCCCATTCGGACTCCATTTCCCACATTCCCTCTTACCTGGGGCTGACCACACCCATACACACCTGCACCGCATTACTGACGCCATTTAAGCCGCACACACACAACACACCACACCAAGTCTTGATTTGCCCCGGCTGTCATTTCCGAGCGTTATTCTCTGTTGTTTGTTGGATTATCCGTTCTGACCTGGACTGTTCTATCGACCTTGATTCCTCTCTGTGCCCCGGACTCTTGGATTGTTTACTGGACTCTGCCTGATAGTCGCCAGCCTCAGACTCTCGCCTGCCTCATCAGACTCTGTGTTATCTGCCTGTCTCAAACTCTGCCTGTCTCACGTTTATGCCTTTGTCCTGCCTCTACTATTGTTGTTGACAGTGATTGACCCTGTTCTGCCTGACCATTCTCTAATAAAGCTGCTTATGGATCAACATACTTCTGACTCAGCGTCACACACAGAGGGCCAAATTCTGCCAACAGTACAAAGCCAAGGGCCACCAACCACAATGTTATGACCAAAATGTTTGCTATTATTGTTGTTGTTGTTGTATTTATTATTTGTTTGTTAAAAGAGTCACACGATAAAAGCTCAGATAATATTTTCCTTGTCAGACAAGCTGTCTGATGCTGCGTTTGATTTTTTTTTTTTTTTTGTTACACCAGTGACATGCTCATGCAGATGTTATCTTGACAACATTATTTTAACATTATTGTGACGGTTTTCATGTGGGGTGCCAGCCTGGTAGACAATCCAATGGTAGACAATTTTCAATAATTTTAAACCAACCATCCCAAAGGAATCTAATAAATGTCTAATAAATCCCTACCATATCCTGTTTATATTGTTCTGGAACGTTATTAAATGAAATGACCCTTCATCAACCTACCAAGCAGGTGAAGCATATATTCACAATTTCAGAAAATTCATTACACTTTCATACAGTCTACACAGAGTTCATATAATACAATAACCCCAAACATATCAGCGTACCACCATTCTCAAACATATCAAAACACAGACACAGAAATACAATTCCATTAAAATACAATTCACATGCAAATTCATAACCCCCAGTCCATTCAGAATATGTTTTAGCAAGATGATTGGTACTCGTATATTGTCCATACCTTGACTTTGCCTACAGAGATAGAAATGTCCACTGAAATTACATTAGGAACAATGTGACTCACCAAACACGTTACGAACTGTCCATTAAGCAGTTGTAGTTCGATATAATATCCAATTCCAAATAAAGAAAACAAAACCCACCCCTGAACACAAACAAATTAAATACAATTAACACAAGAAATACAAATGAACACTATCACTAAATAACTAAATAAATAACTAAAACACTAAATAACTATCAACTTTATCCCTTAGAAATAAAGTTGATAGTTATTAACAGCAAAAAGGGAATGTTACACATACTCTTTCCCCGAGCTTGTCTGGCTTTTCGTCAATCTCCGTTTTAAATCATGTTAATGGCCTAACCTCTCTCCAAACACATCATCAGCAAGAGAATCAAACACTCCAAACACAACTTCAACGGAAGATTGAAATCACTCCAAACACAGCATCAGCAGAAGAATCAAACACTCTAATCGTAGTTTCAGCGGGAGATTCAAACACTCATAATTTGGCTTAAACAGGAGAGCAGGAAACAAAGCGAACTACCATGTCTGAAACTACTGACACTGGATATTTTCTTTCCACTCTAATCATTTCGTCACATCCCCATACAAAATATTTAAAGGAGCAGACCTCTTTTATTAACTGAGTTCATCACATGAAATTCACTACATGTGATGCCACAACTGTAGGGGTGAAGGAAACCCCCTGTGTCTGCTAGAAAGATGCCTTGCACTAACGCGTAGGAGGAGGCAACACTCAAGCAGTGAACGAACAGGACACAGCAATTCCAAGGCTGGGTCTGCCTTACCACCTGGTCCTGAAAGGGAGTGGTAGGAACCTTGGGCACATAACCGGGCCGTGGTTTCAAAATAACATGAGAGTTAGCCTCAAGGCACGTCTTGTTGACTGAGAATGCTTGCAGGTCCCCCACCCTCTTGAAAGAGGCGAATGCAGTCAGGGGCGGTCTTAAGCGACAGATGTTTCAGCTCAATTGAACCCAGTGGCTCGAAAGGGGCTAGTCCTTGAAGGACGACGAAGAGATCCCAAGAGGGGATGAGGTGCGGTCTAGGTGGGTTTAGAGAGAAACACCAATCAACGAACAGACCCCACCTCAGAGCGCGGGTGCCAAATGGTGCCCACCATTTTGCGATTTTAATGTGTACTTCCGGGTGAACGCTGGCGCTATTAGCTGCCGCTGCTCAGGGAGGGAATTTTTAAAAATTTTTAATATCTCTAAATTTTCGTGCACTTACGAATGCATGAACGCATCTATGAACTTTGTATGCCATTTTAAGGTGTCATTTTATTTGTGCATCCACGCTGTTTCGGCGGGTTTCAACACTTGTTAACTGCGTGTTGACGCTTTCTGTGGTTGCCGGTTTGCCTGCCGGTTACTGAGCCGTTTCTTTGTGATTCCCCCCTGGCACGGGGAACGGGGTTTAACTATGAAGATCACTGAGCTCCTGGTGCAGATGAACTACATCTGGGTCGTCCTTTTTGCTGCTTGTCATTCCGTGGCATGGGGGATGCTCCAGTATTCGGCGGCAGAACTTACTCAGCTCCGTTGGCATCCTTCCAATCTTCCTTCAGCTTCACATCTCCCTTTGGATATTGTTTATATACCACGTCGGATATATATATTTATCGTGGGTCTCGGCGGAGTTATAACATTGATGGCTCATGTCAAATACGGTCATTTTGGTCATCTAAACCACGCCCACCAAGGAGGCTCACAAGGACTGTTGATCACGGTGTATTAACCATCTGGCCAGATCGGTTGACAACGATTCTGGTAAAAACAATCTTTCCTTTGGATTGTTTAACATACGATCACTTTCCACTAAAGGACCCTGGTGTATGATCTGCTGTCTGACCGTAAGTTTGACTTTCTCTGTTTAACTGAGACATGGCAGAAACCAGCTGACTTCTTTCATCTAAATCAGTCTGTTCCCCCGGGATATGGTTATGTCTGTAAATCCCGTGCTACGGGACGGGGAGGGGGGTTAGCAATACTTTATAAAGATAAATTAAAAGTATCTCAAATATCCTTGCCTGCATATTCTTCCTTCGAATCAATTGCCATAAAAATTAATGGAGCAATTCCAACTATCCTCACAACTATTTATCGCCCTCCCAAAAGCAGTAATGCTTTTTTAACTGAACTTTCCGAACTCTTGACTTATCTATCTTCTCTGTCTCCAAACGTTATCATGCTGGGTGATTTTAACATTCATATAGATGCTGTCAGTAATGCATGTACAAGTGAATTTTTATCATGCTTGGATTGTTTTGGTATGCAACAATTTAATACATTGCCTACTCATTCTAAGGGACATATTCTATACTTAAGAAACCAGGGGCTGACCCACTTAATTTCGATAATTTTCGTCCAATCTCAAATTTACCATTTATCTCTAAGGTGGTAGAAAAATGTATTGCAATTCAAATTCATGAACATCTTTCCAATAATAATTTATATGAACAATTTCAATCTGGTTTTCGTCCTCACCATAGTACTGAGACTGCTCTTGTCAGAATAACCAATGATCTGTTGTTGGCAACCGACTCTGGGCTTTTAACAATACTTGTCCTACTTGACTTGAACATCTAAAGTCACCACTGGTGTTCCTCAGGGTTCTGTTTTGGGCCCACTTCTTTTCATTATTTATATACTTCCTCTTGGTTACATTTTGAGGAGACATGGTGTTCATTTTCACTGTTATGCAGATGACACCCAACTTTACCTGTCTGCCAAACCCACTGATTCATTTCCTCCTCCATCCCTGTCCAGCTGTATAGCTGAAATTAAAGATTGGCTTTCAGCTAACTTCCTAAAGTTAAATGGCAATAAAACTGAGACTTTACTTGTTGGCACTAGATCTGTTTTATCTAAATCAGATAGATTTTCCTTGTACATCGACAATAATGTAATTAGTCCTTCATCACAGGTTAAAAGTTTGGGTGTTATCATGGATAGCACACTATCCTTTGAACCTCAAATTAACAATATCACACGGACTGCATATTTTCACTTGCGTAATATTAATCGTCTCCGTCCTTTTCTCTCAACCAATAATACAGCAGTTCTTGTTCATGCACTAGTCACTTCACGTATAGACTACTGTAATGCTCTTCTTTCTGGTGTTCCCTCTAAATTGCTACATAAGCTCCAATTAGTTCAGAATTCTGCGGCTCGGGTTCTTTCAAAAACACCTTCTACTGAGCACATTTCTCCGGTCCTCCAACAATTACACTGGCTTCCTGTAAAGTTTCAGGTAGATTTTAAGATCTTGCTGCTCACTTATAAAGCACTTCATAATCTTGCTCCACAATACCTTACTCAACTTCTCAATGTTTATACACCTTCACGTGCTCTTAGATCTTCATCTTCAGTTTCTCTTGTGGTACCTCGGATTCGACTAACCACTATGGGTGCCAGATCATTTAGCTATGCTGCCCCCTGCCTATGGAACGCTCTTCCTCTTGATGTTCGTAATAGTGATTGTTTGCAGACTTTTAAAACACGTCTTAAGACTTTTTATCTTTTTATACAGGCTTTCTTATAATATGTTCCGAGTCTTTACTCCATCTTACTTGTATATGTGGAGTGTTTATTGTATGATTTTTGTCTTGTTCTATGATTTTTATTCTTATTGCTTGTGAGGTGACCTTGGGTGTTTTGAAAGGCGCCATTAAATAAAATGCATTATTATTATTATTATTATCCCCTGAGAAAGAAGGTCCTTCCTCAGGGGAATCTTCCAGGGAGCCGTGAGGAGCATAAGGTTGGCAAACCAGGTTTGGGTGGGCCAGTAAGGCGCAACCAGCAGAACCTACTCCTCGTCCTCCCTGATCTTGCACAAGGTTTGTGCAAGGAGGCTCACTGGGGGAAAGGCGTACTTGAGAAGGCCCTGGGGCCAGCTGTGTGCCAGCGCGTCCCTGCCAAGGGGAGCCTCGGTGAGGGAGTAAAAGAGCTGGCAGTGGGAGGACTCCAGGGAGGCAAACAGATCTATCTGAGCCTCCCCAAAGTGGCTCCAAATGAGCTGGACTACCTGGGGATGGAGTTGCCATTCTCCAGGCAGGAAGAGTGAGCTGTTGTGAAAGCATGTTGGCTGCATGATTGAGCTCCCCTGGAATATCACCCTGCAGCCCAAGACTGGTTGCCTACTGAAGCTAAGCAGGGCTGAGCCTGGTTAGTACCTGGATGGGAGACCTCCTTGGAAAACTAGGTTGCTGTTGGAAGAGGTGTTAGTGAGGCCAGTAGGGGGTGCTCACCCTGTGGTCTATGTGGGTCCTAATGCCCCAGTATAGTGATGGGGACACTATACTGTAAAAAGCATCGTCCTTCGGATGAGACGCTAAACCGAGGTCCTGACTCTCTGTGGTCATTAAAAATCCCATGACACTTCTCGTAAAGAGTAGGGGTGTGTCCCCGGTGTCCTGGCCAAATTCCCTCCTCTGGCCTTTGTCTATCATGGCCTCCTATTAATCCCCATTCATTGAATTGGCTCTATCACTCTCTCCTCTCCACCTGTAGCTGGTGTGTGGTGAGCGCACTGGCGCCGTTGAACTGTGGCTGCCGTTGCATCATCCAAGTGGATGCTGCACACGGGTGGTGGAGCTTCCTCAACATCAGTCCTCACTTTATACCCACGTATCTGTTTTATGTGAGATTGAAGAGAATTCACCTGCAAGAGATTTGCTTGCACATTTTGATGCGCCCTAGCATTACAATAATGCACTCAAGACATTTGTCATTAAAATAACAAAGAAACTGCCGCAAACTAACAATTAAATATGAAGAAAGTCTCGTCTGAAAGCTGCATCGAATGAATGTGAATCTGTGTTTTTCTGTGTGCTCGACCATTTCCATCAGTGGTGCTAGATCACTTGATGAAGTCCGCACATCCTTTGCATGGAAACTACGCTGCAAAAAGAATAAATAAAAAGCTTTCTTAAAAAGGTAAAATAATGCATGCATGTTTTCTTAACATGATAATTAAAAACCAATAGACTGATGAAAATGCGGGACATTTTCTCAGTATGTGACGTGCAACACAAGGGGTGAAAATGCTGTGCGGTACAATGCGAAGTGGGACAGGTGGTCACCCTAGCTAAGGACCAGATTAAACTAGCTAATGACCAGCTGAGGACAAGCTTAGACCAGCATCCATGCTTCAAAGCCTATCTAATATCTGCAAAGAATATCAGAATATCTGCAAACTACGGCAAACTCTTCACATTTGTGCAGTGTGCGCATGTCAAAAGATGAAATCCGATATTAAAGCTTGTGACTTATAAATGTGCAAACACTTTATTTAGTGTTCATTTAAACATTACATTCTGATTCATCAATCAGAATGATTTAATTAGGCAATACTCATTGTTCTGTTTCTTCGGAGCCGAATGCAGCGTCTCTTCATTGAGAAGCAGCGTTACTCACGTCTTTCGTCGTTGGATCTACGGCACGGGCAGCGGTCTCTTCCTTCTCGAACGCAGTAGCAGTGAGAGTCCCCTGGGTGCTTCGACGGCGAATCTTGAAGAGCAGATTTCCTCTTAATAAAATCTAAAAGAGCAAATTTCTTTAAAAGAGTGCAGACACGGTGGGTTTGTGTGTTTACTATGCCTTTCCTTCCGTGTCCTTCTGGTTGCGGCTTCTTTCTCTCCCAAAACGATCGGCACAAGCTCTGTCTTCAGTGTTTGGGTCGTGACCATGCTGAAGCAGCGTTCGGCGAGGGCGGATGTCCTGCTTGCGAGGACATGCCCCTCAGCACACTTCGTTCGCGAGTCGCGTTCTTTACTAAAAGACCGCGGCTCGCATCAACCGCTCCCGCGGCTCGTCCTTCTACTTCCGGGTACGAGGCTGCCGCGGCACGTGTTGATGAAGAGCGAGAGAGCGCGAGCGTTTCGCCGGGTAAATCCACGCGTCCCTCGTGCTCTGTGTGTCTGCCGGTCGAGCTTTCGGATGACTTTGAAAACTCGTCTCAGTACGGGTTGGATTGGTTATTCGGGGCTCCTGCGGGGGAGGAAGAAGTGTCTGCAGCATCGGAGAGTGGGCAGCCATCTGAAGCAGACGCGCTGTCTGAGGCACCCGCTGCGGGGGCGGGTTCTCAGTCAGTAGCAGACGCGGAAATGGCGGCCATGCTCGAACGGGCGGCCAAAGCAATCGGGATTGAGTGGAAGTCTCCGCCCCGTCCTGAGCGCTCACGGCTGGATGATTGGTATCTGGGTAACAACCGTGGTTCTCGGCCGGGTTCTACCCCAGTTCCTTTCTTCCCGGAAGTACATGAGGAACTGACTAAGTCGTGGAAGGCTCCTTTTTCAGCCAGAACGCGTCTTAGCGGTTCTTCCTCTCTCACCACCCTCGATGGAGGTCCAGCGAGGGGGTATACGGAGGTTCCCGCCGTGGAGCATGCGATCGCGGTGCATCTTTGCCCGCAGACCGCCGCCACCTGGCGGGACCGCCCAAAACTCCCATCCAAGGAAATGTAAGGCTTCTTCCGCTCTCGTGGGGAAGGCTTATGCTGCTTCTGGACAAGCTGCGTCCGCCCTTCACGCTATGGCCGTCCTGCAGGTCTGTCAGGCCAAGGTTCTTAGCGAGTTGCACAAGGGTGTTCCCAAACCAGAGCTTTTGCAGGATCTGCGCTCGGCAACTGACTATGATCTACGAGCTACGAAGGTCACGGCGCAGGCTCTGGGGAGGGCGATGTCCACCATGGTGGTCCAGGAGCGCCACCTTTGGCTGAATCTGGCAGAAATGAAGGACGCTGAGAAAGTTCGCTTTCTTGACGGCCCCATTTCTCAGGCTGGTCTCTTTGGCGATACTGTCGAGGAATTTGCGCAGCAGTTCTCCGCAGTGAAGAAACAGACGGAGGCTATCAAACACATCTTGCCTCGTCGGGCGCCGGCCCCCGGGCCCGCACCCCCGCACCCCCGAAGCAGCAGCCTCCGCCTGTTTCACGCCGAGGACGACCACCTTCCAGACCGGCTCAGGGCCCGCCACAGGCTGGTCCTGCACCTAAACCAGCCTTGCGGTCGAGCTCTCGCAAGAAGGTGGCGCCGTTAACTCAGTCTCAGGCCGCTAAGAACCCTCGTCAGGCAAGTTTTACAGCTTGGCTCGAGATACCCAACCTCTCTCGCTGGCTTCTCAGAACCATCCGACTCGGCTATGCTATCCAATATTCGCACGCAACCCGCCCAAGTTCAGCGGCATCTTCTCTACTGCGGTTCGGGACGAGAATGCTGCGGTTCTTCGGGCGGAGATCACGACCCTTCTGGCGAACGACGCGATAGAGCCGGTCCCCTCGGCCGACATGAAGAAAGGGTTCTACAGCCCCTACTTCATTGTACCCAAGAAAGGTGGCAGTTTAAGACCAATCCTGGATCTGAGGATTCTGAATCGGGCCCTTCACAAGCTCCCCTTCAGAATGCTAATGCTCAAACGCATTTTCACGTGTATCAGATTCCAGGATTGGTTTGTGGCGATAGACCTGAAAGACGCGTACTTTCATGTCTCGATTCTTCCAAGACACAGGCCCTTCCTGCGGTTTGCCTTCGAAGGTCGAGCATTTCAGTTCAAAGTCCTTCCATTTGGGCTCTCCCTGTCTCCCCGCGTCTTTACGAAAGTCGCAGAAGCAGCCCTTGCCCCTCTCTGGGAGGGGGGCATCCGCATTCTCAATTACCTCGACGACTGGCTGGTCATAGCACACTCTCAGGAGTTGGTGTGCAAACACAGGGATGTGGTTCTCAACCATCTGTCTGTATGACTGTCATCTGTCGCTCTCCCTGGAGCGTGCACAGTCAGTGCTGAGCTGCATCCAGCAGCTCTCACGCAGCCCGACGGTCCCCCTCAAACAATTTCAGAGCCTCCTGGGTCACATGGCATCCTCAGCCACCGTCACGCCGCTGGGCCTGACGCACATGAGACCGTTACAACACTGGCTGCGTTCCCGAGTCCCGAGATGGGCATGGCGCCAGGGTTCATACCGGGTGCACGTCACACCTGTATGTCTAAAAACCCTCGGTCCTTGGAAAGATATTTCGTTCCTATGGGCCGGGGTGCCCTTAGAACAAGTTTCCAGGCGCAAGTTTCCTTCCCTGAGGGAAGGACCTCCTTTCACAGGGGAAGGGCACGATATGGCACCCGCGCCAAGATCTCTGGAACCTCCACGTATGGTCCCTGGACGCGACCAGGAGGATTTCAGAGATCTCCCACTGGCAGTGGTAAACACTCTGTTGCAGTCGAGAGCTCCCTCCACGAGGCGGCTGTACGACCTCAGATGGCGCAAAATTCACAAACTGGTGTTCCTCCCGGGGGGAGAACCCACGGAGATGTGGCTTCCGAACGGTGCTTTCCTTCCTCCAAGGAGGACTGGATAGACACCTTTCTGCTTCAACACTTAAGGTCTAGGTAGCCGCTATTGCCGCTAACCACGACCTGGTGGAAGGTAGATCGGTTGGGAAGCACGATTTGGTTATACGATTTCTTAAAGGTGCACGCAGGCTGAACCCCGTCAGACCGCGCCTTGTCCCCTCTTGGGATCTGTCTGTGGTCCTCCGGGGCCTACAGTCAGATTTGAGCCGCTACAGTCAGTGACTGCGCTCACATCGATCAAAAGAGTGGGAGACCTCCAAGCCCTCTCCGTCAGTGACTCGTGCCTCGAATTTGGGCCGGCTAACTCTCACGTTATCCTGAGACCCCGGCCCGGTTATGTGCCCAAAGTGCCCAACACTCCCTTCAGGGACCAGGTGGTCACTCTGCAAGCTATCCCTTCTCAGGAAGGCGACCCCAATCTCTCCTTGTTATGCCCAGTCCGTGCCCTGAGCTTTTACTTGGAACGTACTGAAAGCTTCAGATGGTCGAGTCAGCTCTTTGTTTGTTTTGGTGGACAGCAGAAGGGGAAAGCTGTCTCCACACAAAGAATTTCCCACTGGATTGTGGATGCGATTCATTTGGCCTACCAGGCCACAGGGGTGCCCTGCCCGCTGGGGGTGCACGCCCACTCCACCGGGGTGTCGCAGCATCGATTGCGCTGGCGAACGGGATCTCTTTGACAGACATTTGCAGAGCTGCAGGTTGGGCTACACCTAACACATTTGCCAGGTTCTACAATCTGCGTGTAGAACCAGTCTCTTCGGGAGTCCTGAACGCAAGCCCAGTAACTCCTGAAGCTGACACGGTGTAGAAGCTTGCTGAGGCGTCGTTCCCCACGGGTGATGGCGCTTCCCCAGTTCAGTAAGTTTCCTGGCGTGAACCCTGAACGACAATTTCCATCATGTTGCACCCGCAACGTAGCTATGTTCGGCGGAGGAACTAGCTATCAGAATCTAATATGAGGTTAGGTTGCCTCTTGTGAACTCTCATATTAGGTTGGTGCCCCACATGTAGTGGCTCCTAATGCAGCCCCATGTGTGTATCTCCACCTATACTCCCAGAGATGCGGTGTTTCCCTTTAGACAAAACCTGTCTCCGACCCTGAGCTCAGCAGTCTCTCCTCATGCGGAGCCTGCCTCAGGATCGTCCCCTTGTTGTGCTCCCCTAGTGCGAGCCCTCAAGTGTATTCTCCACACGAATACCTCCCTCCGGGCAGGGTGTGGTCTCCGTAGTGTCCATCCCCCTTCGGGGAGATAGACACTGACCCAATGTTCTCCAAGATGCTCAGCCAAAGGTGAGGAAAGGCTGGCTGAAGCTCTTGGGCATTGGAAGGTCACGTAGAGGTGAGTGACATTTATCTAACACGCAAGACCTGTTAATATTTGCACTCCATACACTCGTGACGTGGTCCGCTGGTTGTGGCGTTTTCAACTGGGACCCCTAGTCGTCACTTCGACACAACGTCTTGGTTACGTATGGTAACCCTCGTTCCCTGATGGAGGGAACGGAGACGTTGTGTCCCCCTTGCCACAACCTCGGACTGCCTCTGAGTGTAGCCGGGTGCTTCGGCTCCTCAGATCAGAACAATGAGTATTGTCTAGCCCCCCCCTCTTATGCCCGGATCTCCGGGGCGGAGCGGGCTATGCAAATACTGCATACCAATTCTCATTGGCCTTTTCTCAAAGCTGTCAGAGGTATTCCGGCTCTCAAGAGCGACCTCTAGTCGTCACTTCGACACAACGTCTCCGTTCCCTCCATCAGGGAACGAGGGTTACCATACGTAACCAAGACGTTTTCTTTGGCAGTGTATATTTTCAAATTGCACTAAACTACAAAAATTTTAAAAGGATAGTTTACCCATAAATAAATTCTTTGTCACCATTTACAAAGCCTTGTGTTGTTCCAAACCTGCATGAATTTCTTCATTCTATTAAACATAGGTTTGGAAGAGCATGAGGATGAGTAAATGAAGACAATTTCCTTTACCCATTTAATATTTGAACAGTTGCATTATTTATTTTCTGCTTGTACATCTGTGTGCTAGAACTCTATACTGGCATAAGTTTAACATCAGAGATAATGGATGTTCCAGTTTGTGGCCCTGTGAAACTGACATTAGATCCCCCTCCCCCTCAATCTCTTAAAACTGACTCTGGCAGGAAGATGGTTACAGAAGGGAACATGAAAGGTCGAATGAGCAGGCAACAGCCGCTCACTCACTTAACCTCTGCAATCTGCCCTGTACCCCATGTCAACAAAGTATCAAATAAAAGTTGAATGAGCTTTATACCAGGTACTAGAGAACAAGTTCATGCGGCCCAATTTTATTAGGCTAGTAACTGTTCATACTGAGGAACAGAAAGGCATACAGATGCTAGTCAACATGCTCTCATTATTAGTGTAAAAAGGAGACCTTCCACTTCCACATTATTTTATGTGAACTTGCATCTGCGTGTACTCATTCTATGTGATTACAACCATAACTTTCTCTAGGACTGCTAGGAATCTTGGTGTTGTGATGGACAACCAGTTATCCTTCACAGACCATATTGCTGCTACAGCTCGATCCTGCAGATTTGCCTTGTACAACATTAGGAAGATCAGATCCTTCCTATCAGAGCAGGCTACACAACTTCTTGTCCAAGCTCTTGTCCTATCCAGACTGGACTATTGTAATGCACTCTTGGCGGGCCTTCCTGCATGCACTTCCAAGCCTTTGCAGATGATTCAGAATGCAGCAGCAAGAGTGGTCTTCAATGAGCCAAAGAAAGCCCATGTCACACCTCTCTTCATCAGACTGCACTGGCTGCCAGTAGCTGCTCGCATCAAATTCAAGGTACTGGTGCTTGCCTACAAGTCAACCACTGGCACTGCACCAGAATACCTAAACTGTCTAATCCAACCTTATGCCCCCTCCAGAAGCTTGCGTTCTGCAAATGAACGACGCCTGGTGGTGCCATCCCAAAGAGGCTCAAAATCACTTTCACTGACCTTTTTGTGGACTGTTCCCAGCTGGTGGAATGACCTACCCATCTCAATTCGATCAGCTGAGTCATTGGCCATCTTCAAAAAACGTCTAAAAACCCATCTTTTTCGCCAGAACTTGACCAATTGACACTAGCACTTTCCTACTCTTTTCAGTTTTTCTATATACTTATTTAAAAAAAAAAAAAAAAAAAAAACAACCTTGCAAGGCTTATCATGTTTATCTAACTGAATTTAGCACTTATACACTGTCGCTCTCTTGTTGCTCTGATTGCTTCTATTGTAAGTCGCTTTGGATAAAAGCATCTGCAAAATGACTAAATGTAAATGTAAATTACCTGTTCAATTCTCAAGAATACAATTAAGAGGATGCATGAAATATACAGTATTGGGGGTATTCCAGGAACATGATTGGGAACCTGCAATCCATTAACAAAAAAAAAAAAAATTGTTGAGATTTGTTCTTATTATGAGTACCTTGCTCATTGCAAAATGCAACATGCCTTATTTTACTTTAAGATCTATAAATCTATATTGAACATTTCCTAATAAATGATGGCAAAGGAGATCTACAGAAATTTATACAGACATGCTGAATATGACATTTGTTAGGCTATATATACAAAAAAGACTATATATATTGTCTTTTTTGTATATATAGCCTAATAAATGTCATGTCATGTTAATAAATCTGTATATATTTGTAGTTGTAATTCTTGTCAGTGTCATCATTCACATTAGCACGTTTAAAATTAAAGGCGTCATGTAATCAGAAATCAGAAGTTGATCTTTTGACATAATTACAAGTGGCTATTATACTATAAAACATCCAGTTTCAGAACTCAAAACTTCCTTGTTAGCCAAAAAACAGTTTTTATTAAAACCAAGCTCAGAAAATGACTAAATTCAGATTTTGTCACATGATGACATCATAGTGCAATGGTCATTCTTTGTATCTTGATGAAATGACTGATCAGTTTTTTTTTTTTGTTTTTTTTGTGCCTCTGATACGATCCAAGTCATTAAATATTTAGCATCTGCCGATGCAGAGTCCTGATTTGATACTTGTATATTCCTATAGGACTGTATGTTTGTTGCAAATACATTTAAGTTATTAAAATCTATTCAGTGTATACAGAGTTGGGGAGAGAGTGGATGTTGTATGATTTATGTATGATATATATATATATATATATATATATATATATGTGTGTGTGTGTGTGTGTGTGTATATTAGCAATGTTAGATATTTGCAATATCACTCAAGTACGAGAGCGATACCGGCTCTATATCTATATTTTGGATACAGCCATTATTTCTCACTAATAACCTAACTGAAGCAGCACATGCCCTTCTAAAAATGACATATGTTTAACTGTCAGCTTGAGCTTTGAATCTGTGGAGGAAGGATGTAGTTCCGCACAAAACTACTTCACTCTCGTACTCGAGCGATACCAGCTCTATATCAATGGCTGTGATTAGGCCAGAAGCACGAGGCCGCAGGCTCTGGTATCGCTCGAGTACAAGAGTGATATTGCATTTATACAACAGTTCTATGAAACGTGTGTAATTAAACAAGAAACAACAAAGTGCCTTATAAAACCCTATTTTGTGTGGAAGTACTTCCTTCCACCACGCGTTGTAAAATGAATGGATGGATGATTCAGTTGCGGGCGCCATCTTTTGGCTAGACGTGAAAAATCATTGTCTGTTGAGCTTTTGTAGTTAATATAAAATTAAATATTCATTAAAAAAATTGTCATTTGCCGTGTTTGTTTGTTCTTAGATGTGGTTCGTTAACGTACTCTACTGTTAGCTCAGTGAAAAAAAAAAAAAAAAAAGCATAGACCCGGCTAGAACAAGCGGAGTGCAAAATTGTGAGAGGGCGTTCCTGTAGAGATACCATGCAATATCTCACGGTTCTCAACCAATCAGATTTGACAACCAGAAAGAACTAAAGAACTGTTGTATATGTATATATATATATATAGTGGCCTGGTATTTATATGGTGGCGGGCAAACCAGACAGGACTCGTAACATAGCCACCCCCAAGGAGCGGCTTCCAGACGCTCTAAACACTATAATATCCAAGTGAGCGATGGAGCGGGGCAGGGTGAGGGATGGAGGGCCAGGTCCATGTGGAGGACCTGGGGACTGGGGCAGGACCGGCAGAGCAGAGAGTGTTGAAGATACTTATAGGTCAATATACCAATGAAGCAAGTACAATCAAGGTGAATCAAATCATTTATGTATCAAATTATTTTACTATTATAATAATGCATCTGTCTGTCTGTGTGTGTGTGTGTGTGTGGAGAGGCAAAGAAACAACGAAAACCATACACCACAACATCAGGCCACCACAGACTGACGACTGACGACGAGCTGCAACAGTCAAGCAGCTTCAACAGACTGATTATCTACACTAAAGAACTTCCATCACTTCCTATTGCGTGCACTTTACCTATAAAGAACAAACGTGTAGGTATAAGGGGACAATGTTTTACGTTTGGGTAATAAGGCGGTAACAAACCAGATAATCAACCTGCAACGAACCACGTAAGTAAACTAACTATTTTGTACCTATTCAGTATATCCGTGTAGGTATACGGGAATAATACGCGACGTATGGGGAATAAAGGGGTAATAACCTGTGAAATTACAAATCACTTATACTGTTAAGTGTTTCAAAACCAAAGGGTTACCTATTCTACGTGGTATGACCTAAACAACAATCAATTTAGAAAGCACTTTTCATAATTTATATTGGTAGCCTATTTTATTAGGTCTGGGTATTTTTTAACCATGGGGTACATATTCAGTTATTAAAGGAAACATGATGGAGATTACTAAACAACAAAACTGGACATAGTGAAATGATTTAATGGGTTTCTGTTAGGCTATAATTTATAATTCAAAAGAATTCACTACTTACCTTGTGAAAGTTATTCATCGATCTCAGCAACTTGGTACCAGCAATGTCCCAACACCACCATCACTAAAAACTTTGCATGATATAGCATCAAGGTTCAGTGCAGCTTAAAACAAGCTTACCCCTTTCCAGCTGTTCTCAATAATAAAAAAAAAATGATACATTTGTATTTCAGTGGATGTATACTGTGATGTTTTCATAGAAAAAAAGTGATTAATTTGGCCATCAAACAATTAAATAAAAACTGTTGCAATATTTTTCTTTGTAATTACTGTGTAAATATATATTTGTTTTGTGTTTAAATCCAACTTGTTCCTCCCTTGTTCCATGTAGTTACAGGGTAAATACAACATTTGCGGGCTGTAAATTAAAGTGATGCTTTTTTACCCCTTATGATGCTTTGTTACCCCCTTGTTCCATGTAGTTACAGGGTAAATACAACATTTGCGGGCTGTAAATTAAGTGATGCTTTGTTACCCCTTGTTCCATGTAGTTACAGGGTAATTACAACATTTGCGGGCTGTAAATTAAAGTGATGTTTTGTTACCCCCTTGTTCCATGTAGTTACAGGGTAAATACAACATTTGCTGGCTGTAAATTAAAGTGATGCTTTTTTACCCCCTATGATGCTTTGTTACCCCCTTGTTCCATGTAGTTACAGGGTAAATACAACATTTGTGGGCTGTAAAGTGGTGCTTGTTACCCCCTTGTTACCTGCAATTGCTGTTTAAGTGTAACATTAAGCAATTTTAGTTAGGCTACAATAGATATGTTTCAAAGTTATTAACAATGAACTCTACTACATAGTTAAATGCAAGGTCCAAAGACCTATTTAACAAGATTTTGACAGAACTTTTCCAAGAACAGAGTGCAGAAAAAAACTAACGTACAACCACCCAGAACAGTAAAAACAAGCAAACAAAAACAAATCATGTTCTAAATTTATTTTAATAGGCATACGGTCATTTTTTTCTTTCAAATTTGGCAGGAGTCTACACATTTCTGGAGATATTTTGCATATGCTTGCAAAGTTGTCTCTGTAGTATATGAGGAAGCAGAAAAGCCATCCCACGCTGATGCAATTTTCACCTGTGATCAAAACGAGAAAAAAATAATTTGCAACAAACAAACAAACAACAGCTGTTAATACATGTCAAGTTTGCATAATGTAAAGAAGTGTTGCACAAAGCTTGTATTCAACCAAATATATATATATATATATATATATAAGATCTTCTGTGAGGACTTTGTGTCACAGCAATGTTTCAAGGCAAATCTGTGAAAACTTACACAGGTAACTTAATAGTAAAACACAATTGACAACGTGTGACAGTCAACTCTACTCTAATAGGCTCCCACTCACCTTAACCCCTCCATACCTTACACAAATGAAACATGTTTATACCGTAGTAAAAAATAATAATAATAATAATAAAATAAAACATTGTTACTATTGTAGGGTAGGGACCAATCAGACAATGGTTCATTAGATTTAACCAAATCAGTGGTTTATTCAATTAACAAAGAAGCAGACTTCCCCTCACCCAACCCAACAGTGGGTGACAAAGTCTCAACCAGGACGCTTCTAGCAACCACTGATAATGTCAGTTTACGATGCAAAACTATGCAGGAGAATCTGCAACTATGCAGGCAGACTGTCTTTCTTCACTCACTTCCCCCCATAGGAAAGATACAATGCTCATAGAAATGGACTCTTCCCTATTTCATTCACAGACAAACCTTTATGTGAACGAAGACACATAGCTCATATATCAGTGTGTATATATTACGACTGTCCATGTCCTTTGTATTTCTTACTTTATAACCGTTTTATGCTTGTGTCTTGATAGGATGCTAATGTAACCACATACAGTATATGCCATGTTTGGTCTCTTTTGACTCGTATGTAGATTTCCTGAAAGATGCGGTGTATTAGATACTGATACCGGTGCAACATATTAACGTTCTAATAATCTTTAGTATTTCTGGCCTGAACCCCTATTGATTTAAATATGCAAACTGACATTTTTCTGAAACAAAGGGCCATAAAACGAAGACCCAGTTTCAAACCTCCCACTGAGAAAGCCAGCCTTCTCATTGGTCGGAACTACTTGGGAAGGTGTGACTCTGTCCAGACTTTAAAGGGCTCACACCCCGTTCCGGCCCTCTCTTCTCTTCTCCTCTTCTTCCGAAAGATCTTCAGATAGTTTTTCGTGGAGGTCCTCCACGGAAAGGCCGTGGGGCAAACCCCGTGGCCCAGCCACATGCGGTTTCCCCCCAACCTGAGGCCGGACTCTCTCTTTCTATCCTGGCATCTACACCTCAGCCCCTTTGTGACCATCCGATCAGCCGTGCAATGGAACAACGAAGGCTCCATCTCCACCAAATCATCAGGACTACCTTTGAGCTGGCATCTGGACCCTTGCGTAAGCACCACACAAAAAGGAAACCATTATGCAAGTAACCATTTAACTATTAGATGCAATAAGAAAGCTGTGCCCCTTGTAGGTCAAGGAGATTCAGGTTTTTCTGATGATTTGGTTGTGCTGATGTAGATTGCCAGTCTACTCTCTCTCTCCTCCTCACTCACTCTCTCTCTCCCTCTCTCTTGCTTTGTTTTATGTGTTGTCTGTTTAGTGTTCGTTATTTGCTAGCTAGTGTTTATTTTCCCCTTTTACGTATTCAATAAACCCGCATTTTGTATTCACAAATGAATTTCTTACTGTGTTCCTTGCTCACAAACATCACGTCACTTAAACTGCTTTGATTTCGTTACAAAACTGATCCAGTCCTGTAACTTAGCCAATTACAGTGGGAAAGATTAATTTTCAAGGCTAGGAAGTTGATTTTTCTTAGAGTTAGAATAAAAGCGGCTAATACTCGTTGGACGAGGGCATTAGTTCGGTTTATTTTTGACTCGGCTGTTTCAGAGAAGTGTATAAAGTATGTGTAATTAATAACCATCAAAACTCAATGCCCTTTATCAAAAAAGGTAAAACAACCATGTCGGACGATTTTTAATTTAGTTTTTAACCGAACTACAAAAACAAAAAAAGAAAAAAAAAAGAAAAAAAAAAAGATAAATAATAATCGCGCATGACCTTTCCAGCAGGATTACGTAATGTGTGGAAAAACGTATCTGCATAGCAAAGCTAGAGCAAGCGGAGCATTTGTGGTTAAAAAGAGTATAAATGTTATTTTTTTTAAAGAAAACGACCGATCGTTCTGCTATATAAGACCCTTATTCCTCTGCTGGGATCGTGTAGAGTTCTTTGAAGCTTTATTGAAACTGCGTTTCAACTGCTGGACTGTTGCATGTTCTCAATTGTGTTTTACTATTAAGTTCTTGTTTTTTTATTTTCTAGTTACGTGTGTAGGTTTTGTAGTCCTTCGTTATTTTATTATTTATTGATTTACCATATCACAGAATTCGCAACTCTTACAGGTTTGCCTTGAAACATTGCTGAGTCCTCACAGACGCCATTATTTTTTTTATATATTTGGTTAAATATACGCTTTGTGCAACACTTATTTAAATTATGCAAACTTGATATGTATTAACAGTTTTTTTTTTCGTAATGTGTTTTTCTCTGTTTGTAAAACAGGTGAAAATTGCATCAGAGGGGGATGACTTTTCTGCTCCCTCATATATTGCAGGGACAACTTTGCAAGCATAAGCAGAAGATCTTCAGAAATTCATGCCCACAGCTGAAAGGAAAATCAGCAGTATGCATATTAAAAATAAATTTAGAACATGATTTGTTTGTTTGTTTGTTTTTACTGTTGTTAGGATAAGTTGTTGTAAATTAGTTTTTTTTTTTCTGCATTCTGTTGTTGGAAAGGTTCTGTTAAATAAATAAAATATTTCTGGTAACTTAAGTGGCTGTTACACTTACACAGTAGCTACACGGAACAAAGGGGTAACAAGACCACTTTAATTTACAGCCCACAAATGTTGTATTTACCCTGTAACTACATGGAACAAGGGGGTAACAAAGCATCACTTTAATTTACAGCCAGCAAATGTTGTATTTACCCTGTAACTACATGGAACAAGGGGGTAACAAGACCACTTTAATTTACAGCCCGCAAATGTTGTATTTACCCTGTAACTACACGGAACAAGGGGGTAACAAAGCATCACTTAATTTACAGCCCGCAAATGTTGTATTTACCTTGTAACTACACGGAACAAGGGGGTAACAAGACCTCTTTAATTTACAGCCCGCAAATGTTGTATTTACCCTGTAACTACATGGAACAAGGGGGTAACAAAACATCACTTTAATTTACAGCCCGCAAATGTTGTATTTACCCTGTAACTACACGGAACAAGGGGGTAACAAAGTATCACTTAATTTACAGCCCGCAAATGTTGTATTTACCCTGTAACTACACGGAACAAGGGGGTAACAAGACCTCTTTAATTTACAGCCCACAAATGTTGTATTTACCCTGTAACTACACGAAACAAGGCGGTAACAAAGCATCACTTAATTTACAGCCCGCAAATGGCTGTAATATATACCCAAGGGGGTATATATTTACACAGTAATTACAAAGAAAAATATTGCAGCAGTTTTTATTTAATTGTTTGATGGCCAAATTAAACACTTTTTTCTATAAAAAACATCACAGTATACATCCACTGAAATACAAATGTATCATTTATTTTTTTTATTGAGAACAGCTGGAAAGGGGTAAGCTTGTTTTAAGCTGCACTGAACTTTGATGCTATATCATGCAAAGTATTTAGTGATAGTGGTGTTGGGACGTTGCTGGTACCAAGTTGCTGAGATCGATGAATAGCTTTCACGAGGTAAGTAGTGCATTCTTGTGAATTGTAAATGATAACAGAAACCCATTAAATCATTTCACTATGTCCAGTTTTGTTGTTCAGTAATCTCCATCATGTTTCCTTTAATAACTGAATATGTACCCCATGGTTAAAAAATACCCAGACCTAATAAAATAGGCTACCAATATAAATTATGAAAAGTAAATTGTCTTTCTAAATCAATTGTTGTTTAGGTCATACCACGTAGAATAGGTAACCCTGACAGCAAATTTCATCCGGCCTGATTCTGGCCCACACTCCTGCAAATCCGCAAAACGGACTTGGGCCAGTGTCTTTTGGCACAACGGGCCAATACCGGCACGCATCTGGTTTTCCGCTCATCTGGGCCAGCACTGGGCCAGCTCCGTACCAGACTCGGCCCGGATCCGCTCTGCGATAGTAGACCGTGCCCACTGAAACCAGACACGGGCCAGATCCGTCTAGGACTGTGATACAGCACTGAAACGGATGTGACTGTAACGCGGATTTGCCGGTTGAAAACGAATCTGGCACAGAGTCAGATGCTGTCTGGGAACCCTTTGGTTTTGCAATACTTACAGTATAAGTGATTTGTAATTTCACAGGTTATTACCCCTTTATTCCCCATACGTCGCATATTATTCCCGTATACCTACACGGATGTACTGAATAGGTACAGAATAGTTACGCTGTAACTGCAGTTTACTTACGTGGTTCGTTGCAGGTTGATTATCTGGTTTGTTACTGCCTTATTACCCAAACGTAATACATTGTTCCCTTATACCTACACGTTCGTTCTTTATAGGTACACTATAAGTACAGAAATGTACACCGTAAATTCAGTATACTTATGCAGTTATTTGCAGGTTGTAATCTAAAGCGTTACCATTTTGTTCATTATTTTTTTAACTTAATACAGATTATTCACTGGTCTCACAGCAGTTCTTTTAATTCTGTGTTTTAACTAACATTCTTGATCTGCTTTTCAATAGATACCAGCAGGGCTGGCCCGTGGCATAGGCGAAATAGGCAGTTGCCTAGGGCGCAAAATGACTGGGGGGCGCCACACAAAAGTTTTTTTTTCTCTCTCTCTCACGGAAGAGCGCCCTCTTGTGACCATCATGCACTCCTACACCCATAAGCAAAATAATTACTGACAGTTTACAATTTTAGTACTGATCGATCATCGTAGTGATTAAAATAATGTTAGAATAAAATAAAATTGACATCAGTGAAAAACTATAAGATTTGAACACATGTAATGTACAAAGCTCAAGCTGATTAAGACCTACTTGAGGTCTACCATGGCCCAAGAGTGTCTCAGTGGACTTGCTGTCATCATCATCAATAATGATGTTTTAGAATTTGTCATTTGATGCAGTCATTAATGACTTTGCTGCAAAGAAATCCAGTTGTGTTCAGTTTTGAAACTGTCCTGTAATTCTGAATATAATAGTATTTTTTGCACTTTTTTGTTGATTTACACTTTAATTTCTAATTTAATTTTTGTGTGATTCTTCAGGTGATTTTAAGTCAAATTTATTTATTATCACAAATTATTTACTGCTTATTTATGTTAATACTTATCAGTACAGTGGATATAAAAAGTCTACACACCCCTGTTAAAATGCCAGGTTTATGTGATTAAAAAATAAATAAACAAATAGACCATGATACATAATTTCAGAAATGTTTCCACCTTTTATGTGACCTATAACCTGTACAACTCAATTGAAAAACAATTTGACATCTTTATTCAGTGGGAAATAAAAATAAAAAGCTAAAATAATGTGGTTGGGCGGATCAGGCGAGTCAGATGCCCTCCAGGGAGGATCAGGCGGGTCAGACGCCCTCCAGGGCGGATCAGGCGGGTCAGACGCCCTCCAGGGTGGATCAGGCAGGACTAGAACCCTCCAGGACGGCACGGAAGCCCCCCAGGGCGGAGCAGATAGGACAGGAACCCTCCAGGGCGGAACGGGATTCCCCGAGGGCGGAACAGACAGGACAGGAGCCCTCCAGGGTGGAACGGGATCCCCCCAGGGCAGAGCAGACGGGTCTGTAACATAGAGCATAGACAGACATACACACAGAGAGAGAGAATCAGACGCCCTCCAGGACGGATCAGGCGAATCGGACGCCCTCCAGGGCGGATCAGACAGGACATGAGCCCTCCAGGGCGGAGCAGACAGGACAGGGACCCTCCAGGGTGGCGCAGAAGCCCCCCAGGGCGGAGCAGACAGGACAGGAGCCCTCCAGGGCGGAACGGAGTCCCCCCAGGGCGAAGCAGACAAGTCTGTAACATAAAGCATAGACGGACACACACACACACAGAGAGAGAATCAGACGCCGTCCAAGGCAGATTAGACAGGACAGGAGCCCTCCAGGGCAGAGCGGAATCCCCCCAGGGCAGAGCATACAGGACAGGGACCCTCCAGAGTGGCACAGAAGCCCCCCAGGGTGGAGCAGACAGGACTGGAGCCCTCCAGGGCAGAGCAGAATCTACCCAAGGCGGAGCAGATAGGACAGGAGCCCTCCAGGGCGGAACAGAGTCCCCCCAGGGCGGAGCAGACAGGTCTGTAACATAGAGCATAGACGGACATACACACACAGAGAGAGAAGGTTCTAAGCCCAAGCTCCTGGCCAGGTTGGGCTGGATACCCAGCATAAAGAGGGCCTCAGTGGCCGAATTGGGACTGGGTGAGAGCTCAGAGTGGTGTGGGTTGCTGGGCGCTACCACCGTGCAGGGAGCAGGTGCGACCTCCCCCTCGGCTTGAGGATCTGTGGCCTCGGCCACCTCCTCGGGGAAGGCCACCCTCAGAGGTTCTGCAGAGAGAGCCGCCACCTCTGAGGACTCGGTGGTGGTATACGCGGCCCAGACAACCCAAAGAGCAGTTCTCAGGAGGAGCATGGCCTCAGTGAAGGTCAGTACAGGAGTGGTGCCAGTGATGGGGCTGGGCTCAGGAACAACTGCTGTGACTTGGCTTGGTACTGGAGCAATAGCTGAGACTTGACTGGGTGCCGGAGCAGCTGCGGCGACGACGCTTGACTCAGAGGGAGGAGCAGCTGTGACGACAACGCTTGACTCAGAGGGAGGAGCAGCTGCGACGACGCCTGACTCAGAGGGAGGAGCAGCTGTGATGACAACGCTTGACTCAGAGGGAGGAGCAGCTGCGACGACGCCTGACTCAGAGGGAGGAGCTGCTGTGACGACAACGCTTGACTCAGAGGAAGAAGCAGCTGTGACGACGACACTTGACTCAGGAGTGACAGCTGTGACATCACTTGACTCTGGAGGGACAGCTGCTACATCACTTGACTCTGGAGTGACAGCACTTGGCTCTGAAGTGACAGTTGCGACATCACTTGACTCAGGAGGGACAGCTGCTACATCACTTGACTCTGGAGTGACAATTGCGACATCACTTGGCTCTGGAGAAGCAACTGCGACGACTTGGCTTGACTCTGGAGGAATAGCAGTGACGTGACTTGGCTTTGAGGGAACTGCTGTGACTTTACTTGAATCTGGAGGAACGGCTGTGTCTGGATTTGACTCTGGAACATCAGTTGATCTTGACACGGGAACCATAGCTGTGACGGGACTTGACACTGGATAGGCAGTTGTGGATAGACATGACTCTTGACTCGGCTTTGGAACGACAGCTGTAACTTGACTTGAAACAAAAGCTGCCACTGAACTTGACACTGGAACAACGGCTGGGCTTGACATCAGATGGACAGCTGTGACTGATCTTGACTCTGGATAGACTGTTGAGGCTGGACATGACACTTGACTTGGCTTTGGAACGATAACTGGGACTGGACTAGACACTGGAGTGGCGGCCATGACAGAAGCTGACTCAGGAAGGGCGGCCATCTTGACTTGTGAAGACTCTGGTGTGGACAGGAACAAACATGGGCAACGTAGGACAAAACAAAAAAGCGTCAGTATCCGAGCGTGAAGGTCTGGGGCCGGCAGCGAGCAGGGTAATCCAAGGGACAGGCTAGGGGTCGATAGGCAGGCGGAGAACAGTCACAGGAACCAGGAACAAAGGAGCTCGGCAACGGGAGGGCAACCAGGAAATAACGCTCGGAATTGACAGTGTAAACTATTCAAAACTTCGCACCCAAACAGTGAACAAACCAGTCTATTTATACATTGAAAAGCAAGATGGCCGACGGGTGAGAGATGAAAGGTAACAGGAAGTTCAAGAGAAAGGGGTTATGGGCAATGTAGTGAAAAATGGTCCATAGTGAATTAAAGTCCATGACAGAAGTGAAGGTTCCCTCTAGGGGTGAAAGGAGGGAGCCACAAGCGGTCAGTTCATGACAGCATTAGTGTGCACACCCTTTTATAACTGGGGATATAATTTCTGGCAAGTACTGGTTGTGTGGTACATGTGACGACAATCACCCGTATTCTTCATATGTCTGAGCTAGGAAGTCTTCCAAAAGCATGTGGGAAAATGTGTTATGGTCTGATGTAACCAAGGTTGAACTCTTTGGCCACAATTCCAAAATATATGTTTGGCACCAAAACAACAAGAAACCAAAAGAACACCATACCCACAGTGAAGCATGGTGGAGGCAGCATCAGCTGGAACTGGGACCTTAGTCAAGGTGCAGGGAATTATGAATAGTGCCAAATACCAGTCAATATTGGCACAAAACCTACAGGCTTCTGCAAGAAAGCTGAAGATGAAGAGGAACTTCATCTTTCAGCATGACAATGACCCTAAGCATACATCCAAATAAACAAAAGAATGGCTTCACAAGAAAAAGATTAAAGTTTTAGAATGGCCCAGTCAGAGTCCAGACTTGAATCCAATTGAAAATCTGTGGGGTGATCTGAAGAGGGCTGTGCATAAGAGATGCCCTCGCAATCTGGCAGATTTGGAGCAAAGAAGAGCGGGCAAATATTGCCAAGTCAAAATGTGCCATGCTGATAAACTCATACCCTGTCAATTGAGTTGTACAAGTTATAGGTCACAATAAAGGTGGAAAAATGTCAGGCATTCACCACAGCCACCTCCATCAGAAGCACCTCCCACCAGATCCCAATCACCCGAATACTGATCATCTGCACCTGTTCCCAATCACTCCTCCCCCATATAAGACGCTCTCACTCAGTACTCACTTGTCGGTTCTACCGTTCACATCCCTGACGTTTGCTCCCGACCTTTCTATGATCTTCATTGTTGAAACTATTGGACTCTGCTGGCTTTCTACACCGATTGGACTATTCACGCCATTTCTATCGACGAACTATCAGATAAGCTTACCCTGCCATCATTCCATCTGTTTACATTCTCTTACAACATCTGTATCAATAAACCAACCTCTCCATTGTCACTCCATCTCCTGTGTTCGTGTTGTGTGTGTGACAGAAGAACCGACCGCTTACAGAAATGAACCCGGAAGACACCGCTTCACCCAGCCCGGTCACCGAATTGGTGAATGCCCTGACAGCGGCGTTAAGACCACCTCCGACGCCGCCATCTGCCTCAGGATGTCCCATGGCCATGCCTGCTTCCTTCGCAGGCGAGGCGGCTGAGTGTAGCGGGTTCCTCCTACAAGTCAAGCTATTCATTCAGATGCAACCCCACCAGTTCACCTCGGAGAATGCTAAGGTAGCTTTCCTCATTTCGTTACTCACCGGCAAGGCGTTGCAATGGGCTAAGGCCATATGGACAAATAATAATCCCATCATTCACTCCTTCGATCAATTTGTCAGTCATTTCTCCGAGGTGTTCTCTACAGCTACCGGCCCACTAACCATTTCTGATCAGTTGTTCCGTTTACAGCAAGGTTCTTCCTCGATCCAGGATTACACTCTCCATTTCCGCACGCTGGCGGCGGCTAGTGGCTGGGATGAGGTAGCGCTTCTGGGCGCGTACCGACATGGTCTCAACTCCAACATCAAGGCCGCCATGGCGTTTTATGACGATTCCATCGGTTTGGAGGCGTTTCTACAGCAAACCACCCGCATTACCCAGCGACTGGCCGCCTGCCAGCCTCAAAACCCCGCTCCTCAGTCGACCTCGGTGGCAGCTAGGCCCCCAGTACCAGAACCTATGCAAGTGGATTCTAATCGCCTCACACAAACGGAACGAACTCGTCGCTTATCATCTGGACTTTGTTTGTACTGTGGGAACCCTGGTCATATCATCCGCAACTGCCCTGTTCGTCCCCCACGCCCCGTGGTGAGTACCATTCGTACTGAAATTAATACAACTTCTTTGACTCTTCTACCGGTAACACTTCATACTGCTGAACTCTCGCTATCTGTCTCTGCTCTGGTTGACTCAGGCTCATCAGGAAACTTCATCTCATCGGACTGTTTGAAACAATTACAGCTCAGAAGTCAACGCCATTCTACCACATACTCCGTCTCAACCATTCAGGGAAAACCACTGGGGCGTGGGAGGATCCGTCACCGATCTCCATACATCACTCTTCAAGTTGGTCTTTTTCACCAGGAGGACATCCAATTTCTGGTACTGGAGGGCTCGACGGTCAACATCATCCTGGGACGCCCCTGGCTTCAGTTACATCACCCGGAACTCCGCTGGGATCCCTGTGATGTCAGCCGTTGGCGCGAACACTGCCAACAACATTGTCTATCTAACCTGCCTCTTCCCTGTTGTGTCCCGATCTCCCTCGCCTCCACCCAGGTTGAGAGCCCAGAACCCACAATCTCGGTGGAGATCCCAGCGGAGTACATGGCGTTCCAGGACGTCTTTAGTAAGAAAGCTGCCACCCAACTACCACCCCATCGGCCATGGGACTGCGCCATCAATCTGCTGCCCGATGCTAAACTTCCTAAGGGACGTATATATCCCTTGTCCATCCCGGAACGCCAGGCGATGGAGGAGTATATTGCGGAGGCTTTGAAGCAAGGTTACATTCGTCCATCTACCTCGCCGGCTGCCTCCAGCTTCTTCTTCGTGGGCAAGAAGGATGGGGGTCTTCGACCCTGCATCGACTACCGGCAGTTGAACTCGCAAATAATCCAACAACCCTACCCGCTCCCCCTGGTCCCTGCCACCCTCGAAGAGCTTCGTGGATCCCAGGTCTTCACGAAGCTGGACCTGCGGAGTGCGTATAACCTCGTTCGTATTCGTGAGGGAGACGAATGGAAGACTGCTTTTATAACACCTGCAGGTCACTACGAGTACCTAGTCATGCCCTATGGGTTGTCCATCAGTCCATCCGTCTTCCAAACGTTTATGAACGAGGTGTTCCGGGAGTTTCTCCATAAATTTGTCGTTGTTTACATAGATGACATTCTGATCTACTCCCGGAACCAGGCCGAACATCGCCAGCACATCCAGCAGGTCCTCCACAAACTCCGCCTGCATCAGCTGTTCCTCAAACTGGAGAAGTGCGAATTCCATCAAACATCTGTACAGTTTCTCGGATATAACATCACTGCCGAAGGTGTGCAGATGGATCAGGGGAAGGTCGATGCAGTGGTGAACTGGCCCCAACCCACCAACATCAAGGAGATCCAGCGCTTCCTAGGTTTTGCAAATTTCTACCGCCGTTTCATCAAGGACTACAGCACCATCACAGCCCCGTTGACCTCCCTCCTGAGGGGTAAACCTAAACATCTGACCTGGAACCCCTCAGCCCACGAAGCATTCCACCGGCTAAAGGAGATCTTCAGCACTGCCCCTCTCCTACACCATCCAGATCCCGAACTCCCGTTCTACGTGGAAGTGGATGCCTCCACCATCGGCGTAGGGGCAGTGCTGTCCCAAGCGGTCGGCGACTCCACACTCCTCCATCCCTGTGCCTTCTTCTCCCGCAAGCTGTCTCCGGCGGAGCAAAACTACGACGTAGGTAATCGGGAACTACTAGCCATAAAATTGGCCCTGGAGGAGTGGCGTCATTGGCTAGAGGGAGCCGTTCATCCATTTACCATCATCACGGACCATAAGAACCTCCAGTACATCCGCGAAGCCAAACGTCTCAACCCCCGTCAAGCACGCTGGGCCCTCTTCCTCACTCGATTCAACTACAAGATTACCTATCGACCTGGTTCCAAGAACATTCCTGCCGATGCCCTCTCACGTCAATATGCCAAGGACTCCTCACTCGAACCAGAACCCATCATCCCCTCACACCTCATCATCAGCCCCATCATCTGGGATGTGGATCAGCAGATCCGCGACGCCACCCTCCAGGAACCAGCTCCGCCGGAATGTCCAGAAGGGAAAACCTACGTGCCTGGCTCCCAACGTCTACCCCTTCTGGACACAGCTCATCGGTCTCCGGGCTCTGGACATCCGGGCAGCAGACGGACCCTCTCGCTCCTCCAATCTCGCTACTGGTGGCCCCGTATGGACCGTGATACCATCAGGTACGTCCAAAGCTGCTCAGTCTGTGCCAGGTCTAACTCTCCCCGCCAACTTCCCGCAGGCAAACTGGTTCCACTACCCATTCCCCAGAGGCCCTGGTCCCACCTGGGGGTGGATTTTGTCACGGACCTCCCCAATTCAGAAGGTAACACCTGTATTCTGGTCACTGTGGACCGATTCTCCAAATCTTGTAAACTCGTGCCTCTAAGGGGTCTCCCAACAGCCATGGAGACGGCGGAGGTCCTGTTTCACCAGGTATTCCGTCACTACGGCCTCCCAGAGGAGATTGTGTCGGACCGGGGTCCTCAATTCATCTCACATGTATGGAAAGCTTTCTTTAAACTACTGGGCATTTCTGTCTCTCTCTCATCAGGATATCACCCGCAGACCAATGGCCAGACTGAGAGGAAGATCCAGGAGCTTGGACGTTACCTCCGATCCTACTGCGCAGAAGATCAGCACAGCTGGAGCAGGTTCCTCCCGTGGGCCGAGTACGCACAGAATTCCCTTCGCCAGGAGACCACCGGACTAACACCTTTCCAGTGCGTACTCGGTTTTCAGCCCCCGCTGTTTCCCTGGACGGAGGAACCCTCGAATGTTCCAGCTGTAGACCACTGGTTCCGAGAGAGCGAGAGAGTGTGGGACTCAGCTCATCACCACCTCCAGCGGGCAGTCCGTCGTCATAAGACCTTCGCCGACGCACGACGTAGGACGACGCCCGTATACCATCCAGGGGATAGGGTATGGCTCTCCACCCGTGACATACGCCTTCGACTGCCCTGCAGGAAGCTGAGTCCCCGCTACATAGGTCCCTTCAAGATCCTGAGGCAGATCAATGATGTCACCTACCAGCTTCAGCTCCCACCCAGGTACCGCATTCACCCCACCTTCCACGTATCCCTCCTAAAACCCTTCTTTCCCTCTGCCACAGATCCCACCAGAGCTGAAGCTGGACCCCCTCCTCCCGAAGTCCTGGATCAACCCGAGATTTACACCGTCCATGAGATCCTGGACTCCCGGCGTCGAGGAGGCCGCCTAGAATACCTGGTGGACTGGGAGGGGTATGGACCGGAGGAACGATCCTGGGTGCCACGTGAGGACGTCCTAGATCCTACGCTCCTGCTGGAATTCCACCACAGCCACCCAGATCGTCCAGCCCCTCGCAGTCGCGGTCGCCCTCGGCGCCGCAATAGGGCGTCGGGAGCCGCCCTTGGAGGAGGGGGTAATGTCAGGCATTCACCACAGCCACCTCCATCAGAAGCACCTCCCACCAGATCCCAATCACCCGAATACTGATCATCTGCACCTGTTCCCAATCACTCCTCCCCCATATAAGACGCTCTCACTCAGTACTCACTTGTCGGTTCTACCGTTCACATCCCTGACGTTTGCTCCCGACCTTTCTATGATCTTCATTGTTGAAACTATTGGACTCTGCTGGCTTTCTACACCGATTGGACTATTCACGCCATTTCTATCGACGAACTATCAGATAAGCTTACCCTGCCATCATTCCATCTGTTTACATTCTCTTACAACATCTGTATCAATAAACCAACCTCTCCATTGTCACTCCATCTCCTGTGTTCGTGTTGTGTGTGCGACAAAAAAGTTCTGAAATTATTTGTGTTTTTTTTTTGTTTTTGTTTTTTTCACATAAACCTGGCATTTTAACAGGGGTGTGTACTTTTTATATCCACTGTATGTAATGTTATGTTATATTCAAGTAAAATTTTGAAAAATATGCATTTTCTGAATTTTGTAAGGGGGGTGGATGGGGTAAAAAATTGGAAAAAAATGTAACACTTTATAATAACGTTCAGTTGTAAGTCATTTCTAAGTGATTAGTTAATGATTAAATAATCTTTTACAAAACATTCATAAACTATTAATAAGAGATATGTTAACAATTTATGTATGTTTTGTTAATTCATTTACAAGTAATTTGCAAGTAATTAGTTAATGATGAACTAATCATTTACAAAACATAACTATGCATTCATAAATGTTTAATAAGTGATATGTTAGTATTTTTAGCATAGAGCTTTGTCGTTTAAGTTATAAATCACGTACAAGTGATTAGTTGATGAACTAATAATTTACAAAACATCACTATGTTCACAAATGATTATTAAGTAATATGCTAACAATATACAAATCTGTCAAAAGTTTGTCTTAAAAATAGCACATCATAAAATAATCAAGCAGATCCTTAGTAAATTGTTAATAAGATACTAGTTAATATATTACTAATCAATTGTAAATAATTGAAATGTCTGTCACTGAAATGTTTACCCTCCACTGAAGATCACATCATGACCAAATAATTTACAAATCTTTCTGCATCCCCTATTCTAAAGTGTAAACAATTCATCAGCTGTAAATGTTTTACTCATCATTTGTAGATCTTTCCCCACAGTGTGTATACCCACACAACCTGCAACCGGCAGGTTTATAAAACATTTACAACTGATGAGTTTACACTTTAGATTAGGGGATGCAGAAAGTGTTGTAAATGCCTTGTATACACCAGATCATTTGTGACGTAAGAAAAATCTACAAATGATGTGTAACACATTTACAAGTAATGAATTGTTTACACTTTAGAATAGGGGAAGCAGAAAGATTTGTAAATGATTTATTCATGTGTTTACACAACAGGTTTTCAATACTTTGTAGTGTGTACTGCAATGTAAGGGCTGACTGGTGAGGGTAAAGATGTCTTCTGTGACACACCTGGAGTATTTTAGCACTGCGCACCTGATGTGATCTTCAGTGGAGGGCAAACTGGTTTACATTACCAGAACACAAGTCTGTGCTGATGAGATAAATAATTTAAATGTTTACTCAAATCATTTATTATTATTTAAAAAAAGAGTTTTTAGATTAATTGCATTTTTTGCGTTTTAACATCACTTATTAATCATTTATAAACACATTGTTATGTTTTGTAAATGATGAGTTCATAATTAACTAATTACTTGTAAATTAATTTGTAATTGACTTGTAAATTAATTAACAAAACATATACAAATTATTAGCACATCACTTATTAATCATTTGTGAATGTTTTGTAAATGATTATTTCATCATTAACTAATCACCTGTAAATGACTTACAACTGAACGTTATTATAAAGTGTTACCGGAAAAAAAAAAAAAAAAAAAAAAAAAATTTATTGGTCACTCCATTTTGTTTAAGGGACATATTAAGGCAAGATTGAATAAAATAATAACTATAAACTTCCAAAATAATGAAAATCACAACCGTAATCCATGGGAGTAACAAGATAGAAATATTGATATCCATGGATCCTAGATGATGCAGAGATCTCCAATCATCTTCTCAAAGGAGATCATGAGCTATGACAACAACTGATGAACTGAAGAATGATAACTAAAAGTTAAAGTAGACAAACAAGTGTCTAGTTTTGTTCATTGTATGATTATTCAGTCTGGCAGTTAGTAAATTACCCATAGTTAGGACCCAGGCCGTGTTAAAGACCCGGATGCTGGCGCAGGTTAGATAAGGTGTAAGCGCTGTTATTGTCATAAACACAAGACGGACCTAACACCGACAATGTCATTTCATCCGCGATGCTTTGAGTAATCGCATGTGTGCGTGCATCAAAGAGTAAGTTATTTCGTCATACTGTATATTTACACTGTTATCGTTTATTTATGCTTTAAAATGTGATTATCGCATATGCCGTAACACGTATCTCAGTAAGCTAATCGTGAGCTAATCCTGTTATGTAGTCACTGTATAAACATATTTACCATGTGTTATTGACATAAGAAATGCAAATGTTGTTCATTTACATATTGATGATCCTTTAATATAAACTTATACTTTGTTATTGTTGTTTCTATTTCTAGAACCACGCTCAAGTACACTGTTACAATTCTGAAACGAGTGGTCTGTCGGTGATGTGTGCTGCTAATTCCTCTTAAACTGACATAACTGGTTGCCACCGGGTGTTAATTAGCACCTAAGAGCTTAATAATTATTTACAATTAGATTTTATTTGGGGAAAAAAGAGGTTTACACAGCAGTGTTCATCAAAAATTATGAATTGTTTGGCCAAAGAAGGGGGGTGTGAAAGGGTGTGATAAAGTGCGGAAGGTGTGATAAAGGATGTGAAAAAGATGGTGTCTGACGAGACACTGAGGCAAATCAATTAATTGCCAAAAACAGCTGTATGCAAATTTTGATATGTGAGCCCATAGGGCAAATTATGCTAAGTACAATAAAGACCATAGATGAATTTAGTTAAGTTTCCTGGTCAGCACCGAAGTTATTTTTGTGGCAGAAAGAAAAACAGCTCTGTCCACCCCACAGCAAACTTTCCTTTCAGGATATCATGATGGAGCTAATTCTGTGTGAAAGGGATAAAATATTGTCTTTCTGATTGTTAACACATAAAGTGGGTTGAATTAGCAAACTGTTGAGAATAAATTGAAAATTAAATAAAAAGTAACAATGCAAATATTTTAATAAAGCTAAGCCCTGCTCATTACATTGATAGCAATAGATATGAGAGCTCAAAAATGGGCCAGGACAGCCCTCAGCCCACATAAAATCTCCACAGGTTGCACCATGAAGAACAACTGACCAGATAAACAAATGAACATGCCTGATATCACTAACAACGCTGAAAAAAGTTTTTCAAGCAGTTCCTCATCCAATTTATAATTTGTCTGTCAATTCAGTTTACTATTTTTTGTTTTATTTTTCAAGTAATTTATTATTTTTTTTAGTTCAAAACATTGTTAAATATTCTGCTAATTACATTGTATCGCTCTCTCTTTCCTTCGAAAAACTGCCGGCAGCGGACAGAACCGCCTTTGAACCCCGGACCAGCGTGGAAGACTGATATTTTTTCGCCTCTTCCTATTTCTTTAAGTTGTTTGTGAAGAGTGTAAAGTAGTTTTACTCATATCACAGCCACAAATTCAGCAGAGGAGAGACGTTGGTGGAGCTAATATGGTGAGTGCAATAATTTACTTGTTTATTTTAGACATGACTATTGATTGAAACAGTACGTTTAAGTTAATTAACGGTATAAATACAAAAACGGATAAACATACTTCTGTTCTATCTAGGCTGAGAGCCCTCTTAATGACTGTCTTGTTTTGGGGGGAAGAAGAAATGAAAGAGATGCTTTGGAAGTGTAAGTATGCCCTCATAACTGTAATAAGAGAGCACAGCTATTTAAACATTATACCCCCGGTTTCACAGACAAGGTTTAAGGCTAGTCTTAGACTAAAATGCATGTTCAAGCAGTCTTAACTGAAAATATATTTTACTAACACATCTTAAAATATGTCAGTGCCATTGTCTTGTCTCAAGATGCACACCAGTAAAGTTTTAAGGCCTTTTTATAAAAGTTATTTAAATATCCAATAACTAAGGCCTAGCCCTGATTTAAGCTAAGCCCTGTCTGTGAAACCCTGTCTCTATATTCAAACATGGAACTTATATAAGAACGGAACAATTTCCTTGTTCACATCAAACATGTACATACTTTTAAATCATCTTATGCACAAAAAATGTACACTTAAACTCCAGATCAGCTGTATGTCATGTGGGTTAACTGAGACCTGTTCTGACTCTGAGGATGATCACTTTATTGACTGGCACATGGCACAATTAAATGCCCTTAAGTCAGATGCACTTGTAACGACTAACTTGCTCTTTTACAAACTTTTGCTCTTCACAGAAAAGTTGTCAACGACAAGTGTGACATCACCCAGATGATAATTCAAAGAGGCCAGCTCTTTTTACAGTAAACCAGGTATATATAAAGTGTATTCATCCCATTTTGTAATGGCCACAGTTTGGGAAAGAACTTGGGAAAAGCGTTTATGTCCTTGTAGAACTCATAATTACCATCTTTAAACTGGGAATTTTCTGAGAGCTTCTACTTTTACCACATGACCACTGTATCTGACTGCTGCAGATGAATTTCGGCATTGATAGTGTTGCCATATAAATGCACACTTCCCGGTCCAAGGAAATGAACAGCTCCAAGTAGATCTTGAGTATTTGACAACAGCATTATCTAACTGACTTAATAATATCTTTGTCGGTCTGTTTCTTCTTCTGTTAGGATGCAGCTGACAAGACAGACTCCAGTAAGAATCCACAGCGTTGATCAAGAAAGTCCACAGCTCAACCCATCTAGAGTGGGAATCATCTCAGAAGAAATATTTGTAATGTAACTGTCCGATCTCAGTCCATTGTTTTCAGACTGGTTTATGCCCTGCACCTGGACTAAGTGTATAAAAAGCACTTTATATTTTATTCAGCAGGTAATGCTCAACCTTGGAAAAGGTGAATTAGCACCTAAAATTCAGTACTGCCAGTATTGTGAACCATATAGTTTTGATGCCATTTGTTGTGATTCTGAGATGGATTGTTTTATGTTAGTTTGTTAAACTATTTTGTTCATGTTTTGTTGTGTTTTAAATGTAACATTTGGAATTTAATTAAAATAAAACATAAAATTGCATAAATGTTCCTTTATTTGTATGTTTTTTTTTTTCTTCTTAATTTTCTAGTTTAACAATTGGAAAGGTAAAACAACTGATGTAGATGTAAAAATCTTTTCATTCAACCAATTATAAAATATTAGGGTAATGGTTCACATCTATATTTTATAATTTATGTCAATGAAAAATAATTAAATTGCTCTAAACAATATTTTCTATAAAAAACTATTATATAAAAAGAAAAAATATACTTTGTGCCAAGTTTTATAAAATAGTTTTCATAGATGTAGAAAATATTGTTTAGGTCAAGTTATTTATTTTTCATTTTCATAAATTATAAAATATAGATGTGAACCATTACCCTACATTTTTTTTTTATTTATGTGAATGAAAACATTATTAAAAACATGATTAAATTATTCCAACTAGCTTCAACAACCCTAGCAGGAAGTAAGGGATTAAGAGGGAAAGACCACTGCAACGTCTTGCAAAGAGTCACCCTGGTGAAGATGGAATGATTGCTGAAATGGCTAATGAAATGATCAATATACATTGGAGCAAAGGAAGGCCAACAAATAGAAAAGAGAGGAAAAAAGAGAAGGAAACTTGAAGCAGACAATAAGAGAGAATGTGAAAAGGAAAGACAAAGAATGAAGAAGACATATACAATTGTGTCATGATCTATATATATATATATATATATATATATATATATATCTCAGAAGGGTTAGAGAGACAGGATCTTTTACTATTCCAAGTCAAGTGTGAGTGCTGTTCCATAATCTGGTTATTGGTAATAAAACTATGTGACTTAGTCACTGGGTAGTGATAAGGGATGAGACTGAATTATGGGACTGCACTCTGGACAAAGAAAAGTGATGGTGAGACTAGTAAGTCTCAAAGAGGGGAATGTTGAAGTTTTTTATAGGTCAATATATCAATGAAGCAAGTACAATCAAGGTGAATCAAGTCATTTATGTATCAGATTATTCTATTATTATAATAATGTATCTCTGTGTGTGTGTGTGTGTGTGTGTACGGGCCAAATGGAATGTGCAAACATTGCAGGAGTCACATGTGGTGAGTCTGTTTCTGACATTAGACAAAATATATGTTGAGGCCCCCAAGCTAGGCCATGGCCCACTATCCACATGTGAACGTGGTATTTATTAACAAGGCTGCTGCCACCAACACGACCACTCACATCGTAATACAGCGCTTGTATATTTTTGATATATATGCCCTATGAGGGAGGGCATGCTCTTAAAGAGCCCAACACATTTAAAGTGCAAGACATAGAATACACAGTTCACTTTATACATTTGAACAGATCATTTATCACAATGATCTACATCCCCTTCCTTTAGCTGAAACCTCATATCAAAGGAAAGAAAACATTTAACAATAAACTGATTTGTGACATAACATTACCTTAGTCAACAACTAGACTATGAATGACTTCTATTATAACAATGTAACAATTACAAAAAATGACTAAACCATTTCAGATGCAAATCTCAAGATGATCTCTGTGTACATTAAGAAAACACTTCAACAAAGAATGGCATTGGCAATATTGAAATAGCCATGGCAAACCTATTTAGCAGGTACTCAAAATAAGTGCCGCTAAATCTAACCATCAGTAGAACTCCCTGTTCATTACCTGGGTTAGGCTTGCAAATACGACCTGAACGTGTTCTGTAAGGTGCACTGACAACCTTGGTAGGGGACTGTACTGTGTGTTTTGGCAAGTCACTAGGTGCAGATTTTGGTTGTGGGAGGTGTATTTGTGGTGAATGTGGTGCAGGGGGAGCATAGTCCTGTGTACGTGTAGTGGTATTTTGAGAGTCAATGTCCTCAGGGATAAGCCGTGATGGAGGAGGCTCTGCAACAGGAAGGATATGGCTTTGGTTCCTCCTTTATGTTCTCCCATTGCATTGGATAGTGTAGGATCGAGGCTCCTTGTTCACCTCCTTAACTGTGCCAAGGTGTTCATATCCTTTTGGGGTTTGCATTCTGACAACTTGTCCCTCTGCTAGTGGCTGCAGTGGACGACTTGAAGCATCGTAATATCGCTTTTGGGACATTCTCTTGTGGAGGAGTTGTGCAGTGACTTGCTGGGCGTGTTTGGGAGCTGGTTCTAACAGCTTGGAGTTAACAGGAATGGTTGAACGTGTCTGTCGTGACAACAGGCGTTGTGCAGGGGAACCTAACGTCGGGTCACAAGGAATGTTTTTCAGATTTAGGAGATTGAGAAATACATCCGTCCCATCTCTGTGAGATTTCTCCATCAGCTGGTTGGCACTGCGGACTGCTCTTTCTGCCAGACCATTTGACTGCGGGAACTCTGGGCTACTGGTGACATGGATAAGTCCCACTGTTTGGCAAACTCTCTGAATTGTTGACTTGTGTACTGTCTGGCATTATCAGAAATGAGTGTGTGCGGTGTGCCATGCACAGAGAAATGTCTCTTTAATTTCCTGATCACAGCTGAGGATGTCGTGTCACGGAGAAGGTCGATCTCATACCAACCCGAGAATGAGTCCACGAGTACCAGGTAGCTTTGGCCACGCCACTCAAGCATATCTGTTGCCACAGTAGACCAAGGCAAGTCTGGAATTGGGTATGGTTTTAGTGGTTCCTTCTGTTGATGTGGCCTTGTGCTATTACAGACTGAACATGCTAGGAGTTCTGCTGTAATATCAGCAGTCATCGTTGGCCAGAAAATTATACCTCTTGCTCTGTGCTGGTAGCATCCAGACCATGGCTTGAGGGTGCAGCAGACAGGACGGGACCTGGCTCTGGATGAACTGGCTAGACTTGACTAGGCTCTGGGAGACCAGACGTGACGTGCCTCTGGAAGATCAGATGTGATGTGATGTGCCTCTGGAACAACTGCGGTAACTTGACTTGAAATAGAAGAAACAACCTTGACCTGACTTGACTCAAGAAGTGCAGCCGTGACTTGGCTTGACACGAAAGGTGCAGTTGTGACTTGGCTTAACTCAGGAAGTGCAGTTGTGACTTGGCTTAACTCAAGGAGTGCAGTTGTGACTTGACTTGACTCAAGAAGTGCAGCTGTGACTTGACCTGATTCAGGAAGTGTAACCATGGCTTGACTTGACTCAGGAAGTGCAACCGTGGCTTGGCTTGACTTGACTCAGGACGTGCAGCTGCGACCTGACTTGACTCAGGAACTGCAGCCGTGATAAGCACAGACTCTGGAAGGGTGGCCATGACAGGTGCAGACTCTGGAAGGGTGTGACGTCAGCAGGCGCTGACTTGGCAGACATGACGTTAGCAGGTGCTGGCTCGGCAGACGTGATGTAAGCAGGAGCTGGCTTGGCAGACGTGACATTAGCGGGTGTCGGTTTCGGGAGACCAGCTGCACCTGCTGACAGCATCTTCCA
This sequence comes from Cirrhinus molitorella, assembly GCA_033026305.1. Taxonomy (NCBI): domain Eukaryota; kingdom Metazoa; phylum Chordata; class Actinopteri; order Cypriniformes; family Cyprinidae; genus Cirrhinus; species Cirrhinus molitorella. The sequence continues at coordinate 26,595,739 of CM065123.1, forward strand.
TGCTGGATACCAATCTCTGACAGTTAAAAGCAGGCATTTTGTATTCGCGCTCTGGCCCAGCCACCTTTCCGCGAGCGGGTTGCACGGCCGGCATTGCGATCGGCACACTTGAATGTCCCGTGGCCACCATTACTGGGGTGTCCCGTTCCTCCTCCGCGACATCCACAGTAAATGACGAGCCCACACATGATAAAGCGCAATCCATTGATTGCTCAAGTGAAGAGCACGGACCCTCGCAAACGAGCCAAGACTTTAGCGGCTGATTAATGCCCTCTAGGAAAAAGTCTATCAGGACGCAGTCCAGCAGATCAGAAAGATAAGCAATGTCCAAATACTGTTGTATATAGCCCTCGAGCAAACGTGTGCCCGGCTTGAGGGCTAATAACTGTCTCGTAATGTCCATACCTGGTTCAGGTGTGTGGAAAAAGCTGCTGGATCATGGTGTGGTTGAGTATTCTATTACAAATGGATGAGGATGTGAGACGGGCGTATCTATGTTCAAGCTTTTATTAGAAAACACAGACATTGACATGGTCATAAACAGGTGGGGGTCGATCAGCGGCAGATGTTATCCCTAAACAAAAGGGGAAATCCAAATAGACAGTCCAAACTTCGATAGAGGGGCCCAAAACGGCAAAACAAAGAGTAATCCAAGCAGGCGATAAGTCGAGGGCAGGCGGCCCCCAGGCGGCCACAGTGGGAAAGGGAACATGGGAAATGTAGTCCAGGGTGTGGTGCAACAGTCTGTGTGGTGTGAATGTCAATACGATGGTACGGCGACCTCTGGTGGTGGGCAGACCAGACAGGACTCGTAACACACACACACGACTCCAGAATGGCAGCATAAACTAAGGACCAGGCTTAGGTGAGCCGATACCGATCAGATAAAAAATTCTTTGGGACCACTTGCTGAGAGCCACCAAAACTCTAAACATGCCTCTGATCATAAAAATAGTTGGAAATTTCAGAAGTGGTTGCATCGCCTGTGATGCATCAAAGCCACCATCAAAGTGGAATATCTGAAAAAATGTTTTGGCTGAAAGCAAGACAAAAAATAAGAAAAGCCTTTTTAGCAGTGTTGAACACTTCTTTACTAAGCAATTGCAATGATCACATTCAACACTAGATTGTGCAAATGCAGAATACTCCTCCTCCCCTCCAGCCTTGATATATCCCCTTCAAGCTGCATACTTGTCAGGGCATTGTAAAGTTTCTGTGCAAGCATCTAAAAGCTGATTAATGTGTCTGCGTCAAACCATGTTGGTACCAACTTGTACAGTGTAACTGAGAGACCTGGTCATAGACAATATTTTACCTGGTTGCAACTTTTGATGTGATTGCCTATAGTCTCTAGCAAGCACATTTTGCCCAACTAGCAAGGTCCTGAGTACTAATAGTTTTGGATTTTGTTTACACTGCTTGGTTTGCGCATGGCAACATAGATCAGGTTAAGCAAGTCTAGGCATGAGCAAAGACTTCTTCCCATGAAGAGTGTGGCTGGAGATTGACCTGTGGTTGCATGAGTTGAGTTCATTTAGGCCAAGAGAAAGTTTGCAATCTTTTTTTTGCAGAGGCACTCTCTCTCATCACATGGCCTTCAGTGACTGTTTCAGGGACTAAATAAGGCATTCAGTCAAGCCATTTGTTGCAGAATGGTAAGGAGCAGATGTAGTATGCTTAATTCAATTGCCCCTGACAAATTACTGGAATTCCTCAGAGGTAAACTGTGTACCGTTACTGCTGACCAACAGCTCTGGCAAGTCAGTGCGGGAAAACAATGTGCAGAGCAGTTCCATGGTCATTGTAGATGTAGCGTTTTTGACAGGAAATACCTTTGGCCATTTTGAATATGTGTCCACTACTACCACCAGGAACATTTTGCCAAGAAAGAATCCCCATAGTCAATGTGGACTCACTGCCAGGGACTGGTGGGAAATTCATACACATGTAATCGTGCTGCTCGTGGCTGTCACTGAATCTGTTGACACCCAGAACATGTTTTGGCTAGATCTTCAATTTGGCGATCTAGTCCAGGCCACCAAACATAGCTTCTGGCCAGGCTTTTTATCTTAAAAACACCTAAATTTCCTTTGTGTAAGGCAGTTACTACTTTGGCTCAAAGCTTTTGTGGCACAATTACTTGGGTGCTCCACATGACACATCCTTGTGTTGCAGAAAGGTGTTCACAGCGGTTTGAATAGTCCAGAAGTTGGGAATATCCTCTAGCTGGCCAACCCTTCATGATCAAATCAAACATTTTGGCCAATACAGGGTCTTGACTTGTCTCCCTTTGAATTTGAGCACTTTGGTGACAGGTAAAGATTCCATTTGCGCAATGTAAAACATGTCTTGGTCATCTATGACATCATCTGAGTTCTCCTGAGGAAGACGTGACAGTCCATCGGCATTGCCATGGTACCTCGTTCCCTTGAACTCAGTTTAATAGTCATGACCACCAATGAATAATGCCCAACGTTGTAGTCGTGCTGCAACCATCACTGACACACTTTTGCTAGGGCTGAAAAGAGCCATTAAAGGCTGATGAACAGTGATCAGAGTGAAGTGTTTCCATACAAATATTGATTAAACTTCTTCAATCCACATACCAAGCTTAAGTCCTCAAGATCAATCTGTGCATACTTGCATTCTAAAGTGGTCAAAGACCTAGATGTAAATGCAATTGGCCTCTCAGATCCATCTCAGATTTTATGAGACAATACAGCACCTATACCGTATAGTGATGTGTTGCATGTTAGACTGGGGTCATAATGTGTTAACACAGTTTCTAAAATGATCAGTTGTTTAGGAGTGTTAAGTCCAAGAAACTAATGAATCTGGTTCACATTTTCTGGTTTTGGTGCCTTCAACACAGCATTGATTTTGTCTGGAGATTTGTAAAGGCCGTCCTTTTCAATTTGGTGTCCACAGTATTTAATCAAATCTTTTAAAAATTTGCATTTGCTCTTGTTTGCCCTCAGTCGATACTCAGCAAGCCTTTCAAAAACAGCATTTAAGTTTGCCAGGTGAGTATCACTGTCATGGCCAGTGACTATAATATAATCAAAATAGCACTGTGTGCCTGGGATACCTTGCAGAACTTGATCTATGTCTCCTTGACACACAGTTGATGACACCCCAAAATCAAGTTTGTTGTAGTGAAAGAGTTCCTTATGTGTGTTTATTGTCAGGTACTTTTTAGAAGATTCTTCAATCTCCATCTGTAAGTACGTCTGGACAAGACAGATTTTTGAAAAATGATGCCCACCTGACACAACTATGTCCTCGATGTGAGGCGATAGATACTGGTCTGCCTGCAAGACTGTGTTAATTGTAACCTTCAAGTCACCACAGTTTCTTACATCACTGCTTTTCTTGATATTTGGAACTAGGCATAACCCATCCAGCTTACTTCAGACAGGATTCCTTGGTCTTCTAGCCATTTTAGCTCAGCTTCCACTTTTGGGCATACTGAATATGGTACAGTACGTGCCTTTTTGGCTGCATATCACTTTTAATAGTGAACCTTGCTTTAATATGTTTCAATGTTCCAATGCCATCTAAGAAATGACATCTAAGTTTTTATGGACTGCCAAACAAGGGCACTCCACCCATTTTCGGCATATTAAGATCCAAAACTCGCCTTTTGTTTTCACATTTTACTCTGATCTTGAGTTTCCAATGGGTGCAATTTTCTCACCTGTATAGGTCTTGAGTATCACCGAGGTGTGCTTTAGATTGAGTCTTTGTAATCTTTGTATGATATTATTGGCAGTGCTGATCCTGTGTCAAGTTTCATCTTCAGTTCGACCCCTTCAATGATAGGAGTCATCCAGATTTTGATTTGTCTCTTTAAAGTGCTTGCAGTTCAATGTATGACAAGCCTGCCATATCAGAGTTTTCTGAGTCTGAGTCCTCCACCGTACTATTAGCATCCATTTGTCCGACACACCTAGACATGTCTATTCCTTTCTTTTGTTTCTGTATAATATGTATATCCTGTAGACAATTTCTGCTCCCTCCTCCATCGGTAGCAAACAAGTCTGCAGAACCTTCGAGGTATGATTGACACAAATACTTCTTTGTGGTTTACAGCACGACAAGTTCCTTTCATATCTTGTTGCCAGTTCTGTTATTTTTTTACACCTACACAATAGTAAGAAAGACAATCGGACAGATCGGAGAATATCTTGTCTTTACTTACTTTTTTAGTGTGCAAATTCAGAATTCTCTTTTAGTTATTGACTTGTTATACAACACATCTTTACTTAAAAAGATGCAATCTCATCCTGTTTACATGGAATAAGCCTGCTGATGCAATCTCATCCTGTTTACATGTTTTTACAAGTGTTTATACAAGTTTTGAAGACCTCAACAAACTTGGATTTGAAATTAACATTACTTTCCAAAAAATCTTAATGCTAGGAAAGTGGTTATTTATTTTTAATTATGTGGATGAGAGCATTATTTGTTTTTTTGGTAAATTTTATTGTGGATTCTTCAGTAAATCAGTAGCCTTTTTGGCACAGGCTTTCCAAATAGATTTTTACAGTAAGAAATGGACCTGATGCCACCACATGTGAGTTACACTATGCTGGAGCAAGTCGGGGGGGGCAGTTCTCCTCTGGCCGAACCAGCAGTTTGTTCCATGTTGCAGCAAGTCAGATGCAGAGAGATCAGGTTCCTGTAGTCTTGTGCTGATGGCCATCTAGGTGACAATGTCTTCACTGGGGATCTGTCTTTGGGGCTCGTCTAGTAGACATGGTCTCTGGTGACATTCAGGGCTGTAGAGGTTGTCTCTAGGTGCTGATGCTGGATCTGGGGGACTGCAGTGACCATCTGATCTGGATACGGACTGATTCTGGTGGCTACGGTGACCTTGGAATAAGAATGAAACAACTAATATTAGCGTAGATGCCATTCTTTTTACGATGCAATGAGTACATCAGGTGTTATGGAAAGGGGGTGTGGCCAATGAATTACCAAGGTAACAAACAAGGCACAAGGCACACAAACACAGGGAACATGTAACGTAAGTATCCACATTTATTCTGGGACAATCATGACCTAATGGTTAGAGAGACGGACTTGTAACCCAAAGGTTGAGAGTTTGAGTCTCAGTTCAGGCAGGGATTGTCTGTGGGGGGAGTGAATGATCAGTGCTTTCTTCACCTTCAATACAACAACTTGAGACCCTAGAGCAGGGATCTCCAACCCTGTTCCTGGAGAGCTACCATCCTGCAAACTTAACTTTCAATCCTGCTCCAACACACCTGCCTGTAATTATCAAGTAACCCTTAACAGCTTGATTAGCTGGTTCATGTGTGTTTGATTGAGGTTGGAACTGATAATCTGCAGGATGGTAGCTCTCCAGAAGCAGGGTTGGATTTCTCTGCCCTAAAGCCGGGGACACACTGCACGATTTTTTAGGCCATCCCAGATGAAAGATTGCCATCGTTAAACAATCATGATGATTTCGGTGATTGTGGCTTCTAAACGGTGGTCTTGTGTCGTACAGTGAGAGAGGTTCAAAGACGGCCGTTCTCACGTGGGTCGCAGCCGACTCAATAGGTGTCATCATCGCACAGTCTACATACATGTCGTACCTAAGATTATTAGAACCATATCGCACAGTGTGATGTGCAATGATCTTATAAGATGGCTGAAATCGCAAAGTGTGTAGCAGGATTAAAGCAAACCTTTCCTTTTCTTTCTAATGCGTAATATGTGATCTCTGATTTCTGAGTAATGTAATGTTTCATGTACAGTCATTGTTTTTAAATCTTGATTTACTGATGCATAAAAAAATGCATCGGGGTGGGGCGGGGGTATCAGTTCTCCTCTGACCAATGAACAAGCAATTTGTACCTGTAGAGGTTGTCTAAAGGTCAGGGGTCAGACTGCAGTGACCACTGATCAGGATACAGACTGGATCTGAGTGGCAATGATGACCTCAGAATAAGCAAGAGACTGACTAATATTAGCGTAGATACCATTCTTCTTATGATGCAGCAAGTACATCAGGTGTTATGGGAAGCGTTCCCAGTTCCAGTTGACCTAATTAATGCAGCCTAACAATCCTTTAATGGATTTGGATTATATAAATTTGTTAATGCGTTATGTGTAAGCCAGGTTAAAGAGATAGGTCTTTAGTCTACATTTAATATGACAGAGTGTGTCTGCCTCCCGAACAAAGTAGATTGTTCCAGAGTTTGGGTGCTAAATAAGAAAATGATCTGCCGCCCACAGTTAATTTTGATATTCTGGGTATTATCAGATTGCCAGAGTTTTGAGAATGCAGAGGACGTGAAGGACTATAATGTGATAAGAGATCACTCAAGTACTGAGGAGCTAAATCATTGAGGACTTTATAAGTAATTAGCAAGACTTTAAAATCTATACAATGTTTAATAGGGAGCCCGTGCAGTGTTGACAGAACCGGGCTAATATGCTAATACTTTCTGGTTCTAGTAAGAACTCTAACTGCTGCATTTTGGACCAGCTGGACCGAACAACCCCCTAATAAAGCATTACAATAATCTATCCTTGGAGGTCATGAATGTGTAACGTCTGTACAGGATCATTAAGGGCAGTTAGGCGGTATGGTTCAAAGAACTCTTTAGCCTTTAACATTTGCATATAAATTACAGACAGGGCTCCCCCAATTCTGCGTTTATATGGGTGTTAAATGGCCATATTCAATCCCCACTATCAGGAAGATGCTAAACAAATCAGTTCTCTGCTCTCCCTCATTGGACTTCAAAGGCATTCCAAGGAGGAGACAATCACCAAGTACCAGGCACCCAAAATTCCTGGTCCCCAGCAGACCACCCCGCAATCTGCAATACACATAAAACACACACACATACACACATACATTCTTTATATTTAGGCCATATTATACTGTTTTAAGCTGAACATGATATATGCATGTGTTGTACGTATATTCACTAGTGTACTAGCACAGTTATAACTCATTGTGTGTCTTACTTAACCTCTAGATGCTTATATTCCAGTGTATGAATGTATCTCTGCCTTGATATCTTCTAGACATTTCGTTCTTGGTATCGAAATGATTGGCTCTTTATTCCCTAAACAAAGATGTAGGCCAGGTGATTCCAAAATGCATCATACTGTTTGTACTATATTTTGGATAAATTTGCATCAACTTTCCAGACCAGTAATAAACATACAAATGGGCCACAAAGTGGAGACAAAGAAAGTTCCCCGCTCAAAAATCCATGCTTTGTATTGGCCAGTCCACCCAAAGGTGGGTGTGTCAAACATAGTTTCAAAAGATCATCGCGCAAATAGATTGTGCTCAGTACCCCTTTGTTGAGACCCTCTCTAGACTTATACCTTGAGTCGGACTTTCTGGTAGCTTTAACTTCAAGTAACTTGTAAACTCGCTGTGGATTTTCCTATCTTCATAAGAACTAGAGGAAACCTCCGGCTCACTCTCCTAAAATAATTCATCAAGATCTTCCGTTGTCTACCGCATCAGGACTCTTGTTCAGCAACCAACCCAATGCAAGTAACCGCTTACAACTATTAGATACGTGTTTAAGTTGAGCCCCTTTTTTTAAGGTCAGTTTTGGATTCTCTGATGATTCTCATTAGGTTGTGGTTAATTGATGTTGAATTCTACCATTTCTTTAATCTCTCTCTCTTTCTCTCTCTCTCTCTCTGAGTCGGAGTGCGTGCTGGGAGCGAGTGGACGGAGCCGGTTGGCGTGAGTGAGAGTGTCTCCTTGGTTGAGTGAGACTTTCCTATCCTTTTTTCCTCTTAAATCAGCTTTTTTTTGTATTGAACACAGTATATAGGTGTAATTGAAAGTTTTCCCACTGACTTTGGTCAGTGAGTGGCGATAATGGCGTTGGATGTGGGAGATTTCTCACGGTTAACACTCAAGCACGGGTGTAAATGTATGCCTGATGCGGCGGTGTCGGTAGAGGACTGTCTGATCGCCGTGAGTGTGGCGGTTGGGGGCGCTAACATTAGATCTGCCTCTCGTATGAATAAGGCCATTGTGTTTTTTCTTAGCGTAAGCCAAATGGTGGATGATTTAATTGAGTCTGGTTTAGTTATCAACGACACTTTTGTACCTGTTTTGCCTTTGTCAAGCCCATCCAAAAAAGTTGTCTTATCCAACAGACCCCCGCTCATTAAAAATGAAAAGCTAGAACCAATACTCCAGAGGTATGGTTAAATAGCCAGCCCTATCAAAATATCAAAAATTCCTCTTGGTTGCAGAAACCCAGAAATTAAACACATAATGTCCTTTCGCCGTCAAACCTTTATGATACTGAACTCTCAAAGTGATCCTTTAAACTTGTCAGTGAAACTAAGTATTGATGGCAAGGATTACACCATTTTTATCAGTTCAGAGTCAATGAGGTGTTTTGTTTGTGGTGATTTTGGACATGTCAGGCAAACCTGCCCGAATCGCGACAGGCCGGCGGCGAGCGCGGACACGGCTCCGCTCGCTGAGGCAGAGAGCAGCGCAGAGGCGGTCGGCGCGGATCCTGCTGCGGCCGTTGTAGAGCAGCTGGCCGGGCGCCTTCTGCGCCGGATGATCCGCGGAAAGACTGCTGCCGGCGTCCTCTGAACATGGCCCCATAGCAGCTGTGGAGGAGGCGGCCGGCCCGAGTCAGACACCCGCTGTCCCGCACACGGAGATGAGCCTGGAGTGCTCATCTGGAGCCTCGCAGCTCGCGTCTGCCGATTCGCAAACTGATGAAAACAAAAACATTTTAACTGATGACCCCACGCTCTTCTCAGGATCTGTCGTATTCAAAGGGGCAAATGGAGGATTCTGACAATGACTACGAGGACATTGAGTTAATGGAAAATGATGGGATGGACTCAGAACCTGCCTCTGGAGGTAAGGCTAAACCTTATTCTCTTCAGCAGATTAATCACTTTTTAGATGTTACAAAAGGACTTCGTAAGCCTAAAATTGAGTCTTATTTCCCTGATTTGGAATTGTTTTTGATGTCTTGTACTTTGGCTATGAGAAAAGCTTCTTTTGATGAACTTGATAAACCCAAATGGTACAGACTCAAGAAGCTTCTCAGTAATGTTAGAAGTGTTTTACATCTACAAGGTAAAAAATGAGTATGGATCGGTCACGTCTTAGGCACCCCTGGCCCTGTGGCTTAGTATTATTAAGTGTTTTTTTTAATATTTATTTCTATGGCACCTTTGAGAGTCAGCTCACTTAACATTACTGAGTGTCGTGATGCTACAAAAAGGGCTCGTCTTTTTGACTATATCACATTAAAGAGCTCAAGCGTGGTGTTTCTGCAGGAAACACACACAGATTTGACTAATCAGACACAGTGGTTGAGTGAATGGAAGGGTCAGGCTATTTTGAGCCATGGCTCCAGTGTTAGTGCAGGGGTTGCTATGTTGTTTGGATCTGAATACAAGGAACAAACTGTAAGTGTGTTTGAGCTGGTGCCTGGCCGTTTACTGAGGGTCGACATAACCATTCGTGGTAATCAGTTTTCTTTTGTTAATGTGTATGCGCCCAATATTGGGGCTGATCGTGTCACTTTTTTCAACAAACTTGAAGCTGCATTAAGTGTTGTTCCTCAGGATAGGGTTGTTGTTGTGGCCGGAGATTTTAACTGCACCCTAGATCACACTGTGGACAGAAACCATGAAGAACCACATAGTCACTCAGCAGACACGCTTCGATCCTTGATCTTTTACCATAGCCTTGTTGACATTTGGAGGGAATCTCTTCCTCAGGTTAGGCAATATACTTGGTTGAAAGTAAATTCAAATATGATTTCTGGGGTTAGACTAGGCAGGATCTATGTAAGTGTAGCGCCCCCTTCAGGTATTAGGTGTATCTACCTATTTGAATCGTGACGCAAAACCCCGGGTTCAATTAATTGTGTCTCTCGACGTGATTTTCTGAAAATCAAACTGTGATCTGGCTTTTTATACTACTTATGTGCAATTCTAACCTTCTTTTCCCTCTGTCCACAGATGGTGACTTCCTATCCACCTTCTTAAGTGACCACAATATGGAACAGAAATAGGTCTACACAATAAATTTATTTAAAGAAAATAAACAAAAGGAAATCAAAGATTAATCAAGATCGGTTCTCTTAGGCTTTCAATAAACTTTTTCCCTTCAAATACAGTGGTCAATTGCCTCTTTTCTCCTTTCTATAACCACTCACTGCAAAGGTTAACCTTTTACACTACTATCAAAATAGAGATTTTCACTGAATCACGCTTTTAACCTAAACCTTTGTTTTTAGTCTCCACTCAGTGTAAACCTACATATGAACAGCTCTTTAAGAAAACTGAATATAAATACAATATGTAAGGAACGGTTGGATCTTACAAATACACGTGTAACCCTTTGTATTATGCTCTCTTAATCATTCACGGAGTGATATTGTTCAAAAGTATAAACACAGTTTAACGTGGGCCCACCATACACACACACTCGCACACAACCCCCGTTGCAGGCCTGAAACGTTGCTGGAGTGCGTTGAGGCCTCGTGAAACTCAAAATGGCCACTTCACTCTCGAAGAGCACAAATAAAAAATAAACAAACAGTACCTGCGCAAACTTGAAATGGTTCGCGGATCCCGTTACCCGTCAGATCAGTCAACGTGAGGCTGTGATCGTTCGGCAACTTCGTGACCCTCCCGCGAGGCCAGAGGAACCCCTAACCACTCGGCGATTAGGGGCGCTGTCTGGGTTTCCTCCAAGCGCGTCCCAGTCGAGGCATGGACAGTCTTTGGAAATCTTTTCCCCAGGCTCTGAATTAAGTGATAAACCTGATTTAAGTTCCTCACCTGCGATCCGCAGTGCACCTGTTTACTGCAACGGTGATTAAGTGTTGTTAACCCCGCAGTTCTTTCAGATTGCCTCGCGCTGATGTCTTTGTGGCATCGTGTTGACTTCACAACTGCATAGTATACTTATTAACCCTCAAACAATACAGTTCAGACTGGATTATTCACAAATAAAGTGACGCATCTTCTGTTATCATGCCGACAACAACAACTACCCACTCCTCTTTTCCGCTCGTCTTCCCCTCTCTCCTGACAACCTCCCTGACCAATCACAGTTGCCCTGCTCGACATTAGGCGGGATTAAGTCACTTTTTAACCAATAACATTAAATCAAATACAACCCTGTCTGAAAAGGTAAATAAATATAACAGGATAAAAATATATATAAACCCACTTCTGTCACAGGGAAAATATAAAGAAATGTATAAATATAAATGAAGGATAATATTAACCCAGGGTTACATAAGGAAAAACCAAAGAGATAAATTCTTTAACAACTTCATCTTTCCTACTGCTTTGTCTGATCACCACTTTCTTTCTGTTGATTTCACAACCTCTTTGAACACTTTGAAGCTTTCATACTGGAAATTTAACAACAAATTATTACTAGATCACAACTTTGTTCACTCTTTTACTGCTTTCTGGGAGATCTGGAGAGAGAAAAAAAAGTTCAATTTAAGTCCCTGAGCCAATGGTGGGACATTGGCAAAGTACAAATTAAACTCTTTTGCCAGAATTACTCTGCTCACAATAAAAACGTTTTGGATAATAAGATGGCACAACTCGAACAGGAAATACTTCGGCTAAACACTGATGGGGATATTGTGACTACCACAGAGGTTTTCGAACAAAGCAAACTTTTATTGCATAACCTTTTGGAGGAAAGAGCCCAGGAAATGCTGACAGGAGTGTCCTAGGTTGTTTGAAACTTCCTGGGGGAAGGAGAGTCACTGATGCACATGGAATCATTTCTTATGCACTGTCTTTTTATGAGGATCTTTACAGAGCGGAACCCTGTGATGAAGATATGGCTGAATTTCTCTTACAGGATCTACCTCATCTTTTGGAAGGAGATAAATCTAAGCTTGACGTGCCATTGACTTTTGAAGAACTCTCTATAGCTGTGCAAGAGCTGTCCTCTTGTAAGGCTCCAGGTCTAGATGGACTTAACGCCAAGTTTTTTAAGCAATTTTGGAATGTCATCGGAAAAGACTTGTTTTCAGTGTTCATGGAGTGTCTCGAAAGAGGCACATTACCAGTGAGTCTGCGGAGAGCAGTAATCACCCTGCTACCTAAAAAAGGTGACCTTGAGGACATTAGATGCTGGCGTCCAGTCTCTTTACTTGGAACAGACTATAAGATACTTTCAAAATCTCTAACTAACAGAATCAAACTGTACATTTCTTCAGTTATTCACATGGACCAAGCATACTGCATCCCTGAACGAACCATTTTTGATCATCTTTTTTTGATTCGTGACTTGATTTCTTTTGCCAGGGTGCATAAGCTGGACATTGGTTTTCTTTCTCTGGACCAGGAGAAGGCCTTCAACCGGGTCGATCGCGTTTTCCTGTTTAAGTGTCTTGAAGCTTTTGGTTTTGGACCTTCTATTGTTTCTTATACTAAACTGCTATATACAGATACATATAGCATGTAAACCCTTTAACTGCCATTAACAGCCTTCTTGAATAGCTAATGGCAGTTAAAGGGTTAAAGATTAATGGCGTACTAACGAGGCCTTTCAAAATAAGTAGAGGTATACGGCAAGGGTGTGGCCTCTCAGGAATCCTGTATGCCATTGCAATTGAACCTTTATTGGTATTACTGAGGAACAAGCTGTGTGGCATATCTTCAGTTTGTCCTTCCACTTCAGACTTAACAACTGTAAAGCTGAGCGCCTATGCTGATGATGTCACTGTTTTTATCAGGTCTGCTGAGGACGTTGTGAACTTAAGTGAATCCTTAGAGATTTATCAAAAGGCTTCCTCGTCCCGAATTAACTGGCAAAAGAGTGCTTCCTTTTTAATGGGTGATTGGGAGAATGGAGGGCCTCCGGCAGAACTGTTCCTGGAGTCTGGATGATTTTAAAGTGTTGGGGGTCTTCCTCGGGACTGATCAGTTTATCCAGAGAAATTGGGATGGTTTTTTTGAGAAAATTTCTGGTAGGCTAAATAGATGGAGATGGATTTTGCCTCAATTGTCTTATAAAGGCAGAGTGCTTATTATTAACAATCTGGCAGCTTCCATAATGTGGCATCGCTTAAGTGTTCTTGAGCCACCAAAAGTTTTATTGCAGCGCTTGCAGAAAGTCTTTGTTGATTTCTTTTGGGATGGCTATCACTGGCTCCCTCCTGCACATCTTTATTTGCCAGTTAATGAAGGGGGTCAAGGGCTGATTGATTTGGTGTCAAAAGTTAAATCTATGAGGTTAAAGACAGTTCAAACTCTAATTTACCCTGTGGTTTTCAGGCCGTGGGTTTCGTTTGCATTAGCTCTGCTCAGAACTTTTGGTGGTTTTGGTCTTGATAGGCAATTGTTTTTAATGTCTAATTTTAATGGAAACTTTTCACCAGACGTAATGTTTTATAATTATGTGCTAAACTCTTGGTCCATTTTTAAACTGGGTAGAAATGAGAACAATCACTTTGGTCTGGATGAACCACTGTTTTATAATTGTTTATTAGACTATAATATTTGCTCTTCCAATGCTTTTGTGAAATCCTTCATGGATAAAGGATTGACTAAACTCTTAGATCTTGTTGACACTTCCTCAATGGCTTGGCGGTCAGTGGTAGACATCTGCTTTCAGGCTGATTTCAGGTCAGTTAGAGTGACGGAACGGCTCATAGGTGGGTTGAAAGCAGCTCTACCCTCCACACTTCTCCTATTTGTTAATCATTTTTTATCAGGTGGCCCATCCAGAGTTCCTTTTCCTGAGTTACTTGTGTCTCCTAATGTTTGTTTGTATAATGATCAAGAAGGAAAGCTGCTGTCCTTTAACAATCTGCAAGAGCTTGATTTTCAGGCGGCTGGAAAGAGAGTTCTCTATCATCTATGTGTTAAAGTTGTTTATTCTGAACAAATCAGAGATAGAAGTGACACAAAATGGAGAGAGTTTTTAACAGCTCCTGCTGAGCTTTCTCCTTCCTGGTGGATTTTGTACAAGGGCCCTCTTCCTAAACGTTCTGGAGATTTACAGTGGAGGCTGTTGCATTGTACTCTGCCTACTAACTCTCATGTTTCCAAATTTAATTTGTATGTTTCTCCATCCTGTTTTTTCTGTACTCAGTCTGAATCTGTTTTTCATGCTTTTACAGAGTGTTTTAGACTGGTTCCGATGTTCACACTGCTTGAAAGATTAATTGGAGGTTTGGGCTGTGTCTTTAGCAAGACCCTGTTTGTTTTTGGATGTAAATATTTGAGAGCATGCAGTCAACAGTGTACCCTAGCCAATTTTATCATGGGACAAGCCAAACTAGCCATTTGGAAGTCTCGTAGTTTGGCTGCTGAAGGGCAAAATATAAATGTTCTTCGATATTTCACTGCCTTGATGGAGTTTAGGATAAGAGTGGAAAATAGGTTCCCCCACAGTCCACTTTAGCTGCGTCGAAACACTATGGGAACGCCCCCGGCGAGACACCGTACTGAAGTGTGTGTAGAATCAGTCAAATAGAGCAGCGCCATGTCATGAGCGAGATGACATAGCGATCAGGAAGCATAAAAGAGCACCGGCAACACGCTCATTCAGCTTTTTGCTCTTCAGCGAGCGTGTCTGTTGTGTGTGTGTGCTGATTGTCCAAAGCAGATAGAAAACTCTGTTAGAAAGAAACAAAAAAAAGTCAAAGTGTAAACAAAAAAAGAAGGTGGCGGGCGAACAAGGCTTTAGACGGTGTGTTCCCCCTTGCCCTCGCTGTCTTGCTGAGAGGGATACACACTATCTTTGCGTCGTTTGTCTGGGAGCGGAGCACGCTAGATCAGCCCTCGAGGGGGCTGATTGTCATGATTGTGGGCTTCTGCCCATTCGCATGCTTCGCTCCCGCCTGGCTGTGTTCGATGAAGCCAGCCAGGCACGCGATCCCGCCGGCAGCGGTGGCTGAGGCTCAGTGCAGACTGTTGTCGTGGGGATCGCAAGTGGATTTAGCAGAGGGATCCGAGACGGGCTCTGCTCTATCTCGGTCCTCGCCCGCTAGATCTGCAGCCCCCTCTCAGGGTTCGGAAGCACGCGTTGCGGTTTCTTCCCCCCCGAGAGAGGGCTCGGCGCTTCATCTGTCCTCCTCTGAGGAGGTGGATGTGATGAGCGCCGACACTCAAGAGACTGTGGACCCGCCACCACAGTCCCTTGCGTACGAGGAACTGGTGGAGGTTGTTACTCGGGCGGTGGCCAAATTAAAGCTTGATTGGCCAGCCGAGCAGCAAGACGTAAATTGTAAATTAAATTGGATGAGCGTTTTCTGCGTTCCCGATCTCAACCTTCACCACGGGCATTCCTTTCTTCCCCGATCTCCACACTGAGGTGTCGAGATCGTGGGAGAAACCCTTCTCGTCCCGTATATTCAGCCCCAGTGTTTCTACTTACTTTAATGTTCCGGGGCTGAACGAGAAGGGTTATGGGGCGGTGCCGATAGTGGAGCAGACGCTTGCGGGCTATCTCTCTCCTTCCTCTGCATCATCTCTGAAGGCCCCAAAGCTTCCCACCAAGGCACTTAAACAAACTTTTGCTGTGGTGGGTAAAGCTTATACGGCAGCATGTCAGGCTGTTTACACACTATGGCTGTGTTGCAGGCTTACCAGGCTGACCTGCTGAAGGACCTGGATGACAGGGGGGAAGAGGAATCCGACAGAGTTGCCGAACTGCGTCGGACCACAGATTTGGCGCTCCGTGCAACCAAAGAAACAGCCAGAGCTATTGGCCGTTCTATGGCAGCGTTGGTGGCTACGGAGCGCCATCTGTGGTTGAATCTGTCCGATATGGAAGATAAGGACAGATTCTTCCTGCTGGATGCCCCGCTATCGCCTTCTGGCCTCTTCCGCGATGCAGTTAATACTGTCGTTGAGAGGTTTCAGGAGGCGAAAAAGCAGGCGGCGGCATTCCAGCGCTTCCTCCCGCGTCGCCAGGTCCCTGGGGTTGCTGAGCGAGAGCAGAGGCAAAAGCAGAGGCAAAAGCAGAGCGTCAGGGCAGCGCTCTCGCTCTGGGGCTTCTGGTCAGAAGACGGATCTGCGGAACGTCATTCTGACCAAGAGGTCCCAGGCCAAACGGCCCTGACGCTGCATGCGTCATGGCCCTGAGGGCAGCCCCCCCCTTGGGGAGGGATGGTGTACACCTCATAATACCGTGCCCGTTCCTCCTCGAGGTCCTCAGGGAGCCTCGCTGATGTCCCTGCCACCCTCGGTGTTTCAGGGCTCAGTAGGTTCCATGGAGCGAGCCACTCAGTTGCCGCCCGGAAATGGTACGGCACGGGTGTGCTCGTTCCCCCCAGGAGAAGTCAGCCTCGAGGGGCTGGCTCCTCCATGCCAGTCAAAAACTCTGGCCACACCAGAGGCCAGCCTCGAGAGGTAGAACCAGTACCGGGTTCTTCCTTTTGGCCTATCGCTCTCACCCCGCACTTTCACCAAGTGTGTGGATGCTTCCCTGGCTCCACTGCGACTCCAGGGCATCCGCATACTGAACTACATTGACGACTGGCTGATTCTAGCTCAGTCGCGAGAAGCTGGGGTTAAGACTAAACGCCAATGGAGGGAGTTCGGCCAGGCAGAAGTGGATCTGTTTGCGTCTCACGACACGACACACAGCCCGCTCTGGTTCTCCCTCATGTATCCAGCCCCACTGGGGTTGGATGCTATGGTGCAGACATGGCCGAGGCTGCGTCTGTACGCCTTTCCCCCGATCACTCTGCTCCCGGGAGTTCTGGAGAGAGTCCGCCAGGACAGGGTCAGTCTACTTCTGGTAGCCCCGTTTTGGCCGGCCCGAGTATGGTTCTTGGGCCTGGTGACCCTCCTAGACGGCTCTCCCTTCGAGATTCCGCTCAGGAGGGACCTCCTCTCTCAGGCAGGGGGCACCATCGTGCACCCCCGCCCGGAGTTGTGGAAGCTGTGGGCATGGCCTCTGAGGGGGCACACCTCATAGCTTCTGGTCTCTCAGCTGAGGTTGTTGAGACCATCCTCCATTCCACAGCTCCCTCCACGAGGAAGCTGTATGCCTTGAAGTGGAAACTTTTCACTTCCTGGTGTGGACAACGGCTGCAAGATCCAGTTATCTGCCCGACTGGTACAGTTCTGGAGTTTTTGCAGGACCGCTTCTCCGCTGGGCTAACTCCCACCACCCTGAAGGTGTACGTGGCAGCCTTAAGTGCTTACCATGCCTTTCAGGACGGCCAATCTATTGGGAGAAACCTGCTAGTTACTCGCTTCCTCCGTGGCATGCTGAGGCTGAGGCCGGCGCAATGCACCAATAAATAAATTCCTTTATTCACAATTGATTGTCTCAGTGTCCAGCTCACCATTCAAAGTCCCTGAATGTATGATTTTATTTGCTACATGCTATATTTTGTTTTTACTATGAGCTAAGTTACTGCTAGTACTGACTAAAGTAGGAAAGTTAATCTTTCTTGGCCAGAAAATAATCTTTCCTAGAATTGATAGATAATTATACTGTCTATTTGGTGGACGAACAGATAAAATAATTGTAATATTGATTCTACTACAGTTAATTCTAAGAGGTCTAAATATTGATGATTCATTATAACCAGTAATAATTAGTCATAAATATTTTACCTTGAGCTAATTTGCTACAAATGCATTAATTAACGTTTCTGCATTTGACATTGAGAGCATAGGTCATAATTTCGATATGTTTTTAAGATTGAAATATGCTGTTTTGCAAATTCTAAAAATGTGGTTTTTGAAGGAAAGATTGCTGTCAAATAGCACACCTAGGTTCCTAACTGATGATGACGAATTTACAGAGCAGCCATCCAGTATTACTTGCAGAGGTTTTAGGCCCAATAATTAACACCTCTGTTTTTTCAGAGTTTAGCAGTAAGAATTTACTTGTCATCCAGTTTTTATATCAACTATGCATTCTATTAGTTTTTCAAATTTGTATGTTTCGCCGGGCTGAGAAGAAATATAGCGCTGAGTATCATCAGCATAACAGTGAAAGCTAACACCATGTTTCCTGATGATATCTTTTAAGGGTCACAAATTGATGGTGGTCAGAAAGGTACGATTTAAACCATGCCAATGCACTACCACTAATGCAAACATAATTTTCGAGTCAAACATTCAAAAGAATGTTGTGGTCACCAGTATCAAACACAGCACTAAGATCCAGTAGCACTAATAGAGAGAGAGACAACCATGGTCGAATGATAAGAGCAGGTAATTTGTTACTCTAATGAGAGCAGCTTCAATACTATGATACGGTCTAAATCCTGACTGGAAATCCTCACAGATACAATTTTTCTCTAAAAAGGAACATAATCTAAACTATCTAAACTATCTCTTCTAGTATCTTTGACAGAAAAGGGAGATTCGAGATTGGTCTGTAATTAATTAATTGGTTGGGGTCAAGTTGTGTTTTTTTTTTTGTTTTTTTTGATGAGAGGCTTAATAACAGCCTGTTTAGCCTGTGACTTGTCCTAATGACAGTGATGAATTAATAATATTTAGGAGAGGATCTAAGACATCTGGAAGCACCTCTTTTAGTCGCTTAAATGGAATAGGGTCCAACATACATGTTGTTGGTTTAGATGATTTAACAAGTTTATAAAATTCTTCCTCTCCTATAATAGAGAATGAGTGGAATAGTTCCTCAGGAGATCTATAGCGCACTATTTGATCTGATACTGTTGCTGACGGCTGCATGGTTACAATTTTATCTCTAATAGTATCGATCTTTGAAGTTAAATAGATCATAAAGTCATTACTGCTGTGCTGTTGGGAAAGGTCAACGCCTGTCGATGCTTTATTTTTTGTTAATTTTGCCACTGTATTGAATAAATACCTAGGGTTATGTTTGTTTTCTTCTAAAAGAGATGAAAAGTAGTCAGATCTAGCCGTTTTTAATGCTTTTCTAAAGGATAGGGTAGACTCACGCCAGGCAGAACGAAAAACCTCTAGTTTTTCTTCCATCTGCGTTCCATTTTCCAGACTGCTCTCTTTAGGGCGCTTAGTGTGCTCGTTATGCCACGGCATCGGACTGTTTTCCTTAATCTTCCTTAGGCATGAAGGAGCTACCGCATCTAAAGTGCTAGAAAAGAGAGAGTCCATATTTCAGTTACCTCATCAAGTTTATCTGAGCTATTGGATGTACTGAGGAATTCAGATAAGTCAGGAAGATTGCTTACAAAGCAGTCTTTGGTGGATAAAGTGATGGTTCTACCATACTTGTAGCAAGGAGTGGAATTTACAGTTTTAGCTATATGGAGTATACAAAGGACTAGATAATGATCCAAGATATCAACACTTTGCTGCAGAATTTCAACGCCATTAACCTCAATTCCATGCGCCCTCTGGTTGTGGTCTGGGTTTTTTTTTTTTTTTTTTTTTTAAAATACTAGTTAACGTTATCGCATTGGACTCAAACTTATTGACTTTGTTCACATAGGGTATAAGTACTTCTCAGAATTTTTAAAAAAATGTTCGTAATTTTTTTCTGGGTTTTATTTCACCTAGTCATACTCGTGGTGTTCCCGGTCAAAAATGACCGGACTCCAAACAACTGCTTATAAATCTTCAACTTCAACTTCAACTTTATTTATAAAGCACTTTAAAACAACCACAGCTGACCAAAGTGCTGTACACAGTCAGTTAAACAAACCAACAAACAATTTAAAACAATACTTAAAACAATAAATAAAATAACAATAAAATAACAACAGCAGAACAGGAAACAAAGTCTCATGCTAGGTTAAAAGCTAGAGAATAAAAATGGGTTTTTAAGTGAGTTTTAAAAATGGGCAATGAAGGGGCCTGTCTAATGGGCATTCCATAATTTGGGTGCTGCAACAGCAAAGGCTCTATCACCACAAAGTAAAATTAATGCTGTTCCCTGTTAAATCTGACCATTGTGACATACAAGAAAGAACACATTAAGATTATTTACATTATAACATTTCATGGAACAAGAAACCAAAACTGATATATTTCAGTTATATATTTCCTGCATACTGACACTGTCAAACAGAAACAATATCATGGAACAACAAATCTGACCATTGTGACAGAAAACAAAAAAACACATCAGCATTGCCATGTAGAGAACTACATCAATGAATACCTGGACAGGGCAGTTTGAGCATGTGTGTGTTTGTGTGATAGATAGAGAGAGAGTTATAACATCAGATCCATAAAAGTGTATTGCAGTTCAGGGTAGGATGAAATAGGTGTAATACTCACAATAGCTTGAATGCATGGATGTGTGTGTGTGTGTGTGTGTGTGTGTGTGTGTGTGTGTGAGAGAGAGAGAGAGAGAGAGAGAGATGGCATGAGTATACATGCATCCACACATGCACAGGTCCAAGGCCTTTATGTTTGCAAGCACAACATGCTCCTGAACACTAGTTGTTTCATTACTATTACTTTCATCCTTCCCCATTCACTTTCAATTGCCAGCCATTTTTGACAAGTGTGAATTTGTGCAATTTTGTACAAAATAAAAGCATTTAAAAGCAACCTTCCTGATTAAACACGAAAACACACTAGTGTGATAAACAGTACAAATTTATATCATTTTTTTTTATTATCTCAAATTATAAAAATTATTGATAAAAAATGCTTTTTTCACTCAAAAAATGAGATGCCTACTTTCAGATACATAAGGCCTACAATTCGGAAGCAAACAGAAACACAAAACCAGTCCTAAATGAAAGAAAACAAGTTGACAAAAAGAATGAATCCAATATTTGGTGATTATATAGCATAATGAGAGATTTATAAGCAGTTGTTTGGAGTCTGGTCATTTTTGTGTGACTGGGATCCGAACACAACTAGAGGGTTAAATCTAGAGTATGATTTCGATAATGAGTAGGTCCTGACACATGTTGTCTAACCCCGATAGTGTTCAGAATGTCTAGAAATGCTAATCTCAATGCATCCTTTTCATTATCAACATGGATGTTAAAATCACTTTATCTGCAGCCATCACTAACTTAGATAGAAAATCAGTAAATTCTGTAATAAAGTCTGTATGGTGTCCTGGAGGCCTATATACAGTAGCCAGTACAAACGGGGGATTTATCATTAATACTTTTTTCTCTGGATAATGTTATATGAAGCGCCATTACTTTAAGGGGGAGACACTGCAGGCAAAAACAATTTTTTTCAGTCACCTGTCAAATTGATTTTGGGCTTTTTGGTTTTTCGTAAAGTGTGTTTTCAGACTAGTGGAAGCAAAACATCCAAAACACACTGTTAAGTGTTTCTTTTATAGCAC
This sequence comes from Cirrhinus molitorella, assembly GCA_033026305.1. NCBI lineage: Eukaryota > Metazoa > Chordata > Actinopteri > Cypriniformes > Cyprinidae > Cirrhinus > Cirrhinus molitorella. The sequence continues at coordinate 26,616,992 of CM065123.1, forward strand.
TTTATCTATTTATGTCAATAGATTTCAATTACAATTCATATTTTTAAAGGCAGTTTTTTTTCAAAATGAGTTTTTTTTCTCCTACACTGAGCCATAAATCTCCAATTCAGTAGCACTTACACACAACAAACTTTACAATTGTATTCCGGTCTATACCCTGAAGCTTTTTACAAAAGGATTTGTTCATATATAATTTGCTTGATTATATACATTTTATTCCCCCCCAAAATTGTAAAAAAAAAATACACAGTTTTTTGTCTGTTCTTAGTATTTTCTGAATTATAGAGTGACAAAATGACTTACCCAAAATTCCCTCCGTAAAAAGCATTAATTCCTCTTTTTTCAGTATCACAAATATTTTAAGCAGCAAAAACTGATTTTATTGATCATAATAATAATAATAATGAAGAATAAATATTTAAATGTCAAATCAGCGCATTAGGATGAGGATCATGTGATACTGAAGACTGGAGTAATGATGCTGAAAATTCAGCTCTACTATCACCGGAAAAAACACATTTTAAAATGATTAAAATGGAACAAAAAGTATTTAAAATTAATGTGTGCCACAAAATTAGTTTTTACTATACTTTTAAATAAGTGCACACTTGGTGAGCATAAGTGTTCTTGTTAAGTTTGTTCTAATGTTAAACTTGCAGTTTTCTAAAGCAGCAGTTAGTTACAGACAAATTGTACATTTTCAAATTTCAAAATGTTTTGAATGATTATTGTACTCTATGAAGTGATGTCATTAAATGTACATATTGTATTATTTTATTGCCCTAGATGGCTATACCCAGGATGAGGAGGCACTCTCTGTGCCACAGGTGATGCAGTGGCTGACTGGTCAAGCACATATGCACCTGCTTCTGTTGGAGACACAAGCCTTCAAAATAACTGAAAACGCCACAACCAGCGGACCGCGTCACGAGTGTATGGAGTGCAAATATTAACAGGTCTCGCGTGTTAGATAAATGTCACTCACCTCTACGTGACCTTCCAATGCCCAAGAGCTTCAGCCAGCCTTTCCTCACCTTTGGCTGAGCATCTTGGAGAACATTGGGTCAGTGTCTGTCTCCCCGAAGGGGGATGGACACTACGGAGACCACACCCTGCCCGGAGGGAGGTATTCGTGTGGAGAATACACTTGAGGGCTCGCACTAGGGGAGCACAACAAGGGGACGATCCTGAGGCAGGCTCCACATGAGGAGAGACTGCTGAGCTCAGGGTCGGAGACAGGTTTTGTCTAAAGGGAAACACCGCATCTCTGGGAGTATAGGTGGAGATACACACATGGGGCCGCATTAGGAGCCACTACATGTGGGGCACCAACCTAATATAAGAGTTCACAAGAGGCAACCTAACCTCATATTAGATTCTGATAGCTAGTTCCTCCGCCGAACATAGCTACGTTGTGGGTGCAACATGATGGAAATTGTCGTTCAGGGTTCACGCCAGGAAACTTACTGAACTGGGGAAGCGTCATCACCCGTGGGGAACGACGCTTCAGCAAGCTTCTACACCGTGTCAGCTTCAGGAGTTACTGGGCTTGTGTTCAGGACTCCCGAAGAGACTGGTTCTACACGCAGATTGTAGAACTTGGCAAACGTGTTAGGTGTAGCCCAACCTGCAGCTCTGCAAATGTCTGTTAAAGAGATCCCGTTTGCCAGCGCAACCAACGCTGCGACACCCCTGGTGGAGTGGGCGTGCACCCCCAGCGGGCAGGGCACCCCCAGCGGGCAGGGCACCCCTGTGGCCTGGTAGGCCAAACGAATCGCATCCACAATCCAGTGGGAAATTCTTTGTTTGGAGACAGCTTTCCCCTTCTGCTGTCCACCAAAACAGACAAAGAGCTGACTCGACCGTCTGAAGCTTTCAGTACGTTCCAAGTAAAAACTCAGGGCACGGACTGGGCATAACAAGGAGAGGTTGGGGTCGCCTTCCTGAGAAGGGATAGCTTGCAGAGTGACCACCTGGTCCCTGAAGGGAGTGGTGGGCACTTTGGGCACATAACCGGGCCGGGGTCTCAGGATAACGTGAGAGTTAGCCGGCCCAAATTCGAGGCACGAGTCACTGACGGAGAGGGCTTGGAGGTCTCCCACTCTTTTGATCGATGTGAGCGCAGTCAGGAGAGCCGTCTTTTGGGAGAGAGCACTGAGTTCGACTGACTGGACCGGCTCAAAGGGATCTGACTGTAGGCCCCGGAGGACCACAGACAGATCCCAAGAGGGGACAAGGCGCGGTCTGATGGGGTTCAGCCTGCGTGCACCTTTAAGGAATTGTATAACCAAATCGTGCTTCCCAACCGATCTACCTTCCACCAGGTCGTGGTTAGCGGCAATAGCGGCTACCTGGACCTTAAGTGTTGAAGCAGAAAGGTGTCTATCCAGTCCTCCTTGGAGGAAGGAAAGCACCGTTCGCATGCCACATCTCCGTGGGTTCTCCCCCCGGGAGGAACACCAGTTTGTGAATTTGCGCCATCTGAGGTCGTACAGCCGCCTCGTGGAGGGAGCTCTCAACTGCAACAGAGTGTTTACCACTGCCAGTGGGAGATCTCTGAAATCCTCCTGGTCGCGTCCAGGGACCATACGTGGAGGTTCCAGAGATCTGGGCGTGGGTGCCATATCGTGCCCTTCCCCTGTGAAAGGAGGTCCTTCCTCAGGGGAATGCGCCAGGGAGGAACGGGGGAGAGGAGCACCTGCTCTGAGAACCAAACCCTGTTGGGCCAGTAGGGGGCCACCAACAGGATCTGTTCTCTGTCTCCCTGACTTTGCACAGGGTCTGTGCAATTAGGCTCACTGGTGGAAACGCATACTTGGGAGGCCCTGAGGCCAGCTGTGTGCCAGTGCATCTGTGCCGAGGGGCGCCTCGGACAGACCGTACCACAACTGGCAGTGAGTGTTCTCTATCGAGGCAAACAGGTCGACCTGGGCCTGACCGAAAAGACTCCAGATCAGCTGAACCGTCTGAGGGTGAAGTCTCCACTCGCCCCGAAGCGAAGTCTGTCGGGAGAGCGCGTCCGCTACCCAATTGAGTTCGCCCGGTATGTGGGTGGCTCGTAGAGACTTGACATTTTTTCGACACCAAAGGAGGAGATGGCGGGCTAGCTGTGACAAGCAAAAGGAGCGTACTCCGCCCTGGTCATTGATGTAGGCTACAGTCGCAGTGCTGTCTGTTCAGACCAGCATGTGTTTGCCCTGAACCAAAGGTCGGAACCTCTTCAGGGCCAAAAACACTGTCAGCAGCTCGAGGCAATTGATATGCCAATGCAGCCGAGGGCCCGACCAGAGCCCTGCAGCTGCTTGCCCATTGCATATGGCACCCCAGCCTGTGTTGGATGCATCTGTCGTAACCAATGCTCCTGGACACTTGTTCTAAGGGCACCCTGGCCCGTAGGAACGAAATGTCTTTCCAAGGACCGAGGGTTTTTAGACATACAGGTGTGACGTGCACCCGGTATGAACCCTGGCGCCATGCCCATTTCGGCACTCGGGAACGCAGCCAGTGTTGTAACGTGTTGTCTCATGTGCGTCAGGCCCAGCGGCGTGACGGCGGCTGAGGATGCCATGTGACCCAGGAGCCTCTGAAATTGTTTGAGGGGGACCGTCGGGCTGCGTGAGAGCTTCTGGATGCAGCTCAGCACTGACTGTGCACGCTCCGGGGAGAGCCGTGCATTCATGGCAACCGAGTCTAGTTGTACACCGAGAAAAGAGACGCTCCGTACCGGGGCGAGCTTGCTCTTTTCCCAGTTGACCTGAAACCCCAGATGGGCCAGATGGTTGAGAACCACATCCCTGTGTTTGCATACCAACTCCCGAGAGTGTGCTATGACCAGCCAGTCGTCGAGGTAATTGAGAGTGTGGATGCCCCCCTCCCGGAGAGGGGCAAGGGCTGCTTCTGCGACTTTCGTAAAGACGCGGGGAGACAGGGAGAGCCCAAATGGAAGGACTTTGTACTGAAATGCTCGACCTTCTAAGGCAAACCGCAGGAAGGGCCTGTGTCTTGGAAGAATCGAGACATAAAAGTACGTGTCTTTCAGATCTATCGCCACAAACCAATCCTGGAATCTGATACACGTGAGAATGCGTTTGAGCGTTAGCATTCTGAAGGGGAGCTTGTGAAGGGCCCGATTCAGAATCCTCAGATCCAGGATTGGTCTTAAACCGCCACCTTTCTTGGGTACAATGAAGTAGGGGCTGTAGAACCCTTTCTTCATGTCGGCCAAGGGGACCGGCTCTATCGCGTCCTTCGCCAGAAGGGTTGCGATCTCCGGCTGAAGAACCGCAGCATTCTCGTCCCGAACCGCGATAGAGAAGATGCCGCTGAACTTGGGCGGGTTGCGTGCGAATTGGATAGCATAGCCGAGTCGGATGGTTCTGAGAAGCCAGCGAGAGAGGTTGGGTATCTCGAGCCAAGCTGTAAAACTCTCTGCTAACGGTCTCAGGGGGACCACCGACGTACCTCGGGTGGGTACAGTGTGACTGAATTGTGGTGAAAGCCCTTTGTTCGGGGGCGTGCTGTCCCGGAGGACACAAGGTGCTTTGATCGCCATAACCGACATACAAGGATCTGTGAGAAGATCGCCTGAGCTCAGGGGATCGACTGACGGATGCGCTTGTTTCTCTGTCAAAGTATGCAGAAGCGCAGGTTGAGCATGCTTTGATGTGTTTTGGTGGTTGGGTACCCCGGAGGGACCCAGCCATGGAAGGATCGACCATCGGAACCGACAGACAAGGATCGACTGATGGATGCGCTTGATTCGTCAAAGCATGCAGAAGCGCAGGCCCTGCGGTTGAGCATGCTTTGACATGTTTTAGTGGCTGGGTACCCCGGAGGGACGCAGTCACATAGATTTTTTCGCCCAGAGAAGAAAATTGGTCTTTTATTGACCATATGGTGGCCGTCTGCCGTGAGGCAGACAGCCGGGGTGGAGCCGAAACCCACAATCACGATTGCTTTGGCCGCCCGTTCGAGCATGGCCGCCATTTCCGCGTCTGCCACTGACTGAGAACCCGCCCCCGCAGCGGGTGCCTCAGACAGCGCGTCTGCTTCAGATGGCTGCCCACTCTCCGATGCTGCAGACACTTCTTCCTCCCCCGCAGGAGCCCCGAATAACCAATCCAACCCATACTGAGACGAGTTTTCAAAGTCATCCGAAAGCTCGACCGGCAGACACACAGAGCGCGAGGGACGCAGGGATTTACCTGGCGAAACGCTCGCGCTCTCTCGCTCTTCATCAACGCGCCGCGGCAGCCTCGTACCCGGAAGTAGAAGGACGAGCCGCGGTCTTTTAGTAAAGAACGCGACTCGCGAACGAAGTGTGCTGAGGGGCATGTCCTTGCAAGCAGGACATCCGCCCTCGCCGAACGCTGCTTCAGCATGTTCACGACTCAAACACTGAAGACAGAGCTCGTGCCGATCGTTTTGGGAGAGAAAGAAGCCGCAACCAGAAGGACACAGAAGGAAAGGCATAGTAAACATACAAACCCACCGTGTCTGCACTCTTTTAGAGAAATTTGCTCTTTTAGATTTTATTAAGAGGAAATCTGCTCTTCAAGATTCGCCGTCGAAGCACCCAGGGGACTCTCACTGCTACTGCGTTTGAGAAGGAAGAGACCGCTGCCCGTGCCGCAGATCCAATGACGAGAGAGGTGAGTAACGCTGCTTCTCAATGAAGAGACGCTGCATTCGGCTCAGAAGAAACAGAACAATGAGTATTGCCTAGCCCCCCCCCCCCCTTATGCCCGGATCTCCGGGGCGGAGCAGGCTATGCAAATACTGCATACCAATTCTCATTGGCCTTTTCTCAAAGCTGTCAGAGGTATTCGGGCTCTCAAGAGCGACCCCTAGTCGTCACTTCGACACAACGTTGAACGTGAACGACAGACGGGGAACAGCAGTGCAACATGGTACTTGTTTTTACAGAGTGTAGATTTTGAAATGAACTCAAATGTCTAGACAGAATGTTCCTCCCAATAGTTTTAATTTCTTTCTTGAAATGCATAGATACTGTTCAACACTTGTTAATGATTTTAGATCCTTCTGAATGATTACAAAGTCTTAAATGTTTTTGTTTACATTATTTTACAAATATTAAATATGTTGAAATGCAGTTTGAAGTGTGCAGATTAAAATTAACAAATTTAAAAAATGTCTTGACAGAATATTCCTGTTAATTTTGAATGGTTAAAGGATTCAGTGTTTTTGTTACAGAATTTTACAAAAACAAATAAATGAATGGAAATTTTATGTGATTTTCTAGTGAATTATTATACAACAGACAATGGAAGACAGTACAATTTCAAAATCATGTGCCTCCTTGGTAAAAAAAAAAAAAGCTATAGATGTTTAAACAAACAGAAAATGCTTTCAAATCTAATCAACCATACAACGATAAACAACATACGCAATGTCTTGCATTGCATTTGTCCTAAACATTAAGCAGCGCTGACTCCTCAGATAGGTAAACAGGCGCTGGCATGAAAAACCCAGCGGATGAATCTAAACACAATGAGAAGGGACGCCCAACAGTCAGAAATGTCTCCATTAGGATTTCAGGTAGGACATTGTTTCAAAGAATGAGTTCAGCTGTGAACCAGCTTTTGCCATCTTTCAAACCTCTATGACTATCACAAGTCAAATGTTAAATAGAGCACAACCTATGGATGACAACAAGTGTCTGCAGATATAGCTAGTGTCACAGTGTCATTCAATGGTGATGTCAAAGGATTAATCAATCCATGCAGAACAGCAAGTTTTTGGTTTCATAAAGGACAAAAGATCTCTGGCACCACCACACCATCATCCTCTGAGTCATTGTCAACAATTTCCTCTTGAAAAAGTTGCTCCACCATCTGAAAAAGAAAAATAAACAATTAGGTTTAGTTAAATAGAAGAGATTTCTGTCCCTTAATTGACAGCCTACACAACTACCAGATTCAGGGTCCAGAGTAACAGAGTAAACACAAAGTAATCAATTTGACTCCAGTGGTTTGACCTCAATTTATGAATTTATGTGTGAAAAATATTTTTCTTTAAGGTACATTAAGCACCAATAAAATTGCATGTTGTGTTGACACAAAGCAGATGTTGTTGCTTGAATGTGCTTTGAATAACAACATTCTGTAAATAAATGTGTAAATTGTTTTTTGCACAAACGCAGCACCGTGATGGCTTTATAAAATGAGGTTAAACCACTTAGAATCATAGCAAGTACTTCTTTTACATATAGGTTTTTTCTCACTTTTTTTTTTTTTTTTTGTTAAAATCTAGCTAACATTATTCACGTTAGTATTTTCTGATTACTTACATTATGTGATTTTTAGGTTATATCTACAAAGGAGTATGTTATGTAAAAGCTCAATATCTCAAAACTGCTCAGAAAATTATAATTCCAAGGGGCAAAATTCCCGATTGCTCATGTCAAATAACAGTATTCTTATTCTTCTGATAAGGAAAATATCCCCGTTTTATCATTAATATTCCTTCATATACTTTTATTACCATTAGTGTAAACTACTTACAGCTCCACAATCCAGACATGCGCCCGCGCCACGGAAACACTGCTTCCGGTTCAGTGAGCTGTCGATCAAAATCTCACGAGCCAATAGGAGCGAACCACTGTTAAGGCCGCCCCCGCGAGAGGTTTGTGTCAAAACAGCAAAAGAAAATTTGCAAAGCGTAACCGAAATCTGTGGCAAGGCATTCAAATCCCGATTTGCGAAAACGAATCTTTGAAAATCCTTAACAAAGAATGAAACATATTTGAACCGCATGTTAAATTTGTGGGACTGAGTTATTTTTTTTTTTCATTTTCATTGCGTTTTTTTTCTTTTGTAATGGCATATTTTGGATAGTTTCTGGAAAAGTTATGTTCAGTTTGATGAAGTTACGTTACACAAGAATAATTGCATATATTTTTAGTGATCTCCATCTGATGAAGTCGAACATCACCGACGTGAATAACAATCTTACTGAATTTACGTTTAGCATTAGCCAGCACTTTTAAATTTGCCAAGATGTCAGGCACTCTGGCTCCCAGTAAACATTGGACTATGGTGGCTGGTGTTTCTATTTTCACGTTCCATACAATAGAATCACCAATGACTAGAGCACTTTCATCAGGTTTCTCAGTGAGTGTATCACTGAGTGGGGAGAACCTGTTTGATGTTCTGATCGGAACGGAAGAGCGATGTTTTGACCCGCGACTATGCCACCTGACAGTCACCCGTCTGCCTTGCTGCACGGGCGATTTTGCCAGAACCGAACAATGTACAGGACTCCCTGAGCTAGTCGCATCCAAAGCCGTATCTGTGGCCCTTACATTCTTACTATCCTCTATTAAAGTTTAGATGCGTGTCTCTAGAACTGAAATCTCCTCTGTCAGCCTAACTATTTCCCTCACATGTGAATCCCTCACTGCCGACAGAGATAGAAAAGCTATACATGTAACAAGCAGTGCAGACAACTAAAACAGGAGAAGCCATTTACTCACCGTGATTGCAGAACGATTTCAACTTACCACTGTTGTTTGATGAACTTGTGAAAAAAAGAGCAGGGGGAGAAACACCTGAGTGAGAGTAAAAAGAAAACGGTAGTAGACGTGAAGCGAATACAACGCTAACCAGCTAACTAAATGCTAACGCGCTGCATGCAAGGTTATAGAATAAAAGTGAACGACCAGATTAGTCAGATTAGTTTGATGATAATATCAGAAAATTTGATTCAAGTTAAGCTGTATTTTATCACTTTAAACAACAGCAACTGATAGTAAGATAGCTATTCCAACAGAAAAATGAAGCTGCAAGGAGCTGCAAACACAAACCACTCAGCAGCATAGCAGACAGGAAATGACATCATAAAGACAGTAAAGATCAAAGTAAATAACCACATAGCTGGCCCTGCCCCGGATATCTGGTTATAAATAGGGGCAGCTAGCATCTGCTCATTCGTTCTATTTCTTCTGAGCCAAATGCAGCATCTCTTTGTGAGAAGCAGCACCACTCATCTCTTCGTCGTTGGATCTATGGTACGGAGCAGAGGTCTCTCTCTCCTCAAGCACTGCAGAGCATAGTAAGAGTACCCCTGGGTGCTTCGACGGTGATCTTTGAAGAGCAATATCCTCCTAAAAGAGCAATTTCTCTAAAAGAGCTGACATGGATGGATTGTGTGTTTAGGGGAGGACTTCCTTTCTCAGGGGAAGGGCACAATCTGGCACCTGTCCCCAGGTCTCCAAAACCTCCATCCATGGTCCCTGGATGCGACCAAGAAGTTTTCAGAGACCATCCACCCACTGTGGTACACCCTTTTTTGGTCAAGATCCCCCTCTACAAGGCGGCTGCTCAACCCCAGCTGGCACAAAAATTGGTGTTCTTCCCAGTAAAAGAACCCACAGAGATGGGGCATCAATTCAATCCTTCCTTCAAGGAGGCCTAGGCAGGCACCTTTCTGCCTTTCTCTCAAGGTTCAGATAGTGGCTATATCTGCTAACCATGACCTGGTAGTGGGCAGATCGTTGGAGAAGCTTGTTTCGCTTATCTGATTTTTCTGGGGTTCCCAAAGGCTGAATCTTATTAGGCCGCATCTCGTTCCCTCTTGGATCTGTCTGTGGTCCTCCGGGGCCTACGACAAGATCCTCTGAACCCTTCAGTCAGTCGACCTCAGTGCCTTCTCTACGAAGACAGCCTTTCTGAAAACGCTCGCAGAGTGGTTATTGGTATAAATAGTAGAGACACCTCCCCCTTTACCGTTTAGACGCGGCTCATGTTTATAACAGTAATCTTGGGGGGTGGACTCATTTAAAATAATATAATCATCTGGTTTTAGCCAGGTTTCTGTCAAACAGAGCACATCTAGTTTGTGATCAATAATCAAGTCATGTACAAAAAGTGCTTTCGAAGAGAGGGACCTGATATTTAATAAGGCAAGCTTTATCATTTGTTCCTCTGTATTATGTGATTGTTTTATTTGTTGAACATCAATTAAATTGTTACTATTAGATTGGTTTGGGTGTTTTTTGGATTTTCTAGTTCAGGGAACAGACACAGTCTCTATAGTATGGTATCTAGGTAAGAGGTTTTCTATGTGCTGAAAATTAGCTGATTTTGGTGACGTGAGGCAGCTAGCAGATGTTTGGTTTAACCAGTCTGTCTGCTTCCTGACCTGGGCCCCAGTTAGTCAAGTGCAAACTCTAAGACTATATGCCATATTTCTAGAGAGAAGAGCGGCACTTCCCCCGGAGGGATGGAGGCCGTCTCTTTTTAACAGGTCAGGTCTGCCCCAAAAACTTGTCCAATTGTCTATGAAACCTATGTTATTCTGCGGGGACCACTTAGACATCCACCCATTGAGTGACGACAATCTGCTATGTATCTCATCACCACGGTAAGCAGGGAGGGGACCAGAGCATATTACAGTGTCTGACATCGAACTTGCAAGTGCACACACCTCTTTAACATTATTTTTGGTGATCTCCTACTGGCGAAGTCGAACATCTTTAGTGCCGACGTGAATAACAATCTTACTGAATTTACGTTTAGCATTAGCCAGCACTTTTAAATTTGCCAAGATGTCAGGCACTCTGGCTCCTGGTAAACATTGGACTATGGTGGCTGGTGTCTCTATTTTCACATTCCGTACAATAGAATCGCCAATAACTAGAGCACTTTCATCAGGTTTCTCAGTGGGTGCGTCACTAAGCGGGGAGAACCTGTTTGATGTTTGGATCGGAACGGAAGAGCGGTGTTTTGACCCTCGACTATGCCGCCTCACCGTCACCCAGTTGCCCTGCGGCATGGGCGAAGTTACCGGAACCGAACAATGTACAGGAAGATCTAAGCTAGTCGCATCCAAAACTGTATCTAAGGCCCTCACATTCTTACTATCCTCAGTTAAAGTTTGGATGCGTGTCTCTAGTTCTGAAATCTTCTCTGTCAGCCTAACTATTTCCCTGCATTTTCCATATACAGGGAACATTGTGAATGTGAATCCCTCACTGCTGACAGAGATAGATAAACTGTACATGTGACATGCAGTGCACACAACAATAGTAGGAGAAGATGCCATTACTCACCTGAATGTAAAACAATTCAAACTTAACTTACCACTGTTGATTGCTGAACTTGTGTAAGGAAAGCAGTGGAAAAATCCGAGAAACGGTTTAGGAAATGCTAACGCGCTGCACTCGCGGTTATATGATAAATGCGAACGATAAGCAAAAGCAAAAGCAAAAGGAAAAAGGACAGATTAACGCAAAACAGAGAGTGAGCCAAGCTAAGCGGCTAGTTAAATGCTAATGCGCTGCTGTATGTATAACGTAACAGTGAAACGATCAGATCAGTCAAATTAGTTTGAGATTTGGTGAAATCAAGAATATATTTTATCACTTAAACTTAAGGTTAGTAGTAGTAGTAGTAGTAGTAAGATAGATTGCTAAAAAGAGTAAACGAAAACGCTCTGCAAAACGCTCTGCACGCTGCTCGCGCTGCTCACGCTGCTCAAACAGGAAGTTGTAAAAAGAAGAAGGGGAACGCCTTGGTACGTATGGTAACCCTTGTTCCCTGATGGAGGGAACGGAGACGTTGTGTCCCTCCTGCCACAACTCCAGACTGCCTCTGAGTGTAGTTGAGTTGCTGCTAAACTCCTCAGAATAGAACGAATAAGCAGATGCTAGCTGCCCCTATTTATACCCGGATATCTGGGGCAGGGCCAGCTTTGCAAATTCTGCACACCCAATTTCATTGGTCTTTTCTCAAAGCTGTCAGAGGTGTTTGGGCTCCCTAAAGCGACCCCTAGTGTCCTTCATTCAACACAACGTCTTCGTTCCCTCCATCAGGGAACAAGGGTTACCATACGTAACCAAGACATTCCTGAAATGTTATCCCTCAATTCTTATTGGTTTATTGGAATGTTGTTGCAGGATCAACAAGGATGTTGATCCAGGAACATATTGTACTTGCTGAAATCACGTTCACCGTAAAGGAATGACTGTTGAATGGATTTGCCCAGAAATGGTAGGAAACAGTAGGAAATGGTAATGTTCTTTGGATATCTTGTCCAAGGGCATGCAAGTAAAACCAGTACAAACCTTGACTGTACTCCAGGGAATTTAATCAAATTCAAATGAATAAATTGGGAAATCGAATCTAAAGGATTCAGAAACAATTTGATTAAATTGATTCAGAATTAATAGTTACACTTATTGACTATTCATCCAGTGAAAAGTTTAAATTAGTATATCTTACGAATTCTGAGGTTTATATTATGTTGTGTCCTTTCAGTCTTCTCAGTCTCCGTGAATAACCATTTGAAACGCATCAATGCTATTCATTCAAGCTCCACAATTACATTACAACCAGGCATAAGAGATTTCGGTAACACTTTAGAATACTGTTTCTTACTTACTGCATAACTAACTATTTTTATCAATAATTAATTATTGAAGAACTAACAGGTAATTATTTATTAACACTTAACTCACTACTGTTAACTACTAAGGAAAATGTGTTAACTAATCAGTATGTAATACAATTGTATGATTGTGTTAAGTAACAGTTAGCTAATCAGTAACTAATGTATTCTGTCATACCTCCTGAAGAACTACTATTAATTATCTACTAGTTAAGGTTCAAGAAAAATAACTATTAAGTAATTACTGCAGGCAGTCAATCCTCCAGCCGTAGCAAGCACCAACGCACTCGCCCATGTGCCCATATCGCGGCCTTCGGCGTATTCTGGCGATCCTGAGTGCTGCAACGGTTTCCTCCTACAATGTTCCCTGTATATGGAAGCCAATTTTCAAAACTTCCCGAGCGAAATCTCCAAAGTCGCCTTTATGATGTCTCTACTCACCGGGCGAGCACTGCAGTGGGCCGAAGCTTTGTGGAACACAAAAAGTTCGATGCTCAATTCAATGCTTTATGAACCATTTCAAAGAAGTATTTGGAGTCGCTCTTACCCGTCTCTCAGTCCATGATGAACTGCTACATCTCAAACAAGGTACCTCTCATATCCATGACTATACTCTCCGTTTCAGATCCCTAGCCGTCAGCAGTGGATGGAATGATGTCGCTCTTCTAGCTGCCTATCGTAAAGGATTATCACCAGCGGTGAAACGACACATGGTAATTTATGATGACTCCGTGAATATTGAGATGTTTATTAAGAAGGCCATTTAAATCTCCCAGCGCTTACATGCTTGCGACGAACGTCCTTCGCCTAACACCACTACAAGCTTTTCCTCACCAGTGCCCTCTACCGGCACGGAGGAACCTATGATCACCGACGCATACCATCTCACGTCTCAAGAACGTCAACGCCGGTTGAAAAATCACCTCTGCCTCTATTGTGGAGCGGCTGATCATCACATCCCTGCCTGTCCCGTACGACCATCCCGCATCATGGTGAGTGCCGTCCGTCTTACTCCTTCCGTTTCCAATATCCCCCATATATCCACAGAGATCAATTCTAACAACCGTCATTTCTCCGCACATGTGCTGGTGGATTCGGGAGCGTCTGGGAACTTCATCTCTTCAGAGTTTGTGAAAACTCACAATCTTCCCACAGTAAACAATGAAACTCTCTACCGCATAACAACCATTCAAGGGACACCACTTGGAGATGGACAGATTTCTCTACGGACCCATAAGCTCAAGTTGAAATTTGATTCTAACCACTACGAAAAGTCTGAATCTACTAGTTCTTCCACATTCCACTGTGGATGTCATCCTCGGCCGGCCTTGGCTTGTTCGACATCATCCGACTGTCGACTGGAGCACTGGTGAGGTACAAGATTGGAGTCCATACTGCCACACTCACTGTCTGAAAAACACCTCAACAAACCTTCCTATCCACTCCACCACAGTGGAAAGTCCGGACACCACCACAGAAGTCACCATTCCCCCCCGAGTATCACCAGTTTAAAAATGTCTTCAGAAAAGAACAAGCCACCCACTTACCACCACACCGGCCCTGGGACTGTAGTATCGACCTGCTGCCAGATGCCAAACTCCCACACGGTAAAATCTATCCCTTGTCTCAACCCGAACAGAAGGCCATGAATGCTTACATTCAAGAAGCTCTGAAACAGGGGTTCATCAGACCATCGACCTCACCTGCCGCATCCAGTTTCTTCTTCGTCTCCAAAAAGGATGGAGGGTTAAGGCCATGCATTGACTACCGAGTTTTGAATGAAGCAACTGTTAAGTTTGCATATCCTCTTCCTTTAGTGCCGGCCGCCCTGGAAGAACTACGAGATGCAAAGATCTTCACTAAACTCGACCTCCGCAGCGCGTACAACCTCATCCGTATCTGGGAAGGAGACGAGTGGAAAACAGCCTTCATCACCCCCTCAGGTCACTATGAATACCGGGTTATGCCGTATGGGTTAGCCAACAGTCCCTCAATCTTTCAGAACTTCATGAATGAAATATTCAGAGACTTACTTCATCAATTTGTCATTGTCTACATAGATGATATCCTGATTTACTCAAATAACATATCCCAGCACCAGATCCACGTCAAACAAGTCCTACAATGTCTGCAAGAGCATCATCTGTTTCTCAAACTCTCAAAGTGTGAGTTCCACCAGCCCACCGTCTCCTTCCTGGGTTACGTGATTGCTGCGGAGGGAGTCCGTATGGAGACCTCCAAAGTGGACGCTGTGACTGACTGGCCGGTCCTCTCTACTATAAAGGAGCTTCAGAGATTCTTGGGGTTCGCAAACTTTTATAGGAGATTTATTCAAAACTACAGTCTCCATGCATCTCCCCTCACCACTCTCCTTAAAGGTGCACCAAAGAAACTGCATTGGAATCCTGAAGCCCAACAAGCTTTTGACCACCTCAAGGAGATGTTCACCTCGACGCCCATTCTTCACCATCCGAACCCTGAAAAACCCTTCGTTGTCGAGGTGGATGCTGCGGATACTGGAGTTGGAGCTGTGTTGTTGCAATGGTCTGGTGCCCCGAACTCTTCATCCATGCGCCTACTTCTCCAAAAAGTTAACCCCGGCGGAGCAGAATTACGGTATCGGAGACCGCAAACTTCTCACCATTAAACTGGCCCTCACAGAATGGCGGCATTGGCTGGAAGGCACTACTCATCCGTTCACCGTCTTCACCGATCACAAGAACCTCTCAACCTCTCAACAGTATCTCAAGGACGCCAAGCGTCTGAATGCTCGTCAGGCCAGGTGGTCGTTGTTCTTCGCCCGGTTTAACTTCTCCATTACCTACCAACCTGGTCACAAGAACACTAAAGCCGATGCTCTATCCCGTATGTATTCTTCTGATTAATGTGACAACCTACCTGAACCTATCTTGCCGCCTTCTGTATTTTTAGCTCCCATTACCTGGAAGATCGATGAAGAGATTCGCACCGCCCAAGTCGCCGAACCTGCTCCGCCCAGGGTTCCTCCAGGGTTACAGTATGTACCATCAACCCACCGCAATAACCTGTTAAACAACATCCATACCTCTCTAGGTTCTGGGCATCCTGGCAGCAGGCGAACCCTCTCGCTCCTACGTCAACGCTACTGATGGCCGGAGATGGCAAAGGATGTTTCCACCTTCGTCCAAAGCTGCTCGGTCTGTGCCGTGACTGCTACACCACGTCATCTGCCTGAAGGGAAACTTCATCCTTTGCCGATTCCCCGCCAGCCCTGGACACATCTTGGAGTGGACTTCGCCACAGACCTACCACCTTCGAACGGGTATACTACTATACTTGTAGTTGTTGACAGATTCTCCAACGGCGGAAGCCCTGTTCACCTACCCGAAGACATCGTCTCGGATCGAGGTCCACAATTTATTTTCAGGGTCTGGCGGGCCTTCTTCCAACTCCTCGGAGTCACCGTCAGCCTCACGTCAGGCTACCACCCACAGTTGAACGGCCAGACCGAGTGCAAGATCCAGGAAATCTCCCGCTATCTCCGTGCCTACTGCTCCCAACATCAGGACACCTGGAGCCAGTATCTACCGTGGGCTGAGTATGCACAGAATTCCCTCCGTCAAGAAACTACCGGTCTAACTCCCTTTCAATGCGTTCTAGGGTTTCAACCACCTCTATTCCTCTAGTCCGGGGAGGCCGCCGGAGTGCCCACGGTGGATTCCTGGTTCCAAGAGAGCGAGAGGGTGTGGGACTCAGCTCACGTCCATCTACAGCGTGCAGTCCGGAGGTACACGGAAACCGCCAATCGCCACAGGTCTGATACACCAGTTTACCACCCTGGAGACCAGGTATGGCTATCCACCCGAGATATACGCCTCCGGCTGCCCTGTAAGAAGCTGAGTCCCCGCTACATAGGGCCGTTCACCATTCACTCCCAAATTAATCCTGTCACCTATCGTCTTAACCTGCCAGCCACCTACCGAATACATCCCACCTTCCATGTGTCACTTCTGAAACCCTATATTGAACCTGTTATCCCTCCTTCCACAGGACTCGACGCGCCACCAGACCCCCCTGAAATCCTCACCGACAACATCTGCCAGGTCAGAGAAATCCTGGACTCCCGGCGGCGCCACGGCCAACTCCAATACCTAGTGGACTGGGAGGGTTACGGACCCAAGGAGAGGTCGTGGATACCCCGTGATGACATCCTGGATCCCACTCTCCTCGAGGATTACCATCGCCTCCACCCCAACCGCCCAGCTCCCCGTGCCCGTGGTCGCCCCCGTAAGAGATCTTGGGTGCTGGGAGTCACCCGTGGAGAGGGGGGTTCTGACACGCTCACACCTCAGTCACCTGGCCGATCCACCACCCAATCACCAGCACGCTCACAGAATGCCAGCGAACAGTCACCTGAGTACTAATCATCATCACCTGTGCACCCCATTATCACCACACTATATATACTTACCTCAGTCATATACTCACCAGCCGGAATCGCGTTCACACGCGCCTCTCTCCAGCTCTCTCCTCTGATCTGCCTGTGGAAAGAATTGTATTCGTCATATTCAAGGGAAGTAAGACTTTTGAATCAAAGACTGTTTGCCTAGTGCTCACCTGATCTCACCCAGCTTGTTTGGACTGTGTTTGTTCAAGAATTACTCACCTTTAAGTGCTCTCACTGTGTTCTTAATAAAAACCACAAACCTGACTTCTGACTCCTCTCCTCCTTGGCATGCCGTGACAATACCAGAACCAAGTATTACTGTTAAATTTAGGCCTGGTTTCACAGACAGAGCCTAGACTAAGCCAGGACTAAGCCATAGTTCAATTAAGACATTTAAGTAATTTTTGCCTTAGAAAAAACTTTACTGGTGTCCATTGTAGCATCTGGAAAAATCAGACACACATTCAATTTACCCAAATCTGTTGTTCACTGAATTACAAATAAGCACCAACTACCTCACCCAAACCAAACTTTGGGTGCCGCAAAGTCTCTGATGGTTCACCAGGCCTCTGGTTACTATGGCAACCAGGACATTTCTGCCAGTCCAGACCAACTCAAAAGTATGTAAAAGTATGTATAGAGATTCTCCCCCACCTAATTGTCTCTAAAGCAGACACATACTACCATTGGAAGTGACTTCTTAGACAATTCTTAATTCTTAGACAAACCTTTCTGTGAATGAACACACATATCCCCATATATCCTTGTGTATATGTATAATTATAAGATTAATATGTTGTGTAACCACATATATGCCATGTTTGGTCTCTTTGAATTTGTATTTTAATGATCTAAAAGATGGTGTAGTGAACAACAGTCAAGATGGCATTCCAAGGATCAGTTTATGGCAGGGTCTCTCTAACTGTAGAGGGTGGAGGGAGACGTGCCACATTGTGATTGGATCTTGGTAGAGGAACATAAGCAAATGTTCAAGAACATCAGATAAGATGCCAAGACAACTGCCAGACACCTCTAGCAGAACAGGAAAGGAGACCTTCTGTGCCCACAATTACCTAAGAGAGGACAACTCATTGGACTACGGGTTGACCCTTACCAACTCTAAGGTTTGGGAATGAATATATAAAAATTCCTTCAGAACTCTGGATGCAACAGCAGTGGCCGAAACAAAGAAAGGCTGCAAAGATCCATCCAAATCCACCCATACCTATGTTGACCTAAATTGATGTAAACAGCAAAGTATTCATGTATTCATGTATTCATGTCACCCTCACATAAGTACAGGTTATGTTAATGGTCACTGAAGCAGGCCTATTAACATATTATGGTACAAATAAGTCATTGTTCAACAGTTTCCTATCATGTTTGAACTCTTTTTGCTCCTCATGACGTAGGTAACAATTTGAAAGAGGTTTGGTAAAGAAAGATTGCATGGGTAAAATGAACACTATGACCACCACGGACACAAGCAACCAATTACGTTCCTGGAATGGAGAGGCGCCATATTCCAATCTCCTCCTCATCAGAAAGGGATGGCCTGTGTGGTGAACAGTGAAACAGATACAACGTCCTGTGTTTCTGGCCAGACAAGGAAAGAGACTACAAGACAGCTAAGGTTCAGCTCAGCCCTTGAGTAAACCTTCTTTATTGCATTCGGCTGCCTTTCATTTGCAAAAGACCCAGCAGTGACAGACCCTGTCTGACTCTTGCCGCTCTGAAACAGTGCAACCCAAGTCTGCAAAGGACCTCAGCATTGGCAGACACTGCCTGAAACACACGGCTCCTTGACTACGCAGCCCAGCTGCAAAAGACCCAGCTGCCCTGTCCATGCTCTAAGGACCCCCTGAACAACAGAAGTTCAGCATCCTCCAGGTCAGCACATCGACGGCTACTGGAACGTAACTATGTCCCTCCCCACTGTACGCAATCTGCATCACCTGTGGAAGATGTCTCTGCCGCCGGCCTGCTCACCCGATTGTGTAGAATGTAACTATAAACTTACCAAACCTTCTTCCTAAAGACCTTGGCTTAGCTTATACCTGCAGCCTATGTTTTCTAATCTGTTTAGATAACATTTACTTAGGCGTTACAAATGATAGCTATATTGTTTGTTCCAAGATAAATAAGCAGTTATTTATCGTTAAGTCTACCAGAGCCATTAAGTGGTTTTCCCATAAACAGCATTACCATAGAAATCTTATCCATTGCTATATTCAGCTCAACAGCATTGCATTCTGCCATTCTGTATTCACTCCATTTATTTGTTTCTACAATTTATTTGGTTTCTTCTTTTATGTTTAGTTGCCTATTATCTATTAGCAGTGCATATTAATTTATGGGTATCATTACTAGTTGTTGTATTTACTCTTGCATATCTATTGTTAATAAATTTCATTAATCTTATTACAATTGTGTCTTCTTTGTGTTGATAATCCAAGGCTCTACTAGCTGGCTAAACCACCAATCTTTCAGATAAATCAGTTGACCAACTCCCTTCAGGTTGTGAAGCTCAAATTATTGAGCAGTTTATGGGAATTACTCCCATATTTCCAAATTACAGTCCTTGACTGATGCATTGATCTAAACAAGGTGGGAATTGGTCATCTATATTATTATATACTCATAACTGCACCTCGAGTGACATGTAACCCAAAATTCACAGTGTCATCGGTGACGCGAGTCCCCTTATCACTACAATGGTGTGTATTAGATGCTGATACCTGTGTGACATATTAGTGTTCTAAGAATCCTTAGTAGTTTTGCCTGAACACCAAATTGATTTACATAGGCAAAATACCATGCTCTAAGACAAAGAGTCGTAAAACTTTCCCTCCGAAAGTCCTCCATTGGTTCTCTGAACTCTCAGAGGTGTGACCTCCAAAAACCTTAAAGGCTTCACATAGTGACCCGCCTCAGTTCTAAATGCTTAGTCCCTTTTCACTCTTTTCACACACGTCTCATCAGCTTCCCGTCTTCTGGTTGCTAAGTCCTGTGGGGCCATGGGGTAAAGGATGGGCAACTTTGTGGAATGTTGTTTTTTTCCTTAAAGAGTATACACTTTGATAAAATCTCGGCTGTGGACCATGTCCTCATCTCTTTGCTCACAGCCAGCTGTGGGTAAACCAGATCATTCTTCTCTGCAGAGAATAAAAAGCAAGACAAAGTCAAACCCCTGTCTGGTCTTTCATTTCAGTCTTCACAAGTTTATCAACAAAGTTCTCTTTGTTTGGCTCACAAAAATCCACAACATGGCCTTGTCTTTCCATTCCCCAAGGATCATCAGATTTCTGCTGGGTCTCTCTCTCTCAGCCCTTTGCTCTTCTTTACTTTGCACCTGGGAAGGAACTCCCAATCACCACTGAGTCAGGGCATCTTTGGTGTTCATCACTCTTCAAACCCGGAAGAACGTGATTGCAAATCCAAAATCTTGAAACCTTCAAGACTTTCATACCAGACTGCATCCGGACACTCGTCCCCAACCAAGGCAACGCACGTATGTCTCTCATTCTGCCTTGCAAATTAATGTCCCTTTACGATTTCAGATTCAAGCTACATGCTCTAATGCATTAGTAAATAAGAAAGTTATTTTTTGTGGCCAAGAAAATATCCTTTCTTTGAATACATATGAAATTACCCTGAATTTTTGCTGGACAAACAGGTCAATTGATTGTAATGTAAATTCTGCTTTATCAAGCTAATTCTATCAAATTATCCAAATATTATAATTATAACGAATTACTAATGATTATTGTGATTAATTATTTTTCCCCATGAGCCACTACGACGTTACTATGGGAGCACTGCGACCAATCCTCTCTGAGCTACAGAGAAAAGGCCAATGAATATTGGCGAGTGGTTTGCGTCAGCCGCCACTCCCCCGTACATACGGGTATATAAGATGGCGGCGCGCATACACTCATTCAGACTTCTGCTTCAGAGCCTCGCTGCTGAGCTAGGAGAAGTAACCAACGCTATTGGTCTCTATAAAAAGATTGCTGGGACTGCTTGCTGTGCCGCCGTGAGGACCATCGATTTCCTGTGTTCCGCCGCTGGCCGCCGCTCCTGTGTGCTGTTTAAAGCTGTGCATTTCAGTGAGTCCCGAGTACTCCAGGAGTGCATTTTCCTAAAAGAGCAATTTTCTAGCGGTTGAAAAAGATGTCCTCCGCAGACTCTTTTCGGCCGTGCGCCACCGGATGTGGTAGTTTCCTGACATCCGTTGACGGTCACGATCGCTGCCTCTCGTGTTTGGGCTTAAGCTGAGGCAGCTTTTGTGGATGGTTCATGCCCTCATTGTGAGAGTATGACCATGGCCACGCTGCGGGTCCGCCGCTCTTTCATGAGGCGGCAGCCCTCGTCCTCTACCTCTTCCAGCGTGAGGGGCCGTAAAGGTCCCTCCGTTGGTTTAGTTAGAGCCGCGGGTGACCTGCGGGTTACGATTCAGAATGCTCCGCCGGTTATAACCCCACGGACTTCTGGTCCACCCCGTGGTCCTGTGGAGATGCCTCAGGCAGATGCATGTTCATCCAAACGCGGGCCATGCATCTCCTTTGGCGCCCCTGACGATGATCAGATGCCTATCACGGCATCTGAGGGAGGGTCGCCCGCTGAAGCGGAAGACTTGGCAGAGTGGCGCCCCACTGCGGGTGCTGCTCTGTTGGAGGCTGACGCTGAAGTGGCGGCCCTGCTCCTCCACATCGGGCTGGAGGTGTTCGCCCGAGTGTTCCAGGCTAGATGATTGGTACATGGGTGACACCCCCCCCCTTTCTTCCCGGAGGTGCATGAGGAGTTAACCAGGACCTGGCGGGCACCTAACACCTCCCACCTGCGTTCGGGCTCCTCATACCTCACCACCCTCAATGGCGGGGTAGCCAGGGGGTATGTGGGGGTTGCCCAGGTCAAGCGTGCGGTCGCGGCGCATTTCTGCCTGCAGGGCGCCGCCACCTGACGCGGACCCCCACTTCTCCCGTCCAAAGCTTGTAGGTTCTCGTCGGTTCGTCGGCTGCCTCTGCGCTGCACGCCATGGCCATCCTGCAGGTCCACCAGGCCAAGGCGTTGAAGCAGCTCCACGAGGGAGGGCTCAACCAATCGGTAATGCAGGAGCTGCGCACGGCGACAAAGGTCACGGCGTGGTCAATTGGTCAAGCAATGTCCACGTTAGTGGTCCAGGAGCGCCACCTCTGGCTAAACATGGCGCAGATGGCTGACGCCGACAAAGCACGCTTTCTCGACATGCCCATCTCCCATGCTGGCCTGTTCGGCGACACCATCGAGGACTACGCCCAACAGTTCTCGGCGGTCCAGAAACAGACAGAGGGCGAGGGCCCCGAGGGCGAGGGCCCCGAGGGCGCCCCCCTGCGCTTCAACACCAGCTCCGCCCGCTGCCCAAGAGGCAGCCCCTTAACCCGTGGCGTAGAGCTCTCCGCAGGGGTGCAGCGCCCCCCACTGCTCAGGGACCCAAAAATCCCCGCAAGTCCAACAGGCGTTCCTGACACGGGCCACCCAGAGATGCTGGAGCATCGGTTCCCCCACCCCTGGAGGAGTGTCGGGAGCAATTTCTTGCATCTCTGGGTCTAGCACCCCAAACTCTGCTCCTGAGCGACGCTATGCCTCCTCGGACTCGGACTTTGGGGAAGATTTCACCAGCGCGGGAACCTGGGATGGAGGTAGGCGCTGATTCTAATTCAGAACGTTTATCCTTCTGTACTAACCTCCCTTCCGCGCAATTCACATTCCAGGAGAGCTCAATTGGACAGCCAACGCGCTCTCTCGACAGCTCACACTTCCTGGCGAATGGCGACTCCATCCCCAGACGGTCCAGCTGATCTGGAGTCGATTAGGGGAGGCCCAGATAGATCTGTTTGCCTCCCAGGAGTCCTCCCATTGCCCTCTCTTCTACTCCCTATACAAGGCCCCCCTTGGCAGGGATGCTCTGGCACACAGCTGGCCGTGGGGCCCTCTCAAATATACCTTTCCCCCAGTGAGCCTCCTTGCACAGACCCTGTGCAAGATCAGGGAGGATGAGGAGCAGGTTCTGCTGGTTGCGCCATATTGGCCCACCAGGACCTGGTTCCCCGAACTCATGCTCCTTGCGGCAGCCCCTCCCTGTAAAATCCCCTTGAGGAAGGACCTTCTTTCTCAGGGGTTGGGCACAATTTGGCACCCGCGTCCCGATCTCTGAAACCTGCATGTGTGGTTTCTGGACGCGACGCGGTAGACCTTTCCGGCCTCCCCCAGGCCGTGATAGATACTATCACTCAGGCTAGAGCTCCCTCTACTAGGCAAGCCTATACCCTGAGGTGGGGTCTGTTTGCTGACTGGTGTTCCACCCGTGGTGAGGACCCGCAGAGATGTTCGGTCGGAGTGGTGCTCTCCTTTCTGCAGAAGAAGTTGGAGCGCAGGCTGTCCCCTTCAACTTTGAAAGTGTATGTTGCAGCTATTGCTGTGCATCACGATGCAGTAGAGGGTTCGTCCCTAGGGAGTCATCATCTGGTCATCAGGTTCCTCAGAGGTGCGAGAAGGATTAATCCCCCTAGGCCGCACCTCTTTCCCTCGTGGGATCTTTCCGTAGCCTGGCTACATGCCCAAGGTTCCCACCACTCCCTTTCGGGATCAGGTGGTGAACCTGCAAGCTGTGCCCCAGGAGAAGGCAGACCCGGCCTTAGCGTTGCTGTGTCCTGTCCACGCCCTGCGTGTGTACGTGGACGGCACCCGGAGCTTCAGACGCTCCGAGCAGCTCTTTGTTTGCTCTGGCGGACGGCAGAAGGGGAATGCCGTCTCCAAGCAGAGGTTGGCCCATTGGGTGGTTGATGCCATCACCTCGGCGTATGAGGCCCAAGGTGAGCCGTGCCCCCTAGGAGTTCGAGCTCACTCCACTCGGAGTGTTGCCTCCTCCTATGCGCTGGCGCACGGCGCCTCTCTAGTGGACATCTGTAGAGCTGCGGGCTGGGCGACACCTAATACCTCTGCGCGGTTCTACAACCTATACAGCTAAATTCATCAACTATAACATCAACTATAGCTAAATTCATCAACTATAACTTCCTCTAGGAAAGCTAGGAATCTTGGTGTTGTGATGGACAACCAGTTATCCTTCACAGACCATATTGCTGCTACAGCTCGATCCTGCAGATTTGCCTTGTACAACATTAGGAAGATCAGATCCTTCCTATCAGAGCAGGCTACACAACTTCTTGTCCAAGCTCTTGTCCTATCCAGACTGGACTATTGTAATGCACTCTTGGCGGGCCTTCCTGCATGCACTTCCAAGCCTTTGCAGATGATTCAGAATGCAGCAGCAAGAGTGGTCTTTAATGAGCCGAAGAAAGCCCATGTCACACCTCTCTTCATCAGACTGCACTGGCTGCCAGTAGCTGCTCGCATCAAATTCAAGGTACTGGTGCTTGCCTACAAGTCAACCACTGGCACTGCACCAGAATACCTAAACTGTCTAATCCAACCTTATGTCCCCTCCAGAAGCTTGCGTTCTGCAAATGAACGACGCCTGGTGGTGCCATCCCAAAGAGGCTCAAAATCACTTTCACGGACCTTTTTGTGGACTGTTCCCAGCTGGTGGAATGACCTACCCATCTCAATTCGATCTGCTGAGTCATTGGCCATCTTCAAAAAACGTCTGAAAACCCATCTTTTTCGCCAGGACTTGACCAATTGACACTAGCACTTTCCTACTCTTTTCAGTTTTTCTATATACTTATTTAAAAAAAAAAAAAAAAACCTTGCAAGGCTTATCGTGTTTATCTAACTGAAATTTGCCTCAGCACTTATACACTGTCGCTCTCTTGTTGCTCTGATTGCTTTTATTGTAAGTCGCTTTGGATAAAAGCGTCTGCTAAATGACTAAATGTAAATGTAAACCTCCACGTTGAGCCCGTGTCCTCCCGTGTGTTAACTTAAATAAAATCTGATTTCTGGCGGGACGGACCGGCCCAGTGTTGGCTTGCTGCACCATTCCCCCGGGATCCGTGTGCCATATTCCAGTAGTTCCTCTTGGTACTCTGGTCCTCCTTGCCCCGCAGTCCGGACTAGGACGGAGTAGTTCGGGTCTGTGCTCCGGCGGGAGCTCCTATGCCCGCTGGTTGTGGCAACATGTCTCAGTACGGGTTTATATTCACGATTACGATCATTTTCCCTTACATATCTATAGCTAGAATAGATAGTTGTTTTGATTTCTTCTCCACATGACCATACAGCTTGTCATTGTCTCCGTCCCCCGACGACTGCTCCTAGCAACTCCGCGGGGTCCTCCCTTACGGGTTCCCGGGGCGTCGGGCAGGTTACGTGTTGGTGTCCATTTTCCACTGGCACGCTTGCCTGTCAGCAAATCGGACCCCACGTAACGCAGCTTGGGTCTGCGGCGTTGTCCATGGGTGTTCCCATAGTAACGTCGTAGTGGAACGACTGAAAGGGGAACGTCTAGGTTACGTAGGTAACCCACGTTCCCTGAAAGAGGGAACGGAGACGTTACTCCCCTTGCCGCAGTCCCAGGCTGCCCCCTGGGGGGCTGAGCCAAGCTCGGTTCTTTAGCAGAAACCTGAATGAGTGTATGCGTGCCGCCATCTTATATACCCGTATGTATGGGGCAGTGGCGGCTGACGCAAACCACTCGCCAATATTCATTGGCCTTTTCTCTGTAGCTCAGAGAGGATTGGTCGCAGTGCTCCCATAGTAATGTCTCTGTTCCCTCCTTCAGGGAACGTGGGTTACCTACGTAACCTAGACGTTCTTAAATACTGGGATTAAAATTAGGTGTGTAAACATGTAACCTTTAAAAGATGAAGTAGAATATCAAAGGATAAATAAATTTTAAAAAATAAACATAACTTGAATGAGATATAAAGCTGCAATAGAACACTCTCTCTTTCTCTCTCTCTCACACACACACACACACAGTATTTTAGTATGATTTTATTTTATATAAACCGATAATCTGAAACAACATTAAGTCAAGTCAAGTCAGCTTTATTTATATAGTGCTTTTTACAATACAAATTGTGTCAAAGCAACTTTACAGTATCAAATGGGAAAGTAATATATCAATAATTCAAAAAGAAACTTTAAACAATTTTAGTTTGAGGAAATTAATCAATAGTTCCAAATTAATAAATTGTTTGTCCCCAATTTAGTTGTTGTCCCCAACTGAGCAAGCCATAGGCGACAGTGGCAAGGAACCAAAACTCCATCTGTGACACTGATGGAGAAAAAAAAAAACCTTGGGAGAAACCAGGCTCGGGCGGGGGATCAGTTCTCCTCTGACCAATAAACAAGTAGTTTGTACTCCCATACAGACCTGTAGAGGTGGTCTATATGTACTGACCCACCATCTGGATACAAACTGCATCAAGGGAAACTGCAGTGGCCAACTCTTCAGGATTCATACTGGATCTGACCTCGGAATAACCAGGAGACAGACAATATTAGCATAGATTCCATTTTTCCTGCATCAGGTGTTATGGGAAGTGTTCCCGGTTCCGGTTGACCTAATTAATGCAGCCTAACAATCCTTTAACGAATTTGAATATTAGAAATATTTAAATGTGTTATGTGTAGGCCAGGTTAAAGAGATGGGTCTTTAGTCTAGATTTAAACTGACTGAGTGTGTCTGCCTCCCGAACAGAATTAGGTAGATTGTTCCATAGTTTTGGTGCCAAGTAAGAAAATGAACTGCCAGCTCCCGCAGCTGATTTAGATATTCTGGGTATTATCAGATTGCCAGAGTTTTGAGAACGCAGCGGGCGTGAGGGACTATAATGTGATAAGAGCTCCCTCAAGTACTGAGGAGCTAAACCATTGAGGGCTTTATAAGTAACTAGCAAGATTTTAAAATCAATACGATGTTTAATAGGAAGCCAGTGCAGTGTTGACAGAACCGGGCTAATATGCTCATACTTTTTGGTTCTAGTAAGAACTCTAGCTGCTGCATTTTGGACCAGCTGGAGTTTGTTTATTAAGAGTGCAGAACAACCAGCCAATAAAGCGTTACAATAATCTATCCTGGAGGTCATGAAGGCATGAATTAATGTTTCTGCATTTGACTTTGAGAGCATAGGTCGTAATTTCACAATGTTTTTAAGATGGAAAAATGCTGTTTTGCAAATGCTAGAAATGTGGTTTTCGAAGGAAAGACTGCTATCAAATAACACACCTAGGTTCCTAACTGATGATGATGAATTTGCAGAGCAGCCATCAAGTATTAGGCTGTGTTTTAAGTTATTACTTGCTGAGGATTTTGGCCCAATAATTAACACCTCTGTTTTTTTCAGAATTTAGCAGTAAGAAATTTCTTGTCATCCAGTTTTTAATATCAACTATGCATTCCATTAGTTTTTCAACTTTGTATGTTTCACCAGGCCTTGAAGAAATATAGAGCTGAGTATCATCAGCGTAACAGTGAAAGCTAACACCATGTTTCCTGATGATATCTCCTGAGGGTAACATATAAAACGTAAAAAGTAATGGTCCTAGTACTGAGCCTTGAGGTACTCCATACTGAACTTGCGATCGATATGATACCTCTTCATTTATTGCTACAAAATGATAGCGGTCAGATAAGTACGATTTAAACCATTCTAATGCACTACCGCTAATGCCAACATAATTTTCGAGTCTATTCAAAAGAATGTTGTGGTCAATAGTATCGAACCAGCACTAAGATCCAGTAGCACTAATAGAGAGATACAACCACGGTCGGATGATAAGAGCAAGTCATTAGTTACTCTAATGAGAGCGGTTTCAGTACTGTGATAAGGTTTAAATCCTGACTGGAAATCCTCACAGATATTATTTTTCTCTAAAAAGGAACATAATTGTGAAGATACTACCTTTTCTAGAATTTTGATAGAATAGGGAGATTTGAGATCGGTCTGTAATTAATCAATTGATTAGGATCAAGTTGTGTTTTTATAATGAGAGGCTTAATAACAGCCTGTTTGAAGGTTTTGGGGACATATCCTAATGACAGTGATGAGTTTATAATATTCAGAAGAGGATCTAGGATATCTGGAAGCACCTCTTTTAGTAGTTTAGATGGGATAGGGTCTAACATACATGTTGTTGGTTTAGATGATTTAACAAGTTTATAAAATTCTTCCTCTCCTATAGTAGAGAATGAGTGGAATAGTTCCTTAGTAGGGGTGCAACGGATCGCAGTTGATCCGTGATCCGTGCGGATCACGACCCACGGTTCGGCACGCACGTGACCCGCGGATTAATAACTAATTTTTTAAACTTGTAGATAATCCTAAATTTAATCCTACATTTGTAACACTTGCAGAGAAAAAGACTGCCGATATTGCTTTTTAAGTAATTAATTACACAGAGAAGTCGTGTTCACGTGAAAAGGGCATGTTAATCAGATAACAATGGCTAGCGGAGGAACAGAAGAATTCGAAAAGCCTCCCTCGTCATTCAAATCGCATGTATGGGAGCATTTTGGCTTCCCTGTAAAATATAATGATGATGGAAGAAGGGTGGTGGACAAAACTGTTACAGTGTGTAGGCACTGTGGCACGAGAAAGCCGTATGAATGCGGCAATACATTGCGCTGTTCTGTGTATGCGCTCAGAGACAGAACAGAACACGGACAAGTAAAGTGAACGTTTAGCTTAAGATGTTACCTAAATGGTCAAATACATGCAAATGTATGTCAAAATGCAGCGTTTGGTGATTATTCGTGTAATCCTTTGTCAGTTGTCTCAAATTAACGTAAACAGTTGAGAATGAAAATACGGCTGTAACAGTAAATTGGATCCGTGCAGCTCTTAAAGCGGCCACAAGTAATGTTCCTTCTGCCGTCTTTGCGGTTTATGTTAATTAAACAAAAAATGACAAAATCACTCACTGCTCTTGACGGATGGACTTTTTTAGTTTTTATAAGAAACAAACATGTTTAATTCTTACAGTGAAGACTATGCTGTTTTACTTTCCATTCAGTTAATTAGGCTACATTAAATTTCCAAAAAAAAAAAAAAACCCTTTCTCTTTTATATTCTTTCACCATCTTTTATTTTCTATTGTATTGATATCTTTAAATTAACCAATTCTATAAAGTTCCGGACCCACTCATAATCATGTTAAATAATCGTGATTACAATTTTTACCAAAAATAATCAAGCAGCCCTACTTGTAATAAATGGAAAGCAATTT
Organism: Cirrhinus molitorella; assembly: GCA_033026305.1. Taxonomy (NCBI): domain Eukaryota; kingdom Metazoa; phylum Chordata; class Actinopteri; order Cypriniformes; family Cyprinidae; genus Cirrhinus; species Cirrhinus molitorella. The sequence continues at coordinate 26,646,003 of CM065123.1, forward strand.
ACATTTGTCTCCTCCCCTTTTTGCTGATCCGAAAAATGGTCCGAACCGTGACTCCAAAACCATAATGTGATCCGAACCGTGAGTTTTGTGATCCGTTGCACCACTATTCCTTAGGAGATCTATAGCACACTATTTGATCTGCTACTGTTCCTGACGGCTTCATGGTTACAATTTTATTTCTAATAGTATCGATCTTTGTTGTAAAGTAATTCATAAAGTCATTACTACTGTGCTGTTTGGAAAAATCTGTTGGTGCTTTATTTTTGGTTAATTTTGCCACTGTATTGAATAAATACCTAGGGTTATGTTTCTTTTCTTCTAAAAGAGATGAGAAGTAATCGGTTCTAGCAGTTTTTAATGCTTTTCTATAGGATACGGTAGACTCACGTCAGCCGGAATGAAAGACCTCTAGTTTTGTTTTCCTCCAGCTGTGCTCCATTTTCCGTGCTGCTCTTTTGAGGCTGCGAGTGTGCTCGTTATGCCATGGTGTCGGACTGTTTTCCTTAATCTTCCTTAAGCGTAAAGGAGCAACCGCATCTAAAGTGCTAGAAAAGAGATATTCAGATCTCTCAGAGATCAATAGTTTCAGTTACATCATCAAGTTTATCTGAGCTATTGGATATACTAAGGAATTCAGATAAGTCAGAAAGATCACATATAAAGCTGTCTTTTGTGGATGAGGTGAAAGTTCTACCATACTTGTAGCAAGGAGTGGGATTTACAGTTTTAGCTATCTGGAGTATACATGAGACTAGATAATGATCCGAGATATCATCGCTTTGCTGCAGAATTTAAACGCCATTAACATCAATTCCGTGTGACAGTATTAAATCTAGAGTATGATTTCGACAATAAGTAGGTCCTGACACGTTGTCTAACTCCAATAGAGTTCAGAATGTCTATAAAGGCTGATCCCAATGCATCTTTTTCATTATCAACATGGATGTTAAAATCACCCACTATTGAGACTTTATCTGCAGACATCACTAACTCTGATAGAAAAATTATTTAATAAAGTCTGTATGGTGTCCTGGAGGCCTGTATACTGTAGCAAGTACAAACGTCGTGGGGGATTTATCCTTTGGACCCTTTTCTCTGGATAGTGTTGTATGAAGCACCATCATTTCAAGCGAGTTATACTTGAAGCCAGTTCTCTGAGAAACGCTAAAGTTATTGCTATAAATAGTAGAGACACCTCCTCCTTTACCTTTTAGACGCGGCTCATGTTTATAACCGTAATCTTGGGGGGTGGACTCATTTAAAATAATATAATCATCTGGTTTTAGCCAGGTTTCTGTCAAACAGAGCACATCTAGGTGTAGCAAAAGTTATTAATTTAAGCACAATAAAATATGTATAATTAATCGTTATTAATTACACATACTTTATACACTTCTCTGAAACAGCCGAGTCAAAAATAAACCGAACTAATGCCCTCGCCCAGCGAGTATTTAGCCGCCTTTATTCTAACTCTAAGAAAAATCAACTTCCTAGCCTTGAAAATTAATATTTCCACCGTAATTGGCTAAGTTACAGGACTGGATCAGTTTTGTAACGAAATCAAAGCAGGTTAAGTGACGTGATATTTGTGAGCAAGGAACACAGTAAGAAATTCATATGTGAATACAAAATGCGGGTTTATTGATTACATTAAAGGGGAAAATGAACACTAGCTAGCAAATAACGAACACTAACAAGCAACACATAAAACATAAAGCAAGAGAGAGAGAGAGGGAGAGAGAGAGAGAGTAGACTGGCATTCTTTTACATCAGCACAACCAAATCATCAGAAAAACCTGAATCTCCTTGACCTACAAGGGGCACAGCTTTCTTATTGCATCTAATAGTTAAATGGTTACTTGCATAATGGTTTCCTTTTGTGTGGTGCTTACGCAAGGGTCCAGATGCCAGCTCAAAGGTAGTCCTGATGATTTCATGGAGATGGAGCCTTCGTTGTTCCATTGCTCGGCTGATCGGATGGTTACAAAGGGGCTGAGGTGTAGATGCCAGGATAGAAAGAGAGAGTCCGGCCTCATGCTGGGGGGAAACCGCATGTGGCTGGGCCACGGGGTTTGCCCCACGGCCTTTCCGTGGAGGACCTCCACGATAACTATCTGAAGATTTTTCGGAAGAAGAGGAGAAGAGAGGGCGGGGTGTGAGCCCTTTAAAGTCTGGACAGAGTCACACCTTCCCAAGTAGTTCCGACCAATGAGAAGGCTGGCTTTCTCAGTGGGAGGTTTGAAACTGGGTCTTCGTTTTATGGCCCTTTGTTTCAGAAAAATGTCAGTTTGCATATTTAAATCAATAGGGGTTCAGGCCAGAAATACTAAAGATTATTAGAACGTTAATATGTTGCACCGGTATCAGTATCTAATACACAGCATCTTTCAGAAAATCTACATACGAGTCAAAAGAGACCAAACATGGCATATACTGTATGTGGTTACATTAGCATTCTATCAAGACACAAGCATAAAACGGTTATAAAGTAAGAAGTACAAAGGACATGGACAGTCGTAATATACACACACTGATATATGAGCTGTGTGTCTTCGTTCACAGAAAGGTTTGTCTGTGAATGAAATAGGGAAGAGTCCATTTCTATGAGCATTGTGTCTTTCCTATGGGGGGAAGTGAGTGAAGAAAGACAGTCTGCCTGCATAGTTGCAGATTCTCCTGCATAGTTTTGCATCGTAAACTGACATTATCAGTGGTTGCTAGAAGCGCCCTGGTTGAGATTTTGTCACCCACTGTTGGGTTGGGTGAGGGGAAGTCTGCTTCTTTGTTAATTGAATAAACTACTGATTTGGTTAAATCTAATGAACCATTGTCTGATTGGTCCATACCCTACATATCCCCTCCTACATAGGAGTTTTGTTGCTGGTCATGTGAGCTGTTGCTCGGTCCAACATTGTCTGGCTGCTCCTGGGGTGTCGACTGCTTTTCAGGATGCTCCTCCCTTGGAGGTGTCTGATGCTGTGTTGCATTGTGCAAGGAGTCAGCAGTTTGTCCCTTTCAATATTTCTCACTTGAGTTTGTTCAAGGAGGTCCTTTGCTAGTGTTAGCAGCTCCTGTAACTAGGTGTGTCCAGCTGTCCACATGCAGCCTCCATTTGGCACCTGTGTGAAGGTTGTGGGGGAGGATGTTGTGGTGGACTGCTGTAGGACATACCATGGGGTACATAGGATGAGGGTATCCTTTTGCATGGCTTCTCCCAGTGGTGTTTTGTACCTGGGCTGTCGCAATGGCAACAGTGTCGCGCGGGTCTTGTGTCTCTATGTCCAGCTGCTCTCCTTGTTCCGCAGCGGTCTCAGACCTTAAAAGTTAAGCTTTTCGAGTCTCAGTCTCTAGCCGATCTGTGGGGCATTGAGCATGTGTCTGCTCCTTGCGGGACTTTGTCTGGTGACCAGTGAAGTGAAGTTGTTTTACTCTCTGGTTGAGACCCATAAGGTGGCTAAGGTGGTGATAGCCTTGTTCGGCCCAAGGTAGCTGTAACTCTGGGTCAGGTGTCATTGGTCCCCTTCTCTCCTTGTCCAGTGGCATTTTCCTCAGGTGCTGTGGGGTTTTCTGCACCCCTGGGCAGAACAGTGTTCCTCGCACTGGCTAGTCAGTGTTCAGGTCGCCCATCTGGGAGGATAGGCTGAGCATCTGTGAAGTGTTGCCATTTTCACAGTGAGGGTAGAAGTAAGAGACTAATGCACCACCCTGAAGAGTCCGGAGTTACAGGCTTAATGGTTCAGCTAGCGATATAACATACAGCTTGTTGTTTCAGGCATGGTTTGCTAGTGAAGTGTCTTCTATGATTAATGCATTAACTGTGGATGTTAGGGTGCTAATATTTTGCGGTTCTGAGAATCTCTTTTGTATGGCGTAGCTGAGATCTAATAAATGACTTAAGATGGTTCTTATGGTCAAAGTATTTCTCAGAATCTCCTGATGGCTAGCAACAGGCTGAATCTCTTATAATGTAAACGGGAAGGAGGACAGTTTCCTATTTGGATTATGCTTGTTACCATTGTGCCTGAACCACAGTTATGCCCTTGTAATCACTAAGATTACTTGTGTAGGAGGGTCACAGAACTCGGTGCGCCCATGGAGAATAAGCAGAATCACAAATGAAAGTGCCTCTGGTTCCCCCTAGCCCTATGGAGAGGTGAGACGACTCTTGAGTAAAAGAGGGGAATGTAAATAACTCAGGTAATTAATAAATGAGTGAATAGCTGAGTGCTATCATCATTATGAGAAAACTTAAATAAGTGATTCAAACAATGCAGTGGCCAGAAATTGGGAAAACTCAATAGCACTCTTGATTAACTATTGGGTTTGCTTTGATCCTCACCATAGCTGGTCACTGCTGCTGCATGTTCAAGACCATTCTATGGGTGTGTCCTTCCATAAAGTTTAGACAAAGTGCTATTAACGGTTCCCTATATCTATAAAATTCTTCTCTCCTTAAACAGTTTACATGTGATTAAATTTAGATTTAATTAAGTAACTGCAGATTTAGTTGAAGCACGAGGGGATACAACTAAAATAGTGAAGGTGACTTAGCTGAGAAGACTTAAAGTGAGGGACTAAGTAGTAAGGGTTCAGGAACAGTATATATAAATATATTCCAAAATATATTCATATATACATATAGAACACTTTGCACTGCATGCCTACAAGCTGTAGTTAAAAGCTTCAAGTGAATGATGATAACTGCTAGCTGTTGACGCTATTGGTTAACTTAGCCTAAGCTAAAACTGGTCCTTGTTAGCTTGACCAGCTCAGGTGGTGTGCTTACAATCTGGTGTCATGACGTGTGCGTTCTCTGGAGTTTTTGTGTCCTTTGACAAGTCTTTGTCATGGGAAACAATGCACATTAATGTCAATTTGAACAGAGTGTAGCAAATGTCTGTAGGCTTTGGAAGGCTAGTCTGTTAGCAATTGAGTCTTCTGTTTAAGATTTCAATTCAAGTGGCCAAATCATAAATTCACTGTCACACACTTGCTTCTTTCCAGCATGTGTTTCCACCTACTTAAAATGTGAGTCCTGTGCTGACTTGCGCTGAGGCCCTGCCTAAAGTTCAGACTGTAGGTCTGCAGTTTCCTTCGTGCTGGCTTGTCTTAGCAGCTGGTAGTCCTACTGGATGTGTCCTGGCTGTCAAACCAGGAAGCGTTGCACCTCTAGGCGAGAAGTGACCCAGAGCAGACAGTCTATCTTGGTAGTTCAGGACTGCAATGTCTCAAATGTCTCACCAGTAGGCATGGACAACATTGTCTCCTGCAGGTTTTGTTGTGAATGCAGGGATGTCTCATTTGGTTGAGATCTTTGAGTGTCACTTCATGTGCTGTTTCCGGGCTCATCTGAATGAATCCTTTTCCTTCTGTCACTGCTGAAGTTTTCAGGAAGTTGACTTGTGGGGTGTCAGGCAGAAAGGTTTGACTCCCCCCTTTTGTGTCTTGTACAGGGGTGAGTTGGTTTGCACTGCTGGATCTGTGACAGGCAGCAGGATGTCTTTTACGTGAGTCCATGCACAGTCTGTAAGACTGTTTCAGTTCTTTCTGGACCATGTTGAGCTCCTCCCTAAGGTTGCAGAATTGCTGAGACCAGGTTTGGACTTCAGCTCTGGCTGCATGCAGAGGGCTTCTATGGCCGTAGCTTTGATGTCTCTCACATTAAGATGTAGATATATATGCTGTTTTGACAGCGATTTGTGTGGAACAGTCCTCTTTCCAAGTATTTTCCGGTGGCCTTTCCAAGCTGTCTCCTGTGTCTGGCAGCAGTTAGATCCTCCTGAATACTGGTGATTTCTTCCTGTTGCTCCATCCTGTCGGGTTCTTTGAACCTGTTCTGTTTCTTCTCTTGCTGGGCAGGTGTCAGTTCCCTTTGGAACTTGGGACTTGCAGTTCAGTTAATTTTCCTTCTGTCTGAGGCCCTTGAGGGGGTGGGCCGAGGAGACGATGCTGGTCAGCTCCTGATTGTCTCTTCTGGGCATGAAGTGTCCATTTGTGTCACCGTTCTGCTGTTCCTTTCTTGACTGTTGCAGGACTTTGGCTGCTGTAGGCTGAAGGATGTCCATTGCAGTGCTCTGCCAGGTCTACAAGGTGGTACTGGCAGATGGCAGTGCTAGCTGTCTGACACACTGGGTCACTTGTGGAGACACAGGAGAGAGAGGCAGAAGGCAAATGCAAGTACAGACAGAGGTGGTAAGCTATCCATTTGAATAAGGGTTCTGTAAGCCAGATAATGTGTGAATAGCCGGTGAGGGACAGCTAGTCTTGAGATTTGTGCAGGTGACCACCAAGTGGTTTGAGTAATTTTGCATGGGTCAGCTAATGACTGTGCTGTACGTGTGGTACGTTATTACTCAGCGCACTGATGGTTCTTAGTGTTGGTCATTATGAGAGTATCAAAAATTAAATGAAATAAAGGCAGGAAGAGAAAGAAAGAGAAAGAAAGGCTTTCCTTATTTAGTTTGAGCTAGGAAATATGATTAAAGCAGTTGTCACTTGTGGGTGAGGCTGCATTAGGCTCATAAATCTAGGGTTAGATTATTAGCTAAACTAACACACACTAAATACTCCGAGGTCAGAAAGACAAAAGAAACAAGGGGAAGCGTTTCCCGTTCTGTCTGGCACCTCCATTGTGTTCGGCAATCAATGCATTTTCAGCATACAAGGCCTGGCCTTGAAGATTGCGAAGGGGCAGAGAGGTAACACAGATTTAGGGCTGCTAATATCCTGCATACTCTTTAGGGGAACAACAGTGGCTACACTGCTGTAATCCCACACAAGGAGGGAAATTAGTGATGGTAAAAATAACTAAAGTAAGGTAAAAGTCGAGGTTAGAAATGTCCTTATAGCTCCAGAAGACTGAAGGAAAGTTAAATAGGCAGCCTGATTTAATTACATTTCTAATGTAATTCAATTCAGGGTAGCTGAATAGGAAAATTCAGTCGGAAACAAAGGTAAATCAATGACTAAAAATAGAGGAATAAAGTCAAAATAAAAGTAAAAGTAGGGTGTCCTTATAGCTATAGGAACCTAAAGGAGAGTGTTTATAAGCCCGCTAATTCAATTAAATTTTAAAATTTAATTAACTTTGTCCTGGCTAAATGAAACACATCTAGATGAAATAAGGAATGACCAAAAATCAAATTTTAGACAACACTCCTCCCAAAAGGAAAAGGGTATATGGTTTTCTGCGGAGGGTGAAACCAAGTGTGAGGGAGTGTTCGTTTGACTGGTTGTATCGTGCCCGGGTCAGTGTGTGGCAGGTTGGAGATGGGCTCCATGTGTTGGTAGTCCAGACACCTTCTACCTTCTCACGTCATGTCATGCTGCATGCTGGCCATGGATGCCGCCTGTTTAGGTGGCTTGGGTGTCATGGTGTGTTGTGGGCATGCTATGCTTTCACCCCCCTTGTCAGTGGGGGCAACACAAGCTGTGGCGCTGTGGTGCCTTCAGGGACATATTGAAGCATGATGAGTCCCACATTAGCATGTATGTGAAGTCCTTTGGCATTGTAAGGCATGGAGCATAAGTGAGCTTGGAAGTTAGGATCGGGTGGCTGGAGGGGTTTGAGAGGTGGTTTGTTTTAAAACCTTAGTCTGGTGTTAGAGGCTTACAGTCCATTTATGCCACTCAGTCCTTAGGTGTCTGACGTGAGAGCATGACAGCAACAGTCTTTGGCTGGTCAGTGGTGACCTTGAGTCCTGGTGGAAGTTCAGACTGTGTTCTAGTTTTAGGTGGGTAATCACTTGTGTTGGGCAGTGATGTTGTGGGCCCAGTCGAAGGTGATCTCTGCAGACTGACAAGTGTCTGTGACTCTGGTCTGAATCATGTGTCAGGAGATCGTTTCCCCTGTAGTCCAGCTGCTTTAGGCTGTGGTTACATCAGGGGAATCTGAAAGTGGGAAAAATCAATAGCACTAGTGATCACAGTGGCGTTCCCACACTCTGGTTGGTCGTGGCTGCTGCGTGTTCAGCTCCTTCCACAGCCAAGCCATGTGTGGGGCACCGCGTGAAGTGTAGTCAGAGTGCTATTGAATATTTTCCTCGACTATGAGTTCTTGTGTTGAGCTCCACAATCCCTTCTATCTGCATGCACATGGCTGTATTTTGTTCCTAACTACCACCTGTTGAAGTTGTGAGGTAGTTTGGCTGGAACTAGAGTGCTGCTTTAACATTGTCAGACTGTTGGTTGGCATCATCGCTGAGGGTGGTCGTAAGCAGGTACAGCCAGTCTTGTGTGGTTGCTTCAGCTGCAGATGTGTTGCAGGTAATCACTACATTGTGGCCCCCCCTGTGGGGTTTGCAGTGAGTGTGGAGATGTTTCTAGCCAGCTTATCAAAGTCTTTGAGTCATGCCATGGCTGGTGGCCAGGGTCCTTTGAATGGGCTCCCACCTCCCTTGTTGCTGATGGGGGCTATTGGGGTGCTGGCTGGTGCAGTCCTTAGCAGAGGGCTGCTGCTGCTTGCTCCAGATTAGCGATGTCTTTTCCACTCAACCTTGCTTGGATGATGACGTTGTAGACCAGTTCCCTGGTGATCATGGCCAGCTCCTTGTAGCTGTGGCTCTGGATCAGTTTGGGGCTATCGGCCGATTCTGTTGATCATCCCGCTGTGCTGGCTGAGGTACTGTGGATCGCATTGGTCATGGTGCTCGGCCAGACATCCAGGTGGTCCCAGTGGTCTGCAGGTATGGATGCTTGGGCATACTGTCTCACTGGTGGCGAGAGAAAAACGCAGATGGGAGTTTTACTTACTCAAACCTGTTCTGAGGGCAGAAAGGAAAATGATTGGTTTACAGATTCAACCAATTAAAATCGAGCAGAGGCGGGATCAGGAAATTTGAACGTGGGGAAGGAATACTGCAGTGAGATACGTTATTCACGCTTCGTGGGAGATATTTATTGCAAGGTAAGTACATTTATTATGTATTCATGTAATAAAATCAACATATTTATCATTTACTAACGAAATAGCATATGAATAGCATATCATATGCATTTTTATTCAACTGTTTCATCAGTCGATCGCACCAAAATGGGTTAATTGTAGTAAAACATGCCTTTCCATTGCTACCGCGCTGTCTTTGAAACCGATGAGCGGTATCAGAACTCAAATCTCCGTGACATTTCATCAGTTTGCTAGCATTTATATGACTGTTATTTTTAGTGTATTATGCGCTGCTCTCAGGGCAGCAGTAATCAATATTTATATTACTAAGTAATCAATATCAATAATACTGTTATTTTTAGTGTACTATGCGCTGCTTTCAGGGCAGCAGTAATCAATATTTATATTACTGAGTAATCAATATCAATAATACTGTTATTTCTAGTGTACTATGCGCTGCTCTCAGAATCAGAATCAGAAAGAGCTTTATTGCCAAGTATGCTTGCGCATACAAGGAATTTGTTTTTGTGACATTAGCTTCCAGTGTACATAGACAACAACATAGACAATAAAAAAAATAAAAATAAATAAATAAATAAATAAAGGTAATAGAGAATAGAAAATATACATATGTAAATATAAATATAAATAGACACAAAAAATATTTATATAGAAAAATGGATTAAGAAATTAAGAAAAAATTTTTAGGCAGCAGTAATCAATATTCATATTACTGAGTGATCAATATCAATAATACTGTTATTTCTAGTGTACCACGCGCCGCTCTCAGGGCAGCAGTAATCAATATTCACATTACTGAGTAATCAATATCAATAATACTGTTATTTCTAGTGTACCACGCGCCGCTCTCAGGGCAGCAGTAATCAATATTCACATTACTGAGTAATCAATATCAATAATACTGTTATTTTTAGTGTACTATACTATTTCAAGAAACTGTGTTTTTTGCACTTATGATTTGTTTGATAATGCCAACAAACCTGACACTGACTGTGACTATTTCATGTAGCTTTTCTTCTCTTTGCAGAATAACATTCCTGAAAGAGCAGAAGGTTATTTTAGTTGTCTTCTAAAATAAATAATTGATTCTGAAATGGTGCGCTGAAATGAGTGAAACTCCAGTCTCACTTCCAGTTACAAATTACCTAGTAGGCAGTGTTGGGGGTAACTTGAGTTACTCAACTTGAGTAACTCAAGTTACGTAATAATATTACTTTTTTCAAGTAACTAGTAATGTAACACATTACTTTTTCATTTCCAAGAAAATATCTGAGTTACTTTTTAAAAAAAAATATATATATATATTATATAGAACAAGCAAAATAATCTGCCAATGGAGTAAGCAAAAAATCTTATTTCAAACAGAAAACATTTTATTTAACATTTAACAGATTATTTTGCTTGTTTCAAGCAAAAACACTTAAATTTTGTCAAGAATTTTTACTTCTCTAGAAAAACCTTCTTAATTTAGGAAATATATATTATTAAATATTATTAGATATTTTAGCTAGAAACAAGACAAAAAAAAAAAAAAACAAGAAAAGCATTTTTTGCAGTGTACCAGTAAGCAAAACTTACTTTAGATGAACTAACATTTGTGTTTTTTTTTTTCTCATTGCTCAAGTGTGTTGAACTTTCTTTTCCTACAGTTCCACTGTAAAGACGGGAATTTGTTTTTCCTTTAGCCTTATTCACTTAATTTCATTTTGGTGTGAAAGGGCTTTTACATTTGCTAAGAATCAGTCTTTTTATATTAAAAACAAACAAGCAAGCCCTGCCCAGATTTAAAAAGTAACACAAAAGTAATGTAATGCATTACTTTCCACAAAAAGTAACTGAGTAACGTAAATAGTTACTTTTTTAGGAAGTAACACAAAATTGTAATGCATTACTTTTAAAAGTAACTTTCCCCAACACTGCTAGTAGGTAAGTCCATAATGCCAGCCTATGGACATCAGCTGTGATTTTTCTAGTAATTCTGTTCTATACATTGCTATATTTCAGATGCTGTGCAGTGAGCTGGTCAGTGATGTGATGTTCATGGTATGGAAGTTTGCTCAATAGAAAGTGGTCCAAGAAATGTATGCATTTCAACTGCAGGAGGACTTGTCCTGGAGACTCTGAAAAAACTGGCTTTGAGAAGATATTTGGCAAGGTGATCTATGGCCTTGGTTAAAAGGGAGCACGTTCAGATCTGTTGAGTAGTGTCTGAAAAATAAATTAAAAACCTCTAGGAATCATGATATCAACCAGTTAAACCTACTGAAGTTTAAAGATACATCTTTGCTATACCTTTTTGTTGTGAAATGTACCTGCTTTTACATGGATTTATTTCACAGGATTCATTTGTAATTGTATAAAAAGGAGGAAAGAACTCACAATTATGCTTGATTATTTTATTACAATAAAACATTTCCAAGCAACATTTTTCAGTTTGTTCTTACACAAAAATCTGTACAACAGACATTGAATAATACCAGCACAAAAAACAAACAAAAAAATAAATAAACATTACAAGTCCTAAATTCTATGCAATATCCTGAGAACATGAAGCTGTTGCACAAAAAAAATGCCACTTTGCAATCACATGTATCATCAAGTCAGCTCTGTGAGAGAAGGCCAATTTAAACAGTAGCAACATATGTAAAAATTATTTATATGGCACCTCAGTGATAAAACTATTGGATTCGATTTATTCACAGTGGAGAAGCAAGATCATATGAAGCACTGCTCACATGGCTAGTTGCATGGTTGTCTGCTATAAATTAAATGTACGCTTGGAATAATAAAAATAAATGTATATTTAATAATATACTATGTATTTATTATTATATTTTTTAAATCTCTGGTTCAAAAATAGAGAAATTGAACCACTATTGAAATTGTTTTCTTAAATTGTAGCTTTTAAAATGGTGGGCTTGAAAAATCTAGTTTTAGTCTTCAACTTCAAAATCATCCTTCATCGCTGTTTTACCCTTTTTTGTAAAGGGCATTTGAACTTCTATGTTTTTTTTTTGTTTGTTTTTTTGTTAACTCCTGCAGCGATGTAGAATGATTTTGGTGTTGAAGAAGAAAACGAGATGGGAGTTTTTCAGCATACCCTAACTGTATTGACTTGAATCATACACACACGCACACACACACACATTAGAGATAAGCATTTGAGGTTAAAAAGTATGTAAATTGTCAATTTGTTTCGAAAATAACAGATCGTTTCACGAAATGTGCATCTTATTCCTGGCCTAGGATCATTTAGGTCTCTTTAAAGCTGCATTTAAACTGCATTTTGGAAGTTCAAACTAGAACCACCATAGAAGTTCACTATATGGAAAGAAATCCTGAAAAGATTTCCTCAAAAAAAAAAAAAGTTTTGTTGTTGCTAATATGTCTCTTACTTACGACGGCGTTTTAGTGCCATGTAAAAAAAAAAAATCTAAGATTCCGAGATTAAAGTCGAAATGTTTCGAGATTAAAGTCGAAACTCCGAGATTAAAGTCGAAATGTTTCGAGATTAAAGTCGAATTGTTTCGAGAATAAAGTCGAAATATTCCGAGAATAAAGTCGAAATGTTCCGAGAATAAAGTCGAAATGTTCCGAGAATAAAGTCGAAATATTCCGAGAATAAAGTCGAAATGTTCCGAAATACTTCCGTGCGGAAACAAAGGCCGTTGTGACGGTGACCTGCTTGATTTATTAGCCTAATGTTTATTTGATGTCTGTTTTTAAAAGCACGGAAGATTTGTGCTGTTCTGTATGCATTTAGAGACAGAACATAACAAAACATAACGTTTAGATATTGTTTCAGCTATTAAAACAGTTCCGTTTTGTAAGTCCGCCAGGAAGGAATGTGAAAGATGTTCTATATCAATAAACACGCAGGCTTCTCGAATACAAAAACATTGTTTTTAGGTCAAACCTGATTTGTGAAAAGTTTTTATCGCTTGTCTTTGCACTGCTCCCATTTTCTTGTATCATAATGTTTGCCATTCCAGCGAATAACGGTTTCCAAGTCATTATCATACCCAGCTCTGATAGACTGATAGACTATTGTGACTATGCGATTTGTATTTTGATTGTGACCTTCCACAGTTTGATTGTTATAGGCTACCTTTCCTTGAGTCCTTGGGTTCTCTATATTTTCTGATAAAGGTTTTAAAGTATAATTTTGTCAGTTAACCCTTTCCTGTGTCACTAACATCACTATTCTGATCTGTAAAAACTTAACTCACAGTTAAATGTTTATCTAAGATAGTGGAATTTTCATATTTATTTGGTTCGACAGTGTTTGCTGATTTGTATTTATTAAAACGATATACGATATGCGTTATTTTATTTTATATTAGTCTACATCAAGGTGTATTCCTTGTAAATAACAAATGCATGTGTGGGAGGGTAAGGGGACATTTGAATTATTTATGAATAAACTAGTGTATTCTGAATCAGTGTCGCAAATATCCTGACTAGAATCTTCACTTTGAAATGCATCTTTACAGATTAGCTACATTATGAAAGAGTTTTTGGTTTTGATTTGTTTTAATTCGTTAAGTAATAATTTAAAGCTCTCCATATATGTTTTTATCATGCCTGTAAGGCATGTATTGTTTTGATGGATAATTTTAAATTGTTTCCACTGGAAAAAAGTGCAAGTGACGGCGCTGGCGCCTGCATGCCTTTAGCTTCCACTCTCTGCACAAACGAATGGATATATGCGCATAGAACACGATATTTAACGTTTAAACCAACATTGTTTTATACTTTAACTGTTTTATATCTATAGATTTTATTTTAGTCAATTTGAGAAGGCAAAATGCTCAAACAAACAGTCTTCTGCTGGCAGCTGTTCGTTACTTAAAAAAATTAAATAAAATAAAATAAAATAAAAACATTTATATTTGACAAATAAAAAATCCTCCCAACAACATTCCAACTTAACTTAATAAAAACAGACACGAAATCACTTTGCCATACCAAGGGGTTTACGGACAAGAGCTTTGCTGCAAAAAAATTCACAAATCAAGCTGATGAAAATGACAGTTTCAATCTTCTAAGTGTCCAACTTTCTGAGCGATAGGCATTATACAATTAAAAGTATCAATGATTAAAACATTATTTCGGCCAGGAGGACGCCGTCACCTGAATTCATAAATCATGGAGAATGGCATTCAGTTATATTTTCATGTCTATGACAGCGCACGGTGTATTAATAGACAAACGAAATTCGCAAACTATCTTTACTGCGGTAACTTAAACAGAAACGAAATGCCATACATACTAAACGGAACTGTTTTAATAGCTGAAACAATATCTAAACGTTATGTTTTGTTATGTTCCGTTTCTAAATGCATAAACAGAACAGCACAAATTCTCTTCCGTGCTTTTAAAAACAGACATCAAATAAACATTAGGCTAATAAATCAAGCAGGTCACCGTCACAACGACCTTTGTTTCCGCACGGAAGTATTTCGGAACATTTCGACTTTATTCTCGAAGTATTTCGACTTTATTCTCGGAACATTTCGACTTTATTCTCGAAGTATTTCGACTTTATTCTCAAAGTTTTTCGAGTTTATTCTCGAAACATTTTGACTTTAATCTCGGAGTTTCGACTTTAATCTCGGAATCTTAGATTTTTTTTTTTTTTTTTTTTTTACATGGCACTAAAACGCCGTCGTACTTACTGTTAAAGTAAACCGACAATTAAATGATAGACTGATTATTTCTTTGTTAGTGGGCAAATGTACAAAATAAGCACTACAAAAATGCTTTTCTTATTTAGATTTTTTTTGTCTTGTTTCTATACAAAACTCCTCCTTACAACATTCTTAAATAAATTTCTAGACAAGGTTCTAGACAAATTACTGACTTGTTTTCAAAAAAAGCTGTTCAAATTAAGTGAGTTTTTACAAGCAAAATAATCTATCAATCAGAAAACAATATTATTTTGCTTACCCCATTAGCAGATTATTCTGCTTGTTTCAAGCACTCACTTAATTTGAACTTCTATTTTCTGAAAACAAGTCAATAATTTGTACTTGCCTAGAAATTCATTTTTGATTTAAGAATGTTTAGATATTTTGGCTGGAAACGAGACAAAAAAAAATAATCAACAAAAGGGTAATAAAAGCACTTTTTTTGCAGTGAGCAAGGGATACATTTTTTTCCCCTCACCGTAGAAGAATGTCTAAAGGTATATCAAAAAAGTAACCCAAGATTGTTCCCTACCTTAAAACTAAGTGATTTAAAAACAAGCAATGTTGAATAATTATGCCATAGCTGTGTTATTTAAAAAAAAAAAATTACCATCCAAATGTGGCTATTATGTGCTTTTATCAGGTGGGACCAAACATAAACCATTTTTTTCATACACCATCTCCATTTTGGACTCGGCAGCCTCCGATGCCTCTTCAGTGTTAGCTCCTATGATTTGTCCAGTTTCTGCCAGCTCCTTCAGGTAACTGAAAAATAAAATAAAAGACTAATCAATAATACAGAAATGATCTGATTTATAAATGTAATGATTGAAAAAAAATGAATGAATTTACTACACTAAAACTAGTAAAACATAGACAGAAAAAAATACCAAAATATCTATATAGAACAAATCACATATTTAAAAAACAATAAAAAGTATGCAGTGTACACTACACTGTATATGATGGGATTATGGCACTAAAAACAGAACTAGTACACTAAAAACAGCAGTAATATGAACCTATTCATATTCCTGTAATCATTGATATTGATTACTCAGTAATATGAATATTGATTACTGCTGCCCTGAGAGCAGCGCACAGTACACTAAAAATAACAGTATTATTGATATTGATTACTCAGTAATATGAATATTGATTACTGCTGCCCTAAGAGCAGCGCATAGTACACTAAAAATAACAGTATTATTTATATTGATTACTCAGTTGTCACGAATTTGGTCTCTGTGGCTTCCCCCGAGCGCCGTCAGCGGGAACTCTCTTCCGCATTCTGACTAATTCGGACTTCATTACCCAGCGACCCACGCCTGGGGCGACCTCCGACTCGCGGCCATTTTATGGCGCATTCCCGGATACTTAAGGCCGCCATTTTGTCCCGTTGCCTCGCGAAGTTTTGTATTGCCACGGTGTACATCTCTGAGCGTTTTTCCCTGTTTGATTATCTCGTTGCCTACTTGGACTGTACTTTCTCTTGCGATCACTCTCTGGATTCCCTCGACCCTTTCGCCTGTTTTACGGACTATCCCCGCCTGCTGCCGGCCCCGAACTTTTGCATGGACATTGTTTGTTGTTTGGATTTGCCTACACTGTTCTCGCTAGCCCCTGTTGACACTGCTTTACGACTACGTTTGTACCCAAATAAACAGTTGCACATGGATCCCAACTCTGTTGATCCCTCTATGTTACAGAAAACTTCGCCGCAATCGGATCCAGCGACCGTCCTGCAGTTCAGTTCAGAGCTCTCGGCCCAAGCTAACATGCTCGCGGCTCATCAACAACAGATCGCTCGGCTGACTTCACTAACGGAGGAGATGTTTAAGACCCTGCAATCCATTCAGGCGGCCATCACCCCGGTGCCAGCCCAGCCGACGCCTCCTCCTCAGCCAGCCTTCACAATGACTAGCTCTGTTCCAGCCTCTCCACGTCTGGCCTACCCTGACAAGTACGACGGATCACCAGCCAAATGTAAGGGCTTTTTGCTTCAATGCACTCTGTTTCTTGAACAGCAACCTGCTTTGTGCCCTACTGACAATAGTCGAGTGGCTTTTGTTTGCTCTCTGCTCACCGGACGTGCACTGGAGTGGGCCGCAGCTGTCTGGTGTCCGGACCGGCCCACCTTCCCATCCTTTGCTGCCTCCTTCAACAATTCAAGGAGGTCTTCCAGCATTCCGCGGACGGCAGAGAGGCTGAGGAGCTACTCGTCCAGCTCCGGCAAGGTTGAGGTACTGCTGCTGATTACGCTCTTTCGTTTCGTACCCTGGCTGCTCAGACCAATTGGAATGAGGGTCTGTTGAAGTTGTTCTACAGAAAGGGATTACATCCAGACCTGCAATCTGAATTGGCTTGTGAAGATGAGAACCTCTCACTAGACCGTTATATTGAGCTTATATAGCGTTATATCAGCGCAGCACCCCTCACCACCGGACCAGAACCCATGCAGGTCGGATCCACTCATTTGTCTCTGGAGGAGAGAGAGCGTCGTCTTAAAGGGAACCTCTGCCTCTACTGTGGCCAGCCAGGGCACATCGGGGCCTACTGTCCCACACGACCTCCACGAAGACCCAACTCGGTGAGTCAACCCTCTAAGCCCAGATCCAATCTTTTGATACCTGTAAAGCTAACCTATGGCACAACTACGATAATCACTGATGCCCTCATAGACTCTGGTGCTGCCGGTAACTTTATTGACTCGAACTTTGCCAAGTCCCACAGCTCTCCTGTTTTCCTTCCGTTACAGTGGCAGCCCTCGACGGACGCCCGTTAGGATCTGGGCAGATCAAAACTACCACCACTGACCTCACGCTGCAAATTCATCCACATCACTCAGAAACCATCCGTCTCTTCGTCATGCCCACCCCGGTCGCTTCAATCATCCTCGGATACCCCTGGCTGAGCCTACACATCCCCATCATCTCCTGGAATGACAACACCATCACGGACTGGTCGGTCTATTGCCATCAAAATTGTCTCTCCTCCGGAATACAGTCATCCGACAGCGCCAACTCAGTCATCAAACACCAACCACACTCGGGGGCTGAGGGTCTACCTCAAGAATATCATGATTTACAGTCAGTCTTCAGCAAGGTGAGAGCTACCCGTCTACCGCCACATCGGGCAGGAGACTGTGCCATAGATCTTGTGCCCGGAGCCAAGATCCCCAGGGGCAGAATATTTCCACTCTCGCAACCAGAGTCCGAGGCCATGCGGGACTACATCAAGGAGGAGTTAGAGAAGGGGTTTATTCGGCCATCAACCTCTCCTGCGTCGGCTGGGTTCTTCTTCGTTAAGAAGAAAGATGGTGGCTTACGACCATGCATTGACTATCGTGGCCTTAACGATGTGACCATTAAATACCGATATCCCCTTCCTCTAGTTCCATCAGCTCTCGAACAGCTACGCAGGGCCAAGATCTTCACTAAGTTGGATTTACGTAGTGCTTACAACTTAATCCGCATTCGTGAGGGCGATGAGTGGAAAACCGCTTTCTCCACGGCGACTGGACACTATGAGTACTTGGTCATGCCCTTCGGTCTTGCCAATAGCCCTTCCTCTTTTCAATCCTTCATTAACGACGTTCTACGAGATATGCTCAACCGATGGGTAATTGTCTACATCGACGATATCCTGATCTACTCCAATTCTTACGAGGAACACGTCCGTCACGTTCGAGCAGTCCTACAGAGACTCATAGATCACAGCCTGGTGGCCAAAATGGAGAAGTGCGAGTTCCACAAGACAAGGATTGCATTTCTGGGTTACATCATCAGTCCGGAGGGAATTGCCATGGACGAACAGAAGGTTGGAGCTGTACGCAACTGGCCTCGACCCAACACCTTGAAGGAACTCCAGCGCTTCTTGGGATTCGCAAACTTCTACCGACGCTTCATAAGAGGCTTTAGTTCCGTAGCCTCTCCCCTCACGTCCATGGTTAAAGCAGGCAACCATAAACTTTCTTGGTCAAGATTGGCCCTTAAGGCCTTTGAGGACTTGAAGTCTCGATTTACCACCGCTCCAATACTCCATCACCCAGACCCGGAGAAGGAATTCGTCGTAGAAGTGGACGCTTCAGGCTCGGGAGTTGGAGCGGTTCTTTCTCAACGCCACGGTGAGCCACCTAAGCTCTATCCTTGTGCCTACTACTCTCACAAACTCAGCCCAACCGAAAGAAACTATGACGTCGGCAATCGAGAGTTGCTGGCAATAAAGCTAGCTTTGGAGGAGTGGCCACATTGGCTAGAGGGATCACGGCACCCATTCTTGGTACTAACCGTCCATCGAAACCTCGAGTACTTACGTTCGGCCCATAGACTCAACCATCGTCAGGCTCGCTGGGCCCTTTTCTTCACGAGGTTCAACTTTACCGTTACCTACAGGCCGGACTCTCAGAACATCAAGGCCGACGCTCTCTCACGTCAGACGGAGGCTGAACTTGAACCACGCCAAGATCTCCAGATTCTTCCATCCTCCATGATCGTGGCCCCAGTACTGTGGGATTTGATGACAGAGATCCTTGAAGCTCAAACCCAAGACCCTGCTCCAGCCGAATGCCCACCAACACTAACCTACGTACCTCAGGCCCTCAGATCACGTGTCCTCACCCAGGTCCATTCTACGCTCAGTTCAGGCCACCCTGGCATCAACGCCACTCTCGATCTCCTTTCCAACAGTTTCTGGTGGCCCACCATTCGACCTGACACCATCGAATTCATCCGGGGATGTGTGGACTGCAATGTATCCAAGGTGCCGCATCGCCATCCGGCTGGATTACTTCAACCATTGCCCATACCACAACGTCCTTGGTCACACATCTCAATAGACTTTCTAACTGACCTACCCCCTTCACAACAATTTACCACCATCTTGACCGTTGTAGACCGATTTTCCAAAGCCTGCCGCTTCATACCTCTACACAAGCTCCCCACAGCCCTTGAAACAGCTGAAGCGCTCTGCAACTCAGTCTTTCGCTTCTATGGACTCCCAGAGGACATTGTCTCCGATCGAGGACCTCAGTTTACCTCCCGAGTGTGGTCATCATTTTTTGAATTGCTCAGCGTCATGTAAGCCTAACCTCCGGCTACCATCCTCAGTCCAGCAGCCAGATCGAACGCTTAAATCAAGAATTAGCACGCTACCTACGCACTTACTGTCATGACCACCAGCAGGATTGGAGCCGCTATCTCTTCTGGGCAGAATATGCCCAGAACTCACTCCGAAAGCCCTCAACCATTTTAACTCCCTTCCAGTGCATCTTAGGGTTCCAGCCTCCGCTCTTCCCCTGGTCCGGGGAACCAACTAATCTGCCGGCCATCGACGCATGGATGCGTAGGAGTGAGGAGACCTGGAATTCGGCTCACCTGCACCTCCAACACGCCATACGACGCACTCAGAGGCAGGCAGACCGACTTCGCACTTACCAACCTCCCTACGCTCCGGGACAATGGGTCAGGCTCTCTTCCCGGGATCTGCGCCTTCGTCAACCCTGCAAGAAGTTAAACCCCAGGTACATGGGTCCCTTCCAAATCTTAAAACAAATTACCCCTGTTTCATTCCGTCTTGATTTGCCTCCCCAGTATCGTATCTCACCCACTTTTCATGTTTCTCTGTTGAAGCCCGCTGACGACCCGCGAGGGAGGGAGAACCTAGAGGGGACCGGACCCGCAGGCCCCCCTCCCATTGTCATTGACGGCGAGGAGGCCTACCGGGTCAACGAGATCCTGGACTCACGACGCCGGGGAGGACGCTTACAATATCTGGTCGACTGGGAGGGCTACGGCCCTGAAGAGCGGTCCTGGGTGCCGGCCGACTCCGTGCTGGACCAATATCTACTCACTGAATTTCACAGGACTCACCCAGATCGACCCGCCCCCAGAGGTAGGGGGAGACCCCGGCCTCCTCGCGCCAGGAGTCGCTCGCAGGAGGGGGGCTCTGTCATGAATCTGGTCTCTGTGGCTTCCCCCGAGCGCCGTCAGCGGGAACTCTCTCCCGCATTCTGACTAATTCGGACTTCATTACCCAGCGACCAACGCCTGGGGCGACCTCCGACCCGCGGCCATTTTATGGCGCGTTCCCGGATACTTAAGGCCGCCATTTTGTTCCGTTGCCTCGCGAAGTTTTGTATTGCCACGGTGTACATCTCTGAGCGTTTTTCCCTGTTTGATTATCTCGTTGCCTACTTGGACTGTACTTTCTCTTGCGATCACTCTCTGGATTCCCTCGACCCTTTCGCCTATTTTACGGACTATCCCTGCCTGCTGCCGGCCCCGAACTTTTGCATGGACATTGTTTGTTGTTTGGATTTGCCTACGCTGTTCTCGCTAGCCCCTGTTGACACTGCTTTACGACTACGTTTGTACCCAAATAAACGGTTGCACATGGATCCCAACTCTGTCGATCTCTCTATGTTACATCAGTAATATGAATATTGATTACTGCTGCCCTGAAAGCAGCACATAGTACACTAAAAATAACAGTATTATTGATATTGATCACTGCTGCCCTGAGAGCAGCGCATAGTACACTAAAAATAACAGTATTATTGATATTGATTACTCAGTAATATGAATATTGATTACTGCTGCCCTGAGAGCAGCGCATATACACTAAAAATAACAGTACTGATTTTGATTACTCAGTAATATGAATATTGATTACTGCTGCCCTGAGAGCAGCGCATATACACTAAAAATAACAGTATTATTGATATTGATTACTTAATAATTTGAATATTGATTACTGCTGCCCTGAGAGCAGCGCATATACACTAAAAATAACAGTACTGATTTTGATTACTCACTAATATGAATATTGATTACTGCTGCCCTAAGAGCAGCGCATATACACTAAAAATAACAGTATTATTGATTTTGATTACTCAGTAATATGAATATTGATTACTGCTGCCCTGAGAGCAGCGCATAGTACACTAAAAATAACAGTATTATTGATATTGATTACTGCTGCCCTGAGAGCAGCGCATAGTACACTAAAAATAACAGTATTATTGATATTGATTACTGCTGCCCTGAGAGCAGCGCATAGTACACTAAAAATAACAGTATTATTGATATTGATTACTCAGTAATATGAATATTGATTACTGCTGCCCTGAGAGCAGCACATAGTACACTAAAAATAACAGTATTATTGATATTGATTACTCAGTAATATGAATATTGATTACTGCTGCCCTGAGAGCAGCGCATAGTACACCAAAAATAACAGTATTATTGATAGATTACTCAGTAATATGAATATTGATTACTGCTGCCCTGAGAGCAGCGCATAGCACACTAAAAATAACAGTATTATTGATATTGATTACTCAGTAATATGAATATTGATTACTGCTGCCCTGAGAGCAGCGTATAGTACACTAAAAATAACAGTACTGATTTTGATTACTCCGTAATATGAATATTGATTACTGCTGCCCTGAGAGCAGCGCATAGTACACTAAAAATAACAGTATTATTGATTTTGATTACTCAGTAATATGAATATTGATTACTGCTGCCCTAAGAGCAGCGCATATACACTAAAAATAACAGTATTATTGATATTGATTACTCAGTAATATGAATATTGATTACTGCTGCCCTAAGAGCAGCGCATAGTACACTAAAAATAACAGTATTATTGATATTGATTACTGCTGCCCTGAGAGCAGCGCATAGTACACTAAAAATAACAGTATTATTGATTACTCAGTAATATGAATATTGATTACTGCTGCCCTGAGAGCAGCGCATAGTACACTAAAAATAACAGCATTATTGATATTGATTACTAAGTAATATGAATATTGATTACTGCTGCCCTGAGAGCAGCGCATAGTACACTAAAAATAACAGTATTATTGATTACTCAGTAATATAAATATTGATTACTGCTGCCCTGAGAGCAGCGCATATACACTAAAAATAACAGTATTATTGATATTGATTACTCAGTAATATGAATATTGATTACTGCTGCCCTGAGAGCAGCACATAGTACACTAAAAATAACAGTATTATTGATATTGATTACTCAGTAATATGAATATTGATTACTGCTGCCCTAAGAGCAGCGCATATACACTAAAAATAACAGTATTATTGATATTGATTACTTAGTAATATGAATATTGATTACTGCTGCCCTGAGAGCAGCGCATATACACTAAAAATAACAGTACTGATTTTGATTACTCACTAATATGAATATTGATTACTGCTGCCCTGAGAGCAGCGCATATACACTAAAAATAACAGTATTATTGATTTTGATTACTCAGTAATATGAATATTGATTACTGCTGCCCTGAGAGCAGCGCATAGTACACTAAAAATAACAGTATTATTGATATTGATTACTGCTGCCCTGAGAGCAGCGCATAGTACACTAAAAATAACAGTATTATTGATATTGATTACTGCTGCCCTGAGAGCAGCGCATAGTACACTAAAAATAACAGTATTATTGATATTGATTACTGCTGCCGAGAGCAGCGCATAGTACACTAAAAATAACAGTATTATTGATATTGATTACTCAGTAATATGAATATTGATTACTGCTGCCCTAAGAGCAGCGCATAGTACACTAAAAATAACAGTATTATTGATATTGATTACTGCTGCCCTGAGAGCAGCGCATAGTACACTAAAAATAACAGTATTATTGATATTGATTACTTAGTAATATGAATATTGATTACTGCTGCCCTGAGAGCAGCGCATATACACTAAAAATAACAGTACTGATTTTGATTACTCACTAATATGAATATTGATTACTGCTGCCCTGAGAGCAGCGCATATACACTAAAAATAACAGTACTGATTTTGATTACTCACTAATATGAATATTGATTACTGCTGCCCTGAGAGCAGCGCATATACACTAAAAATAACAGTATTATTGATTTTGATTACTCAGTAATATGAATATTGATTACTGCTGCCCTGAGAGCAGCGCATAGTACACTAAAAATAACAGTATTATTGATATTGATTACTGCTGCCCTGAGAGCAGCGCATAGTACACTAAAAATAACAGTATTATTGATATTGATTACTGCTGTCAAGAGCAGCGCATAGTACACTAAAAATAACAGTATTATTGATATTGATTACTCAGTAATATGAATATTGATTACTGCTGCCCTAAGAGCAGCGCATAGTACACTAAAAATAACAGTATTATTGATATTGATTACTGCTGCCCTGAGAGCAGCGCATAGTACACTAAAAATAACAGTATTATTGATATTGATTACTCAGTAATATGAATATTGATTACTGCTGCCCTGAGAGCAGCGAATAGTACACTAAAAATAACAGTATTATTGATATTGATTACTCAGTAATATGAATATTGATTACTGCTGCCCTGAGAGCAGCGCATATACACTAAAAATAACAGTATTATTGATATTGATTACTTAGTAATATGAATATTGATTACTGCTGCCCTGAGAGCAGCGCATATACACTAAAAATAACAGTACTGATTTTGATTACTCACTAATATGAATATTGATTACTGCTGCCCTGAGAGCAGCGCATATACACTAAAAATAACAGTATTATTGATTTTGATTACTCAGTAATATGAATATTGATTACTGCTGCCCTGAGAGCAGCGCATAGTACACTAAAAATAACAGTATTATTGATATTGATTACTGCTGCCCTGAGAGCAGCGCATAGTACACTAAAAATAACAGTATTATTGATATTGATTACTGCTGCCGAGAGCAGCGCATAGTACACTAAAAATAACAGTATTATTGATATTGATTACTCAGTAATATGAATATTGATTACTGCTGCCCTAAGAGCAGCGCATAGTACACTAAAAATAACAGTATTATTGATATTGATTACTGCTGCCCTGAGAGCAGCGCATAGTACACTAAAAATAACAGTATTATTGATTACTCAGTAATATGAATATTGATTACTGCTGCCCTGAGAGCAGCGCATATACACTAAAAATAACAGTACTGATTTTGATTACTCACTAATATGAATATTGATTACTGCTGCCCTGAGAGCAGCGCATATACACTAAAAATAACAGTATTATTGATTTTGATTACTCAGTAATATGAATATTGATTACTGCTGCCCTGAGAGCAGCGCATAGTACACTAAAAATAACAGTATTATTGATATTGATTACTGCTGCCCTGAGAGCAGCGCATAGTACACTAAAAATAACAGTATTATTGATATTGATTACTCAGTAATATGAATATTGATTACTGCTGCCCTGAGAGCAGCGCATAGTACACTAAAAATAACAGTATTATTGATATTGATTACTCAGTAATATGAATATTGATTACTGCTGCCCTAAGAGCAGCGCATATACACTAAAAATAACAGTATTATTGATATTGATTACTCAGTAATATGAATATTGATTACTGCTGCCCTGAGAGCAGCGCATAGTACACTAAAAATAACAGTATTATTGATATTGATTACTCTGTAATATGAATATTGATTACTGCTGCCATGAGAGCAGCGCATAGTACACTAAAAATAACAGTATTATTGATATTGATTACTCAGTAATATGAATATTGATTACTGCTGCCCTAAGAGCAGCGCATATACACTAAAAATAACAGTATTATTGATATTGATTACTCAGTAATATGAATATTGATTACTGCTGCCCTAAGAGCAGCGCATAGTACACTAAAAATAACAGTATTATTGATATTGATTACTGCTGCCCTGAGAGCAGCGCATAGTACACTAAAAATAACAGTATTATTGATTTTGATTACTCAGTAATATGAATATTGATTACTGCTGCCCTAAGACCAGCGCATATACACTAAAAATAACAGTATTATTGATATTGATTACTCAGTAATATGAATATTGATTACTGCTGCCCTAAGAGCAGCGCATAGTACACTAAAAATAACAGTATTATTGATATTGATTACTGCTGCCCTGAGAGCAGCGCATAGTACACTAAAAATAACAGTATTATTGATTACTCAGTAATATGAATATTGATTACTGCTGCCCTGAGAGCAGCGCATAGTACACTAAAAATAACAGTATTATTGATATTGATTACTCAGTAATATGAATATTGATTACTGCTGCCCTGAGAGCAGCGCATAGTACACTAAAAATAACAGTATTATTGATTACTCAGTAATATAAATATTGATTACTGCTGCCCTGAGAGCAGCGCATATACACTAAAAATAACAGTATTATTGATATTGATTACTCAGTAATATGAATATTGATTACTGCTGCCCTGAGAGCAGCACATAGTACACTAAAAATAACAGTATTATTGATATTGATTACTCAGTAATATGAATATTGATTACTGCTGCCCTAAGAGCAGCGCATATACACTAAAAATAACAGTATTATTGATATTGATTACTTAGTAATATGAATATTGATTACTGCTGCCCTGAGAGCAGCGCATATACACTAAAAATAACAGTACTGATTTTGATTACTCACTAATATGAATATTGATTACTGCTGCCCTGAGAGCAGCGCATATACACTAAAAATAACAGTATTATTGATTTTGATTACTCAGTAATATGAATATTGATTACTGCTGCCCTGAGAGCAGCGCATAGTACACTAAAAATAACAGTATTATTGATATTGATTACTCAGTAATATGAATATTGATTACTGCTGCCCTAAGAGCAGCGCATATACACTAAAAATAACAGTATTATTGATATTGATTACTCAGTAATATGAATATTGATTACTGCTGCCCTGAGAGCAGCGCATAGTACACTAAAAATAACAGTATTATTGATATTGATTACTCTGTAATATGAATATTGATTACTGCTGCCATGAGAGCAGCGCATAGTACACTAAAAATAACAGTATTATTGATATTGATTACTCAGTAATATGAATATTGATTACTGCTGCCCTAAGAGCAGCGCATATACACTAAAAATAACAGTATTATTGATATTGATTACTCAGTAATATGAATATTGATTACTGCTGCCCTAAGAGCAGCGCATAGTACACTAAAAATAACAGTATTATTGATTACTCAGTAATATGAATACTGATTACTGCTGCCCTAAGAGCAGCGCATAGTACACTAAAAATAACAGTATTATTGATATTGATTACTGCTGCCCTGAGAGCAGCGCATAGTACACTAAAAATAACAGTATTATTGATTACTCAGTAATATAAATATTGATTACTGCTGCCCTGAGAGCAGCGCATACAGACTAAAAATAACAGTATTATTGATATTGATTACTGCTGCCCTGAGAGCAGGGCATAGTACACTAAAAATAACAGTATTATTGATTACTCAGTAATATAAATATTGATTACTGCTGCCCTAAGAGCAGCGCATAGTACTCTAAAAATAACAGTATTATTGATATTGATTACTGCTGCCCTGAGAGCAGCGCATAGTACACTAAAAATAACAGTATTATTGATTACTCAGTAATATGAATATTGATTACTGCTGCCCTGAGAGCAGCGCATAGTACACTAAAAATAACAGTATTATTGATATTGATTACTCAGTAATATGAATACTGATTACTGCTGCCCTAAGAGCAGCGCATATACACTAAAAATAACAGTATTATTGATATTGATTACTCAGTAATATGAATATTGATTACTGCTGCCCTGAGAGCAGCGCATAGTACACTAAAAATAACAGTATTATTGATATTGATTACTCAGTAATATGAATATTGATTACTGCTGCCCTAAGAGCAGCGCATATACACTAAAAATAACAGTATTATTGATATTGATTACTCAGTAATATGAATATTGATTACTGCTGCCCTAAGAGGAGCGCATAGTACACTAAAAATAACAGTATTATTGATTACTCAGTAATATGAATATTGATTACTGCTGCCCTGAGAGCAGCGCATAGTACACTAAAAATAACAGTATTATTGATATTGATTACTCAGTAATATGAATACTGATTACTGCTGCCCTAAGAGCAGCGCATAGTACACTAAAAATAACAGTATTATTGATATTGATTACTGCTGCCCTGAGAGCAGCGCATAGTACACTAAAAATAACAGTATTATTGATATTGATTACTGCTGCCCTGAGAGCAGCGCATAGTACACTAAAAATAACAGTATTATTGATATTGATTGCTCAGTAATATGAATATTGATTACTGCTGCCCTGAGAGCAGCACATAGTACACTAAAAATAACAGTATTATTGATATTGATTACTCAGTAATATGAATATTGATTACTGCTGCCCTGAGAGCAGCGCATAGTACACCAAAAATAACAGTATTATTGATATTGATTACTGCTGCCCTGAGAGCAGCGCATAGTACACTAAAAATAACAGTATTATTGATATTGATTACTGCTGCCCTGAGAGCAGCGCATAGTACACTAAAAATAACAGTACTGATTTTGATTACTCACTAATATGAATATTGATTACTGCTGCCCTGAGAGCAGCGCATATACACTAAAAATAACAGTATTATTGATTTTGATTACTCAGTAATATGAATATTGATTACTGCTGCCCTAAGAGCAGCGCATATACACTAAAAATAACAGTATTATTGATATTGATTACTCAGTAATATGAATATTGATTACTGCTGCCCTGAGAGCAGCGCATAGTACACTAAAAATAACAGTATTATTGATATTGATTACTCAGTAATATGAATATTGATTACTGCTGCCCTAAGAGCAGCGCATATACACTAAAAATAACAGTATTATTGATATTGATTACTCAGTAATATGAATATTGATTACTGCTGCCCTGAGAGCAGCGCATAGTACACTAAAAATAACAGTATTATTGATATTGATTACTCTGTAATATGAATATTGATTACTGCTGCCATGAGAGCAGCGCATAGTACACTAAAAATAACAGTATTATTGATATTGATTACTCAGTAATATGAATATTGATTACTGCTGCCCTAAGAGCAGCGCATATACACTAAAAATAACAGTATTATTGATATTGATTACTCAGTAATATGAATATTGATTACTGCTGCCCTGAGAGCAGCGCATAGTACACTAAAAATAACAGTATTATTGATATTGATTACTCAGTAATATGAATATTGATTACTGCTGCCCTAAGAGCAGCGCATATACACTAAAAATAACAGTATTATTGATATTGATTACTCAGTAATATGAATATTGATTACTGCTGCCCTAAGAGGAGCGCATAGTACACTAAAAATAACAGTATTATTGATTACTCAGTAATATGAATATTGATTACTGCTGCCCTGAGAGCAGCGCATAGTACACTAAAAATAACAGTATTATTGATATTGATTACTCAGTAATATGAATACTGATTACTGCTGCCCTAAGAGCAGCGCATAGTACACTAAAAATAACAGTATTATTGATATTGATTACTGCTGCCCTGAGAGCAGCGCATAGTACACTAAAAATAACAGTATTATTGATATTGATTACTGCTGCCCTGAGAGCAGCGCATAGTACACTAAAAATAACAGTATTATTGATATTGATTGCTCAGTAATATGAATATTGATTACTGCTGCCCTGAGAGCAGCACATAGTACACTAAAAATAACAGTATTATTGATATTGATTACTCAGTAATATGAATATTGATTACTGCTGCCCTGAGAGCAGCGCATAGTACACCAAAAATAACAGTATTATTGATATTGATTACTGCTGCCCTGAGAGCAGCGCATAGTACACTAAAAATAACAGTATTATTGATATTGATTACTGCTGCCCTGAGAGCAGCGCATAGTACACTAAAAATAACAGTACTGATTTTGATTACTCACTAATATGAATATTGATTACTGCTGCCCTGAGAGCAGCGCATATACACTAAAAATAACAGTATTATTGATTTTGATTACTCAGTAATATGAATATTGATTACTGCTGCCCTAAGAGCAGCGCATATACACTAAAAATAACAGTATTATTGATATTGATTACTCAGTAATATGAATATTGATTACTGCTGCCCTGAGAGCAGCGCATAGTACACTAAAAATAACAGTATTATTGATATTGATTACTCAGTAATATGAATATTGATTACTGCTGCCCTAAGAGCAGCGCATATACACTAAAAATAACAGTATTATTGATATTGATTACTCAGTAATATGAATATTGATTACTGCTGCCCTGAGAGCAGCGCATAGTACACTAAAAATAACAGTATTATTGATATTGATTACTCTGTAATATGAATATTGATTACTGCTGCCATGAGAGCAGCGCATAGTACACTAAAAATAACAGTATTATTGATATTGATTACTCAGTAATATGAATATTGATTACTGCTGCCCTAAGAGCAGCGCATATACACTAAAAATAACAGTATTATTGATATTGATTACTCAGTAATATGAATATTGATTACTGCTGCCCTGAGAGCAGCGCATAGTACACTAAAAATAACAGTATTATTGATATTGATTACTCAGTAATATGAATATTGATTACTGCTGCCCTAAGAGCAGCGCATATACACTAAAAATAACAGTATTATTGATATTGATTACTCAGTAATATGAATATTGATTACTGCTGCCCTAAGAGGAGCGCATAGTACACTAAAAATAACAGTATTATTGATTACTCAGTAATATGAATATTGATTACTGCTGCCCTGAGAGCAGCGCATAGTACACTAAAAATAACAGTATTATTGATATTGATTACTCAGTAATATGAATACTGATTACTGCTGCCCTAAGAGCAGCGCATAGTACACTAAAAATAACAGTATTATTGATATTGATTACTGCTGCCCTGAGAGCAGCGCATAGTACACTAAAAATAACAGTATTATTGATATTGATTACTGCTGCCCTGAGAGCAGCGCATAGTACACTAAAAATAACAGTATTATTGATATTGATTGCTCAGTAATATGAATATTGATTACTGCTGCCCTGAGAGCAGCACATAGTACACTAAAAATAACAGTATTATTGATATTGATTACTCAGTAATATGAATATTGATTACTGCTGCCCTGAGAGCAGCGCATAGTACACCAAAAATAACAGTATTATTGATATTGATTACTGCTGCCCTGAGAGCAGCGCATAGTACACTAAAAATAACAGTATTATTGATATTGATTACTGCTGCCCTGAGAGCAGCGCATAGTACACTAAAAATAACAGTACTGATTTTGATTACTCACTAATATGAATATTGATTACTGCTGCCCTGAGAGCAGCGCATATACACTAAAAATAACAGTATTATTGATTTTGATTACTCAGTAATATGAATATTGATTACTGCTGCCCTAAGAGCAGCGCATATACACTAAAAATAACAGTATTATTGATATTGATTACTCAGTAATATGAATATTGATTACTGCTGCCCTGAGAGCAGCGCATAGTACACTAAAAATAACAGTATTATTGATATTGATTACTCAGTAATATGAATATTGATTACTGCTGCCCTAAGAGCAGCGCATATACACTAAAAATAACAGTATTATTGATATTGATTACTCAGTAATATGAATATTGATTACTGCTGCCCTGAGAGCAGCGCATAGTACACTAAAAATAACAGTATTATTGATATTGATTACTCTGTAATATGAATATTGATTACTGCTGCCATGAGAGCAGCGCATAGTACACTAAAAATAACAGTATTATTGATATTGATTACTCAGTAATATGAATATTGATTACTGCTGCCCTAAGAGCAGCGCATATACACTAAAAATAACAGTATTATTGATATTGATTACTCAGTAATATGAATATTGATTACTGCTGCCCTAAGAGCAGCGCATAGTACATTAAAAATAACAGTATTATTGATATTGATTACTGCTGCCCTGAGAGCAGCGCATAGTACACTAAAAATAACAGTATTATTGATTACTCAGTAATATAAATATTGATTACTGCTGCCCTGAGAGCAGCGCATATAGACTAAAAATAACAGTATTATTGATATTGATTACTCAGTAATATGAATATTGATTACTGCTGCCCTAAGAGGAGCGCATAGTACACTAAAAATAACAGTATTATTGATTACTCAGTAATATGAATATTGATTACTGCTGCCCTGAGAGCAGCGCATAGTACACTAAAAATAACAGTATTGTTGATATTGATTACTCAGTAATATGAATACTGATTACTGCTGCCCTAAGAGCAGCGCATAGTACACTAAAAATAACAGTATTATTGATATTGATTACTGCTGCCCTGAGAGCAGCGCATAGTACACTAAAAATAACAGTATTATTGATATTGATTACTGCTGCCCTGAGAGCAGCGCATAGTACACTAAAAATAACAGTATTATTGATATTGATTGCTCAGTAATATGAATATTGATTACTGCTGCCCTGAGAGCAGCACATAGTACACTAAAAATAACAGTATTATTGATATTGATTACTCAGTAATATGAATATTGATTACTGCTGCCCTGAGAGCAGCGCATAGTACACCAAAAATAACAGTATTATTGATATTGATTACTGCTGCCCTGAGAGCAGCGCATAGTACACTAAAAATAACAGTATTATTGATATTGATTACTGCTGCCCTGAGAGCAGCGCATAGTACACTAAAAATAACAGTACTGATTTTGATTACTCACTAATATGAATATTGATTACTGCTGCCCTGAGAGCAGCGCATATACACTAAAAATAACAGTATTATTGATTTTGATTACTCAGTAATATGAATATTGATTACTGCTGCCCTAAGAGCAGCGCATATACACTAAAAATAACAGTATTATTGATATTGATTACTCAGTAATATGAATATTGATTACTGCTGCCCTGAGAGCAGCGCATAGTACACTAAAAATAACAGTATTATTGATATTGATTACTCAGTAATATGAATATTGATTACTGCTGCCCTAAGAGCAGCGCATATACACTAAAAATAACAGTATTATTGATATTGATTACTCAGTAATATGAATATTGATTACTGCTGCCCTGAGAGCAGCGCATAGTACACTAAAAATAACAGTATTATTGATATTGATTACTCTGTAATATGAATATTGATTACTGCTGCCATGAGAGCAGCGCATAGTACACTAAAAATAACAGTATTATTGATATTGATTACTCAGTAATATGAATATTGATTACTGCTGCCCTAAGAGCAGCGCATATACACTAAAAATAACAGTATTATTGATATTGATTACTCAGTAATATGAATATTGATTACTGCTGCCCTAAGAGCAGCGCATAGTACATTAAAAATAACAGTATTATTGATATTGATTACTGCTGCCCTGAGAGCAGCGCATAGTACACTAAAAATAACAGTATTATTGATTACTCAGTAATATAAATATTGATTACTGCTGCCCTGAGAGCAGCGCATATAGACTAAAAATAACAGTATTATTGATATTGATTACTGCTGCCCTGAGAGCAGGGCATAGTACACTAAAAATAACAGTATTATTGATTACTCAGTAATATAAATATTGATTACTGCTGCCCTAAGAGCAGCGCATAGTACTCTAAAAATAACAGTATTATTGATATTGATTACTGCTGCCCTGAGAGCAGCGCATAGTACACTAAAAATAACAGTATTATTGATTACTCAGTAATATGAATATTGATTACTGCTGCCCTGAGAGCAGCGCATAGTACACTAAAAATAACAGTATTATTGATATTGATTACTCAGTAATATGAATACTGATTACTGCTGCCCTAAGAGCAGCGCATATACACTAAAAATAACAGTATTATTGATATTGATTACTCAGTAATATGAATATTGATTACTGCTGCCCTGAGAGCAGCGCATAGTACACTAAAAATAACAGTATTATTGATATTGATTACTCAGTAATATGAATATTGATTACTGCTGCCCTAAGAGCAGCGCATATACACTAAAAATAACAGTATTATTGATATTGATTACTCAGTAATATGAATATTGATTACTGCTGCCCTAAGAGGAGCGCATAGTACACTAAAAATAACAGTATTATTGATTACTCAGTAATATGAATATTGATTACTGCTGCCCTGAGAGCAGCGCATAGTACACTAAAAATAACAGTATTATTGATATTGATTACTGCTGCCCTGAGAGCAGCGCATAGTACACTAAAAATAACAGTATTATTGATATTGATTACTCAGTAATATGAATATTGATTACTGCTGCCCTGAGAGCAGCACATAGTACACTAAAAATAACAGTATTATTGATATTGATTACTCAGTAATATGAATATTGATTACTGCTGCCCTGAGAGCAGCGCATAGTACACCAAAAATAACAGTATTATTGATAGATTACTCAGTAATATGAATATTGATTACTGCTGCCCTGAGAGCAGCGCATAGTACACTAAAAATAACAGTATTATTGATATTGATTACTCAGTAATATGAATATTGATTACTGCTGCCCTGAGAGCAGCGCATAGTACACTAAAAATAACAGTATTATTGATATTGATTACTTAGTAATATAAATATTGATTACTGCTGCCCTGAGAGCAGCGTATAGTACACTAAAAATAACAGTACTGATTTTGATTACTCCGTAATATGAATATTGATTACTGCTGCCCTGAGAGCAGCGCATAGTACACTAAAAATAACAGTATTATTGATTTTGATTACTCAGTAATATGAATATTGATTACTGCTGCCCTAAGAGCAGCGCATATACTCTAAAAATAACAGTATTATTGATATTGATTACTCAGTAATATGAATATTGATTACTGCTGCCCTAAGAGCAGCGCATAGTACACTAAAAATAACAGTATTATTGATATTGATTACTGCTGCACTGAGGGCAGCGCATAGTACACTCAAAATAACAGTATTATTGATTACTCAGTAATATGAATATTGATTACTGCTGCCCTGAGAGCAGCGCATAGTACACTAAAAATAACAGTATTATTGATATTGATTACTCAGTAATATGAATATTGATTACTGCTGCCCTGAGAGCAGCGCATAGTACACTAAAAATAACAGTATTATTGATTTTGATTACTCAGTAATATGAATATTGATTACTGCTGCCCTGAGAGCAGCGCATATAGACTAAAAATAACAGTATTATTGATATTGATTACTGCTGCCCTGAGAGCAGGGCATAGTACACTAAAAATAACAGTATTATTGATTACTCAGTAATATAAATATTGATTACTGCTGCCCTAAGAGCAGCGCATAGTACTCTAAAAATAACAGTGTTATTGATTACTCAGTAATATGAATATTGATTACTGCTGCCCTGAGAGCAGCGCATAGTACACTAAAAATAACAGTATTATTGATATTGATTACTCAGTAATATGAATACTGATTACTGCTGCCCTAAGAGCAGCGCATATACACTAAAAATAACAGTATTATTGATATTGATTACTCAGTAATATGAATATTGATTACTGCTGCCCTGAGAGCAGCGCATAGTACACTAAAAATAACAGTATTATTGATATTGATTACTCAGTAATATGAATATTGATTACTGCTGCCCTGAGAGCAGCACATAGTACACTAAAAATAACAGTATTATTGATATTGATTACTCAGTAATATGAATATTGATTACTGCTGCCCTAAGAGGAGCGCATAGTACACTAAAAATAACAGTATTATTGATTACTCAGTAATATGAATATTGATTACTGCTGCCCTGAGAGCAGCGCATAGTACACTAAAAATAACAGTATTATTGATATTGATTACTCAGTAATATGAATACTGATTACTGCTGCCCTAAGAGCAGCGCATAGTACACTAAAAATAACAGTATTATTGATATTGATTACTGCTGCCCTGAGAGCAGCGCATAGTACACTAAAAATAACAGTATTATTGATATTGATTATTGCTGCCCTGAGAGCAGCGCATAGTACACTAAAAATAACAGTATTATTGATATTGATTACTCAGTAATATGAATATTGATTACTGCTGCCCTGAGAGCAGCACATAGTACACTAAAAATAACAGTATTATTGATATTGATTACTCAGTAATATGAATATTGATTACTGCTGCCCTGAGAGCAGCGCATAGTACACCAAAAATAACAGTATTATTGATAGATTACTCAGTAATATGAATATTGATTACTGCTGCCCTGAGAGCAGCGCATAGTACACTAAAAATAACAGTATTATTGATATTGATTACTCAGTAATATGAATATTGATTACTGCTGCCCTGAGAGCAGCGCATAGTACACTAAAAATAACAGTATTATTGATATTGATTACTTAGTAATATAAATATTGATTACTGCTGCCCTGAGAGCAGCGTATAGTACACTAAAAATAACAGTACTGATTTTGATTACTCCGTAATATGAATATTGATTACTGCTGCCCTGAGAGCAGCGCATAGTACACTAAAAATAACAGTATTATTGATTTTGATTACTCAGTAATATGAATATTGATTACTGCTGCCCTAAGAGCAGCGCATAGTACACTAAAAATAACAGTATTATTGATATTGATTACTGCTGCCCTGAGAGCAGCGCATAGTACACTAAAAATAACAGCATTATTGATATTGATTACTCAGTAATATGAATATTGATTACTGCTGCCCTGAGAGCAGCGCATAGTACACTAAAAATAACAGTATTATTGATATTGATTACTCAGTAATATGAATATTGATTACTGCTGCCCTGAGAGCAGCGTATATACACTAAAAATAACAGTATTATTGATATTGATTACTTAGTAATATGAATATTGATTACTGCTGCCCTGAGAGCAGCGCATATACACTAAAAATAACAGTACTGATTTTGATTACTCACTAATATGAATATTGATTACTGCTGCCCTGAGAGCAGCGCATATACACTAAAAATAACAGTATTATTGATTTTGATTACTCAGTAATATGAATATTGATTACTGCTGCCCTGAGAGCAGCGCATAGTACACTAAAAATAACACTATTATTGATATTGATTACTGCTGCCCTGAGAGCAGCGCATAGTACACTAAAAATAACAGTATTTTTGATATTGATTACTGCTGCCAAGAGCAGCGCATAGTACACTAAAAATAACAGTATTATTGATATTGATTACTCAGTAATATGAATATTGATTACTGCTGCCCTAAGAGCAGCGCATAGTACACTAAAAATAACAGTATTATTGATATTGATTACTGCTGCCCTGAGAGCAGCGCATAGTACACTAAAAATAACAGTATTATTGATATTGATTACTCAGTAATATGAATATTGATTACTGCTGCCCTGAGAGCAGCGCATAGTACACTAAAAATAACAGTATTATTGATATTGATTACTCAGTAATATGAATATTGATTACTGCTGCCCTGAGAGCAGCGCATATACACTAAAAATAACAGTATTATTGATATTGATTACTTAGTAATATGAATATTGATTACTGCTGCCCTGAGAGCAGCGCATATACACTAAAAATAACAGTACTGATTTTGATTACTCACTAATATGAATATTGATTACTGCTGCCCTGAGAGCAGCGCATATACACTAAAAATAACAGTATTATTGATTTTGATTACTCAGTAATATGAATATTGATTACTGCTGCCCTGAGAGCAGCGCATAGTACACTAAAAATAACAGTATTATTGATATTGATTACTGCTGCCGAGAGCAGCGCATAGTACACTAAAAATAACAGTATTATTGATATTGATTACTGCTGCCCTGAGAGCAGCGCATAGTACACTAAAAATAACAGTATTATTGATATTGATTACTGCTGCCGAGAGCAGCGCATAGTACACTAAAAATAACAGTATTATTGATATTGATTACTCAGTAATATGAATATTGATTACTGCTGCCCTAAGAGCAGCGCATAGTACACTAAAAATAACAGTATTATTGATATTGATTACTGCTGCCCTGAGAGCAGCGCATAGTACACTAAAAATAACAGTATTATTGATTACTCAGTAATATGAATATTGATTACTGCTGCCCTGAGAGCAGCGCATAGTACACTAAAAATAACAGTATTATTGATTTTGATTACTCATTAATATGAATATTGATTACTGCTGCCCTAAGAGCAGCACATAGTACACTAAAAATAACAGTATTATTGATATTGATTACTCAGTAATATGAATATTGATTTTTGCTGCCCTGAGAGCAGCGCATATACACTAAAAATAACAGTATTATTGATATTGATTACTTAGTAATATGAATATTGATTACTGCTGCCCTGAGAGCAGCGCATATACACTAAAAATAACAGTACTGATTTTGATTACTCACTAATATGAATATTGATTACTGCTGCCCTGAGAGCAGCGCATATACACTAAAAATAACAGTATTATTGATTTTGATTACTCAGTAATATGAATATTGATTACTGCTGCCCTGAGAGCAGCGCATAGTACACTAAAAATAACAGTATTATTGATATTGATTACTGCTGCCCTGAGAGCAGCGCATAGTACACTAAAAATAACAGTATTATTGATATTGATTACTCAGTAATATGAATATTGATTACTGCTGCCCTGAGAGCAGCGCATAGTACACTAAAAATAACAGTATTATTGATATTGATTACTCAGTAATATGAATATTGATTACTGCTGCCCTAAGAGCAGCGCATATACATTAAAAATAACAGTATTATTGATATTGATTACTCAGTAATATGAATATTGATTACTGCTGTCCTGAGAGCAGCGCATAGTACATTAAAAATAACAGTATTATTGATATTGATTACTCTGTAATATGAATATTGATTACTGCTGCCATGAGAGCAGCGCATAGTACACTAAAAATAACAGTATTATTGATATTGATTACTCAGTAATATGAATATTGATTACTGCTGCCCTAAGAGCAGTGCATATACACTAAAAATAACAGTATTATTGATATTGATTACTCAGTAATATGAATATTGATTACTGCTGCCCTAAGAGCAGCGCATAGTACACTAAAAATAACAGTATTATTGATTACTCAGTAATATGAATATTGATTACTGCTGCCCTGAGAGCAGCGCATAGTACACTAAAAATAACAGTATTATTGATATTGATTACTCAGTAATATGAATATTGATTACTGCTGCCCTGAGAGCAGCACATAGTACACTAAAAATAACAGTATTATTGATATTGATTACTGCTGCCCTGAGAGCAGCGCATAGTACACTAAAAATAACAGTATTATTGATATTGATTACTGCTGCCCTGAGAGCAGCGCATAGTACACTAAAAATAACAGTACTGATTTTGATTACTCACTAATATGAATACTGATTACTGCTGCCCTAAGAGCAGCGCATAGTACACTAAAAATAACAGTATTATTGATATTGATTACTGCTGCCCTGAGAGCAGCGCATAGTACACTAAAAATAACAGTATTATTGATATTGATTACTGCTGCCCTGAGAGCAGCGCATAGTACACTAAAAATAACAGTATTATTGATATTGATTGCTCAGTAATATGAATATTGATTACTGCTGCCCTGAGAGCAGCACATAGTACACTAAAAATAACAGTATTATTGATATTGATTACTCAGTAATATGAATATTGATTACTGCTGCCCTGAGAGCAGCGCATAGTACACCAAAAATAACAGTATTATTGATATTGATTACTGCTGCCCTGAGAGCAGCGCATAGTACACTAAAAATAACAGTATTATTGATATTGATTACTGCTGCCCTGAGAGCAGCGCATAGTACACTAAAAATAACAGTACTGATTTTGATTACTCACTAATATGAATATTGATTACTGCTGCCCTGAGAGCAGCGCATATACACTAAAAATAA
Source organism: Cirrhinus molitorella (assembly GCA_033026305.1). Taxonomy (NCBI): domain Eukaryota; kingdom Metazoa; phylum Chordata; class Actinopteri; order Cypriniformes; family Cyprinidae; genus Cirrhinus; species Cirrhinus molitorella. The sequence continues at coordinate 26,685,504 of CM065123.1, forward strand.
CAGTATTATTGATTTTGATTACTCAGTAATATGAATATTGATTACTGCTGCCCTAAGAGCAGCGCATATACACTAAAAATAACAGTATTATTGATATTGATTACTCAGTAATATGAATATTGATTACTGCTGCCCTGAGAGCAGCGCATAGTACACTAAAAATAACAGTATTATTGATATTGATTACTCAGTAATATGAATATTGATTACTGCTGCCCTAAGAGCAGCGCATATACACTAAAAATAACAGTATTATTGATATTGATTACTCAGTAATATGAATATTGATTACTGCTGCCCTGAGAGCAGCGCATAGTACACTAAAAATAACAGTATTATTGATATTGATTACTCTGTAATATGAATATTGATTACTGCTGCCATGAGAGCAGCGCATAGTACACTAAAAATAACAGTATTATTGATATTGATTACTCAGTAATATGAATATTGATTACTGCTGCCCTAAGAGCAGCGCATATACACTAAAAATAACAGTATTATTGATATTGATTACTCAGTAATATGAATATTGATTACTGCTGCCCTAAGAGCAGCGCATAGTACATTAAAAATAACAGTATTATTGATATTGATTACTGCTGCCCTGAGAGCAGCGCATAGTACACTAAAAATAACAGTATTATTGATTACTCAGTAATATAAATATTGATTACTGCTGCCCTGAGAGCAGCGCATATAGACTAAAAATAACAGTATTATTGATATTGATTACTGCTGCCCTGAGAGCAGGGCATAGTACACTAAAAATAACAGTATTATTGATTACTCAGTAATATAAATATTGATTACTGCTGCCCTAAGAGCAGCGCATAGTACTCTAAAAATAACAGTATTATTGATATTGATTACTGCTGCCCTGAGAGCAGCGCATAGTACACTAAAAATAACAGTATTATTGATTACTCAGTAATATGAATATTGATTACTGCTGCCCTGAGAGCAGCGCATAGTACACTAAAAATAACAGTATTATTGATATTGATTACTCAGTAATATGAATACTGATTACTGCTGCCCTAAGAGCAGCGCATATACACTAAAAATAACAGTATTATTGATATTGATTACTCAGTAATATGAATATTGATTACTGCTGCCCTGAGAGCAGCGCATAGTACACTAAAAATAACAGTATTATTGATATTGATTACTCAGTAATATGAATATTGATTACTGCTGCCCTAAGAGCAGCGCATATACACTAAAAATAACAGTATTATTGATATTGATTACTCAGTAATATGAATATTGATTACTGCTGCCCTAAGAGGAGCGCATAGTACACTAAAAATAACAGTATTATTGATTACTCAGTAATATGAATATTGATTACTGCTGCCCTGAGAGCAGCGCATAGTACACTAAAAATAACAGTATTATTGATATTGATTACTGCTGCCCTGAGAGCAGCGCATAGTACACTAAAAATAACAGTATTATTGATATTGATTACTCAGTAATATGAATATTGATTACTGCTGCCCTGAGAGCAGCACATAGTACACTAAAAATAACAGTATTATTGATATTGATTACTCAGTAATATGAATATTGATTACTGCTGCCCTGAGAGCAGCGCATAGTACACCAAAAATAACAGTATTATTGATAGATTACTCAGTAATATGAATATTGATTACTGCTGCCCTGAGAGCAGCGCATAGTACACTAAAAATAACAGTATTATTGATATTGATTACTCAGTAATATGAATATTGATTACTGCTGCCCTGAGAGCAGCGCATAGTACACTAAAAATAACAGTATTATTGATATTGATTACTTAGTAATATAAATATTGATTACTGCTGCCCTGAGAGCAGCGTATAGTACACTAAAAATAACAGTACTGATTTTGATTACTCCGTAATATGAATATTGATTACTGCTGCCCTGAGAGCAGCGCATAGTACACTAAAAATAACAGTATTATTGATTTTGATTACTCAGTAATATGAATATTGATTACTGCTGCCCTAAGAGCAGCGCATATACTCTAAAAATAACAGTATTATTGATATTGATTACTCAGTAATATGAATATTGATTACTGCTGCCCTAAGAGCAGCGCATAGTACACTAAAAATAACAGTATTATTGATATTGATTACTGCTGCACTGAGGGCAGCGCATAGTACACTCAAAATAACAGTATTATTGATTACTCAGTAATATGAATATTGATTACTGCTGCCCTGAGAGCAGCGCATAGTACACTAAAAATAACAGTATTATTGATATTGATTACTCAGTAATATGAATATTGATTACTGCTGCCCTGAGAGCAGCGCATAGTACACTAAAAATAACAGTATTATTGATTTTGATTACTCAGTAATATGAATATTGATTACTGCTGCCCTGAGAGCAGCGCATATAGACTAAAAATAACAGTATTATTGATATTGATTACTGCTGCCCTGAGAGCAGGGCATAGTACACTAAAAATAACAGTATTATTGATTACTCAGTAATATAAATATTGATTACTGCTGCCCTAAGAGCAGCGCATAGTACTCTAAAAATAACAGTGTTATTGATTACTCAGTAATATGAATATTGATTACTGCTGCCCTGAGAGCAGCGCATAGTACACTAAAAATAACAGTATTATTGATATTGATTACTCAGTAATATGAATACTGATTACTGCTGCCCTAAGAGCAGCGCATATACACTAAAAATAACAGTATTATTGATATTGATTACTCAGTAATATGAATATTGATTACTGCTGCCCTGAGAGCAGCGCATAGTACACTAAAAATAACAGTATTATTGATATTGATTACTCAGTAATATGAATATTGATTACTGCTGCCCTGAGAGCAGCACATAGTACACTAAAAATAACAGTATTATTGATATTGATTACTCAGTAATATGAATATTGATTACTGCTGCCCTAAGAGGAGCGCATAGTACACTAAAAATAACAGTATTATTGATTACTCAGTAATATGAATATTGATTACTGCTGCCCTGAGAGCAGCGCATAGTACACTAAAAATAACAGTATTATTGATATTGATTACTCAGTAATATGAATACTGATTACTGCTGCCCTAAGAGCAGCGCATAGTACACTAAAAATAACAGTATTATTGATATTGATTACTGCTGCCCTGAGAGCAGCGCATAGTACACTAAAAATAACAGTATTATTGATATTGATTATTGCTGCCCTGAGAGCAGCGCATAGTACACTAAAAATAACAGTATTATTGATATTGATTACTCAGTAATATGAATATTGATTACTGCTGCCCTGAGAGCAGCACATAGTACACTAAAAATAACAGTATTATTGATATTGATTACTCAGTAATATGAATATTGATTACTGCTGCCCTGAGAGCAGCGCATAGTACACCAAAAATAACAGTATTATTGATAGATTACTCAGTAATATGAATATTGATTACTGCTGCCCTGAGAGCAGCGCATAGTACACTAAAAATAACAGTATTATTGATATTGATTACTCAGTAATATGAATATTGATTACTGCTGCCCTGAGAGCAGCGCATAGTACACTAAAAATAACAGTATTATTGATATTGATTACTTAGTAATATAAATATTGATTACTGCTGCCCTGAGAGCAGCGTATAGTACACTAAAAATAACAGTACTGATTTTGATTACTCCGTAATATGAATATTGATTACTGCTGCCCTGAGAGCAGCGCATAGTACACTAAAAATAACAGTATTATTGATTTTGATTACTCAGTAATATGAATATTGATTACTGCTGCCCTAAGAGCAGCGCATAGTACACTAAAAATAACAGTATTATTGATATTGATTACTGCTGCCCTGAGAGCAGCGCATAGTACACTAAAAATAACAGCATTATTGATATTGATTACTCAGTAATATGAATATTGATTACTGCTGCCCTGAGAGCAGCGCATAGTACACTAAAAATAACAGTATTATTGATATTGATTACTCAGTAATATGAATATTGATTACTGCTGCCCTGAGAGCAGCGTATATACACTAAAAATAACAGTATTATTGATATTGATTACTTAGTAATATGAATATTGATTACTGCTGCCCTGAGAGCAGCGCATATACACTAAAAATAACAGTACTGATTTTGATTACTCACTAATATGAATATTGATTACTGCTGCCCTGAGAGCAGCGCATATACACTAAAAATAACAGTATTATTGATTTTGATTACTCAGTAATATGAATATTGATTACTGCTGCCCTGAGAGCAGCGCATAGTACACTAAAAATAACACTATTATTGATATTGATTACTGCTGCCCTGAGAGCAGCGCATAGTACACTAAAAATAACAGTATTTTTGATATTGATTACTGCTGCCAAGAGCAGCGCATAGTACACTAAAAATAACAGTATTATTGATATTGATTACTCAGTAATATGAATATTGATTACTGCTGCCCTAAGAGCAGCGCATAGTACACTAAAAATAACAGTATTATTGATATTGATTACTGCTGCCCTGAGAGCAGCGCATAGTACACTAAAAATAACAGTATTATTGATATTGATTACTCAGTAATATGAATATTGATTACTGCTGCCCTGAGAGCAGCGCATAGTACACTAAAAATAACAGTATTATTGATATTGATTACTCAGTAATATGAATATTGATTACTGCTGCCCTGAGAGCAGCGCATATACACTAAAAATAACAGTATTATTGATATTGATTACTTAGTAATATGAATATTGATTACTGCTGCCCTGAGAGCAGCGCATATACACTAAAAATAACAGTACTGATTTTGATTACTCACTAATATGAATATTGATTACTGCTGCCCTGAGAGCAGCGCATATACACTAAAAATAACAGTATTATTGATTTTGATTACTCAGTAATATGAATATTGATTACTGCTGCCCTGAGAGCAGCGCATAGTACACTAAAAATAACAGTATTATTGATATTGATTACTGCTGCCGAGAGCAGCGCATAGTACACTAAAAATAACAGTATTATTGATATTGATTACTGCTGCCCTGAGAGCAGCGCATAGTACACTAAAAATAACAGTATTATTGATATTGATTACTGCTGCCGAGAGCAGCGCATAGTACACTAAAAATAACAGTATTATTGATATTGATTACTCAGTAATATGAATATTGATTACTGCTGCCCTAAGAGCAGCGCATAGTACACTAAAAATAACAGTATTATTGATATTGATTACTGCTGCCCTGAGAGCAGCGCATAGTACACTAAAAATAACAGTATTATTGATTACTCAGTAATATGAATATTGATTACTGCTGCCCTGAGAGCAGCGCATAGTACACTAAAAATAACAGTATTATTGATTTTGATTACTCATTAATATGAATATTGATTACTGCTGCCCTAAGAGCAGCACATAGTACACTAAAAATAACAGTATTATTGATATTGATTACTCAGTAATATGAATATTGATTTTTGCTGCCCTGAGAGCAGCGCATATACACTAAAAATAACAGTATTATTGATATTGATTACTTAGTAATATGAATATTGATTACTGCTGCCCTGAGAGCAGCGCATATACACTAAAAATAACAGTACTGATTTTGATTACTCACTAATATGAATATTGATTACTGCTGCCCTGAGAGCAGCGCATATACACTAAAAATAACAGTATTATTGATTTTGATTACTCAGTAATATGAATATTGATTACTGCTGCCCTGAGAGCAGCGCATAGTACACTAAAAATAACAGTATTATTGATATTGATTACTGCTGCCCTGAGAGCAGCGCATAGTACACTAAAAATAACAGTATTATTGATATTGATTACTCAGTAATATGAATATTGATTACTGCTGCCCTGAGAGCAGCGCATAGTACACTAAAAATAACAGTATTATTGATATTGATTACTCAGTAATATGAATATTGATTACTGCTGCCCTAAGAGCAGCGCATATACATTAAAAATAACAGTATTATTGATATTGATTACTCAGTAATATGAATATTGATTACTGCTGTCCTGAGAGCAGCGCATAGTACATTAAAAATAACAGTATTATTGATATTGATTACTCTGTAATATGAATATTGATTACTGCTGCCATGAGAGCAGCGCATAGTACACTAAAAATAACAGTATTATTGATATTGATTACTCAGTAATATGAATATTGATTACTGCTGCCCTAAGAGCAGTGCATATACACTAAAAATAACAGTATTATTGATATTGATTACTCAGTAATATGAATATTGATTACTGCTGCCCTAAGAGCAGCGCATAGTACACTAAAAATAACAGTATTATTGATTACTCAGTAATATGAATATTGATTACTGCTGCCCTGAGAGCAGCGCATAGTACACTAAAAATAACAGTATTATTGATATTGATTACTCAGTAATATGAATATTGATTACTGCTGCCCTGAGAGCAGCACATAGTACACTAAAAATAACAGTATTATTGATATTGATTACTGCTGCCCTGAGAGCAGCGCATAGTACACTAAAAATAACAGTATTATTGATATTGATTACTGCTGCCCTGAGAGCAGCGCATAGTACACTAAAAATAACAGTACTGATTTTGATTACTCACTAATATGAATATTGATTACTGCTGCCCTGAGAGCAGCGCATATACACTAAAAATAACAGTATTATTGATATTGATTACTCAGTAATATGAATATTGATTACTGCTGCCCTAAGAGCAGCGCATATACACTAAAAATAACAGTATTATTGATATTGATTACTCAGTAATATGAATATTGATTACTGCTGCCCTGAGAGCAGCGCATAGTACACTAAAAATAACAGTATTATTGATATTGATTACTCTGTAATATGAATATTGATTACTGCTGCCATGAGAGCAGCGCATAGTACACTAAAAATAACAGTATTATTGATATTGATTACTCAGTAATATGAATATTGATTACTGCTGCCCTAAGAGCAGCGCATATACACTAAAAATAACAGTATTATTGATATTGATTACTCAGTAATATGAATATTGATTACTGCTGCCCTAAGAGCAGCGCATAGTACATTAAAAATAACAGTATTATTGATATTGATTACTGCTGCCCTGAGAGCAGCGCATAGTACACTAAAAATAACAGTATTATTGATTACTCAGTAATATAAATATTGATTACTGCTGCCCTGAGAGCAGCGCATATAGACTAAAAATAACAGTATTATTGATATTGATTACTGCTGCCCTGAGAGCAGGGCATAGTACACTAAAAATAACAGTATTATTGATTACTCAGTAATATAAATATTGATTACTGCTGCCCTAAGAGCAGCGCATAGTACTCTAAAAATAACAGTATTATTGATATTGATTACTGCTGCCCTGAGAGCAGCGCATAGTACACTAAAAATAACAGTATTATTGATTACTCAGTAATATGAATATTGATTACTGCTGCCCTGAGAGCAGCGCATAGTACACTAAAAATAACAGTATTATTGATATTGATTACTCAGTAATATGAATACTGATTACTGCTGCCCTAAGAGCAGCGCATATACACTAAAAATAACAGTATTATTGATATTGATTACTCAGTAATATGAATATTGATTACTGCTGCCCTGAGAGCAGCGCATAGTACACTAAAAATAACAGTATTATTGATATTGATTACTCAGTAATATGAATATTGATTACTGCTGCCCTAAGAGCAGCGCATATACACTAAAAATAACAGTATTATTGATATTGATTACTCAGTAATATGAATATTGATTACTGCTGCCCTAAGAGGAGCGCATAGTACACTAAAAATAACAGTATTATTGATTACTCAGTAATATGAATATTGATTACTGCTGCCCTGAGAGCAGCGCATAGTACACTAAAAATAACAGTATTATTGATATTGATTACTGCTGCCCTGAGAGCAGCGCATAGTACACTAAAAATAACAGTATTATTGATATTGATTACTGCTGCCCTGAGAGCAGCGCATAGTACACTAAAAATAACAGTATTATTGATATTGATTACTCAGTAATATGAATATTGATTACTGCTGCCCTGAGAGCAGCACATAGTACACTAAAAATAACAGTATTATTGATATTGATTACTCAGTAATATGAATATTGATTACTGCTGCCCTGAGAGCAGCGCATAGTACACCAAAAATAACAGTATTATTGATAGATTACTCAGTAATATGAATATTGATTACTGCTGCCCTGAGAGCAGAGCATAGTACACTAAAAATAACAGTATTATTGATATTGATTACTCAGTAATATGAATATTGATTACTGCTGCCCTGAGAGCAGCGCATAGTACACTAAAAATAACAGTATTATTGATATTGATTACTTAGTAATATAAATATTGATTACTGCTGCCCTGAGAGCAGCGTATAGTACACTAAAAATAACAGTACTGATTTTGATTACTCCGTAATATGAATATTGATTACTGCTGCCCTGAGAGCAGCGCATAGTACACTAAAAATAACAGTATTATTGATTTTGATTACTCAGTAATATGAATATTGATTACTGCTGCCCTAAGAGCAGCGCATATACACTAAAAATAACAGTATTATTGATATTGATTACTCAGTAATATGAATATTGATTACTGCTGCCCTAAGAGCAGCGCATAGTACACTAAAAATAACAGTATTATTGATATTGATTACTGCTGCACTGAGGGCAGCGCATAGTACACTCAAAATAACAGTATTATTGATTACTCAGTAATATGAATATTGATTACTGCTGCCCTGAGAGCAGCGCATAGTACACTAAAAATAACAGTATTATTGATATTGATTACTCAGTAATATGAATATTGATTACTGCTGCCCTGAGAGCAGCGCATAGTACACTAAAAATAACAGTATTATTGATTACTCAGTAATATAAATATTGATTACTGCTGCCCTGAGAGCAGCGCATATACACTAAAAATAACAGCATTATTGATATTGATTACTCAGTAATATGAATATTGATTACTGCTGCCCTGAGAGCAGCACATAGTACACTAAAAATAACAGTATTATTGATATTGATTACTCAGTAATATGAATATTGATTACTGCTGCCCTAAGAGCAGCGCATATACACTAAAAATAACAGTATTATTGATATTGATTACTTAGTAATATGAATATTGATTACTGCTGCCCTGAGAGCAGCGCATATACACTAAAAATAACAGTACTGATTTTGATTACTCACTAATATGAATATTGATTACTGCTGCCCTGAGAGCAGCGCATATACACTAAAAATAACAGTATTATTGATTTTGATTACTCAGTAATATGAATATTGATTACTGCTGCCCTGAGAGCAGCGCATATAGACTAAAAATAACAGTATTATTGATATTGATTACTGCTGCCCTGAGAGCAGGGCATAGTACACTAAAAATAACAGTATTATTGATTACTCAGTAATATAAATATTGATTACTGCTGCCCTAAGAGCAGCGCATAGTACTCTAAAAATAACAGTGTTATTGATATTGATTACTGCTGCCCTGAGAGCAGCGCATAGTACACTAAAAATAACAGTATTATTGATTACTCAGTAATATGAATATTGATTACTGCTGCCCTGAGAGCAGCGCATAGTACACTAAAAATAACAGTATTATTGATATTGATTACTCAGTAATATGAATACTGATTACTGCTGCCCTAAGAGCAGCGCATATACACTAAAAATAACAGTATTATTGATATTGATTACTCAGTAATATGAATATTGATTACTGCTGCCCTGAGAGCAGCGCATAGTACACTAAAAATAACAGTATTATTGATATTGATTACTCAGTAATATGAATATTGATTACTGCTGCCCTAAGAGCAGCGCATATACACTAAAAATAACAGTATTATTGATATTGATTACTCAGTAATATGAATATTGATTACTGCTGCCCTAAGAGGAGCGCATAGTACACTAAAAATAACAGTATTATTGATTACTCAGTAATATGAATATTGATTACTGCTGCCCTGAGAGCAGCGCATAGTACACTAAAAATAACAGTATTATTGATATTGATTACTCAGTAATATGAATACTGATTACTGCTGCCCTAAGAGCAGCGCATAGTACACTAAAAATAACAGTATTATTGATATTGATTACTGCTGCCCTGAGAGCAGCGCATAGTACACTAAAAATAACAGTATTATTGATATTGATTACTGCTGCACTGAGGGCAGCGCATAGTACACTCAAAATAACAGTATTATTGATTACTCAGTAATATGAATATTGATTACTGCTGCCCTAAGAGCAGCGCATAGTACACTAAAAATAACAGTATTATTGATATTGATTACTCAGTAATATGAATATTGATTACTGCTGCCCTGAGAGCAGCGCATAGTACACTAAAAATAACAGTATTATTGATTACTCAGTAATATAAATATTGATTACTGCTGCCCTGAGAGCAGCGCATATAAACTAAAAATAACAGTATTATTGATATTGATTACTCAGTAATATGAATATTGATTACTGCTGCCCTGAGAGCAGCACATAGTACACTAAAAATAACAGTATTATTGATATTGATTACTCAGTAATATGAATATTGATTACTGCTGCCCTAAGAGCAGCGCATATACACTAAAAATAACAGTATTATTGATATTGATTACTTAGTAATATGAATATTGATTACTGCTGCCCTGAGAGCAGCGCATATACACTAAAAATAACAGTACTGATTTTGATTACTCACTAATATGAATATTGATTACTGCTGCCCTGAGAGCAGCGCATATACACTAAAAATAACAGTATTATTGATTTTGATTACTCAGTAATATGAATATTGATTACTGCTGCCCTGAGAGCAGCGCATAGTACACTAAAAATAACAGTATTATTGATATTGATTACTGCTGCCCTGAGAGCAGCGCATAGTACACTAAAAATAACAGTATTATTGATATTGATTACTGCTGCCGAGAGCAGCGCATAGTACACTAAAAATAACAGTATTATTGATATTGATTACTCAGTAATATGAATATTGATTACTGCTGCCCTAAGAGCAGCGCATAGTACACTAAAAATAACAGTATTATTGATATTGATTACTGCTGCCCTGAGAGCAGCGCATAGTACACTAAAAATAACAGCATTATTGATATTGATTACTCAGTAATATGAATATTGATTACTGCTGCCCTGAGAGCAGCGCATAGTACACTAAAAATAACAGTATTATTGATATTGATTACTCAGTAATATGAATATTGATTACTGCTGCCCTGAGAGCAGCGTATATACACTAAAAATAACAGTATTATTGATATTGATTACTTAGTAATATGAATATTGATTACTGCTGCCCTGAGAGCAGCGCATATACACTAAAAATAACAGTACTGATTTTGATTACTCACTAATATGAATATTGATTACTGCTGCCCTGAGAGCAGCGCATATACACTAAAAATAACAGTATTATTGATTTTGATTACTCAGTAATATGAATATTGATTACTGCTGCCCTGAGAGCAGCGCATAGTACACTAAAAATAACACTATTATTGATATTGATTACTGCTGCCCTGAGAGCAGCGCATAGTACACTAAAAATAACAGTATTTTTGATATTGATTACTGCTGCCAAGAGCAGCGCATAGTACACTAAAAATAACAGTATTATTGATATTGATTACTCAGTAATATGAATATTGATTACTGCTGCCCTAAGAGCAGCGCATAGTACACTAAAAATAACAGTATTATTGATATTGATTACTGCTGCCCTGAGAGCAGCGCATAGTACACTAAAAATAACAGTATTATTGATATTGATTACTCAGTAATATGAATATTGATTACTGCTGCCCTGAGAGCAGCGCATAGTACACTAAAAATAACAGTATTATTGATATTGATTACTCAGTAATATGAATATTGATTACTGCTGCCCTGAGAGCAGCGCATATACACTAAAAATAACAGTATTATTGATATTGATTACTTAGTAATATGAATATTGATTACTGCTGCCCTGAGAGCAGCGCATATACACTAAAAATAACAGTACTGATTTTGATTACTCACTAATATGAATATTGATTACTGCTGCCCTGAGAGCAGCGCATATACACTAAAAATAACAGTATTATTGATTTTGATTACTCAGTAATATGAATATTGATTACTGCTGCCCTGAGAGCAGCGCATAGTACACCAAAAATAACAGTATTATTGATAGATTACTCAGTAATATGAATATTGATTACTGCTGCCCTGAGAGCAGCGCATAGTACACTAAAAATAACAGTATTATTGATATTGATTACTCAGTAATATGAATATTGATTACTGCTGCCCTGAGAGCAGCGCATAGTACACTAAAAATAACAGTATTATTGATATTGATTACTTAGTAATATAAATATTGATTACTGCTGCCCTGAGAGCAGCGTATAGTACACTAAAAATAACAGTACTGATTTTGATTACTCCGTAATATGAATATTGATTACTGCTGCCCTGAGAGCAGCGCATAGTACACTAAAAATAACAGTATTATTGATTTTGATTACTCAGTAATATGAATATTGATTACTGCTGCCCTAAGAGCAGCGCATATACTCTAAAAATAACAGTATTATTGATATTGATTACTCAGTAATATGAATATTGATTACTGCTGCCCTAAGAGCAGCGCATAGTACACTAAAAATAACAGTATTATTGATATTGATTACTGCTGCACTGAGGGCAGCGCATAGTACACTCAAAATAACAGTATTATTGATTACTCAGTAATATGAATATTGATTACTGCTGCCCTGAGAGCAGCGCATAGTACACTAAAAATAACAGTATTATTGATATTGATTACTCAGTAATATGAATATTGATTACTGCTGCCCTGAGAGCAGCGCATAGTACACTAAAAATAACAGTATTATTGATTTTGATTACTCAGTAATATGAATATTGATTACTGCTGCCCTGAGAGCAGCGCATATAGACTAAAAATAACAGTATTATTGATATTGATTACTGCTGCCCTGAGAGCAGGGCATAGTACACTAAAAATAACAGTATTATTGATTACTCAGTAATATAAATATTGATTACTGCTGCCCTAAGAGCAGCGCATAGTACTCTAAAAATAACAGTGTTATTGATTACTCAGTAATATGAATATTGATTACTGCTGCCCTGAGAGCAGCGCATAGTACACTAAAAATAACAGTATTATTGATATTGATTACTCAGTAATATGAATACTGATTACTGCTGCCCTAAGAGCAGCGCATATACACTAAAAATAACAGTATTATTGATATTGATTACTCAGTAATATGAATATTGATTACTGCTGCCCTGAGAGCAGCGCATAGTACACTAAAAATAACAGTATTATTGATATTGATTACTCAGTAATATGAATATTGATTACTGCTGCCCTGAGAGCAGCACATAGTACACTAAAAATAACAGTATTATTGATATTGATTACTCAGTAATATGAATATTGATTACTGCTGCCCTAAGAGGAGCGCATAGTACACTAAAAATAACAGTATTATTGATTACTCAGTAATATGAATATTGATTACTGCTGCCCTGAGAGCAGCGCATAGTACACTAAAAATAACAGTATTATTGATATTGATTACTCAGTAATATGAATACTGATTACTGCTGCCCTAAGAGCAGCGCATAGTACACTAAAAATAACAGTATTATTGATATTGATTACTGCTGCCCTGAGAGCAGCGCATAGTACACTAAAAATAACAGTATTATTGATATTGATTATTGCTGCCCTGAGAGCAGCGCATAGTACACTAAAAATAACAGTATTATTGATATTGATTACTCAGTAATATGAATATTGATTACTGCTGCCCTGAGAGCAGCACATAGTACACTAAAAATAACAGTATTATTGATATTGATTACTCAGTAATATGAATATTGATTACTGCTGCCCTGAGAGCAGCGCATAGTACACCAAAAATAACAGTATTATTGATAGATTACTCAGTAATATGAATATTGATTACTGCTGCCCTGAGAGCAGCGCATAGTACACTAAAAATAACAGTATTATTGATATTGATTACTCAGTAATATGAATATTGATTACTGCTGCCCTGAGAGCAGCGCATAGTACACTAAAAATAACAGTATTATTGATATTGATTACTTAGTAATATAAATATTGATTACTGCTGCCCTGAGAGCAGCGTATAGTACACTAAAAATAACAGTACTGATTTTGATTACTCCGTAATATGAATATTGATTACTGCTGCCCTGAGAGCAGCGCATAGTACACTAAAAATAACAGTATTATTGATTTTGATTACTCAGTAATATGAATATTGATTACTGCTGCCCTAAGAGCAGCGCATAGTACACTAAAAATAACAGTATTATTGATATTGATTACTGCTGCCCTGAGAGCAGCGCATAGTACACTAAAAATAACAGCATTATTGATATTGATTACTCAGTAATATGAATATTGATTACTGCTGCCCTGAGAGCAGCGCATAGTACACTAAAAATAACAGTATTATTGATATTGATTACTCAGTAATATGAATATTGATTACTGCTGCCCTGAGAGCAGCGTATATACACTAAAAATAACAGTATTATTGATATTGATTACTTAGTAATATGAATATTGATTACTGCTGCCCTGAGAGCAGCGCATATACACTAAAAATAACAGTACTGATTTTGATTACTCACTAATATGAATATTGATTACTGCTGCCCTGAGAGCAGCGCATATACACTAAAAATAACAGTATTATTGATTTTGATTACTCAGTAATATGAATATTGATTACTGCTGCCCTGAGAGCAGCGCATAGTACACTAAAAATAACACTATTATTGATATTGATTACTGCTGCCCTGAGAGCAGCGCATAGTACACTAAAAATAACAGTATTTTTGATATTGATTACTGCTGCCAAGAGCAGCGCATAGTACACTAAAAATAACAGTATTATTGATATTGATTACTCAGTAATATGAATATTGATTACTGCTGCCCTAAGAGCAGCGCATAGTACACTAAAAATAACAGTATTATTGATATTGATTACTGCTGCCCTGAGAGCAGCGCATAGTACACTAAAAATAACAGTATTATTGATATTGATTACTCAGTAATATGAATATTGATTACTGCTGCCCTGAGAGCAGCGCATAGTACACTAAAAATAACAGTATTATTGATATTGATTACTCAGTAATATGAATATTGATTACTGCTGCCCTGAGAGCAGCGCATATACACTAAAAATAACAGTATTATTGATATTGATTACTTAGTAATATGAATATTGATTACTGCTGCCCTGAGAGCAGCGCATATACACTAAAAATAACAGTACTGATTTTGATTACTCACTAATATGAATATTGATTACTGCTGCCCTGAGAGCAGCGCATATACACTAAAAATAACAGTATTATTGATTTTGATTACTCAGTAATATGAATATTGATTACTGCTGCCCTGAGAGCAGCGCATAGTACACTAAAAATAACAGTATTATTGATATTGATTACTGCTGCCGAGAGCAGCGCATAGTACACTAAAAATAACAGTATTATTGATATTGATTACTGCTGCCCTGAGAGCAGCGCATAGTACACTAAAAATAACAGTATTATTGATATTGATTACTGCTGCCGAGAGCAGCGCATAGTACACTAAAAATAACAGTATTATTGATATTGATTACTCAGTAATATGAATATTGATTACTGCTGCCCTAAGAGCAGCGCATAGTACACTAAAAATAACAGTATTATTGATATTGATTACTGCTGCCCTGAGAGCAGCGCATAGTACACTAAAAATAACAGTATTATTGATTACTCAGTAATATGAATATTGATTACTGCTGCCCTGAGAGCAGCGCATAGTACACTAAAAATAACAGTATTATTGATTTTGATTACTCATTAATATGAATATTGATTACTGCTGCCCTAAGAGCAGCACATAGTACACTAAAAATAACAGTATTATTGATATTGATTACTCAGTAATATGAATATTGATTTTTGCTGCCCTGAGAGCAGCGCATATACACTAAAAATAACAGTATTATTGATATTGATTACTTAGTAATATGAATATTGATTACTGCTGCCCTGAGAGCAGCGCATATACACTAAAAATAACAGTACTGATTTTGATTACTCACTAATATGAATATTGATTACTGCTGCCCTGAGAGCAGCGCATATACACTAAAAATAACAGTATTATTGATTTTGATTACTCAGTAATATGAATATTGATTACTGCTGCCCTGAGAGCAGCGCATAGTACACTAAAAATAACAGTATTATTGATATTGATTACTGCTGCCCTGAGAGCAGCGCATAGTACACTAAAAATAACAGTATTATTGATATTGATTACTCAGTAATATGAATATTGATTACTGCTGCCCTGAGAGCAGCGCATAGTACACTAAAAATAACAGTATTATTGATATTGATTACTCAGTAATATGAATATTGATTACTGCTGCCCTAAGAGCAGCGCATATACATTAAAAATAACAGTATTATTGATATTGATTACTCAGTAATATGAATATTGATTACTGCTGTCCTGAGAGCAGCGCATAGTACATTAAAAATAACAGTATTATTGATATTGATTACTCTGTAATATGAATATTGATTACTGCTGCCATGAGAGCAGCGCATAGTACACTAAAAATAACAGTATTATTGATATTGATTACTCAGTAATATGAATATTGATTACTGCTGCCCTAAGAGCAGTGCATATACACTAAAAATAACAGTATTATTGATATTGATTACTCAGTAATATGAATATTGATTACTGCTGCCCTAAGAGCAGCGCATAGTACACTAAAAATAACAGTATTATTGATTACTCAGTAATATGAATATTGATTACTGCTGCCCTGAGAGCAGCGCATAGTACACTAAAAATAACAGTATTATTGATATTGATTACTCAGTAATATGAATATTGATTACTGCTGCCCTGAGAGCAGCACATAGTACACTAAAAATAACAGTATTATTGATATTGATTACTGCTGCCCTGAGAGCAGCGCATAGTACACTAAAAATAACAGTATTATTGATATTGATTACTGCTGCCCTGAGAGCAGCGCATAGTACACTAAAAATAACAGTACTGATTTTGATTACTCACTAATATGAATATTGATTACTGCTGCCCTGAGAGCAGCGCATATACACTAAAAATAACAGTATTATTGATTTTGATTACTCAGTAATATGAATATTGATTACTGCTGCCCTAAGAGCAGCGCATATACACTAAAAATAACAATATTATTGATATTGATTACTCAGTAATATGAATATTGATTACTGCTGCCCTGAGAGCAGCGCATAGTACACTAAAAATAACAGTATTATTGATATTGATTACTCAGTAATATGAATATTGATTACTGCTGCCCTAAGAGCAGCGCATATACACTAAAAATAACAGTATTATTGATATTGATTACTCAGTAATATGAATATTGATTACTGCTGCCCTGAGAGCAGCGCATAGTACACTAAAAATAACAGTATTATTGATATTGATTACTCTGTAATATGAATATTGATTACTGCTGCCATGAGAGCAGCGCATAGTACACTAAAAATAACAGTATTATTGATATTGATTACTCAGTAATATGAATATTGATTACTGCTGCCCTAAGAGCAGCGCATATACACTAAAAATAACAGTATTATTGATATTGATTACTCAGTAATATGAATATTGATTACTGCTGCCCTAAGAGCAGCGCATAGTACATTAAAAATAACAGTATTATTGATATTGATTACTGCTGCCCTGAGAGCAGCGCATAGTACACTAAAAATAACAGTATTATTGATTACTCAGTAATATAAATATTGATTACTGCTGCCCTGAGAGCAGCGCATATAGACTAAAAATAACAGTATTATTGATATTGATTACTGCTGCCCTGAGAGCAGGGCATAGTACACTAAAAATAACAGTATTATTGATTACTCAGTAATATAAATATTGATTACTGCTGCCCTAAGAGCAGCGCATAGTACTCTAAAAATAACAGTATTATTGATATTGATTACTGCTGCCCTGAGAGCAGCGCATAGTACACTAAAAATAACAGTATTATTGATTACTCAGTAATATGAATATTGATTACTGCTGCCCTGAGAGCAGCGCATAGTACACTAAAAATAACAGTATTATTGATATTGATTACTCAGTAATATGAATACTGATTACTGCTGCCCTAAGAGCAGCGCATATACACTAAAAATAACAGTATTATTGATATTGATTACTCAGTAATATGAATATTGATTACTGCTGCCCTGAGAGCAGCGCATAGTACACTAAAAATAACAGTATTATTGATATTGATTACTCAGTAATATGAATATTGATTACTGCTGCCCTAAGAGCAGCGCATATACACTAAAAATAACAGTATTATTGATATTGATTACTCAGTAATATGAATATTGATTACTGCTGCCCTAAGAGGAGCGCATAGTACACTAAAAATAACAGTATTATTGATTACTCAGTAATATGAATATTGATTACTGCTGCCCTGAGAGCAGCGCATAGTACACTAAAAATAACAGTATTATTGATATTGATTACTGCTGCCCTGAGAGCAGCGCATAGTACACTAAAAATAACAGTATTATTGATATTGATTACTGCTGCCCTGAGAGCAGCGCATAGTACACTAAAAATAACAGTATTATTGATATTGATTACTCAGTAATATGAATATTGATTACTGCTGCCCTGAGAGCAGCACATAGTACACTAAAAATAACAGTATTATTGATATTGATTACTCAGTAATATGAATATTGATTACTGCTGCCCTGAGAGCAGCGCATAGTACACCAAAAATAACAGTATTATTGATAGATTACTCAGTAATATGAATATTGATTACTGCTGCCCTGAGAGCAGAGCATAGTACACTAAAAATAACAGTATTATTGATATTGATTACTCAGTAATATGAATATTGATTACTGCTGCCCTGAGAGCAGCGCATAGTACACTAAAAATAACAGTATTATTGATATTGATTACTTAGTAATATAAATATTGATTACTGCTGCCCTGAGAGCAGCGTATAGTACACTAAAAATAACAGTACTGATTTTGATTACTCCGTAATATGAATATTGATTACTGCTGCCCTGAGAGCAGCGCATAGTACACTAAAAATAACAGTATTATTGATTTTGATTACTCAGTAATATGAATATTGATTACTGCTGCCCTAAGAGCAGCGCATATACACTAAAAATAACAGTATTATTGATATTGATTACTCAGTAATATGAATATTGATTACTGCTGCCCTAAGAGCAGCGCATAGTACACTAAAAATAACAGTATTATTGATATTGATTACTGCTGCACTGAGGGCAGCGCATAGTACACTCAAAATAACAGTATTATTGATTACTCAGTAATATGAATATTGATTACTGCTGCCCTGAGAGCAGCGCATAGTACACTAAAAATAACAGTATTATTGATATTGATTACTCAGTAATATGAATATTGATTACTGCTGCCCTGAGAGCAGCGCATAGTACACTAAAAATAACAGTATTATTGATTACTCAGTAATATAAATATTGATTACTGCTGCCCTGAGAGCAGCGCATATACACTAAAAATAACAGCATTATTGATATTGATTACTCAGTAATATGAATATTGATTACTGCTGCCCTGAGAGCAGCACATAGTACACTAAAAATAACAGTATTATTGATATTGATTACTCAGTAATATGAATATTGATTACTGCTGCCCTAAGAGCAGCGCATATACACTAAAAATAACAGTATTATTGATATTGATTACTTAGTAATATGAATATTGATTACTGCTGCCCTGAGAGCAGCGCATATACACTAAAAATAACAGTACTGATTTTGATTACTCACTAATATGAATATTGATTACTGCTGCCCTGAGAGCAGCGCATATACACTAAAAATAACAGTATTATTGATTTTGATTACTCAGTAATATGAATATTGATTACTGCTGCCCTGAGAGCAGCGCATATAGACTAAAAATAACAGTATTATTGATATTGATTACTGCTGCCCTGAGAGCAGGGCATAGTACACTAAAAATAACAGTATTATTGATTACTCAGTAATATAAATATTGATTACTGCTGCCCTAAGAGCAGCGCATAGTACTCTAAAAATAACAGTGTTATTGATATTGATTACTGCTGCCCTGAGAGCAGCGCATAGTACACTAAAAATAACAGTATTATTGATTACTCAGTAATATGAATATTGATTACTGCTGCCCTGAGAGCAGCGCATAGTACACTAAAAATAACAGTATTATTGATATTGATTACTCAGTAATATGAATACTGATTACTGCTGCCCTAAGAGCAGCGCATATACACTAAAAATAACAGTATTATTGATATTGATTACTCAGTAATATGAATATTGATTACTGCTGCCCTGAGAGCAGCGCATAGTACACTAAAAATAACAGTATTATTGATATTGATTACTCAGTAATATGAATATTGATTACTGCTGCCCTAAGAGCAGCGCATATACACTAAAAATAACAGTATTATTGATATTGATTACTCAGTAATATGAATATTGATTACTGCTGCCCTAAGAGGAGCGCATAGTACACTAAAAATAACAGTATTATTGATTACTCAGTAATATGAATATTGATTACTGCTGCCCTGAGAGCAGCGCATAGTACACTAAAAATAACAGTATTATTGATATTGATTACTCAGTAATATGAATACTGATTACTGCTGCCCTAAGAGCAGCGCATAGTACACTAAAAATAACAGTATTATTGATATTGATTACTGCTGCCCTGAGAGCAGCGCATAGTACACTAAAAATAACAGTATTATTGATATTGATTACTGCTGCACTGAGGGCAGCGCATAGTACACTCAAAATAACAGTATTATTGATTACTCAGTAATATGAATATTGATTACTGCTGCCCTAAGAGCAGCGCATAGTACACTAAAAATAACAGTATTATTGATATTGATTACTCAGTAATATGAATATTGATTACTGCTGCCCTGAGAGCAGCGCATAGTACACTAAAAATAACAGTATTATTGATTACTCAGTAATATAAATATTGATTACTGCTGCCCTGAGAGCAGCGCATATAAACTAAAAATAACAGTATTATTGATATTGATTACTCAGTAATATGAATATTGATTACTGCTGCCCTGAGAGCAGCACATAGTACACTAAAAATAACAGTATTATTGATATTGATTACTCAGTAATATGAATATTGATTACTGCTGCCCTAAGAGCAGCGCATATACACTAAAAATAACAGTATTATTGATATTGATTACTTAGTAATATGAATATTGATTACTGCTGCCCTGAGAGCAGCGCATATACACTAAAAATAACAGTACTGATTTTGATTACTCACTAATATGAATATTGATTACTGCTGCCCTGAGAGCAGCGCATATACACTAAAAATAACAGTATTATTGATTTTGATTACTCAGTAATATGAATATTGATTACTGCTGCCCTGAGAGCAGCGCATAGTACACTAAAAATAACAGTATTATTGATATTGATTACTGCTGCCCTGAGAGCAGCGCATAGTACACTAAAAATAACAGTATTATTGATATTGATTACTGCTGCCGAGAGCAGCGCATAGTACACTAAAAATAACAGTATTATTGATATTGATTACTCAGTAATATGAATATTGATTACTGCTGCCCTAAGAGCAGCGCATAGTACACTAAAAATAACAGTATTATTGATATTGATTACTGCTGCCCTGAGAGCAGCGCATAGTACACTAAAAATAACAGCATTATTGATATTGATTACTCAGTAATATGAATATTGATTACTGCTGCCCTGAGAGCAGCGCATAGTACACTAAAAATAACAGTATTATTGATATTGATTACTCAGTAATATGAATATTGATTACTGCTGCCCTGAGAGCAGCGTATATACACTAAAAATAACAGTATTATTGATATTGATTACTTAGTAATATGAATATTGATTACTGCTGCCCTGAGAGCAGCGCATATACACTAAAAATAACAGTACTGATTTTGATTACTCACTAATATGAATATTGATTACTGCTGCCCTGAGAGCAGCGCATATACACTAAAAATAACAGTATTATTGATTTTGATTACTCAGTAATATGAATATTGATTACTGCTGCCCTGAGAGCAGCGCATAGTACACTAAAAATAACACTATTATTGATATTGATTACTGCTGCCCTGAGAGCAGCGCATAGTACACTAAAAATAACAGTATTTTTGATATTGATTACTGCTGCCAAGAGCAGCGCATAGTACACTAAAAATAACAGTATTATTGATATTGATTACTCAGTAATATGAATATTGATTACTGCTGCCCTAAGAGCAGCGCATAGTACACTAAAAATAACAGTATTATTGATATTGATTACTGCTGCCCTGAGAGCAGCGCATAGTACACTAAAAATAACAGTATTATTGATATTGATTACTCAGTAATATGAATATTGATTACTGCTGCCCTGAGAGCAGCGCATAGTACACTAAAAATAACAGTATTATTGATATTGATTACTCAGTAATATGAATATTGATTACTGCTGCCCTGAGAGCAGCGCATATACACTAAAAATAACAGTATTATTGATATTGATTACTTAGTAATATGAATATTGATTACTGCTGCCCTGAGAGCAGCGCATATACACTAAAAATAACAGTACTGATTTTGATTACTCACTAATATGAATATTGATTACTGCTGCCCTGAGAGCAGCGCATATACACTAAAAATAACAGTATTATTGATTTTGATTACTCAGTAATATGAATATTGATTACTGCTGCCCTGAGAGCAGCGCATAGTACACTAAAAATAACAGTATTATTGATATTGATTACTGCTGCCGAGAGCAGCGCATAGTACACTAAAAATAACAGTATTATTGATATTGATTACTGCTGCCCTGAGAGCAGCGCATAGTACACTAAAAATAACAGTATTATTGATATTGATTACTGCTGCCGAGAGCAGCGCATAGTACACTAAAAATAACAGTATTATTGATATTGATTACTCAGTAATATGAATATTGATTACTGCTGCCCTAAGAGCAGCGCATAGTACACTAAAAATAACAGTATTATTGATATTGATTACTGCTGCCCTGAGAGCAGCGCATAGTACACTAAAAATAACAGTATTATTGATTACTCAGTAATATGAATATTGATTACTGCTGCCCTGAGAGCAGCGCATAGTACACTAAAAATAACAGTATTATTGATTTTGATTACTCATTAATATGAATATTGATTACTGCTGCCCTAAGAGCAGCACATAGTACACTAAAAATAACAGTATTATTGATATTGATTACTTAGTAATATGAATATTGATTACTGCTGCCCTGAGAGCAGCGCATATACACTAAAAATAACAGTACTGATTTTGATTACTCACTAATATGAATATTGATTACTGCTGCCCTGAGAGCAGCGCATATACACTAAAAATAACAGTATTATTGATTTTGATTACTCAGTAATATGAATATTGATTACTGCTGCCCTGAGAGCAGCGCATAGTACACTAAAAATAACAGTATTATTGATATTGATTACTGCTGCCCTGAGAGCAGCGCATAGTACACTAAAAATAACAGTATTATTGATATTGATTACTCAGTAATATGAATATTGATTACTGCTGCCCTGAGAGCAGCGCATAGTACACTAAAAATAACAGTATTATTGATATTGATTACTCAGTAATATGAATATTGATTACTGCTGCCCTGAGAGCAGCGCATAGTACACTAAAAATAACAGTATTATTGATATTGATTACTCAGTAATATGAATATTGATTACTGCTGCCCTGAGAGCAGCACATAGTACACTAAAAATAACAGTATTATTGATATTGATTACTGCTGCCCTGAGAGCAGCGCATAGTACACTAAAAATAACAGTATTATTGATATTGATTACTGCTGCCCTGAGAGCAGCGCATAGTACACTAAAAATAACAGTACTGATTTTGATTACTCACTAATATGAATATTGATTACTGCTGCCCTGAGAGCAGCGCATATACACTAAAAATAACAGTATTATTGATTTTGATTACTCAGTAATATGAATATTGATTACTGCTGCCCTAAGAGCAGCGCATATACACTAAAAATAACAATATTATTGATATTGATTACTCAGTAATATGAATATTGATTACTGCTGCCCTGAGAGCAGCGCATAGTACACTAAAAATAACAGTATTATTGATATTGATTACTCAGTAATATGAATATTGATTACTGCTGCCCTAAGAGCAGCGCATATACACTAAAAATAACAGTATTATTGATATTGATTACTCAGTAATATGAATATTGATTACTGCTGCCCTGAGAGCAGCGCATAGTACACTAAAAATAACAGTATTATTGATATTGATTACTCTGTAATATGAATATTGATTACTGCTGCCATGAGAGCAGCGCATAGTACACTAAAAATAACAGTATTATTGATATTGATTACTCAGTAATATGAATATTGATTACTGCTGCCCTAAGAGCAGCGCATATACACTAAAAATAACAGTATTATTGATATTGATTACTCAGTAATATGAATATTGATTACTGCTGCCCTGAGAGCAGCGCATAGTACACTAAGAATAACAGTATTATTGATATTGATTACTCTGTAATATGAATATTGATTACTGCTGCCATGAGAGCAGCGCATAGTACACTAAAAATAACAGTATTATTGATATTGATTACTCAGTAATATGAATATTGATTACTGCTGCCCTAAGAGCAGCGCATATACACTAAAAATAACAGTATTATTGATATTGATTACTCAGTAATATGAATATTGATTACTGCTGCCCTAAGAGCAGCGCATAGTACATTAAAAATAACAGTATTATTGATATTGATTACTGCTGCCCTGAGAGCAGCGCATAGTACACTAAAAATAACAGTATTATTGATTACTCAGTAATATAAATATTGATTACTGCTGCCCTGAGAGCAGCGCATATAGACTAAAAATAACAGTATTATTGATATTGATTACTGCTGCCCTGAGAGCAGGGCATAGTACACTAAAAATAACAGTATTATTGATTACTCAGTAATATAAATATTGATTACTGCTGCCCTAAGAGCAGCGCATAGTACTCTAAAAATAACAGTATTATTGATATTGATTACTGTTGCCCTGAGAGCAGCGCATAGTACACTAAAAATAACAGTATTATTGATTACTCAGTAATATGAATATTGATTACTGCTGCCCTGAGAGCAGCGCATAGTACACTAAAAATAACAGTATTATTGATATTGATTACTCAGTAATATGAATACTGATTACTGCTGCCCTAAGAGCAGCGCATATACACTAAAAATAACAGTATTATTGATATTGATTACTCAGTAATATGAATATTGATTACTGCTGCCCTGAGAGCAGCGCATAGTACACTAAAAATAACAGTATTATTGATATTGATTACTCAGTAATATGAATATTGATTACTGCTGCCCTAAGAGCAGCGCATATACACTAAAAATAACAGTATTATTGATATTGATTACTCAGTAATATGAATATTGATTACTGCTGCCCTAAGAGGAGCGCATAGTACACTAAAAATAACAGTATTATTGATTACTCAGTAATATGAATATTGATTACTGCTGCCCTGAGAGCAGCGCATAGTACACTAAAAATAACAGTATTATTGATATTGATTACTGCTGCCCTGAGAGCAGCGCCTAGTACACTAAAAATAACAGTATTATTGATATTGATTACTGCTGCCCTGAGAGCAGCGCATAGTACACTAAAAATAACAGTATTATTGATATTGATTACTCAGTAATATGAATATTGATTACTGCTGCCCTGAGAGCAGCACATAGTACACTAAAAATAACAGTATTATTGATATTGATTACTCAGTAATATGAATATTGATTACTGCTGCCCTGAGAGCAGCACATAGTACACTAAAAATAACAGTATTATTGATATTGATTACTCAGTAATATGAATATTGATTACTGCTGCCCTAAGAGCAGCGCATATACACTAAAAATAACAGTATTATTGATATTGATTACTTAGTAATATGAATATTGATTACTGCTGCCCTGAGAGCAGCGCATATACACTAAAAATAACAGTACTGATTTTGATTACTCACTAATATGAATATTGATTACTGCTGCCCTGAGAGCAGCGCATATACACTAAAAATAACAGTATTATTGATTTTGATTACTCAGTAATATGAATATTGATTACTGCTGCCCTGAGAGCAGCGCATAGTACACTAAAAATAACAGTATTATTGATATTGATTACTGCTGCCCTGAGAGCAGCGCATAGTACACTAAAAATAACAGTATTATTGATATTGATTACTGCTGCCGAGAGCAGCGCATAGTACACTAAAAATAACAGTATTATTGATATTGATTACTCAGTAATATGAATATTGATTACTGCTGCCCTAAGAGCAGCGCATAGTACACTAAAAATAACAGTATTATTGATATTGATTACTGCTGCCCTGAGAGCAGCGCATAGTACACTAAAAATAACAGCATTATTGATATTGATTACTCAGTAATATGAATATTGATTACTGCTGCCCTGAGAGCAGCGCATAGTACACTAAAAATAACAGTATTATTGATATTGATTACTCAGTAATATGAATATTGATTACTGCTGCCCTGAGAGCAGCGTATATACACTAAAAATAACAGTATTATTGATATTGATTACTTAGTAATATGAATATTGATTACTGCTGCCCTGAGAGCAGCGCATATACACTAAAAATAACAGTACTGATTTTGATTACTCACTAATATGAATATTGATTACTGCTGCCCTGAGAGCAGCGCATATACACTAAAAATAACAGTATTATTGATTTTGATTACTCAGTAATATGAATATTGATTACTGCTGCCCTGAGAGCAGCGCATAGTACACTAAAAATAACACTATTATTGATATTGATTACTGCTGCCCTGAGAGCAGCGCATAGTACACTAAAAATAACAGTATTTTTGATATTGATTACTGCTGCCAAGAGCAGCGCATAGTACACTAAAAATAACAGTATTATTGATATTGATTACTCAGTAATATGAATATTGATTACTGCTGCCCTAAGAGCAGCGCATAGTACACTAAAAATAACAGTATTATTGATATTGATTACTGCTGCCCTGAGAGCAGCGCATAGTACACTAAAAATAACAGTATTATTGATATTGATTACTCAGTAATATGAATATTGATTACTGCTGCCCTGAGAGCAGCGCATAGTACACTAAAAATAACAGTATTATTGATATTGATTACTCAGTAATATGAATATTGATTACTGCTGCCCTGAGAGCAGCGCATATACACTAAAAATAACAGTATTATTGATATTGATTACTTAGTAATATGAATATTGATTACTGCTGCCCTGAGAGCAGCGCATATACACTAAAAATAACAGTACTGATTTTGATTACTCACTAATATGAATATTGATTACTGCTGCCCTGAGAGCAGCGCATATACACTAAAAATAACAGTATTATTGATTTTGATTACTCAGTAATATGAATATTGATTACTGCTGCCCTGAGAGCAGCGCATAGTACACTAAAAATAACAGTATTATTGATATTGATTACTGCTGCCGAGAGCAGCGCATAGTACACTAAAAATAACAGTATTATTGATATTGATTACTGCTGCCCTGAGAGCAGCGCATAGTACACTAAAAATAACAGTATTATTGATATTGATTACT
Source organism: Cirrhinus molitorella (assembly GCA_033026305.1). NCBI lineage: Eukaryota > Metazoa > Chordata > Actinopteri > Cypriniformes > Cyprinidae > Cirrhinus > Cirrhinus molitorella. The sequence continues at coordinate 26,713,527 of CM065123.1, forward strand.
GCTGCCGAGAGCAGCGCATAGTACACTAAAAATAACAGTATTATTGATATTGATTACTCAGTAATATGAATATTGATTACTGCTGCCCTAAGAGCAGCGCATAGTACACTAAAAATAACAGTATTATTGATATTGATTACTGCTGCCCTGAGAGCAGCGCATAGTACACTAAAAATAACAGTATTATTGATTACTCAGTAATATGAATATTGATTACTGCTGCCCTGAGAGCAGCGCATAGTACACTAAAAATAACAGTATTATTGATTTTGATTACTCATTAATATGAATATTGATTACTGCTGCCCTAAGAGCAGCACATAGTACACTAAAAATAACAGTATTATTGATATTGATTACTTAGTAATATGAATATTGATTACTGCTGCCCTGAGAGCAGCGCATATACACTAAAAATAACAGTACTGATTTTGATTACTCACTAATATGAATATTGATTACTGCTGCCCTGAGAGCAGCGCATATACACTAAAAATAACAGTATTATTGATTTTGATTACTCAGTAATATGAATATTGATTACTGCTGCCCTGAGAGCAGCGCATAGTACACTAAAAATAACAGTATTATTGATATTGATTACTGCTGCCCTGAGAGCAGCGCATAGTACACTAAAAATAACAGTATTATTGATATTGATTACTCAGTAATATGAATATTGATTACTGCTGCCCTGAGAGCAGCGCATAGTACACTAAAAATAACAGTATTATTGATATTGATTACTCAGTAATATGAATATTGATTACTGCTGCCCTGAGAGCAGCGCATAGTACACTAAAAATAACAGTATTATTGATATTGATTACTCAGTAATATGAATATTGATTACTGCTGCCCTGAGAGCAGCACATAGTACACTAAAAATAACAGTATTATTGATATTGATTACTGCTGCCCTGAGAGCAGCGCATAGTACACTAAAAATAACAGTATTATTGATATTGATTACTGCTGCCCTGAGAGCAGCGCATAGTACACTAAAAATAACAGTACTGATTTTGATTACTCACTAATATGAATATTGATTACTGCTGCCCTGAGAGCAGCGCATATACACTAAAAATAACAGTATTATTGATTTTGATTACTCAGTAATATGAATATTGATTACTGCTGCCCTAAGAGCAGCGCATATACACTAAAAATAACAATATTATTGATATTGATTACTCAGTAATATGAATATTGATTACTGCTGCCCTGAGAGCAGCGCATAGTACACTAAAAATAACAGTATTATTGATATTGATTACTCAGTAATATGAATATTGATTACTGCTGCCCTAAGAGCAGCGCATATACACTAAAAATAACAGTATTATTGATATTGATTACTCAGTAATATGAATATTGATTACTGCTGCCCTGAGAGCAGCGCATAGTACACTAAAAATAACAGTATTATTGATATTGATTACTCTGTAATATGAATATTGATTACTGCTGCCATGAGAGCAGCGCATAGTACACTAAAAATAACAGTATTATTGATATTGATTACTCAGTAATATGAATATTGATTACTGCTGCCCTAAGAGCAGCGCATATACACTAAAAATAACAGTATTATTGATATTGATTACTCAGTAATATGAATATTGATTACTGCTGCCCTGAGAGCAGCGCATAGTACACTAAGAATAACAGTATTATTGATATTGATTACTCTGTAATATGAATATTGATTACTGCTGCCATGAGAGCAGCGCATAGTACACTAAAAATAACAGTATTATTGATATTGATTACTCAGTAATATGAATATTGATTACTGCTGCCCTAAGAGCAGCGCATATACACTAAAAATAACAGTATTATTGATATTGATTACTCAGTAATATGAATATTGATTACTGCTGCCCTAAGAGCAGCGCATAGTACATTAAAAATAACAGTATTATTGATATTGATTACTGCTGCCCTGAGAGCAGCGCATAGTACACTAAAAATAACAGTATTATTGATTACTCAGTAATATAAATATTGATTACTGCTGCCCTGAGAGCAGCGCATATAGACTAAAAATAACAGTATTATTGATATTGATTACTGCTGCCCTGAGAGCAGGGCATAGTACACTAAAAATAACAGTATTATTGATTACTCAGTAATATAAATATTGATTACTGCTGCCCTAAGAGCAGCGCATAGTACTCTAAAAATAACAGTATTATTGATATTGATTACTGTTGCCCTGAGAGCAGCGCATAGTACACTAAAAATAACAGTATTATTGATTACTCAGTAATATGAATATTGATTACTGCTGCCCTGAGAGCAGCGCATAGTACACTAAAAATAACAGTATTATTGATATTGATTACTCAGTAATATGAATACTGATTACTGCTGCCCTAAGAGCAGCGCATATACACTAAAAATAACAGTATTATTGATATTGATTACTCAGTAATATGAATATTGATTACTGCTGCCCTGAGAGCAGCGCATAGTACACTAAAAATAACAGTATTATTGATATTGATTACTCAGTAATATGAATATTGATTACTGCTGCCCTAAGAGCAGCGCATATACACTAAAAATAACAGTATTATTGATATTGATTACTCAGTAATATGAATATTGATTACTGCTGCCCTAAGAGGAGCGCATAGTACACTAAAAATAACAGTATTATTGATTACTCAGTAATATGAATATTGATTACTGCTGCCCTGAGAGCAGCGCATAGTACACTAAAAATAACAGTATTATTGATATTGATTACTGCTGCCCTGAGAGCAGCGCCTAGTACACTAAAAATAACAGTATTATTGATATTGATTACTGCTGCCCTGAGAGCAGCGCATAGTACACTAAAAATAACAGTATTATTGATATTGATTACTCAGTAATATGAATATTGATTACTGCTGCCCTGAGAGCAGCACATAGTACACTAAAAATAACAGTATTATTGATATTGATTACTCAGTAATATGAATATTGATTACTGCTGCCCTGAGAGCAGCGCATAGTACACCAAAAATAACAGTATTATTGATAGATTACTCAGTAATATGAATATTGATTACTGCTGCCCTGAGAGCAGCGCATAGTACACTAAAAATAACAGTATTATTGATATTGATTACTCAGTAATATGAATATTGATTACTGCTGCCCTGAGAGCAGCGCATAGTACACTAAAAATAACAGTATTATTGATATTGATTACTTAGTAATATAAATATTGATTACTGCTGCCCTGAGAGCAGCGTATAGTACACTAAAAATAACAGTACTGATTTTGATTACTCCGTAATATGAATATTGATTACTGCTGCCCTGAGAGCAGCGCATAGTACACTAAAAATAACAGTATTATTGATTTTGATTACTCAGTAATATGAATATTGATTACTGCTGCCCTAAGAGCAGCGCATATACACTAAAAATAACAGTATTATTGATATTGATTACTCAGTAATATGAATATTGATTACTGCTGCCCTAAGAGCAGCGCATAGTACACTAAAAATAACAGTATTATTGATATTGATTACTGCTGCACTGAGGGCAGCGCATAGTACACTCAAAATAACAGTATTATTGATTACTGAGTAATATGAATATTGATTACTGCTGCCCTGAGAGCAGCGCATAGTACACTAAAAATAACAGTATTATTGATATTGATTACTCAGTAATATGAATATTGATTACTGCTGCCCTGAGAGCAGCGCATAGTACACTAAAAATAACAGTATTATTGATTACTCAGTAATATAAATATTGATTACTGCTGCCCTGAGAGCAGCGCATATACACTAAAAATAACAGTATTATTGATATTGATTACTCAGTAATATGAATATTGATTACTGCTGCCCTGAGAGCAGCACATAGTACACTAAAAATAACAGTATTATTGATATTGATTACTCAGTAATATGAATATTGATTACTGCTGCCCTAAGAGCAGCGCATATACACTAAAAATAACAGTATTATTGATATTGATTACTTAGTAATATGAATATTGATTACTGCTGCCCTGAGAGCAGCGCATATACACTAAAAATAACAGTATTATTGATTTTGATTACTCAGTAATATGAATATTGATTACTGCTGCCCTAAGAGGAGCGCATAGTACACTAAAAATAACAGTATTATTGATTACTCAGTAATATGAATATTGATTACTGCTGCCCTGAGAGCAGCGCATAGTACACTAAAAATAACAGTATTATTGATATTGATTACTCAGTAATATGAATACTGATTACTGCTGCCCTAAGAGCAGCGCATAGTACACTAAAAATAACAGTATTATTGATATTGATTACTGCTGCCCTGAGAGCAGCGCATAGTACACTAAAAATAACAGTATTATTGATATTGATTATTGCTGCCCTGAGAGCAGCGCATAGTACACTAAAAATAACAGTATTATTGATATTGATTACTCAGTAATATGAATATTGATTACTGCTGCCCTGAGAGCAGCACATAGTACACTAAAAATAACAGTATTATTGATATTGATTACTCAGTAATATGAATATTGATTACTGCTGCCCTGAGAGCAGCGCATAGTACACCAAAAATAACAGTATTATTGATAGATTACTCAGTAATATGAATATTGATTACTGCTGCCCTGAGAGCAGCGCATAGTACACTAAAAATAACAGTATTATTGATATTGATTACTCAGTAATATGAATATTGATTACTGCTGCCCTGAGAGCAGCGCATAGTACACTAAAAATAACAGTATTATTGATATTGATTACTTAGTAATATAAATATTGATTACTGCTGCCCTGAGAGCAGCGTATAGTACACTAAAAATAACAGTACTGATTTTGATTACTCCGTAATATGAATATTGATTACTGCTGCCCTGAGAGCAGCGCATAGTACACTAAAAATAACAGTATTATTGATTTTGATTACTCAGTAATATGAATATTGATTACTGCTGCCCTAAGAGCAGCGCATAGTACACTAAAAATAACAGTATTATTGATATTGATTACTGCTGCCCTGAGAGCAGCGCATAGTACACTAAAAATAACAGCATTATTGATATTGATTACTCAGTAATATGAATATTGATTACTGCTGCCCTGAGAGCAGCGCATAGTACACTAAAAATAACAGTATTATTGATATTGATTACTCAGTAATATGAATATTGATTACTGCTGCCCTGAGAGCAGCGTATATACACTAAAAATAACAGTATTATTGATATTGATTACTTAGTAATATGAATATTGATTACTGCTGCCCTGAGAGCAGCGCATATACACTAAAAATAACAGTATTATTGATTTTGATTACTCAGTAATATGAATATTGATTACTGCTGCCCTGAGAGCAGCGCATATACACTAAAAATAACAGTATTATTGATTTTGATTACTCAGTAATATGAATATTGATTACTGCTGCCCTGAGAGCAGCGCATAGTACACTAAAAATAACACTATTATTGATATTGATTACTGCTGCCCTGAGAGCAGCGCATAGTACACTAAAAATAACAGTATTTTTGATATTGATTACTGCTGCCAAGAGCAGCGCATAGTACACTAAAAATAACAGTATTATTGATATTGATTACTCAGTAATATGAATATTGATTACTGCTGCCCTAAGAGCAGCGCATAGTACACTAAAAATAACAGTATTATTGATATTGATTACTGCTGCCCTGAGAGCAGCGCATAGTACACTAAAAATAACAGTATTATTGATATTGATTACTCAGTAATATGAATATTGATTACTGCTGCCCTGAGAGCAGCGCATAGTACACTAAAAATAACAGTATTATTGATATTGATTACTCAGTAATATGAATATTGATTACTGCTGCCCTGAGAGCAGCGCATATACACTAAAAATAACAGTATTATTGATATTGATTACTTAGTAATATGAATATTGATTACTGCTGCCCTGAGAGCAGCGCATATACACTAAAAATAACAGTACTGATTTTGATTACTCACTAATATGAATATTGATTACTGCTGCCCTGAGAGCAGCGCATATACACTAAAAATAACAGTATTATTGATTTTGATTACTCAGTAATATGAATATTGATTACTGCTGCCCTGAGAGCAGCGCATAGTACACTAAAAATAACAGTATTATTGATATTGATTACTGCTGCCGAGAGCAGCGCATAGTACACTAAAAATAACAGTATTATTGATATTGATTACTGCTGCCCTGAGAGCAGCGCATAGTACACTAAAAATAACAGTATTATTGATATTGATTACTGCTGCCGAGAGCAGCGCATAGTACACTAAAAATAACAGTATTATTGATATTGATTACTCAGTAATATGAATATTGATTACTGCTGCCCTAAGAGCAGCGCATAGTACACTAAAAATAACAGTATTATTGATATTGATTACTGCTGCCCTGAGAGCAGCGCATAGTACACTAAAAATAACAGTATTATTGATTACTCAGTAATATGAATATTGATTACTGCTGCCCTGAGAGCAGCGCATAGTACACTAAAAATAACAGTATTATTGATTTTGATTACTCATTAATATGAATATTGATTACTGCTGCCCTAAGAGCAGCACATAGTACACTAAAAATAACAGTATTATTGATATTGATTACTCAGTAATATGAATATTGATTTTTGCTGCCCTGAGAGCAGCGCATATACACTAAAAATAACAGTATTATTGATATTGATTACTTAGTAATATGAATATTGATTACTGCTGCCCTGAGAGCAGCGCATATACACTAAAAATAACAGTACTGATTTTGATTACTCACTAATATGAATATTGATTACTGCTGCCCTGAGAGCAGCGCATATACACTAAAAATAACAGTATTATTGATTTTGATTACTCAGTAATATGAATATTGATTACTGCTGCCCTGAGAGCAGCGCATAGTACACTAAAAATAACAGTATTATTGATATTGATTACTGCTGCCCTGAGAGCAGCGCATAGTACACTAAAAATAACAGTATTATTGATATTGATTACTCAGTAATATGAATATTGATTACTGCTGCCCTGAGAGCAGCGCATAGTACACTAAAAATAACAGTATTATTGATATTGATTACTCAGTAATATGAATATTGATTACTGCTGCCCTAAGAGCAGCGCATATACATTAAAAATAACAGTATTATTGATATTGATTACTCAGTAATATGAATATTGATTACTGCTGTCCTGAGAGCAGCGCATAGTACATTAAAAATAACAGTATTATTGATATTGATTACTCTGTAATATGAATATTGATTACTGCTGCCATGAGAGCAGCGCATAGTACACTAAAAATAACAGTATTATTGATATTGATTACTCAGTAATATGAATATTGATTACTGCTGCCCTAAGAGCAGTGCATATACACTAAAAATAACAGTATTATTGATATTGATTACTCAGTAATATGAATATTGATTACTGCTGCCCTAAGAGCAGCGCATAGTACACTAAAAATAACAGTATTATTGATTACTCAGTAATATGAATATTGATTACTGCTGCCCTGAGAGCAGCGCATAGTACACTAAAAATAACAGTATTATTGATATTGATTACTCAGTAATATGAATATTGATTACTGCTGCCCTGAGAGCAGCACATAGTACACTAAAAATAACAGTATTATTGATATTGATTACTGCTGCCCTGAGAGCAGCGCATAGTACACTAAAAATAACAGTATTATTGATATTGATTACTGCTGCCCTGAGAGCAGCGCATAGTACACTAAAAATAACAGTACTGATTTTGATTACTCACTAATATGAATATTGATTACTGCTGCCCTGAGAGCAGCGCATATACACTAAAAATAACAGTATTATTGATTTTGATTACTCAGTAATATGAATATTGATTACTGCTGCCCTAAGAGCAGCGCATATACACTAAAAATAACAATATTATTGATATTGATTACTCAGTAATATGAATATTGATTACTGCTGCCCTGAGAGCAGCGCATAGTACACTAAAAATAACAGTATTATTGATATTGATTACTCAGTAATATGAATATTGATTACTGCTGCCCTAAGAGCAGCGCATATACACTAAAAATAACAGTATTATTGATATTGATTACTCAGTAATATGAATATTGATTACTGCTGCCCTGAGAGCAGCGCATAGTACACTAAAAATAACAGTATTATTGATATTGATTACTCTGTAATATGAATATTGATTACTGCTGCCATGAGAGCAGCGCATAGTACACTAAAAATAACAGTATTATTGATATTGATTACTCAGTAATATGAATATTGATTACTGCTGCCCTAAGAGCAGCGCATATACACTAAAAATAACAGTATTATTGATATTGATTACTCAGTAATATGAATATTGATTACTGCTGCCCTAAGAGCAGCGCATAGTACATTAAAAATAACAGTATTATTGATATTGATTACTGCTGCCCTGAGAGCAGCGCATAGTACACTAAAAATAACAGTATTATTGATTACTCAGTAATATAAATATTGATTACTGCTGCCCTGAGAGCAGCGCATATAGACTAAAAATAACAGTATTATTGATATTGATTACTGCTGCCCTGAGAGCAGGGCATAGTACACTAAAAATAACAGTATTATTGATTACTCAGTAATATAAATATTGATTACTGCTGCCCTAAGAGCAGCGCATAGTACTCTAAAAATAACAGTATTATTGATATTGATTACTGCTGCCCTGAGAGCAGCGCATAGTACACTAAAAATAACAGTATTATTGATTACTCAGTAATATGAATATTGATTACTGCTGCCCTGAGAGCAGCGCATAGTACACTAAAAATAACAGTATTATTGATATTGATTACTCAGTAATATGAATACTGATTACTGCTGCCCTAAGAGCAGCGCATATACACTAAAAATAACAGTATTATTGATATTGATTACTCAGTAATATGAATATTGATTACTGCTGCCCTGAGAGCAGCGCATAGTACACTAAAAATAACAGTATTATTGATATTGATTACTCAGTAATATGAATATTGATTACTGCTGCCCTAAGAGCAGCGCATATACACTAAAAATAACAGTATTATTGATATTGATTACTCAGTAATATGAATATTGATTACTGCTGCCCTAAGAGGAGCGCATAGTACACTAAAAATAACAGTATTATTGATATTGATTACTGCTGCCCTGAGAGCAGCGCATAGTACACTAAAAATAACAGTATTATTGATATTGATTACTGCTGCCCTGAGAGCAGCGCATAGTACACTAAAAATAACAGTATTATTGATATTGATTACTCAGTAATATGAATATTGATTACTGCTGCCCTGAGAGCAGCACATAGTACACTAAAAATAACAGTATTATTGATATTGATTACTCAGTAATATGAATATTGATTACTGCTGCCCTGAGAGCAGCGCATAGTACACCAAAAATAACAGTATTATTGATAGATTACTCAGTAATATGAATATTGATTACTGCTGCCCTGAGAGCAGCGCATAGTACACTAAAAATAACAGTATTATTGATATTGATTACTCAGTAATATGAATATTGATTACTGCTGCCCTGAGAGCAGCGCATAGTACACTAAAAATAACAGTATTATTGATATTGATTACTTAGTAATATAAATATTGATTACTGCTGCCCTGAGAGCAGCGTATAGTACACTAAAAATAACAGTACTGATTTTGATTACTCCGTAATATGAATATTGATTACTGCTGCCCTGAGAGCAGCGCATAGTACACTAAAAATAACAGTATTATTGATTTTGATTACTCAGTAATATGAATATTGATTACTGCTGCCCTAAGAGCAGCGCATATACACTAAAAATAACAGTATTATTGATATTGATTACTCAGTAATATGAATATTGATTACTGCTGCCCTAAGAGCAGCGCATAGTACACTAAAAATAACAGTATTATTGATATTGATTACTGCTGCACTGAGGGCAGCGCATAGTACACTCAAAATAACAGTATTATTGATTACTCAGTAATATGAATATTGATTACTGCTGCCCTGAGAGCAGCGCATAGTACACTAAAAATAACAGTATTATTGATATTGATTACTCAGTAATATGAATATTGATTACTGCTGCCCTGAGAGCAGCGCATAGTACACTAAAAATAACAGTATTATTGATTACTCAGTAATATAAATATTGATTACTGCTGCCCTGAGAGCAGCGCATATACACTAAAAATAACAGCATTATTGATATTGATTACTCAGTAATATGAATATTGATTACTGCTGCCCTGAGAGCAGCACATAGTACACTAAAAATAACAGTATTATTGATATTGATTACTCAGTAATATGAATATTGATTACTGCTGCCCTAAGAGCAGCGCATATACACTAAAAATAACAGTATTATTGATATTGATTACTTAGTAATATGAATATTGATTACTGCTGCCCTGAGAGCAGCGCATATACACTAAAAATAACAGTACTGATTTTGATTACTCACTAATATGAATATTGATTACTGCTGCCCTGAGAGCAGCGCATATACACTAAAAATAACAGTATTATTGATTTTGATTACTCAGTAATATGAATATTGATTACTGCTGCCCTGAGAGCAGCGCATATAGACTAAAAATAACAGTATTATTGATATTGATTACTGCTGCCCTGAGAGCAGGGCATAGTACACTAAAAATAACAGTATTATTGATTACTCAGTAATATAAATATTGATTACTGCTGCCCTAAGAGCAGCGCATAGTACTCTAAAAATAACAGTGTTATTGATATTGATTACTGCTGCCCTGAGAGCAGCGCATAGTACACTAAAAATAACAGTATTATTGATTACTCAGTAATATGAATATTGATTACTGCTGCCCTGAGAGCAGCGCATAGTACACTAAAAATAACAGTATTATTGATATTGATTACTCAGTAATATGAATACTGATTACTGCTGCCCTAAGAGCAGCGCATATACACTAAAAATAACAGTATTATTGATATTGATTACTCAGTAATATGAATATTGATTACTGCTGCCCTGAGAGCAGCGCATAGTACACTAAAAATAACAGTATTATTGATATTGATTACTCAGTAATATGAATATTGATTACTGCTGCCCTAAGAGCAGCGCATATACACTAAAAATAACAGTATTATTGATATTGATTACTCAGTAATATGAATATTGATTACTGCTGCCCTAAGAGGAGCGCATAGTACACTAAAAATAACAGTATTATTGATTACTCAGTAATATGAATATTGATTACTGCTGCCCTGAGAGCAGCGCATAGTACACTAAAAATAACAGTATTATTGATATTGATTACTCAGTAATATGAATACTGATTACTGCTGCCCTAAGAGCAGCGCATAGTACACTAAAAATAACAGTATTATTGATATTGATTACTGCTGCCCTGAGAGCAGCGCATAGTACACTAAAAATAACAGTATTATTGATATTGATTACTGCTGCACTGAGGGCAGCGCATAGTACACTCAAAATAACAGTATTATTGATTACTCAGTAATATGAATATTGATTACTGCTGCCCTAAGAGCAGCGCATAGTACACTAAAAATAACAGTATTATTGATATTGATTACTCAGTAATATGAATATTGATTACTGCTGCCCTGAGAGCAGCGCATAGTACACTAAAAATAACAGTATTATTGATTACTCAGTAATATAAATATTGATTACTGCTGCCCTGAGAGCAGCGCATATAAACTAAAAATAACAGTATTATTGATATTGATTACTCAGTAATATGAATATTGATTACTGCTGCCCTGAGAGCAGCACATAGTACACTAAAAATAACAGTATTATTGATATTGATTACTCAGTAATATGAATATTGATTACTGCTGCCCTAAGAGCAGCGCATATACACTAAAAATAACAGTATTATTGATATTGATTACTTAGTAATATGAATATTGATTACTGCTGCCCTGAGAGCAGCGCATATACACTAAAAATAACAGTACTGATTTTGATTACTCACTAATATGAATATTGATTACTGCTGCCCTGAGAGCAGCGCATATACACTAAAAATAACAGTATTATTGATTTTGATTACTCAGTAATATGAATATTGATTACTGCTGCCCTGAGAGCAGCGCATAGTACACTAAAAATAACAGTATTATTGATATTGATTACTGCTGCCCTGAGAGCAGCGCATAGTACACTAAAAATAACAGTATTATTGATATTGATTACTGCTGCCGAGAGCAGCGCATAGTACACTAAAAATAACAGTATTATTGATATTGATTACTCAGTAATATGAATATTGATTACTGCTGCCCTAAGAGCAGCGCATAGTACACTAAAAATAACAGTATTATTGATATTGATTACTGCTGCCCTGAGAGCAGCGCATAGTACACTAAAAATAACAGCATTATTGATATTGATTACTCAGTAATATGAATATTGATTACTGCTGCCCTGAGAGCAGCGCATAGTACACTAAAAATAACAGTATTATTGATATTGATTACTCAGTAATATGAATATTGATTACTGCTGCCCTGAGAGCAGCGTATATACACTAAAAATAACAGTATTATTGATATTGATTACTTAGTAATATGAATATTGATTACTGCTGCCCTGAGAGCAGCGCATATACACTAAAAATAACAGTACTGATTTTGATTACTCACTAATATGAATATTGATTACTGCTGCCCTGAGAGCAGCGCATATACACTAAAAATAACAGTATTATTGATTTTGATTACTCAGTAATATGAATATTGATTACTGCTGCCCTGAGAGCAGCGCATAGTACACTAAAAATAACACTATTATTGATATTGATTACTGCTGCCCTGAGAGCAGCGCATAGTACACTAAAAATAACAGTATTTTTGATATTGATTACTGCTGCCAAGAGCAGCGCATAGTACACTAAAAATAACAGTATTATTGATATTGATTACTCAGTAATATGAATATTGATTACTGCTGCCCTAAGAGCAGCGCATAGTACACTAAAAATAACAGTATTATTGATATTGATTACTGCTGCCCTGAGAGCAGCGCATAGTACACTAAAAATAACAGTATTATTGATATTGATTACTCAGTAATATGAATATTGATTACTGCTGCCCTGAGAGCAGCGCATAGTACACTAAAAATAACAGTATTATTGATATTGATTACTCAGTAATATGAATATTGATTACTGCTGCCCTGAGAGCAGCGCATATACACTAAAAATAACAGTATTATTGATATTGATTACTTAGTAATATGAATATTGATTACTGCTGCCCTGAGAGCAGCGCATATACACTAAAAATAACAGTACTGATTTTGATTACTCACTAATATGAATATTGATTACTGCTGCCCTGAGAGCAGCGCATATACACTAAAAATAACAGTATTATTGATTTTGATTACTCAGTAATATGAATATTGATTACTGCTGCCCTGAGAGCAGCGCATAGTACACTAAAAATAACAGTATTATTGATATTGATTACTGCTGCCGAGAGCAGCGCATAGTACACTAAAAATAACAGTATTATTGATATTGATTACTGCTGCCCTGAGAGCAGCGCATAGTACACTAAAAATAACAGTATTATTGATATTGATTACTGCTGCCGAGAGCAGCGCATAGTACACTAAAAATAACAGTATTATTGATATTGATTACTCAGTAATATGAATATTGATTACTGCTGCCCTAAGAGCAGCGCATAGTACACTAAAAATAACAGTATTATTGATATTGATTACTGCTGCCCTGAGAGCAGCGCATAGTACACTAAAAATAACAGTATTATTGATTACTCAGTAATATGAATATTGATTACTGCTGCCCTGAGAGCAGCGCATAGTACACTAAAAATAACAGTATTATTGATTTTGATTACTCATTAATATGAATATTGATTACTGCTGCCCTAAGAGCAGCACATAGTACACTAAAAATAACAGTATTATTGATATTGATTACTCAGTAATATGAATATTGATTTTTGCTGCCCTGAGAGCAGCGCATATACACTAAAAATAACAGTATTATTGATATTGATTACTTAGTAATATGAATATTGATTACTGCTGCCCTGAGAGCAGCGCATATACACTAAAAATAACAGTACTGATTTTGATTACTCACTAATATGAATATTGATTACTGCTGCCCTGAGAGCAGCGCATATACACTAAAAATAACAGTATTATTGATTTTGATTACTCAGTAATATGAATATTGATTACTGCTGCCCTGAGAGCAGCGCATAGTACACTAAAAATAACAGTATTATTGATATTGATTACTGCTGCCCTGAGAGCAGCGCATAGTACACTAAAAATAACAGTATTATTGATATTGATTACTCAGTAATATGAATATTGATTACTGCTGCCCTGAGAGCAGCGCATAGTACACTAAAAATAACAGTATTATTGATATTGATTACTCAGTAATATGAATATTGATTACTGCTGCCCTGAGAGCAGCGCATAGTACACTAAAAATAACAGTATTATTGATATTGATTACTCAGTAATATGAATATTGATTACTGCTGCCCTGAGAGCAGCACATAGTACACTAAAAATAACAGTATTATTGATATTGATTACTGCTGCCCTGAGAGCAGCGCATAGTACACTAAAAATAACAGTATTATTGATATTGATTACTGCTGCCCTGAGAGCAGCGCATAGTACACTAAAAATAACAGTACTGATTTTGATTACTCACTAATATGAATATTGATTACTGCTGCCCTGAGAGCAGCGCATATACACTAAAAATAACAGTATTATTGATTTTGATTACTCAGTAATATGAATATTGATTACTGCTGCCCTAAGAGCAGCGCATATACACTAAAAATAACAATATTATTGATATTGATTACTCAGTAATATGAATATTGATTACTGCTGCCCTGAGAGCAGCGCATAGTACACTAAAAATAACAGTATTATTGATATTGATTACTCAGTAATATGAATATTGATTACTGCTGCCCTAAGAGCAGCGCATATACACTAAAAATAACAGTATTATTGATATTGATTACTCAGTAATATGAATATTGATTACTGCTGCCCTGAGAGCAGCGCATAGTACACTAAAAATAACAGTATTATTGATATTGATTACTCTGTAATATGAATATTGATTACTGCTGCCATGAGAGCAGCGCATAGTACACTAAAAATAACAGTATTATTGATATTGATTACTCAGTAATATGAATATTGATTACTGCTGCCCTAAGAGCAGCGCATATACACTAAAAATAACAGTATTATTGATATTGATTACTCAGTAATATGAATATTGATTACTGCTGCCCTGAGAGCAGCGCATAGTACACTAAGAATAACAGTATTATTGATATTGATTACTCTGTAATATGAATATTGATTACTGCTGCCATGAGAGCAGCGCATAGTACACTAAAAATAACAGTATTATTGATATTGATTACTCAGTAATATGAATATTGATTACTGCTGCCCTAAGAGCAGCGCATATACACTAAAAATAACAGTATTATTGATATTGATTACTCAGTAATATGAATATTGATTACTGCTGCCCTAAGAGCAGCGCATAGTACATTAAAAATAACAGTATTATTGATATTGATTACTGCTGCCCTGAGAGCAGCGCATAGTACACTAAAAATAACAGTATTATTGATTACTCAGTAATATAAATATTGATTACTGCTGCCCTGAGAGCAGCGCATATAGACTAAAAATAACAGTATTATTGATATTGATTACTGCTGCCCTGAGAGCAGGGCATAGTACACTAAAAATAACAGTATTATTGATTACTCAGTAATATAAATATTGATTACTGCTGCCCTAAGAGCAGCGCATAGTACTCTAAAAATAACAGTATTATTGATATTGATTACTGTTGCCCTGAGAGCAGCGCATAGTACACTAAAAATAACAGTATTATTGATTACTCAGTAATATGAATATTGATTACTGCTGCCCTGAGAGCAGCGCATAGTACACTAAAAATAACAGTATTATTGATATTGATTACTCAGTAATATGAATACTGATTACTGCTGCCCTAAGAGCAGCGCATATACACTAAAAATAACAGTATTATTGATATTGATTACTCAGTAATATGAATATTGATTACTGCTGCCCTGAGAGCAGCGCATAGTACACTAAAAATAACAGTATTATTGATATTGATTACTCAGTAATATGAATATTGATTACTGCTGCCCTAAGAGCAGCGCATATACACTAAAAATAACAGTATTATTGATATTGATTACTCAGTAATATGAATATTGATTACTGCTGCCCTAAGAGGAGCGCATAGTACACTAAAAATAACAGTATTATTGATTACTCAGTAATATGAATATTGATTACTGCTGCCCTGAGAGCAGCGCATAGTACACTAAAAATAACAGTATTATTGATATTGATTACTGCTGCCCTGAGAGCAGCGCCTAGTACACTAAAAATAACAGTATTATTGATATTGATTACTGCTGCCCTGAGAGCAGCGCATAGTACACTAAAAATAACAGTATTATTGATATTGATTACTCAGTAATATGAATATTGATTACTGCTGCCCTGAGAGCAGCACATAGTACACTAAAAATAACAGTATTATTGATATTGATTACTCAGTAATATGAATATTGATTACTGCTGCCCTGAGAGCAGCGCATAGTACACCAAAAATAACAGTATTATTGATAGATTACTCAGTAATATGAATATTGATTACTGCTGCCCTGAGAGCAGCGCATAGTACACTAAAAATAACAGTATTATTGATATTGATTACTCAGTAATATGAATATTGATTACTGCTGCCCTGAGAGCAGCGCATAGTACACTAAAAATAACAGTATTATTGATATTGATTACTTAGTAATATAAATATTGATTACTGCTGCCCTGAGAGCAGCGTATAGTACACTAAAAATAACAGTACTGATTTTGATTACTCCGTAATATGAATATTGATTACTGCTGCCCTGAGAGCAGCGCATAGTACACTAAAAATAACAGTATTATTGATTTTGATTACTCAGTAATATGAATATTGATTACTGCTGCCCTAAGAGCAGCGCATATACACTAAAAATAACAGTATTATTGATATTGATTACTCAGTAATATGAATATTGATTACTGCTGCCCTAAGAGCAGCGCATAGTACACTAAAAATAACAGTATTATTGATATTGATTACTGCTGCACTGAGGGCAGCGCATAGTACACTCAAAATAACAGTATTATTGATTACTGAGTAATATGAATATTGATTACTGCTGCCCTGAGAGCAGCGCATAGTACACTAAAAATAACAGTATTATTGATATTGATTACTCAGTAATATGAATATTGATTACTGCTGCCCTGAGAGCAGCGCATAGTACACTAAAAATAACAGTATTATTGATTACTCAGTAATATAAATATTGATTACTGCTGCCCTGAGAGCAGCGCATATACACTAAAAATAACAGTATTATTGATATTGATTACTCAGTAATATGAATATTGATTACTGCTGCCCTGAGAGCAGCACATAGTACACTAAAAATAACAGTATTATTGATATTGATTACTCAGTAATATGAATATTGATTACTGCTGCCCTAAGAGCAGCGCATATACACTAAAAATAACAGTATTATTGATATTGATTACTTAGTAATATGAATATTGATTACTGCTGCCCTGAGAGCAGCGCATATACACTAAAAATAACAGTACTGATTTTGATTACTCACTAATATGAATATTGATTACTGCTGCCCTGAGAGCAGCGCATATACACTAAAAATAACAGTATTATTGATTTTGATTACTCAGTAATATGAATATTGATTACTGCTGCCCTGAGAGCAGCGCATATAGACTAAAAATAACAGTATTATTGATATTGATTACTGCTGCCCTGAGAGCAGGGCATAGTACACTAAAAATAACAGTATTATTGATTACTCAGTAATATAAATATTGATTACTGCTGCCCTAAGAGCAGCGCATAGTACTCTAAAAATAACAGTGTTATTGATATTGATTACTGCTGCCCTGAGAGCAGCGCATAGTACACTAAAAATAACAGTATTATTGATTACTCAGTAATATGAATATTGATTACTGCTGCCCTGAGAGCAGCGCATAGTACACTAAAAATAACAGTATTATTGATATTGATTACTCAGTAATATGAATACTGATTACTGCTGCCCTAAGAGCAGCGCATATACACTAAAAATAACAGTATTATTGATATTGATTACTCAGTAATATGAATATTGATTACTGCTGCCCTGAGAGCAGCGCATAGTACACTAAAAATAACAGTATTATTGATATTGATTACTCAGTAATATGAATATTGATTACTGCTGCCCTAAGAGCAGCGCATATACACTAAAAATAACAGTATTATTGATATTGATTACTCAGTAATATGAATATTGATTACTGCTGCCCTAAGAGGAGCGCATAGTACACTAAAAATAACAGTATTATTGATTACTCAGTAATATGAATATTGATTACTGCTGCCCTGAGAGCAGCGCATAGTACACTAAAAATAACAGTATTATTGATATTGATTACTCAGTAATATGAATACTGATTACTGCTGCCCTAAGAGCAGCGCATAGTACACTAAAAATAACAGTATTATTGATATTGATTACTGCTGCCCTGAGAGCAGCGCATAGTACACTAAAAATAACAGTATTATTGATATTGATTACTGCTGCACTGAGGGCAGCGCATAGTACACTCAAAATAACAGTATTATTGATTACTCAGTAATATGAATATTGATTACTGCTGCCCTGAGAGCAGCGCATAGTACACTAAAAATAACAGTATTATTGATATTGATTACTCAGTAATATGAATATTGATTACTGCTGCCCTGAGAGCAGCGCATAGTACACTAAAAATAACAGTATTATTGATTACTCAGTAATATAAATATTGATTACTGCTGCCCTGAGAGCAGCGCATATAAACTAAAAATAACAGTATTATTGATATTGATTACTCAGTAATATGAATATTGATTACTGCTGCCCTGAGAGCAGCACATAGTACACTAAAAATAACAGTATTATTGATATTGATTACTCAGTAATATGAATATTGATTACTGCTGCCCTAAGAGCAGCGCATATACACTAAAAATAACAGTATTATTGATATTGATTACTTAGTAATATGAATATTGATTACTGCTGCCCTGAGAGCAGCGCATATACACTAAAAATAACAGTACTGATTTTGATTACTCACTAATATGAATATTGATTACTGCTGCCCTGAGAGCAGCGCATATACACTAAAAATAACAGTATTATTGATTTTGATTACTCAGTAATATGAATATTGATTACTGCTGCCCTGAGAGCAGCGCATAGTACACTAAAAATAACAGTATTATTGATATTGATTACTGCTGCCCTGAGAGCAGCGCATAGTACACTAAAAATAACAGTATTATTGATATTGATTACTGCTGCCGAGAGCAGCGCATAGTACACTAAAAATAACAGTATTATTGATATTGATTACTCAGTAATATGAATATTGATTACTGCTGCCCTAAGAGCAGCGCATAGTACACTAAAAATAACAGTATTATTGATATTGATTACTGCTGCCCTGAGAGCAGCGCATAGTACACTAAAAATAACAGCATTATTGATATTGATTACTCAGTAATATGAATATTGATTACTGCTGCCCTGAGAGCAGCGCATAGTACACTAAAAATAACAGTATTATTGATATTGATTACTCAGTAATATGAATATTGATTACTGCTGCCCTGAGAGCAGCGTATATACACTAAAAATAACAGTATTATTGATATTGATTACTTAGTAATATGAATATTGATTACTGCTGCCCTGAGAGCAGCGCATATACACTAAAAATAACAGTACTGATTTTGATTACTCACTAATATGAATATTGATTACTGCTGCCCTGAGAGCAGCGCATATACACTAAAAATAACAGTATTATTGATTTTGATTACTCAGTAATATGAATATTGATTACTGCTGCCCTGAGAGCAGCGCATAGTACACTAAAAATAACACTATTATTGATATTGATTACTGCTGCCCTGAGAGCAGCGCATAGTACACTAAAAATAACAGTATTTTTGATATTGATTACTGCTGCCAAGAGCAGCGCATAGTACACTAAAAATAACAGTATTATTGATATTGATTACTCAGTAATATGAATATTGATTACTGCTGCCCTAAGAGCAGCGCATAGTACACTAAAAATAACAGTATTATTGATATTGATTACTGCTGCCCTGAGAGCAGCGCATAGTACACTAAAAATAACAGTATTATTGATATTGATTACTCAGTAATATGAATATTGATTACTGCTGCCCTGAGAGCAGCGCATAGTACACTAAAAATAACAGTATTATTGATATTGATTACTCAGTAATATGAATATTGATTACTGCTGCCCTGAGAGCAGCGCATATACACTAAAAATAACAGTATTATTGATATTGATTACTTAGTAATATGAATATTGATTACTGCTGCCCTGAGAGCAGCGCATATACACTAAAAATAACAGTACTGATTTTGATTACTCACTAATATGAATATTGATTACTGCTGCCCTGAGAGCAGCGCATATACACTAAAAATAACAGTATTATTGATTTTGATTACTCAGTAATATGAATATTGATTACTGCTGCCCTGAGAGCAGCGCATAGTACACTAAAAATAACAGTATTATTGATATTGATTACTGCTGCCGAGAGCAGCGCATAGTACACTAAAAATAACAGTATTATTGATATTGATTACTGCTGCCCTGAGAGCAGCGCATAGTACACTAAAAATAACAGTATTATTGATATTGATTACTGCTGCCGAGAGCAGCGCATAGTACACTAAAAATAACAGTATTATTGATATTGATTACTCAGTAATATGAATATTGATTACTGCTGCCCTAAGAGCAGCGCATAGTACACTAAAAATAACAGTATTATTGATATTGATTACTGCTGCCCTGAGAGCAGCGCATAGTACACTAAAAATAACAGTATTATTGATTACTCAGTAATATGAATATTGATTACTGCTGCCCTGAGAGCAGCGCATAGTACACTAAAAATAACAGTATTATTGATTTTGATTACTCATTAATATGAATATTGATTACTGCTGCCCTAAGAGCAGCACATAGTACACTAAAAATAACAGTATTATTGATATTGATTACTCAGTAATATGAATATTGATTTTTGCTGCCCTGAGAGCAGCGCATATACACTAAAAATAACAGTATTATTGATATTGATTACTTAGTAATATGAATATTGATTACTGCTGCCCTGAGAGCAGCGCATATACACTAAAAATAACAGTATTATTGATTTTGATTACTCAGTAATATGAATATTGATTACTGCTGCCCTGAGAGCAGCGCATAGTACACTAAAAATAACAGTATTATTGATATTGATTACTGCTGCCCTGAGAGCAGCGCATAGTACACTAAAAATAACAGTATTATTGATATTGATTACTCAGTAATATGAATATTGATTACTGCTGCCCTGAGAGCAGCGCATAGTACACTAAAAATAACAGTATTATTGATATTGATTACTCAGTAATATGAATATTGATTACTGCTGCCCTAAGAGCAGCGCATATACATTAAAAATAACAGTATTATTGATATTGATTACTCAGTAATATGAATATTGATTACTGCTGTCCTGAGAGCAGCGCATAGTACATTAAAAATAACAGTATTATTGATATTGATTACTCTGTAATATGAATATTGATTACTGCTGCCATGAGAGCAGCGCATAGTACACTAAAAATAACAGTATTATTGATATTGATTACTCAGTAATATGAATATTGATTACTGCTGCCCTAAGAGCAGTGCATATACACTAAAAATAACAGTATTATTGATATTGATTACTCAGTAATATGAATACTGATTACTGCTGCCCTAAGAGCAGCGCATAGTACACTAAAAATAACAGTATTATTGATTACTCAGTAATATGAATATTGATTACTGCTGCCCTGAGAGCAGCGCATAGTACACTAAAAATAACAGTATTATTGATTACTCAGTAATATGAATACTGATTACTGCTGCCCTAAGAGCAGCGCATAGTACACTAAAAATAACAGTATTATTGATATTGATTACTGCTGCCCTGAGAGCAGCGCATAGTACACTAAAAATAACAGTATTATTGATTACTCAGTAATATAAATATTGATTACTGCTGCCCTGAGAGCAGCGCATATAGACTAAAAATAACAGTATTATTGATATTGATTACTGCTGCCCTGAGAGCAGGGCATAGTACACTAAAAATAACAGTATTATTGATTACTCAGTAATATAAATATTGATTACTGCTGCCCTAAGAGCAGCGCATAGTACACTAAAAATAACAGTATTATTGATATTGATTACTGCTGCCCTGAGAGCAGCGCATAGTACACTAAAAATAACAGTATTATTGATTACTCAGTAATATGAATATTGATTACTGCTGCCCTGAGAGCAGCGCATAGTACACTAAAAATAACAGTATTATTGATATTGATTACTCAGTAATATGAATACTGATTACTGCTGCCCTAAGAGCAGCGCATATACACTAAAAATAACAGTATTATTGATATTGATTACTCAGTAATATGAATATTGATTACTGCTGCCCTGAGAGCAGCGCATAGTACACTAAAAATAACAGTATTATTGATATTGATTACTCAGTAATATGAATATTGATTACTGCTGCCCTAAGAGCAGCGCATATACACTAAAAATAACAGTATTATTGATATTGATTACTCAGTAATATGAATATTGATTACTGCTGCCCTAAGAGCAGCGCATAGTACACTAAAAATAACAGTATTATTGATTACTCAGTAATATGAATATTGATTACTGCTGCCCTGAGAGCAGCGCATAGTACACTAAAAATAACAGTATTATTGATATTGATTACTCAGTAATATGAATACTGATTACTGCTGCCCTAAGAGCAGCGCATAGTACACTAAAAATAACAGTATTATTGATATTGATTACTGCTGCCCTGAGAGCAGCGCATAGTACACTAAAAATAACAGTATTATTGATTACTCAGTAATATAAATATTGATTACTGCTGCCCTGAGAGCAGCGCATATACACTAAAAATAACAGTATTATTGATATTGATTACTCAGTAATATGAATATTGATTACTGCTGCCCTGAGAGCAGCGCATAGTACACCAAAAATAAAAGTATTATTGATAGATTACTCAGTAATATGAATATTGATTACTGCTGCCCTGAGAGCAGCGCATATACACTAAAAATAACAGTATTATTGATATTGATTACTCAGTAATATGAATATTGATTACTGCTGCCCTAAGAGCAGCGCATATACACTAAAAATAACAGTATTATTGATATTGATTACTCAGTAATATGAATATTGATTACTGCTGCCCTAAGAGCAGCGCATAGTACACTAAAAATAACAGTATTATTGATTTTGATTACTCAGTAATATGAATATTGATTACTGCTGCCCTGAGAGCAGCGCATAGTACACTAAAAATAACAGTATTATTGATATTGATTATTGCTGCCCTGAGAGCAGCGCATAGTACACTAAAAATAACAGTATTATTGATATTGATTACTCAGTAATATGAATATTGATTACTGCTGCCCTAAGAGCAGCGCATATACACTAAAAATAACAGTATTATTGATATTGATTACTCAGTAATATGAATATTGATTACTGCTGTCCTGAGAGCAGCGCATAGTACATTAAAAATAACAGTATTATTGATATTGATTACTCTGTAATATGAATATTGATTACTGCTGCCATGAGAGCAGCGCATAGTACACTAAAAATAACAGTATTATTGATATTGATTACTCAGTAATATGAATATTGATTACTGCTGCCCTAAGAGCAGCGCATATACACTAAAAATAACAGTATTATTGATATTGATTACTCAGTAATATGAATATTGATTACTGCTGCCCTAAGAGGAGCGCATAGTACACTAAAAATAACAGTATTATTGATTACTCAGTAATATGAATATTGATTACTGCTGCCCTGAGAGCAGCGCATAGTACACTAAAAATAACAGTATTATTGATTACTCAGTAATATGAATACTGATTACTGCTGCCCTAAGAGCAGCGCATAGTACACTAAAAATAACAGTATTATTGATATTGATTACTGCTGCCCTGAGAGCAGCGCATAGTACACTAAAAATAACAGTATTATTGATATTGATTACTCAGTAATATGAATATTGATTACTGCTGCCCTGAGAGCAGCACATAGTACACTAAAAATAACAGTATTATTGATATTGATTACTCAGTAATATGAATATTGATTACTGCTGCCCTGAGAGCAGCGCATAGTACACCAAAAATAACAGTATTATTGATAGATTACTCAGTAATATGATTATTGATTACTGCTGCCCTGAGAGCAGCGCATAGTACACTAAAAATAACAGTATTATTGATATTGATTACTCAGTAATATGAATATTGATTACTGCTGCCCTGAGAGCAGCGCATAGTACACTAAAAATAACAGTATTATTGATATTGATTACTCAGTAATATGAATATTGATTACTGCTGCCCTAAGAGCAGCGCATAGTACACTAAAAATAACAGTATTATTGATTTTGATTACTCAGTAATATGAATATTGATTACTGCTGCCCTGAGAGCAGCGCATAGTACACTAAAAATAACAGTATTATTGATATTGATTATTGCTGCCCTGAGAGCAGCGCATAGTACACTAAAAATAACAGTATTATTGATATTGATTACTCAGTAATATGAATATTGATTACTGCTGCCCTAAGAGCAGCGCATATACACTAAAAATAACAGTATTATTGATATTGATTACTCAGTAATATGAATATTGATTACTGCTGTCCTGAGAGCAGCGCATAGTACATTAAAAATAACAGTATTATTGATATTGATTACTCTGTAATATGAATATTGATTACTGCTGCCATGAGAGCAGCGCATAGTACACTAAAAATAACAGTATTATTGATATTGATTACTCAGTAATATGAATATTGATTACTGCTGCCCTAAGAGCAGCGCATATACACTAAAAATAACAGTATTATTGATATTGATTACTCAGTAATATGAATATTGATTACTGCTGCCCTAAGAGGAGCGCATAGTACACTAAAAATAACAGTATTATTGATTACTCAGTAATATGAATATTGATTACTGCTGCCCTGAGAGCAGCGCATAGTACACTAAAAATAACAGTATTATTGATTACTCAGTAATATGAATACTGATTACTGCTGCCCTAAGAGCAGCGCATAGTACACTAAAAATAACAGTATTATTGATATTGATTACTGCTGCCCTGAGAGCAGCGCATAGTACACTAAAAATAACAGTATTATTGATATTGATTACTGCTGCCCTGAGAGCAGCGCATAGTACACTAAAAATAACAGTATTATTGATATTGATTACTCAGTAATATGAATATTGATTACTGCTGCCCTGAGAGCAGCACATAGTACACTAAAAATAACAGTATTATTGATATTGATTACTCAGTAATATGAATATTGATTACTGCTGCCCTGAGAGCAGCGCATAGTACACCAAAAATAACAGTATTATTGATAGATTACTCAGTAATATGATTATTGATTACTGCTGCCCTGAGAGCAGCGCATAGTACACTAAAAATAACAGTATTATTGATATTGATTACTCAGTAATATGAATATTGATTACTGCTGCCCTGAGAGCAGCGCATAGTACACTAAAAATAACAGTATTATTGATATTGATTACTTAGTAATATAAATATTGATTACTGCTGCCCTGAGAGCAGCGTATAGTACACTAAAAATAACAGTACTGATTTTGATTACTCCGTAATATGAATATTGATTACTGCTGCCCTGAGAGCAGCGCATAGTACACTAAAAATAACAGTATTATTGATTTTGATTACTCAGTAATATGAATATTGATTACTGCTGCCCTAAGAGCAGCGCATATACACTAAAAATAACAGTATTATTGATATTGATTACTCAGTAATATGAATATTGATTACTGCTGCCCTAAGAGCAGCGCATAGTACACTAAAAATAACAGTATTATTGATATTGATTACTGCTGCCCTGAGAGCAGCGCATAGTACACTAAAAATAACAGTATTATTGATTACTCAGTAATATGAATATTGATTACTGCTGCCCTGAGAGCAGCGCATAGTACACTAAAAATAACAGTATTATTGATATTGATTACTCAGTAATATGAATATTGATTACTGCTGCCCTGAGAGCAGCGCATAGTACACTAAAAATAACAGTATTATTGATTACTCAGTAATATAAATATTGATTACTGCTGCCCTGAGAGCAGCGCATATACACTAAAAATAACAGTATTATTGATATTGATTACTCAGTAATATGAATATTGATTACTGCTGCCCTGAGAGCAGCACATAGTACACTAAAAATAACAGTATTATTGATATTGATTACTCAGTAATATGAATATTGATTACTGCTGCCCTAAGAGCAGCGCATATACACTAAAAATAACAGTATTATTGATATTGATTACTTAGTAATATGAATATTGATTACTGCTGCCCTGAGAGCAGCGCATATACACTAAAAATAACAGTACTGATTTTGATTACTCACTAATATGAATATTGATTACTGCTGCCCTGAGAGCAGCGCATATACACTAAAAATAACAGTATTATTGATTTTGATTACTCAGTAATATGAATATTGATTACTGCTGCCCTGAGAGCAGCGCATAGTACACTAAAAATAACAGTATTATTGATATTGATTACTGCTGCCCTGAGAGCAGCGCATAGTACACTAAAAATAACAGTATTATTGATATTGATTACTGCTGCCGAGAGCAGCGCATAGTACACTAAAAATAACAGTATTATTGATATTGATTACTCAGTAATATGAATATTGATTACGGCTGCCCTAAGAGCAGCGCATAGTACACTAAAAATAACAGTATTATTGATATTGATTACTGCTGCCCTGAGAGCAGCGCATAGTACACTAAAAATAACAGCATTATTGATATCGATTACTCAGTAATATGAATATTGATTACTGCTGCCCTGAGAGCAGCGCATAGTACACTAAAAATAACAGTATTATTGATATTGATTACTCAGTAATATGAATATTGATTACTGCTGCCCTGAGAGCAGCGTATATACACTAAAAATAACAGTATTATTGATATTGATTACTTAGTAATATGAATATTGATTACTGCTGCCCTGAGAGCAGCGCATATACACTAAAAATAATAGTACTGATTTTGATTACTCACTAATATGAATATTGATTACTGCTGCCCTGAGAGCAGCGCATATACACTAAAAATAACAGTATTATTGATTTTGATTACTCAGTAATATGAATATTGATTACTGCTGCCCTGAGAGCAGCGCATAGTACACTAAAAATAACAGTATTATTGATATTGATTACTGCTGCCCTGAGAGCAGCGCATAGTACACTAAAAATAACAGTATTATTGATATTGCTTACTCAGTAATATGAATATTGATTACTCCTGCCCTGAGAGCAGCGCATAGTACACTAAAAATAACAGTAATGATATTGATTACTCAGTAATATGAATATTGATTACTGCTGCCCTAAGAGCAGCGCATATACACTAAAAATAACAGTATTATTGATATTGATTACTCAGTAATATGAATATTGATTACTGCTGCCCTAAGAGCAGCGCATAGTACACTAAAAATAACAGTATTATTGATATTGATTACTGCTGCCCTGAGAGCAGCGCATAGTACACTAAAAATAACAGTATTATTGATTACTCAGTAATATGAATATTGATTACTGCTGCCCTGAGAGCAGCGCATAGTACACTAAAAATAACAGTATTATTGATATTGATTACTTAGTAATATAAATATTGATTACTGCTGCCCTGAGAGCAGCGCATATACACTAAAAATAACAGTATTATTGATATTGATTACTCAGTAATATTAATATTGATTACTGCTGCCCTTAGAGCAGCGCATAGTACACTAAAATAACAGTATTATTGATATTGCTTACTCAGTAATATGAATATTGATTACTCCTGCCCTGAGAGCAGCGCATAGTACACTAAAAATAACAGTATTATTGATATTGATTACTCAGTAATATGAATATTGATTACTGCTGCCCTGAGAGCAGCGCATAGTACACTAGAAATAACAGTATTATTGATATTGATTACTCAGTAATATGAATATTGATTACTGCTGCCCTGAGAGCAGCGCATAGTACACTAGAAATAACAGTATTATTGATATTGATTACTCAGTAATATGAATATTGATTACTGCTGCCCTGAGAGCAGCGGATAGTACACTAGAAATAACAGTATTATTGATATTGATTACTGCTGCCCTGAGAGCAGCGCATAGTACACTAGAAATAACAGTATTATTTATATTGATTACTCAGTAATATGAATATTGATTCATATGTGTGTGTGTGTGTGTGTGTATGGGTGAAAGTGGGGGCTGCACCCCCCCCCCCCTCCCATGTGAAGCTTGGGTGACTGGTATAATGAATTACTCGGCCGCACAACTGATGGAATATGACAACCATAATACTCCATCATGTATATCAGTCATTAAAGAACTTGGACTTTTGCGGCGGCCCCGCTATATCCACAGAAGCTCTCAGCGAAAGTTTGTATATTCCCGGTCTGGTGGGGCCATCTCTTCTGTGTGGTCAGCTCAGCGCCGTGTCGCATCTCTTCCGCATCATCAGAGCACCAATACTTTGTGGATTATTAGCAGTGGAGATACGGAAACAGCGACTCACATGGAGATAGACGGACCATGGGGAGTGGATTTTAGCCTACTTCGGCCAGTACAGAGATTGTTTTATCTAATATTACAATTGAACTGTTTAATACACAATCTCTCACAAATAAATCTAGTTTTTTACATGATCACATTCAGGACAAAAGTCTTAATGTGTCTTACAGAAACCTGGCATCAACCAGAGGTTTTTTCTGTTTTAAATTAGACATGTCCCTCTGGCTACTGTTATTTCTTGTAGCTTGTAGCACTGGCCGTGGTGGTGGCCTGGCTGTCATCTACCGCAGTCACCTGGATCTGACCCTTTTGGCCCTTCCTGAGCTGTCCACCTTTGAATGTTTAGCATTTAACTGTAAGCCCCCTTTCACAATGACAGTATTAATATTTTCCGCCCACCTAAACGTAATGCATCCTTTATCTCGGAGTTGTACAATCTTCTTTTAACTTTCTGTGCAACTTCTTATAATATTGTAATACTTGGAGATTTTAATATTCATGTTAACAACCCCTCGTGTCATGTTGCTACAGAATTCCTGCAGTTGTTGGATTGCTTATACCTTAGACAACATGTTGATGTTCCCACAAACACGAAGGGGAACATTCTGGATCTGGTTATCACAGACTCTGCCCCTGTAAGTGCAACAATTGTGTATGATTTGGGGGTATCGGATCATAAGGTCATCTCCATTGAGCTGCCTTTTCTGTCTTCCTTTGTCAAGCCCAAATGTAAAATATGTTTTAGGAATCTGAAAAATGTTAATATAGAAGACTTGGCCTTAAGTCTTCAAAATCTCCATTCTGTAAATGTCTGATCAGTTACTGAATCTGTGGAATCTTATAATAAGTCACTGAGCAGTATTTTGGATCTCCATGCACCTATCGGAGTGAGGACTATTACATTCTCCCGCTCAGCCCCCTGGTTTACAAGTGACCTGCGGAAAATGAAAGCAGCTGGACGTGTTCTTGAGAGGTGGTATAACAATTCTGGACTAACTGTTCACAAGCTAGCCTATCGAGATCATCAAAAAGCTTATTTGAAGTCCATCAAAGAAGCACAGTCACAGTACTATTCAAATATAATTCAAAATAGTTCAGGAAATTCCAGGCATTTGTTCTCCACTATAAATTATCTCCTTAAACCTCAAACTGCTCCGCTCAAAGAAGATACAGAAGAGCAATGCAATAATTGTATGATCTTTTTTAAAACCAAAATTGCCAAAATTCGCTCCTCCTTTTCCTTTTCTGTTTCCCCTTCTTTGACTGCTCCAACTTCCTTAACTGCCCCAACTGTTGACCCACAGTTTGGTTCTTTGAGGCTGTTTTGCTGCTTCCCAGAAGTTAATCAGCCTGAGGATGAGGATATCATTAGGGATATGAGGTCCTGCTCCTGTGCTCTTGACCCCTTTCCTACACCTTTGTTGAAGGCAAATATTTCTGTCCTTAGTCCCCTTATCACTATGATAATAAACCAATCCCTTCAGGAGGCCCATGTATCATCTGCCTTAAAAACGGCTATAATCAAGCCATTACTTAAGAAACCCACCCTTGATCCTTAAATCCTCGATAATTACAGGCCTATATCCACCCTGCCATTTCTGTCTAAGGTTTTGGAGAAAGTAGTTGCCAGCCACCTCCACGACCACCTCAAACACAGCAACATTTTTGAAAAATTTCAGTCTGGTTTCTGTTCAGCTCATAGTACAGAAACCGCTCTAGTGAAAGTCACAAAAATGGGAAGCTCAAGGTCCTATTCACATGCTGTTGGATGTGGGGTTCCGCAGGGATCAGTACTCTGACCTATTTTATTTACCCTGTACATGCTTCCGCTTGGCAAAGTCATCAGGCGCTTTGGAATTTCCTTTCATTGTTACGCCGATGACACACAACTATATATGAAAATGGATACTCGCTCTTCGTCATTACCAACTTCACCATCATCATCATCATCATCAATAACTTCATCCACAATCACTGCCTGTCTGGAGGAGATAGGGACATGGATGAATCATAACTTCCTTCAGTTGAACAGTACAAAAACAGAAGCCATCCTCATTTGATCTCCGCATCAAATCAGAACATCCACTATAACCTGCATTACATTTTCTGGCCAGGACATTCCACTGTCACCAGTAGTCACCTATCTTGGTGTTGGGGTTGACCCTCATTTAACCTTTGAGGACCACATTAAACATCTCTGCAAGATATAATTTCTTCACCTCAGGAATATAGCCAGACTACGTCCAACACTAGCTCTACATGATGCTGAGAAACTCGTCCATGCCTTTATCGTTTCTAGGCTGGACTATTGCAGTGCTCTTCTCATCGGGATTCCTAGCAAGAGCATTCAGAAACTCCAGCATATACAAAACAGTGCTGCTAGGATCCTGATGAGAGTGCTTAAACATGAACACATTTACCCCAATACTTCAATCATTACACTGGCTACCCATCTCCGCCCGGATCGCATACAAAGTCACCCTTCTTACACATCAGTACATCCATGGCAATGCTTCTATTTACCTTAAAGAACTCCTTACATGCAGACCTCATCATGTTCATTGCTCTCCACAAACACCTATCATCTTCTTCCCCCTAGGACTAAGACCGTGCCTTTGGGAACCGTGCCTTTTGTGTTGCTGCTCCTCGCCTGTGGAATGCCCTCCCGGAACATCTGAGGGCTCCACAAATGACTGATGCTTTTAAAGGGGTCTAAAACGTACCTTTTTAAAAAGTCTTTTAATGTTTGATTGATTGATTGTAGCACTTTGAGATTTTCTTTAAATGTAAAGTGTGTTATAAATAAAATGTATTATTATTATTATTAGATTATTATTAGATTATTGTAATGCTTTATTGGGTTGTTGTTCTGCACGCTTAATAAACAAACTCGGCTGGTCCAAAATGCAGTAGCTAGAGTTCTTACTAGAACCAGAAAGTATGACCATATTAGCCTGGTTCTGTCAGCACTGCACTTGCTCCCTATTAAACATCGAATAGATTTTAAAATCTTGCTAATTACCTATAAAGCCCACAATGCTCCTATCACATTATAGTCCCTCACGTCCGCTGTGTTCTCAAAACTCTGACAATTCGATAATACCTATAACAGCTGGGCCTCCCTTTTGACACAGCTTACCCATTGGCGATATTTGTTCTTGATGAAAGTCATAGCAGAAAATCCTGATTTGCACAAATATGTTGAAACAAATGGTAAAAGTTAAAAGTAAAAGTAAAAATTTGGAACAGAGAGCCAGAAACCAGCCAGCCAGCTCGAATCACTCATGTGCTACGTCAGTGGGGATTGAACATCTGACAGAAAAAGTAGTACTTCCTCCCGCAAATCAAAAAGTCGTGATAGAACTCTGCCCTGAGACAGCCAGCGAACTTCGGTGTTCAGAAGCAGCTGTTTGTAATGCACTCCCAATTCATTGCATAAACTGTGGAAAAGACGCGCATTTAGAGGTCGTGCTTTTATCAGGTTGACAATTTTCACAGCTTTGTCAAGGACGCTCCGAAGATCACTGGCATCTTCTTGGCAGCTAAGGTTGCTGTTGAGCGGTTAACTTTGAGAACCAGCTTCTCTTGAAGATGAATAAGAACTTTTCAGCTTGATTTTTCAGACTGATTTGACCATAGTCAAGATTTCTCTCTTCTGTCATCATTACTAGTGACCAAAATGTTTTGCCTACACGTAAAGCAGTGTTGCTGTTGGGCAGTTATATAGTTGTGTAGTTGAGTTAGCAGGTTGGATTATTTATTTATTTATTTATTTATTTTCTGATTTAAGAAATTACACTGTACACTTGATTCAAATGTGGATGAATGAATACACTTTGATGTGTGTACACACTGCTGCAGCTGTGTGAGAACACTACCATGCTGTTTTGTGATGGTGGGTGAGAGTGTTAAATAAAGAAAATAGTTATGACTGTCCCAAAGTCATTTTTTTCCAAAAGATGTTCAGTTGTTTAATTTCTGTTTTTTTTTTACATTCTTGAAAGCTCTTTAATACACAGATATTACTAACCAGTCAATGTCTTCATAGGTTGCTTCAAAGGCATAAGTATTGCAAGTATAACATACAACAATGCAACAATAATGAAAACTATGCATTGACCGGAAATTTACTCATAATACTTAAGTACTTTTAAAAGCGAATACTTCTATACTTTCACTTAAGTAAAAATTAGCATTTGCAACTTTCACTTGTAGTGGAGTAACATTTGACCAGTGGTATCTATACTTTAAATAATGGATTTGTGTACTCTGTCCACCTCTGGTTATGTGTAAGCCAGGTTAAAGAGATGGGTCTTTAGTCTACATTTAAACTGACAGAGTGTGTCTGCCTCCCAAACAAAGTTAGGTAGATTGTTCCACACAGGGCAGGCAGGAACACAAATATAGCACAAATCAGGAGAACAGGAAGACATTCAACACCAGACAAAGCAAACAGAACAGAGCTTAAGTACTAAACTGAACGAAAGAAAAAACAAGACACACTGGAATTAATGAACACAATCAAACAAAAGGAAAACTAGGTCACAGAGCAACACATGGGGAGAAAAACAAACACAAAGTCCATGGGCATGACAGTAACCATGTGCAGGCCGATTTAAACTGGTGTGCTGATATTATTAATATTAACCTTACAAACTACAAATGAATTAGCAAGAAAACTAGAAAAACACACTGCTCTTTAAAAACTGCAGCTGTTTTCCTAGATAAAATAATTTTTCATCATTTTTTTTTTTTTAAATAATGTTTTATTTACTCTTTTTATGGTAAATTCATAAATCCTTGTTCTTTAGGACCTACTACTTACTCAATTGCTCAAGGTGAACAGTCTCCACATGGCTTGCTCGATATGGATGTTAAACAAGAAATACTTGGACTTAAGAGTATGCTTGGAGAGATTATGTCTAGAATGTCACAGTTAGCAGTTTCTTCTTAACATTCAGAATTATCTGAGTCTTTTGATGAGGATGCTTCTGATTATGATGAGAATGCTGTTGATAAACCACCTATTGTTCAAGAATTGTGTGCAGGTATTAAGAAAGCTGAACAGAAATCTACATGTAAGCAATGTAATTAATCAGCTGTTCCATCACCACTTCCATTGAGTATGCCTAGTTCTCTACCTCCTCCACCTTCTTCATTGTTACGTAGTCTACCTCAACATAGACATACACCTGATACATCACAACTACAATCAGGTACTATGACCCAATCTCCTGTAGTTCCAGTAGTTCCTAACCCTGTTAATTCCCATTCCCCTCAAATGCAAGCATTGTAGGTGTTGGTGCTACCAGCTTGCCAAGTAATTATTTCTCTTCATCTTTGGTTAATACTCAATTGCCTTCACAGATCACATCAGTACAGTTACCCTCTCAGCCTCAACCGATTCCTCATGTATCCTCAGTTAGGTCAATGTAGGTTACTATATGCAGCCAAATTCTGTAGGTTACTCAGAGAATCATGTTGTACAACAACTTCCTCCATTTGTTCAACCAATTGTTTCCACTACCCAGGCAACTGGAATTCCATTTTTTATTCTTACCCATACTCCCAGCAATATTATGCTTCACAACAAGCCACATCCTATCCTATTCCTTTCCGTTCCTGCTGAATGACAATCCTCAACAATTTGCAATGTTGCAGTTAGCTCTGACAAATCTGTTGTCACCCCATGAGTCAGAACATTACAAATGCCATATTTTGTTGGATCATTTAAAATGCCCCCTTGCTCACAATCTTGCTCTAGCTCATGCTAATGATCCTAAACCATATAGTATGGCTCTTTTTGAACTTCAACAAAAATATGGGCAACCCCATCAGCTAGTTTTGAGGGAAAGCAAAGCAATTCTAGCTCTTCCTAAGGTGAGGCCAGGTGACAGCAAAACATTTAAGAGTTTTGCAGTGAAAATATAGATGACATTAGCAGTCTTACAAGAAATAATACCCCGAATATTAAAAAAGTTTTGCTGTGTGAGGATGTCTAAAAGTCCTAGTTTTATATGTAAAGTTACACTGTTGGCAACTTCCACACCTATAATTCCCATCAGGAATGTTACTCAAAACATTATGATGTATCACAGGTCTCAAATCAGCTCTAACTAAAATATTACAGAGATTAGGTGTTTTTTTTGATGCACTACACAAGGTGGTTTTTCGAAACCTTTTTTTAAGATCAGGATCACTCTCTATAATATGCCAATATTTTAATAAAACATTACTAATATCTTTGGATACAGGTGAATACTGGATATAACAATTCGCACGGCGTTGCCCATTTATCTTTTGTTTCTTCACAAGACTTTCCTGTTGTGACATATCGCCATAGCGCCTCTTCCCCGAATCAATTCATTCTTCTCTATATGAACGTTCTCTAAACTTGTCTGATAAAATGCGGGATTGCTGTTGAAACTCTGTCTCTGTGCTACAAATGCGACGAATCCTACTGAATTGTGAAATCGGTAAAGACCGTTTCAATGACACAGGATGATAAGATTGTCCATGTAAGATAGTATTACGATCAGTATGTTTACGATACAATGTTGTTTCAAAACCCGATATAGATTGAATCACAAGCACATCTAAAAAATTTTTTTTTTCTGGATGAAACTCGATCGTAAATTTTAACGCTGTACATCTGTTATTAATCCTATTGTGAAATTCTCGTAGTACAGATACAGTACCACGCCATAACAAAAAAACATTGTCTATATAACGTTTCCATAGAACAATGTGTTTCAAAAACTCATTGACATCAGAATTAAACACAAACTGGTGTTCAAATAAACCACAAAATAAAGATCGGGGCCATCTTAGATCCCATGCTGACCCCAGAGATTTGTAAATAATACTCTGAGCCAAACAAAAAATAGTTATGTGAAAACACCAGATTTGCCAAATTAGTCAAACATGCAGTAGTTGGAATTGGACAAAGCCGTTGGTCAAGAAAGAATTGGATAGCATCAAGGCCACCCTGACATGGAACATTAGTATAAAGTTATTCGACATCCATAGTAACAAGAAGAACAGGACTGTCTGGTAATTAGGCGTGTCCCCGACTAAGGATTTACATAGTCGAATCAGAATTGTCACGACTTGCCTATAGTCGACTGATAGTCGAATCATGTGTTTGTGCGTGTATGTTGAGGGAACGACACCAGGGAGTCAACAAGTGCATAAAATAACTTTTTCTTTTTTCACAGAAGCACAAAGAAAATAAAGAGACCAAAACTGCCTGTAAAGTGATTGACAAAAATTAATATGTCGTTCGATTAAACATAAATGAAAGTCTGGCGCTGGACTGTTTTCTTAATCCCGCACCTGTCCACTCCTGCTAAATTTCTGCATTTTCCGCTCCCCTCCGTGCCCGCTATGTTTATGTCCACTCCCGCCCGCTCCCTTTTTCTCAGAGCTTGTGAAAAATGCTCACAAATAAATATTTGTTCAAGTAAACATCCAGAATAACAGGTTTTAAACATGACTGAGTTGAAATAAGATGATGCAAAACCAAAGCACCACACGTGCCAAAAACATTGGGTATTTTTTATTATTGTTATAAAACATTAAAACATTAAATCCGTTAACAACAAAACCACAACTAGCGGCACCTCAGTTTAAACACAGCTACTGATACACAGGCACCAAACACCTAGATACCAGTGGCACCAGACGATTTACTTTAAACTTTAATGATCAAATTGTAAACTTAACTTTAAACAAATTAAATAGCCTACAAAACTAAATAAATAAATAAATAAATACATAGAATCCCTTACAATATTCAACAGGATTTAGCCTACGTTCAATAGCTTAACAGGCTATTGCGAAAAAGAAAATAGACGAAATAATGCCAAAATAAATAATAACGCCTAGTTTCGCGAACAAGTGAGTGCTGGAGAATGAAAGCGAAAGGATGAAGACGAGTAAGTAAATGAACGAGTCATAAAACAGAGGACTAGTCTAATGTTACGTGATCTTACCCAAGCATTCCAGTATGTCACTATTATCAACATGATATATATATATATATATATTAGACATCTAATTCTTTTCAAGCAGGGGCAGAACGCACATGTTAGTTTACAGTTGGCCGTAATCTTTGCGGTGTGTTCAAGCACAGTTCTTTGAAGTCGGCTTGGTGTGTACCGGCCTTTACAAGCCAAATCTCACCATTCCTCTCGTGTCTCCCGCGAAATTTTCTGACCTCCAGCCCACAGCAAAGGTAAAACCGCTCGCTCCCACAAGAAAATCGGTAGGTCTAGCCTAGACATTGCGCACCCCCATATAACCAACATGGCATGATCCTCATTTCATAACACATCTGCGGAGATTCGACTGTGAGATTGGTAGTCGAATTAGTCTCTTCCGATCGAATCGTCGAATTGTCGACGATTCGGAGTCAGCCCTACTGGTAATTCCACCTTTTTTATCAACTGAATAAAATCTACAGTGTCTTTAAAATACGATGGTAAGGACATCACTAAAGGTTGTAAATAAAACAACAAACGCCAACATTTTTTCAGTGAGTGACCCTATTGCTGCTACTATAGGTCTTCCCGGTAGAATATCTTTATAAGGTTTATGAATCTTAGGTAGTGTATATAATACAGGTGTTGCATAGTTTTTGCGATGCTTCAGAGAGTGCATATGGGTCAGTAGCTTATCTGCGAATGGAAACTGACAAGGGCATGGTACATACTTCCTTCATCATGGCAAGATCTCGAATTGCCCCAAAAAGGCAAATTTCCATTCCTTACCTTGAACTTTGCACTGCTCTAACAGGTGTACAGCTCTCCAAACTTTGCAAAAGGAACTGACTTTTCCCTTGACAAATACAGTCTTATGGTCAGATTCAACAACTGTTTTATCTTGGATGCATTCCTTTTCCTGCCTTTATAAAGTTTTCATAGCCAATTGAGTCACTGAAATCTTGGAACTCACTGATCTCTCTTTTATGAGATATATTCCTTCTGCACAGAATCCATCAGACAACATCATTAGAAGCAGAACGCTTGTTGAGCTGGCCAAACCTGATCATAAACAAGGCAACAAGGTCGATTGTTTTTTAAAATTTCCTCCACATCAGTGGCCTCCAAATATAGTGTCCCAAT
The DNA here is from genome assembly GCA_033026305.1 of Cirrhinus molitorella. Lineage (NCBI taxonomy): Eukaryota > Metazoa > Chordata > Actinopteri > Cypriniformes > Cyprinidae > Cirrhinus > Cirrhinus molitorella. The sequence goes on from CM065123.1 coordinate 26,751,715, forward strand.
CTGCTAGTCCTGATCCTGAGCTCCAAAATCCAATTTTTGGTGGATTAACACAGTTGGAAGATTTTGTGCTCCCAGACCCTTCTCAGTCATGGTCAGAGTTAAAGTCTGCCACAACTGAGTTATTGCAACAACATAGTCCAGGCTCTTGTGACCCCTCAGTCATTCAAATCAAATCAAATCAAATCAAATGTTTTCATTGTCACATCACCACAGCACCTGTGCTTAGGTGAGTGAAATTCTTAGGAGCGTGCTCCAGACAATGCCGAGACAGTTTACATATATACAGTACCGTTACATACTTACAGATTTATACAAAGATGACAATGTGCAATATACACGTACATATACTCAGTACACACAGTGTACAGTTTAACATATTTATAGTTAGCAGTACAAGTACAAGTTGAGCTTTCCTGTCAAGAGAGCATTTTTTACATTAAATTGTGCAGAAGAGAGATAAGGCAAGCAGTGCATAGTGCAAATGATTTATAGTGCAATACATAGTAAACATATATTATCCTATTGGGTTCTTGTAGTGGGGAGTGCTTATAGAAGGTGTTTAGTGTGCATATAGAGGAAAGAGTGTTTTGCCACAAGTGGTTTGAAATATCCTACTCACCTGTGTGTAGCACACTCAGAATTCCACTCGGAAAATTGTCAACAGTGCGAAGGTGCAGCAGATTATACATAAACTGGATATGCAAAAAGACATGAATTGTATGCATTGTATAATATTCGGTGTAGCAGATAGATTATTGTGTAAGTGCAGTGTGTGCGTAAAGTCCAGTGTTGAACTATGTTGGAGATAAAATGCAGTGCATGGCATGCTGTATGGTGGGAGTATGCTGTAGGGTGTATTAGTTCTGACTGTTCACTAGCCTGATAGCCTGAGGGAAAATGTTATCCTTCATTCGGATAGTGCCCTTGTGTGATGTTCATATTTTTGTTACTCAGCCAGTGTTCGTGGGTCTGGTGGACCCGCTGCAGTTTTAAGTTTTAATTCAATACAGTCAAAAATTATGTTAAAATACTCAACAGATGTTTAGTTGATCCCAATTACAAGCAATATAAATAGCATATATGGTCAAATTTTTTTGGTCAAAACAGTGCTTCCTGTACTGTGGGGGACAGACACTAGACAATCATCAACATAAAAATTATGAATCACTGTATCCGTTACCTGTGGTCTCATGTGACTATTGTCTTCCGCAGTTGTTCGCAAAGCAAAGCTTGCACAGCTGGGAGAAGAAACAGCACCGAAAAGGTGCACCAGCATGCGATGGTCTTTTGGATTTTGCTCAATATCCCCTTCTGGCCACCACAAGAAGCGCAGAAAGTTAACATCTGATCTTGGGATCCTTACTTGATAATACAAAGATGTTATATCTGCCATCAATGCAGTGGGTTCTTGGCGAAATCTAAGCAAGACTCCAACCAATGAGTTGGTGAGATCAGGCCCTTGCAAAAGTTCTGAGTTTAAGGACACACCTTGATATACTGCACCACAGTCAAAGACCACTCTGAGTGTTTTCTTTTTAGGGTGGTAAACTGCATGATGAGGAATATAACAGGTTCTTCCTTCCACTTGCTCTGCCTCTTCACGTGGGACCATCTCAGCATATCCCTTACTTATCATGTCACTAAGAAAAGATGTGTACTCATTATGGAATGTCTCATTTCTCTTGAACTTTCTTTTCAGGCTCAGAAGACGCTGCATGGCCATATGACGATTGTTGGGCATCATCACATCTTTTTTAAAGGGTAATTTAAGTGTGTAATGCCCATCCAACAGTGATACTGACTCATTTGCAATTTTCAGAAACTTTTTGTCATTGATTGACATTTCACGTTTTTCTTCTGAGGCCTTTTCATTAAAATCATGATTGTATTGACTAATCAGCAGTTTTTCCAAAGTTTCTACAGAGATTCTATTTATGGCAACAGATTGACGATCATTGCTTGCACTAAAATCCTCTCCTCTTAAGGGTCCATTGACCACCCATCCAACCAAAGTCTTGACTGCATATGGGCCTTTACCTTGACTATTTATGATTTCCCAAGGTTCTATGATCTTTGAGGCATTGGTTCCTATTAGCAGCTCGATGTTGCCATCAATCTCAGGGATATTCACCTTTTGCAGGTATGGCCATCTAGCAAGATCCTTCTTTCTGGGTATGTTTTCTCTAGTGACTGGCATCTCTTTTTGTGCGAACACATCAGGCAATTGTATGAAATTGTTTTTATCCAAACCAGAAATTTCTAATCCTGATATAACATAAGTTGGCATAGACTTCTCATGACTCATTGTCTTCAACAGGATATTGGTTCTTTTACATCTTGATCTTTTACATCTTGATCTTGTCACCTTTAACAGCTTTGACTCTTACTGGCACCACTGAGAGGACATTATCCTGTGTACCGGCCCCAATATGCCCATATGCCGGCTGCATGACAGTTGGGGAATTCACTGTTCCTACTCTGTCACTTTTCCTTTCTTCTTTTGTCTTTTGTTCTGTTTGCTCAATGTGGAGGGCACTTGGGTGCTGTTTGGAACACAATGTACATGTGAGTCTCTGGCTAGAGTATTTGCTGATATGACCTTGTTGGAGGCAACCAAAGCAGATTCCCTTTCCTTTGAGGAAATCAATCTTATCCCTGTGTATCTTTTTCTCAAACAACTCGCAGTGCTTCAACATGTGATTACTGCTTCTACACAGAGGACATGAGGCTTGAAAGTGGTTACCTTTAGAAGACTGCTGAATGGACTGGGAGGAGGTAGTGGATACACTAGTTGCAAAGGTACTTCCACCAGACTTGGGCTTGACTTTAGTGAGCAACTTGTCTTTAGCTCTGCTTACTGGCTTATCCTGAATATCCCCAAATACTGGATCTGAAGCCATTTGTACTTGCTTTTCAACAAATAGGACAAGGTCTTTAAATTGAGGCCTACTCAAATCAGCTTCCAGAAGAGATCAGATGTGCTAAAACATTAGCTACATTTAAATCTAGACTCAAAACTCACCTGTTCAGCTGTGCATTTACTGAATGAGCCCTGTACTACTTCCAACCTCATTGCACTATATGTAATCCTTTTTCTATTTTTAACTGTTTTAAATTCCTTGTTTTATTGTTGTGATTATTGTTTTATGATTATTTTACTTCCTTTTATGTAAAGCACTTTGAATTACCATTCTGTATAAAATGTGCTATATAAATAAACTTGCCTTACCTTGAGTGAAGGTACACAGGACCTAAAATGTCCACTCTTTAGTAGCCCCGGGTCCAGATGTATGAGATTATTTGTGACCAAGGAATTCATTTTCAAGGAAAATATTGTAACCACATTTTATAATGAGCTGACTGTTCCCTTAAAATTACGCTTTATCGGTTTGCTTTAAATGCAATTGCGGGTGTCACAAGTCCTGCGCGAGAAGTGTCAGCTAGTCAGAAAAGAGAAAAACTGCCAGAAATTCCAAAGCTCACGGCATATTAACACGGGGCTAGGAGATGCCGATGTAGATCAGTAGTTAGCTATGTTTAGTCAAATATTTAAGTACTTTTCCATCTTAACAGTTGAGCTCGCAGTTGTTAGTTAGCCACTACACACTACAGCTGTGGAATATAGCCTAATTATTTTTATAACGCATTGCGATGCTGATGTGGATGATTCTGCATAAATGTAATTAAATAGTTGTATACAGTGGTGTAGTGGTGCCTGGAGAAGTGGGTATGGGTAAAAACACGCAGAAAAGAATAACTTACTGACATCTGGGCGTGACTCTCCACAATCTCTGATGAAATCGGTGGATTTTCTCTTTCACTAGCAAGGACCACACCACACTGCAATGTTAGAATGTAATCTTTATTAATATATTTAGGGATGAAAAAGGGAAGGGTAGAAGGGATGGAAGAGAAGGGATGATAGGTTGATCTGGGCGTCCATTGGTGGCCCGTAGAGACTCAGAATGAGGGTACTGAAAGAGATGTTTAGGGAGGTTTATTAAGAAAAAGAGGGTGGGAGGGTGGGTTCGAGAGAATGAGATGAACAGTGCTAGAGGGTCAACCTAACATAAGTAAGTTTTGAGAAGTGAAGTGATTGGATGAGGGCTGAGTGAGGCGTGGTTCTGCTCCGGAACCTCAGTTAACTAGTTAACTCCCTGTATTAGGAGTTTGAACTTTTTATTTTGAACTTTCTATTTGAGCACATTTGTTTACTGGATACTTGGGCTGAAAAGTTTAAAGTGGTTCTCCGGTTTAAGACATTTCTGATCTGGAAAACTTGCTTCTTTTAATTTCAGGGTATTGTTTTTGTTATAATGTACTGATTCAAATTACTAATTAATAATAATTATTATTTTACCACTCAGTGTGCCTCCCCTGCAGTGGTGGTTCTACATTGAATTGCTCCCCGGGCGAGACTCCCTCTCGGCGCCCTCCGACACACAACACGTTTTATTGTAGTAATACTATTTGTCATCCTGTAACTTTTGCAAAAAAAAATAAATAAATAATTAATAATAAAATAAATAAATAAATAAACTGCTCATAACTTAAATAAATATACTCTGTACAAACAAATATTATTTAAGAAAAAATATTTTAAAATATTAAGAATAATATACAAATAAAATATAGAATAAATACTCTAAATAGCACAAATCACACAAAAGAAAATTAAATTATTTCACTGCAGAACAGAGTTCTGAGCTATGTAACAGAGTTATAGCAAATGGAAAATGTTTGTCTTTTAAACTCTACACATATGTAAATTACACTGGTTATTTACAGTAGCCAACATTAACACAAACAATGGAAATAAATAATAACTGTACTTGTAACAGTTTTGTTGAAAAGCATAATTTTGTGGTGAAATTTAATTAGATCTCGTGTTGTATACACTGCTGAAAAAACAATAGAACCTTGCCCAAAAATAATAGAAAATGTAATGGATTTAATGGTTATAATGGGAATTGTATTGGTTTTAATGGTAAGTATAACAGTGCCTGTTGCTATGTGATGATTCTATTGGTGGGTGGGATGGTAAATCCTATTGGAAAAGTGCCCCAAACACACTACAACAAGGAATTTTGTAATAGTTTCACTGGAAAAAGTTAATGGTTCATAATGGTATTTAATAGAAATCGCGGGCGCATCAGGCACAATCATCAAGCATATTTCAAAGGAAGCCGGTGCCACGGTCCTCCTGACCACATCACCACGTCTTTACTGGATGTTTTTAGGGAATATTTGCATTTTTAACATTCAATTGAAATAGCTATTCACGTGGTGGATTCTCATGATTTTGGCTAATGCAGGATACTACTGAATGATGCGCAGATGGAATTTAGAAGTGGGTGTATATTCACAGCACACTGATAAAGAAGTGGGTATATGCCATATACCTGCATATACCACCCACTACACCATGGTTGTATAATATATAATATATATAATAGAGGGGTCCGAGCTCTGCATTTATCCCGAACCCTGAGCGCTCCCCCCAAAATGCGATTTAGCGCAGGACAGCCGGAGCATTAATTGCCCCCCAAAACTTGCGGAGCTTAAGACTTGGAGGGGTGCTGGCCATCGCTTGAAGCGGAATCGTTGCTGTGGCAATTGTATGAGAAAGGTGGCTTCTGCGGAAGCTGCTGCGGCAGCGGGAAGAAAGGTGTGAGCTTCTGTGGAAGCGGCGATGCTGTGGCATCTGAAAATAGAGTGTGGCTTCTGCGGAAGCGGGTGCTGCTGCGGCAGCGGGAAGAAAGATGTGAGCTTCTGCGGAAGCAGCGATGCTACGGCATCTAAAAACAGAGTGTGGCTTCTGCGGAAGCGGAAAAAAAAAGATGGGAGCTTCTGCGGAAGCGGGTGCTGCTGTGGCAGCATGAACTAGGATGCTCTGATGGTAGACGTAGGAATGTTTGGATGGGATGCATTAGTGGGGAGAGCTGATCTTATATGACGTGGCTGATGAGGGTTCGTGAGCTTCTTTGATATGGAAGCGATCTAACCGGATGTAGGATTTGAAAGCCTCTGACATCCAGAGGCCAAGCGTCTGAATCTGGGGCTGGGAGAGGCCTTTTTGGGCGGCTGTGGTAGCTGCGCCTATGTGGAAGGAGTGGCAGGAGTAATGGTCTGCTGGGATGCCAGATAATAGTAGAACGGATTTAAGATGTTTTTGGAACCAGAAACGGGTGGTGGGGTGATTGGCATCCTCAACAAAGAGGGGTCAGAGAGGAGTTTCGCCTGTGATCTTCTGTGATGTAGGTAGGCTAGGAGGGTCTGGTATGGTTGAATTGGTGATTGGAGATTGAAGATGTAAATGAAGTGGCCTCTTTTTTGTTGGTCCGTCTTGCTTTGCTTAATGAAATAGAATATTGAATCGGAATCTAGAACTGCTAGATCTGAAAGGGTTGGGTGGACTTTTGGATTGAAGCTGGATGTGATTGTAAGTTCCGAGCATCTGAGAAAGCCGAAGAAGGCCAATATGAACATGGCATCGAGTGTGCGGGCGGTGTGAGTGGAGTGGTAACCTCTGCGGAGGGTATAAATGCACTTGGTTAGCATGTCTAGGGTTATTGGCTGTCTGGGGTCTGGGCAGTTGGGTTGGGTTTTTTGGATGCCTTTGATGAGCATGGATGTCTGAGAGCTGGCTATTTCCGGGGAGGGTGTGCCAAAAATTAATTTGTGAAAAAAACTGAATTCCACTTAGATAACCTTTGATGGAGCTGGCTTGGAGGTTTTTGATGGTGTTGAGGTAGGAGATGAACAATGAAAAATCCGGGAAAGGTAAGTTGTATGCGTAATGAAAGATTTTGAAACTCTTCCATGCAGTTAGATAGGATTGGAGGGTCCTTGGGGAGACGGCCTGAAAAATATAAGTGTCTAAAAGTTTTTTTAGCGGATGGCTTACGGGAAGATCAGCTCTGAATATGGAGGTATTGGGGTAGGGAGTGGGTCCACATCTGGCGCCAGCAGCTTGAATTTCTGGAAAGCAAAACGGGAAAGAGAGTCAGCTATTTGGTTTTTTGCATTTAAAATGGGGGGGGGGCACGTAGATGCGAACCAGCAGCCTTGGTAAAAACCTTCGAAACTGCGGGAGGGGGCAGCGTCAGTAAATAATTGGATGTCGACGGGGTTGGAAATCATGTTGTCGTAGAAGAAGGATAGGCCGTTTCATTGTTTGAAGAAAGATATCCATAGACTAAGTTTGTTGCAGCACGAGCTAGGCAGGGACATGCGATCCTCGAGCACGTGCATGGAAGACGCGAGGGCGAGGAGGTGAGATATGAAAGAACGGCCCTGCTGGATGATATGCATCGCAAAGTTTAGGTGGCCGAGGATAGACAACAGCTTGTGTTTGGAACAAATTGGATTGTGCAGGAGGGCGGAGGCGACCAGAATCGTTCTGTCGATTTTTTTCTTTAGGCAATGAAGCCTGGATTTCTCGGAGTCTAGTAGGATGCCTAAAAATTTGATGGATGTGGTTGGTCCCAGAGTTTTGTCCTTGGCCAGGGGAATCCCAAGCTTTGCAAATACATTCTGGACTATAGAGGGATGTGCAGCTGGGGTGGAGTCGGGAGGTAAGATGATTAAAAAATCGTTCAGAAGGTGGACGAGGTAGGGAATTGCGTAATTATTGGATAGGATCCAACAGATAGCCTGATAGCATATCAAAAATTTTGGGGTTGCTTCTGCAGCCGAAAGTTAGACGAATGGAAAAGTAGAATTTACTTCTCCACTGTATGCCGAATAGGTGCCAGAAATCTGGATGGATTGGCATTACTTTAAATGCGGAGGTGATATCGACTTTGGCCAGCCATGTGTCACAACCTGCATTTTTTAGCAGAGTTATAGCTTGGTCGATGTCGTGGTAGTGGAGGGAGAATTCTTTGAGCGGAATGAGACTGTTAATGCTTGGGAATGGGGAGTTGTGAGGAGATGAGAGATCGGAAAAAATTTCTGTGTAGCGACTCCGATTGGGCTGATACAAAAACGGGCAAAAGGAGGATCATCGAAAGGGCCGACCATAAATTTCGATTCTACTTCTTTTTTGATTAGCAGATCGACTGTTTCAGGTTCAGTGAGAGCGGACTGGAGGTACTCTGGTTTGGAAAAATGTCGATGCTGGGGTTAAAGCCATGCGTGAGACCAGACAGTAAAAATTCTGTGAAGTTTGTGTCGGGGTGATTAGACAATTCAATAGACAAATGAAAAATATTCACAGGAGTCGATAAGCAAGGTTTTTCATTTTTTTTTTTTTTGGCTTTTATTATTATAGGACAGATCAGGAAGGACAGGAAGCGAAGTGGAGAGAGAGAAGGGGGTAGGGTCGGGAAAGGTCCTCGAGCCGGGAATCGAACTCGGGACGCCCGTTGCGCAACGGCGCTGTATGTCGGCGCACTGCCCACAAGGCTATCGGCGCCGACAGGTTTTTCATTTTTATTTGCAGATTTGTACACTGGACATATTATCCGTGCGTGGGTGCCGCCACAGAAGCTGCAGACGTGCAGGAAACGGCAGCACTGCCTTGAGCACCTGCCGGTGTTGAAGTTGGAGTAGATGCAACTTGAGGAAAAGGAGTGGCGGCGGTCGGATTTAGAGGGTGACGGGTCGGTTGGCGTGTTTGAATGGCACGGGACGTAGCTGGTGGATTTAATTTGGGAGGGTTCAGGGACGGACGGTATGACAAAAGGGCATGCTTCAGTGGAATGGGCGGCAGATCGACAAACGGAGCATGAAATATTGCGGCAGCCCAGGAAGACTCTGTTGTGTGAGGTCAGCAGCTCATCAAAAATGGATAAGAGAAAATCCTAATCTAAATGACTCTGCTGTTGTGTTAGTTGTTGATTCCAAGAGCATCATGGCCCATTGGTAGGGCAGTACGTCTTTTACCTAGTCAGGATGGATGTGTCAGAGTAGTTGAGATTGCTATTAATAGAAAAAACTTATTTACACCCAGTTGCTAAGTTGATTCAGTTACCTCAGATTGATGATAATAGCAAATACATGACTGTATTTGCGGACGGCTGTTTTCTTTGTACTACATCTTCCACAATTCCTAGTAATCTAGATTTAGGGTGAACTCCATATTAACACCTCCAGCAACCCCCCTCTCCCACCCCTGTGCACCAGGTCTTCAGAAAGAACAAAAAAAAAGGCACCAGGCCCAGATGGTGTGACACCAGTCTGTCTGAAAACCTGTGCTGATGAGCTGGCCCCCACCTTCTCACAGATCTTCAGCAGGTCTCTGGAGTTGTGTGAAGTCCCTGCCTGCTTCAAACGCTCCACCATCATCCCCGTTCCAAAGAAACCCAAGATAACAGGACTTAATGCCTACAGACCTGTGGCTCTAACTGTCGTCTGTCGTCATGAGGTCATTTGAAAAACTGGTTCTGGCTTATCTGAAGGACATCACTGGACCCCCTGCAGTTTGCTTACCAAGCAAACAGGTCTGTGGATGATACAGTCAACATGGGATTACATTACATCCTGCAACATCTGGACAGGCCAGGGACTTATGTGAGGATCCTGTTTATGGGCTTCAGTTCGGCCTTCAACACCATCATTCCTACACTCCTCCAAACCAAACTAACACAGCTCTCTGTTCCTAGCCCTATCTATCAATAGATCACCAGCTTTCTGACAGATAGGCAACAGCTAGTGAGAATGGGAAATCCATGTCAAGCAGCCGCACCACCAACACTGGCGCCCCTCAGGGTTGTGTTCTCTCCCTTCTGCTCTTCTCCCTCTACACCAATGATTGCATCTCTAAAGACACCTCTGTCAAGCTCCTGAAGTTTGCAGATGACACCACATTCATTGGCCTAATTCAGGACGGTGACGAGTCTGCCTACAGACAGGAGGTTAAAGAGCTGGCTGTCTGGTGCAGTTATAGCAACCTGGAGCTCAACATGCTCAAAACTGTAGAGATGATAGTGGACTTCAGGAGAAATCCTCCTGCACTTTCCCCACTCACCATCATGGACAGCATAGTGGAGACATTTAAGTTTCTGGGATCCTTCATCTCCCAGGACCTGAAGTGGGACACTCATGTCGACACTATTGTAAAAAAAGGCCCAACAAAGGTTGTACTTCCTTCGCCAGCTGAGGAAGTTCAACCTACCACAGGAGTTGCTAAAACAGTTCTACTCAGCTGTCACTGAGTCTGTTCTGTGCACATCAATAACAATAATTGCTGCCATTTTTGTTAGTCCTGCTCTGCACACGGCTACAGCCCTTCTGGGCTTGGCCCCGTAATCGCTGCTTGCAGCTATATTTCTTCTTCTTCTTCTTCTTCTTCTTCTTCTTCTTCTTCTTCTTGGCCAATGGGAGTCTATGGCAGCCCTATGAAGGGGACATAGGAAAATGCTGAAATTTGGCACACTTGTAGTGATGGCCATCAATAGTGAACTGACCAACTTTGGGGTCTCTAGGCCCAACTCTATAGCGCCACCACTAGTTCAAATATTCAACATTTAAACTGTAATAACTCCTGAACCCCTAATGCTATGAAAATAAAACTTAGTACACCCAATTCCTCTCATCATGCTGATCACATTCCATAGCTTACATTAAGACTCCGCCCATCACAGTAGCGGCCATTTTGAAAAGTACAGTATTCAGTCTAAACGTCTAAACGTCTAATATATATATATATATATATATATATATATATATATATACTATACAGTATTCAGTCTAATATATATATATATATATATATATATATATATATATTGATATGTCCCTAACAGGGTGGAATGAACAGTGTCTAAACAATCTACCCATAATTATTATTTTTTGAGTCCCTGAGCTTGGCTAATATGTATTCCTAATAACTGTCACTATTTTAGTAGAATGCTAAATATATGGAAAAAAATGTAACTTTTTTCCCCAAGAATTATGAAGCCAAAATGTTACTGGATACCAGGATTACCTTATTGTGAACTATTATTTTAATTTAAAATAATGTGTTTTTTTTTGTTTGTTTGTTTTTTATAAATATATTTTAAAATGCATTTAATTCCTGTAATACAAAACATTTTTAGCAGCCAGTCTTCAGTGTCACAATTAATTTAAATTGTACATTTAATATTTTACCATCTGTGTGTTTCACCAGCTCCTTTGAATCAATTACAATAATTTAGTTAGTATCAACCACCCTCTAAAAATCCATTTTGTAGTTGATCAACCCCCAGGATGTCACGCCCATGGACTGTCTTTGTGTTTGTTTTGCTTCCCATGCTCCGTGACCTAGTTTTTCCTCATGTGTGGTCCGTGTACGTTTTGATTATTTGTTTTTCAATTTGAAATTAAATAAGCAGAAACAACGGCTTCTTTGTTCGTTTTTTTATTTGTTCAGAAAAATTAAAAAACAAGATTTCGGCTCAATTAGGGGCCAAGCACCGATGGTGCGAAGGCACCTATTGTGTTTGTTGGTGTTATTATTATTCTTCATGCTTCTTCTTTTTCTTCTGCCGCAAGTCTACCGATAGTTTTGTAGTCGATCTATGAGTATGTCATAATGTACCATGTATGCATTATGTAAAAAGTGTAGTTTCTGTGCTATGGTGGGGCCTAAAACCTGACTGAAATTCTTCATATATATATATATATATATATATATATATATATTTATTTTTTTTTTATTATTTTTTTTTTTGCAAAAAGGAGCTTAATTGAGCTGACACAACTTTTTTTGGTTTTTGTTGGTTTAGACACAGTGACAAGTTTATTTAGCTCTTCCTGTACTATAGATGCAAAGGACTGCAGTTTTTCTTTGGGTGCAATGAATTAGGCTGAAGTATTAGATGCTGCAGAATCTACATGTTTCTACATGTACATCTATTTTATCAGGGAATAAATTCATAAAATCGTAACTATTAAACTGTAAGGGAATATTTAGTTCGGGTGGAGTCTATTTGTTTATCTAGCCACTGTGCTAAATAAAAACCTTTATTTAGTGTTTTTTTTTTTTTTTCTAAAGCTCTTTGTGTTTATATGATAAATGAAAGTTATATGGGATGGAGTTTCCTTTTAATCCCTTTCCTTGTATTTTTTTCTGTGTTCCGCTGTGATTCATTTTAATTAGGGCCCGAGCACCGTGGTGCGAGGCCCCTATTGGAATTGCTCCGTTTATTATTATTAGGGCCCGAGCCCAAAATGGGCGAAGGCCCTATTGTTCTTCTTAGGGTTTTTCTTTTTTCTTTTTTTTTCCAAACTTCCGGGGGGTTTTGGGGGGCTTAACATGCTCAAAAACTCTTGAAATTTTGTACACACACTGGAATCTGTGGCCATCAGGACACCGCAGAGGCTGGGACCCGGGCGTGGCACAGGGGCTCTACGGCGCCCCTGGAACACAGTCAGAAAACTTGATGTATAGCGCACACATACTTCCACGTATTCATATGAAACTCGGTACACATATAGATCTCACTAAGCCAAACAACTTTCGTACTCTATGTCATAAGCTATGCCCAACAGGAAGTGAGCTATTCAGGGCTGTTTAAAAAACACATGCTCTGGAATTTGAAATACTCCTCCCAGGATTTCCATAGGATTGTCACCAAACTTGGTCAGCATGATCTAGAGACATTGGGGATGCAAAATTGCCAGGGGATTTTTGTTATCTCGAACGGTTTGGCCGTGGCGAGGCGACGAAGTTATGGCAAGAAATGAGAAACAGGACGTGTCTAATAACTATTGCATACATTGTCTGATTCTGATTAAACTTCATCAGTTTGTTTGTTTTATGATGCTGGTCGCATAGATTAGGAGTATTTGACTATTAGGAGTCAAAGTTATAGCGCCACCAGCTGGCTGCAGGAAATGTGTCATTTTCTAAATGCTTTAAATTCAAGATCTTAATTTAGCTCTATTTGCTTCAGACTTCATCAGTATAATGTCAAAACATGGCCGATAACAATCTGTAAACGGGTTGTCGATACATTAAATGCTGTTTCCATGGCAACATGTCAAAGTTTAAAATTAGTTTCCTGTGTTTTTAAAGCAGTTAACGGGTTTAGATTTCCATGAAACGCAACACACATATCAGCATTAATGACAGTTAGACACTGGCAAAAGCTCATAAATAGGCGTGGAGGAGGCACTCTATAGCGCCACCTTTTGACAATATTTGGGGGTTAGTTTTTGCTACAGTCACTAAACTCGTGACATATATTGTTCACTTTAATCCGGACAACTTTCTAATTTACATCCATTAGCTACGACCAACAGGAAGTCAGCAATTTTGGTTTGAATGTGGATTTTTGGAAAAATCAGGCTGTGGAATTTGAAATACTCCTATCAGGAAAAATAAGAAATCCACACCAAACTTTTTCTGCATGATGCCAAGATACTGAAGATGCTAAATTGCGAGCAGATTTGGGATGTGTTGACGTGGTGATTTATTCATGGAACAGTAAAAACAACAACCATAATTGTATTATATCTTTAAAATGCAGCATTCAAACTCTTTCAAACTTTTTTCATACAGAAACCTAGTCATTCTGAGGAAGTATGCAATAATTCAAACAAATCCAAAGCTCTATGAATTAAAGAAAATTAAAAAAAACAAATAGACATCTCATGTCAATCTGCCTCTATGTGTGTGAGTGTCAGAGTGAGTGTGGGGAGGGGGGATGGGTGGAAAGAGAAACATAGTCAGAGAGGGAGAGAGGGGATATTTAAATTCTTTGTAACAGAGAGATGAAAACTGTAATACCCAGGATGAACACCGGATGGAGTCATATTCTAAGATATCTTTTAACCCATCAGAAAAAAAATACATTCACAGAGTCAGTTGATATGTAGTTTATATATATATATATATATATATATATATATATATATATATATATATATAATTACAGAAACAAATACATAAAATAAGTTAATATGTCCTTTACTGGTAATATAGAGTATATATATAATTCACATTTCACAAATGCTTATAGATCACTATTTATTTATTTATTTTTATTTTTTTTAATGGTTGCAGATCATAAAATATGTTATTAACAATTTACAATGAGGTCTCTTTTTTGGTTAACATTAATGCATCAACTAATATGAACTAACAATGAACAATATATTTTCACAGCATTTATTAATCTTTTTTAGAGTTAGTTAATAAAAATATTCCTGTTCATGTTAACTCACAGTGCATATAAACTAATATTAAAATACAACTGTGCATTTTAACATCATAATACATGTTGAACTTAATAATAATTAACATTAATAAATGCTATCTAATTATTTTTCTTGTTAACTAATATAATTAACCTATTCACACATGGAGGTCACTACAGTGGACAGATTTGGAAATATCACACTGGTGGACTCACCATAGGGTGATTCAGCCTTTTGTATCAATTAATGACCTTGCTATTCCATGCTAACTTGTCATTAGCGGTTATCGAGAGACATTTCCATAATTTTCTATAAAGATAGATATGCACAGTTTCCCTAAAGTTGTATTGTTCATTTTTTTGTGTGTCTGTGTGTGTTTAACTCTGTTGATGTCGTAGTGTAACCCTTTCATTGCTGGAACCCTTAAAACTCGACAGCCAGAGCGAAACTGTAAATCCATGTGCCCGCCGTGCACTTTTTTTAATTGATTGCATCAGGGTGGCGATTGCATTGAGGGCGAGGGCACGCCCATCGCTGCTCGCAGCTATATTTCTTCAGATTCTTCTTCTTCTTCTTCAAAGTGAATCGCATTTTAGAGGGCCTAAACATGCTCGAAAACACATGAAACTTTGCACACACGTCAGAACTGACGAAAATTTACATCTGATATAGGTTTCATAAGTGGGTGTGGCAAAATGGCTCTGTAGTGCCACCTATAAAACTTTAACAGAGTGCGCCTCCAGCTATGATACATGTACATGTACGAAACTTGGTACATACATGTATCACACCAATACCTACAAAAAAGTCTCCTGGCACAACATCCCAAACCCAACAGGAAGTCCATTATTTGGAATTTCCTGTACGATTTTTGTGCAGTTTTTGCCATTTTCAGACCTTGTATTTTAAGAACTCCTCCTACAGTTTTTATCGGATCATCTTCAAATTTGGTGAGTGTGATCATAAGGCCTTTGCGACGCTAAATTGCAAAGATCTTGAGTTTTCGTCGAAGGGCGTGTCCCTGGTGGCCTGACAAACTTTGATGTTTCGCCATGAAACAGGAAGTTGCTGTAACTCAGGCAAACAATGTCCGATCTGCCCCAAACTTCACACGTTTATTAACAGTCATGTCCTGAACACATGTACATGCCCATATTTAGTCATAGTCATAGCGCCACCTGCTGGCAACAGGAAGTGACATGTTTTACGCTGTAACAAACTACTCCTACAGATTTAATTATAGCAACATTATATTTGGTCAGTCTAATCTAAAGCCCTGTGTGATGCTAAATTGCGAAGATCTTGAGTTTTTGTTGAAGGGCGTGTCCCTGGCGGCCTGACAAACTTTGATGTTTCGCATGAAACAGGAAGTTGCTCTTACTCAGGCAAACAATGTCTGATCTGTCCCAAACTTCACACATTTATTAACAGTCATGTCCTGAACACATGTCAATGCCAATATTTAGTCATAGTCATAGCGCCACCTGCTGGCAACAGGAAGTAACATGTTTAACACTATTGGTCTCCTAGCAACATATTGAAAAGCATCAGCAAGTGTAAAATAGGCTAGCAACATGTTATACACATGCTAAAACATGCTAGCAACACTTAGCTAAGTGCTAAAGGATGCTATTAATGCAATGAAACAGGAAGTTACTGTAACTCAGACAGGCAGTGTGTGATCTGCCCCAAACTTCACATGTTTGATAAGTGTCCTGACTTGAACACTTCTAAAGGTCAATACTCTGTTACAATCATAGCGCCACCTGCTGGAAACAGGAAATTGCTTTTTTTTTATTACACATGTAGTGTCCGATCTGCCCCAAACTTCACTTGTTTGATAAGAGTCCTAACTTGAAAACATCTAAAGGCCAATACACTGTTACAGTCATAGCGCCACCTGCTGGAAACAGGAAATTGCTTTTTTTATTTTTTATTTTTTTTACACATGCAGTGTCCGATCTGCCCCAAACTTCACTTGTTTGATAAGAGTCCTGACTTGAACACATCTAAAGGCCAATACACTGTTACAGTCATAGTGCCACCTGCTGGAAATAGGAAATCGCTTGTTTTACCATAACTTAAACATGCAATGTCCGATCTACTCCAAACTTCACATGTTTGATAAGAGTCCTGACTTCAACACATCTAAATGCCAATGGACCTTATTTACACATGCCACTGATCATGTGCTGGTTACTCCCATGCACACTTCGGGTCACTCCGCATACTTAACCTTACCATGGTTCTTGACACAGCACATACTACTTAACGTCAGCTCAGTGCTGCAAAGAGTATGTGGCACGAGTCAAAAAAAAAAAAAAAAATCCTACTGTATCGGTCACTCCTTCTCTGCTAATGTCTCTATTGCTACAACTAGGACATACCACCACAATAAAATTAACAATTCGTAATTACCATTCGTAAAACTCTTGCATGTTCTTTAAATCAATTTCTTCCCTCCTCTGTCCTCCTCCTCCTCCCCCTACTTCATCAGTTCTAACAGCTGAAAACTTTTCCACATTGTTAATTTATAAAATTACAACCAACCATCTCCACACCACAAATTGTCAAACACATCTTATCAGCAAACATACACTCGCTCACATCCTTCTCTCCACTCTCTGAGGCAGAAGTCTCCAAACTCATCCTTTCCAATCATCCTACTACTTGTCTGCTTGATCCTATTCCATTTCATCTCCTTTAAGCCATTTCTTCTTCAGTTGTACCTGCACTCACTCACATGATTACCACATCCTGTCACATTGGTGTTTTTCCATCAGTGTTTAAACAGGCTTGGATAAGAAACCCATTCTTAACCCAGCATTTTTAGAGAACTACAGACCGACATCTATTTTTCCGTTCATTGCAAAAACACTTCAATGAGTTGTTTTCAATAAAGTCTCTGCCTTTCTCACACAGAACAACCTCCTGTCTATATGGCATCAAAAGGTTCTGTCATTCAGAAACATGGCTTTTCATATCACTGGTATTCTGACACTCAACTCTACCTCTCATTCCATCCCTTAACAGCTGATTGCATCTCAGCATATCTAACAGACATTAACAGAACTGCATGTGGTTTCAGCAAACCCATCACTTTATCACAATTTCACCATCCAGAAACCGAAACTCTGGAGAAAAAAAAAAAAAAAACCTTGCACCAGACATCAGGAAACCAGGCACCATGTTTTCAAACCTTAAAACTCATTGGAACTACAACACACACATTTTATACTTATCTATAAGTATTCACCGTGACAGCAATGTGTAGTGCAATATCTTACACAAACTTAGTTGTTACTGGACACATGATTGCACGCATGACTGACTATGCAAACACAGGAAAAATGAAGGGTGGGCCACACAGTGTTCCCCCGGCTCTTATGCAAACAGCCAATCGCAGCATTGAAGTGCCAAATGCAATCTCCCCCTCATCGGAAAAGGATAAAGGTACCCCCATCCAAAAGACACCATTTTCTGAGTCCTGTGAGGGAAGAGACAGAAACAGATGACCAAGCCATTTCTGAGTCTCCAGCCTGCATGGGTGAGACAATAGCAGATACACCATTCTGAGTCTCCAGCACATCCAGTGAGACATTAACAGAAACAGACATTCCATGCTCCAAGTCTCTAGCTTTGAGGCAGCAACAGATATGACCACGTTTTGAGCTGCCAGCCTGTGAGGAAATAGATATTCTATGTTTAGAGTCATTGTCCAACGAGACAACAACAGATGCAACACATCCTGAGTCTCCATCCTAGAGAGACAAAGTGAATTGACCAAGTTCTGAGTCTCTAGCCTAGAGAGACAGAAGACATGAATACATTTGTGACAAGGTTAAGCTCCGACGAGTAACCTTCACTTCGAGGTCATTTCTGCCTGTGAGTTCCAGGCTAAGAACCTTCTGCTCCAGGGCCACATCTGTGCGTTCCAGATCTCAGGACCCTTTGGTGCTCCAGGAGATCAGCATCCTAGAGCGCTTTGTGTTGAACTGATTGAACATTGTATGCTTGAGTTAGTGTAAGACATGACATATCCGGCTGCCAAAAGGTGGCACTATGATTATAATATTGGCCTTTAGGTGTCATCAAAATACCAAATATGTTAAGTTTGGGGCATATCAGACATTGCATGCTTAAGTTAGTGTAAAACAAGTCATTTCCTATTGCCAGCAGGTGGTGCTATGATTGTAACAGAGTACTGGCCTTTAGATGTGCTCAGGTCAGGACTCTTATCGAGCAAGTTAAGTTAGGGGCAGATTGGATATTGTTTGTAGGAATTATAACAGCTTCCTGTTTCATGGCTTTAACAACATGCTTTAGCACTTAGTAAGTTTTGCTATCATGTTTGAGCCTGTTTCTAGCATGTTTAGCACAAAATGGCATATTTTGCTGCGCTTTTAATAGTCCATCTCAATTTTCAACATGTCACTTCCTGTTGCCAGCAGGTGGCACTATGGCTATTACCGAATATGAGAATGTAAATGACTTCAGGTCAATACTCTTATCAAACATGTGAAGTTTGGGGCAGAATGGACATTGTTTGCATGAATTACAACAACTTCCTCTTTCATGGCTTTAACAACATGCTTTACCACTTAATAAGTGTAGCATGTTTGAGCATGTTTCCAGCCTTTTTAGCACTCAATGGCTTATTTTAGTGTGTTGCTAATAGTGCATCACAGTGTTAAACATATCACTTCCTGTTGACAGTAGGTGGCTCTATGACTATAACTGAATATTGACACATAGAAGTGTTTAGGCCAGGACTCTTATCAAACATGTGAAGTTTGGGACAGATCAGACACTGCCTGACTGAGTTACAGTAACTTCCTGTTTCGTTGCATAGCATGCTTTAGCACTTAGCTAAGTGTTGCTAACATGTTTTATCATATGTATAGCATATTGTCAGCCTATTTAACACTTGCTGGTGCTTTTTTTAATATGTTGCTAGGAGACCATAGCAGTGTTAAACATGTTACTTCCTGTTGCCAGCAGGTGGTGCTATGACTATAACTAAATATGGGCATGGACATGTGTTCAGGACATGTCCATGCCTGAGTTTGGAGCAGATCGGACATTGTTTGCCTGAGTTACAGCAATTTCCTGTTTCATGGCGAAACATCACAATTTGTTGGGCCACCTTCGACGAAAACTCAAGATCTTCGCAATTTAGCATCACCAAAGGCCTTATGATCACATAAGTTGCCACACCCACTTCTGAAACCCATTTCAGATGTAAAATTTCACCAGTTCTGACACGTGTGCAATGTTTCATGACTTTTCAAGCATGTTTAGGCCCTCAAAAATGCGATTCACTTTGGAGAAGAAGAAGAAGAAGAAGAAGAAGAAATGGAGCAACTCACACCATTGGTGCTCGGGCCCTAATTACAGAGATTAATTACAGGACACAGATGATGATTTATGTGTTAGCTGTTTAAGCTGAAGATGGAACGGGGGAAACAGACTGTTTTTATGCCTAGATGTTCTAGTGCACATAGATCTGTAGCATCTGCCTGAGGGGAGAATTGAAAACAGGTTGTGTGTGGGGTAAGAGGGATCTTTGATATGATGTTTCCTGCCTGTTTCTTCATTCTGGAGTTGTACAAATCCTGAAGGTTGGGCAGGTGCACACAATGATCTTTTCTGCTGTCCTAACAGTCCATTGCAGTCTTCTTATATTTGATTTATTGGCTGACCCAAACCAGACAGTTATAGAAGAACCGACTTGATAACTGCTGAGTAAAACTGTGTCATCAGTACCTGTGGCAGGTTGAACTTTTCAGTTGATGAAGAAAGTACAACCTCTGCTGGGCCTTTTTCACAAGGGAGTCCATGTGAATGTCCCACTTCAGGTCCTAGGAGATGGTGGTTCCTAGGAACTTGAATGACTCCACTGCAGCCACAGTGCTGTCCATGATGGTGAAAAGGGGGAGTGCAGGGGAGTTTCTTCTGAAGTCCAATATCATCTCCACAGTTTTGAGCATGTTCAGCTCCAGGCTATTGTGACTGCACCAGACAGACAGCTGCTCCACCTCTTGTCTGTAAGCAGACTTGTCGCCATCCTGAATGAGACCGATAACTGGAGTGTCATCTGCAAACTTCAGGAGTTTGAAAGAGGTGTCTTTAGAGGTGCAGTCATTTGTGTAGAGGAAGAAGAGCAGTGGGGAGACAACGCAGCCCTGAGGAGCTCTGGTGCTGATGGTGCGGCTGTTGGATGTGAGTTTTCCCAGACTTACTAGCTGCTGCCTGTCTGTCAGGAAGCTGGTACTCCACTAACAGATGGAGATGGGTACAGAGAGCTGTGTCAGATTATTCAGAAGTGTATCTGGGATGATGGTGTTAAAAGCGGAGCAGAAGTCCACAAACAGGATCCCTGGTTTGTCCAGATGGTGGAGGATCTAGTGCAATCCCACATTGACTGCATCATCCACAGACCTGTTTGCTCGGTAAGCAAACTGCAGGGGGCCCAGCAAGGGTCCAGTAATGTCCTTCAAGTAGGCCAACATCAGTCTCTCAAATGACTCAAATGACATCATGACGTCATTGGTGATGTGAGTACCCATCACTACACTATTTTGCCCCCCTAGGTCCGAAATTCACAACACTTCTTATGATGTAACAAATACACTGAGGATTATGGGAAGTGTAACTGGTTTTGGTTGACCTAAATAATCCAACCTATTAATCCTTTAACAGAATTAAATTATAGAAATGTGGTGGGTACGTGATTAGTTGGAGTTAATAAAGAAAAGAAATAAAGACATATCATATAAAATAAAGAAAATAAATAAAATGCATTAAGATGGGCACAAAAAATTAGCATAGCCTATACTTATCTCATAGTTGCTTTGTGTTTTTGTTGTTGTTGTTGTTGTTTTTTGTTTATCTGTTAATTATTTGAGAGAAATGTAGTTTGAGTAGTTTTATTTAAATTATTTCTTTCTCTGTTCACAGAAGCCCTGCAGATGCATGATGTGACAATGTGTGAATCCTCATGGTCATTTATGCTGCTATTTCCGAATATAAAGCTAAAGCCCTGCTAAAGCTAAAGATATTCTCTTACTGGTTAATGATCACCTAATGATGTTTTATTAACAAAGTTTGGGAGGAGCGTGTCAGATACTTAGCCTAATTAACACAAGAGGAGCACAATCAAGTTAACCAACGTCAACAAGTTTAAATACAGCTGACTTACCTCTACCCATTAGATGGTTTACCAGCATCCCTCCACCGCCCCATCTCCTCACTCCGAGTTCTTACTACATCTATACGGGGGTTTGGGCCATTCCCGAGCTTGGACCCCTTCCCCAGACAGCACGCCAAATATGCATTACTATACTCCAGCTAATTATATGTATGCATGCACTCGTGAAATGAGCTTTAGTTGTTGTCAGGAAAAAAAATCTAAATTAACAAAATGCTCATATTATACTATTTTTTGTCAGATTTGTCACGCAAACTCAGGCTAACAAAAATTGCGAACTCAACTTGAGATCTGACGTGAGATTTGATCATAGCCACCACTCATGTCCATGTTGATAAACGGCAAGTTTTCTGTAGAAATGACTGTACACCCTATTTTCTGTGTTATGTTCGTTACGTGAATGAGGCCCATTCACATTGTGACTTTCAGCACACTAGGATTCTTAAAGGGGTCATTGGATGCCCATTTTCCACAAGTTGATAAGATTCTTTAGGGGCTTAATAAAAAAAGTCTGTAACATACTTTGGTTAAAATTTCTCAGTGGTAGTGTAAAACAACACCATTTTTACATTGTCAAAATCGGCCCTGTTCACAGCAAGCCAGTTTGTTGATGTCACACAGCCAAGAATATAAGAATAGCTTGATTTTAAAAAAAAGGTTTATGATTTATATGGATTTAAAAAAAAAAAAAAAAAAAAAAAAGCACTGGGTGGATTTTTATCATTATAAGTTGGTTGTGTACACACACTGCCAACACACATTTATGTTTAAATAACATGTAAAAGTGATTTTTGCATCCGGTGACCCGTTTAAGTACTGTTTCATGGTATAAAACTAATTGAATATATGCTTTTAATAGGCTACGTTTCTAATTATATTGAACACAGTTCCATGCTTTTCTCAGAAACAGGCAACAAATTTTTATTTTAATAAATTTCAGCCCTCACAATTTGACTTGCATTAAACAATAACACAATATAAATTTTATTTCAATATATCTTGCCATAATGATCAGCCTTATTGGGTGATGCTACACTTCATTAAATTAGGTTTGATTACTTTTTTGAGGTATTCACATGGCATATACAAAAACATTAAAATGAAACCAAAAATTTAAGCACATTTTCAAATGAATATGCATAAAATTTAACAGTAGTATTCAAAAATCAATAGAGCAGGCCTGAAGTTGTTTAATCACACCTGTGTAAAGGTAATTTGCAGTCTACAACACTACCAGACTCACTCTTATTGCTGTCTTTTCACTCCCTTTTTCCTTTTCTTTGCTTTCCAAGCAATCTGCTGCAAATATCCTCTGATATGTTAAAAGTTTAATTTGTCGACATGTCTGCATCATATCCTCAATCACTGTCCATGCAATATCATAGGCCAGTGCTCTGGGGACAGAAGTCAGGCATGCTCACCTACCACATTTAGATGGGGAACCAGAGCTATGTTTGGGCCCTCTCACTGACTGGAATTATCTTAGAAATCTGATTATTAACTCTAATACCAGATGCCAGAAGTCATCTTCATGATTAGAATGAAAATTTTGATATGGATCAATAAGCAATCGTTTTCCTCCCTGAAGTCCTCCATTAATCTATAGATTATGTTTTTGTCAGGAAATTAAGACAAATTTAAGTTTTCCTCCTGACCTCCTGCTTTTTTAGAAGCCAGAATTCCATGAGGAGCTGTCACACATGCAATATTTACTGGACAGTTATGGGTAAAATACCAATTAGAGACCATAGGATCTTTTGAAAAATGCAGGTAAATCACTTCTGGCAATTTGGCAAGAATGTTTTGATGCTATGTGTATCTTAAAGCATAAGATTATATAAGATGGAAATCTATTGCTGGTGTAAACAGTAGTAATGAAAAAATAATGAGTTTAATGTGTAAAGTTGGCTATAGATATTATAAATAAAACAACATGCTCTTGTTTGTCTGTTATTATATGCCACCTCAGATTGTTTTGTTTGAAATTACCTTTATTATTTTTATATTTTATGTTGCAATTTAATGAAATCATTATTATTAATATTATTTTTTGTTGTTGTTGTTTCCAAGCAACCTCCAAATTCATACTGTACATGTCTCATTTGTTCAGAATTCTGTTTTACAATAGACAAGTCATCACAGTTATAAAGAGTATAGAGTATTATCAGAATGTCAACTGCACATTAATATATCTATCTATCTATCTATCTATCTATATATATATATATATATATATATATAATAGCAGATTTTCTGTTAATAATGTAAGGCAGTATTATATCAGATTATCATATAATCTGTGATTTAACATAAAATATCATATAATCTGTGATTTAACATAAAAGATTTAACATAAAATCAGGTATTAAAGATACATTACATGATGAGTGCACATTAATATTTTATTAGTCTGAGATCAGACCAGACTGAAAAGTTACTACTTTTGTCT
This sequence comes from Cirrhinus molitorella, assembly GCA_033026305.1. NCBI lineage: Eukaryota > Metazoa > Chordata > Actinopteri > Cypriniformes > Cyprinidae > Cirrhinus > Cirrhinus molitorella. Next base: position 26,775,504 of record CM065123.1, read on the forward strand.
CATTTCCAGCAATGGGTGAAAATTAAGAAGTTAATACACGCCTGAATACACCATGATGTTATATATGTACATTGATTTATGAGCTGAGAACTAGATCATGGTGAGTGCATGGATAATTATGACTCATGCAAGTATAATTAATCTAGCCTGTGTCATTATGGGAACTTGATTCCCCACAAATCATTATATTCCTGCAATGCAATTGCCTCTCTCACCTACACCATCTTCTCCACACTCTGTATGTTCTGTTGTGTTTTACTCCCTCATAAAAAAAATTTTTCTGACCCAACACTGGTCTTACAAATATAGCTGCAAGCAGCAATAAGAGGCCAAGCACAACTGAAACAAAATGAGGAGCTAAGCATGACAGAAATGACAAAATTAATAAGCATAACTTTTCTCTCAAAAGGTGAGCAAGCTGCCTTTCTTGTAAGAAAGCCAAAATAATGGACATGTCACAGTTCCCATCCCACTGAGCAAAGACATGTCCAATAGATGTCAATTTAATGTCTTTGTTGAATGTTCAAAAGATGTCCCCTAAAGAGCCACAAAGAAAGTTTAGATGTCTGTTTAACGTTCACTGTTGACATCCAAGTAACAGAAATAGTAAAGGTTAAAAAGACATATTTTTTGAACATCTTTTAAATGTTTTATTTATTTATTTATTTTTTTATTGAAGTGACATCCTTACAGGGTTCTTAAATTAACATTTTTCAACATCATTTCAGATGTCTAAAGGACATTCATACACGTTTTTATGATGTGTTTCTTAGGCTCATTTCAGATGTCGGAAATATTCACATTAGGATTTAAAATATTATAAAACTTACCAGAGCCTCCTTGAAACTGATGTACTCTGCAGAAGTGGAATGTGGCAAAGGGGTCTGTTAGAGTAACAGCTGCCCCTGATATTCCCCGATTTTATTACATTTTAATTAATGTTTGACAGTGTTGGCAAAAATTGGGGACACAACTTTGAAACCTTATTGAACCTTATGAACCTTTTTTTTTCCATCTTTAATGAGGTTTTCAGCAAAATATTAACAAACTGATACTGTAGCCGCAAACTCCTCTTTGTTTACCACATGGGAAATGCCATTGACCAGTGTTTGACTCGTGCTGCTTCTTCAATAAAATCCACAAAGTTGCCGAAAGTGCATTTCTTCTTTATTTTTCTTTTAAAACTCAAACAAACTAATCAGTTCATAAGCAAACAAACAAACTTAATGGCCTCTGCTCTTTCTTGTGCACACGCCAACTCCTGTGAACGCGGTCAAAAATAATATCCACCCACAGCGCTTCCACCTGGCACTCCAACATAACTCCAATATATGCTAATGGCACCACCTAGTCCCCACCTCCTATAGAGGACTCGTACACACAAAAAACAAACAACCATACGAGGAAATACTTAATAATAATAATAATAATAACAAATAATATTTTGAATAAATTCGAATAAACAACTAATACGGCTCCTACAGATACATAAAACAAAAATGTAATTGTTCAAGTTAACTGGCAAGTGAGAGCTTGGTGTGGAGAAGTTATTTAGCTGCTCCTGTCCTATAGTTGCAAAGCACTGCAGTTTTTCTTTGGGTGTAGTAAATGAAATTTAGGCACTTATTAGGCGCTGTAGACTTTACATTTGTTATTGTATTTCTGATGCTATCTATTTTATCAGTGAAGAAATTCATAACTATTAAACTGTGACAGAATATTTAGATCGGGTGGTGTCTGATTATTTGTTAATCTAGCTGCTGTGCTATAAAAAGTTTTTTTCTATGAGTTTTTTCCAATATGCTTGGTCCTGGCAGCTTTTAGAGCCTGTCTATAGCTGGAAATACTGTTTTTCCATGCAATTCTAAAAACTTCCAAGTTAGTTTTTCTCTATCTGAATTTAAGAATAGGAGTTTCTTTCTTAAGAGAATACAGTAAGAGGAAAAAAGGGGGTCAACAGAATTTCTCCTGAAGTCCATCACAACCTCCTTTGTCTTACTTGAGGGATAGGTTGTTTGCAGCACACCATTCAACCAGTTGTGCCACTTCCTTTCTGTAGGGTGTCACAGTTGTGTCATCAGCAAATTTGATGATGTGGTTGGAGCTGAACTTGGCAGTGCAGTCATGCGTCAGCAGCGTGAAGAGCAGCGGGCTGAGCACACAGCCCTGTGGGCCATCTGTGTTCAGTGTGGTAGTGCTGGAGGTATTGTGGCTGACATGGACTGACTGAGGTCTTTCAGTTATAAAGTCCAGGATCCAATTGCAAAGGGAGGTCCAGAATGTTTAGTTTGTTGATGAACTGTTGTGGGATTATTGTATTGAATGCTGAGCTGAAGTCAATAAACAGTATTCTAACATAAGAGTATGTGTTTTCTAAGTGAGTAAGAGCCAGGTGTAGGGTGGAGGAAATCACATTGTCTGTGGAGCAGTTTGGACGGTATGCAAACTGAAATGGGTCAAGTGTGTTGGGAAGATTGGATTTGATGTGGTGCATGACTAACCTCTCAAAGCACTTCATCATGATTGGGGCCAGTGTTATGGGACGGTAGTCATTCAGACAGGACACTGTACTTTGGCACTGTAATTATGGAGGTGGATTTGAGACATGTGGGGACGATTGCCTGGCTCAGCGAGGTGCTGAAGATGTCAGTTAGGACATCTGTCAGCTGTGCAGCACAGTCTCTTAGTACATGGCCAGGTATGTTGTCTGGACCCGCAGCCTTGCGTGGGTTAATCCTAGATAGGGTCTTCCTTGCGTCAGCTGGAGACAGACAGAGCCCCTGGTCGTTGGGAAGTATGGGCAGTTTTTGTGCAGGTGTGTCGTTCTGCATTTCAAACCGTGAATAAAAGTGGTTGAGTGTGTCTGGGAGGGATGTGTCATCATCCTAGGCCTGTGGCAGGGGCTTGTAATCAGTGATGGTCTGAATGGCTTGCCACAGACTCTGTGTGTCTTTGCTGTCAGTAAAGTGATTATTTATTTTTTGTGCATACAAGCGTTTTGCTTTCTTGATGCCATGGGACAGATTGGCTCTTGCGGTTTTGAAGGCTGCATTGTCTCCTGATCTGAATGCATCATCTCTGGTCTTGAGCAGCCCACAAACCTCTGCTGTCAACCATGGCTTCTGGTTTGCACGTGTGGTGATGGTCTTGATGACTGTCACAGCATCAATGCACTTTTTGATGTAAGCAGTCACTGTTTCTGTGTATTCGTGCAGGTCTGTGTGGTTGTTGTAGGTGGCTGCCTCTCTGAACATGTTCCAGTCTGTGCACTGAAAGCAGACCTGTAGTGTAGAGGTAGCATCATCTGGCCATACTGTGATCTGTTTTTAAACCAGTTTTGCAAGTTTGAGAAATTGGTCTGTATGCTGGGATTAGCATAACAGAGATGTGGTCCAAGTATCCGAGGTGGGGGCGAGGTTCAGCTTTGTACGCATTTTTTCCTGTTGTGTAAACCAAGGGTGTTGTTTCACCTTGTTGCAAAGTTCACATGTTGGTAGAATGTGAATGTGGCTGAGTTTGTCTTTTCCTCTTGTTTGGTTAGTCTTGTCTAGTCCCTGTTTGGTCCTGCGTGTTCTTGTCTTGCTCCTTTTTAGGATTTTGTGTTTCTTTCTTTTAGTTTTGATCTTAGTATTAATATAATTTAGTATTTATTTTATTCTTCTTGTCCTGGCATTTTGTTTTGCATTTTTGGTTATTTCTTTTCAGTATTTATATAGTCAATTTAGTAACCCTTTTACATTTTTATTTACTTATTTGTTTATTGATTTATTTACTGGTCTTCTGCCCTGCCTACCTTTTTATAGTAATTTGTGTTCTTGTGGAGCCTTGTTCTGTCTTGTGTTAGAGTTCCTGTCCTGACCTGTTCCTGCCCACTCGTTCCACTGGCCTGGCTCGTTGTCTTCAGAGTCTGCGGTCAAACAAGTATCTGAGCGTAGCTTGCTTGCTTGCTTGGCCCTCTCCATCTGCCTTGCCTGGCCGCTCACTCTGCTGCTTCAGTATTCTACCAGTTATTGTCTGTCTGAGGCTGTTCCAGTGGCCTTCCCAAGTTATCTGTTTACTGTGTTCCTGTTGTGTTTCATCTGTGCACCTCACTACCCTGATGTATCATTTTGTGTTGTCAATAAAACCCTTGTCATCCATTTTGCAGTTGGGTCCTCCTTCCAGATTCCTTGACAGAAGCTAGAGCAAGAGATTTCTTTTGGATATTATATATGAGAATATCACTATATATTGTTGAACACCACCACCATGACCAGCACGACGGGGCTCATGCTTATAACAATAGCTTGGTGGAGTAGCTTATACTCATTTAGACCAATATAGTAATTTGGTTTAAGGGTTTATCAAGCAGAGTACATCAAAACTATTTTCTGTGATTGTTTAATTTACAATGACTGCTTTGGGTGCAAGTGATCTGTTTAGGAGCCCAAGCTTTAAAAATTGTTTTTGTTCATTTATTTAACATTGATCAGTATTTAATCACAATCAGATTTTTTTTCTAGATCCTGCATTAAATTTATGTTTTGACCTCACTATTCAGGGAACAAACACAGTCTTTATAGATTGGACAGTGCAAGTACTTTATTCATTTAAGCAGTCAGAACAAGAGCCATCATAGCAGTTATTTAAGAATTGGCTTACTATTCATATGGAGTGTAGCATCCTGGAGATGTTGTCCGACAGGAGTTCTGCTCCGACTCTGCTGGGGTGTAGGCCATCGGAAAAGATTCCAATTATAAACAAAGAGCAGTTTCTGTTCTTTACACCATGGCAATAACCATTAATTTAGAGCAAAAAGCCTACTGAACCTTTCATGTCCACCATCCACCATTATTGTTTTGTGAAGTGTTTACAGTTTATCAGCTAAACTTTAGCTGTGGGCATGATTCACTTGCAGCACAATGAAGCACAATATTTTTGTTTTTTGTAAAGGTGCATGCTTTGTCAATGGTAGCGCTTGCTAACTTGCACAAGTACTCCTCTCTGTACCAAATCACAACAGACTGGCATGAGAAGACTAACAATAGTCCATTTTGATTCTTATTCCGAGGTCACCATAGCCACCAGACCCAGTCTGTATCCAGATCAGATGGTCACTGCAATCTCCTGGATCCAGTCCATATCCAGCCCAGATGGCGGATCAGCACCTAGAGATGACCTCTACAGCCCCGAATGTCAGCGAATGTCATCCCTGAATGTCTACAATGTTCTGCTCATGGTAAGTTTCTTTGAAGATATTGGACTGTTTAAAGCATATTATACAAAGTTAACTGTACTACTGATTTGTTTTATCTAGGTTAAGTTGTGTTTTATCTAAGGTAAGTTAAATAGTTTACCCAAAATGAAAATTCTTACGTTGTTACTCATCCTTAAGCTATTCAAGTATTTAACTAAATAAGTAATAAAAAAAGTAAACTAAGTAATAAAATTAGGTTCAGAGACATTTTATGACAATTATGAGAGAAGTTCCATTTTTGGGTAAAGTATTCCATGAAGGTGAAAAGACTTTTTTTTTTTTTTTTCTTTCTTTCTACCATTGGCTAATTTGGTACGTGTTTTATTAAGTGTTTGATTTTACACTGCCCATTTTAAAGCAGTTTTTGGGCCAAACTTGTTAACTTTAGAAGAATTCTATAGGTTTGATTGTGTAGCCAGTTCTAAGAGACTGTTCATGGAAAGATTACAGAATTCTAAAGGTTTTGTGTAGTCAGTTCTGATTGACTGTTCATGGAAAGATTGCATGGTTCTCTTCGAAACCATAACTGCTTCTTATGGTGAATTTACATTGTATCCAGTGTGTCTATGTAGATTCTAAAAACTGTTATACCGTATGTGTTTTTATATATAATGCTATACACATTGTAGAAATGTTTCGACAAAAATTGTCAAGTTTATGATGTGTTTACGTTGTTAGTGTGTATTTGTATAAGGATACTGTACACATTGTAAAAAATTGTAATTGTAAATTGTAAATTGTAAATTGTCAAAAGTTTGATGCTTGAAGTCATTCATCTTAGACGGGTGATAAAATTACATCTAACCAAATATCCAACCAAATACAATTTAAAATATTAATGTAATATAAAGAAATGTATTTACTTTCAGAATGTGTAAAGTAAAAGAATGAAGTTAATACAACGAGAAAACATTAAGACAAGATTTCATTAAACTTAAAAACTTTCTTTGATTCAAAGATACTTTTTGCTTTGGCTAAGTAATGGATAGTTAATTCTTGTTGCTAAAAAGTAAAGTAATTAGATGTGACAAGTTGATGCAAAATTTTTACTTTGATCCAATGAAACACTTTTTTTCAGTGTAATACAATTTTGTCTCTTATCCAACCAGCGTATCAACTTTCTAAGAGTAATCCATCTAATTGTAAAAAGAATCCTGCCGATGAACAATCAAGGCTGCTGACACAACACTGCTGTGAATTTTACTAAAACTCGAATAAAACAAACAGGTAAGTAAAAAACATCGATTTAATTTTCAGTTAAGTTTAGACAACATCAGATGAAGTGAATTAAGTCACATACCCTCACCTTGAAATACTTTTAAAAACCTTGGCATTTTGCGCAGACAGGCCCATCACATTAACACAAGCAAATATCCTGATATCTTGTTGTCAGTATGTTTTGAAACAGTATGTTTACTCAAAATATGATCATATTAAAAACGGAATTCATTATTTAACCAACAAACTTTCCGTGATATTTTGTGACGATGAACACATGTTTTGCATGTAAAAAATTTGATTCCAATCAAAGCAACAGTCAAACTGCTTAAGTCTGGATAAACAATTGAGCCAATTCATCCAGAATGTTAACCTGGACTCAGCATTGTTTGTATATGCTCTGAAAGACAGCGTCTGTTGGTCAGAAATAATCCACACATGACACAGTTTACTGTTTAAACATTTACATTGTTTTATTTATTAATTAAATAGATAAATTACAGCCACTGTCTATATTACACCTTCCTAACACAGTGACATGAGTGTACAGAAACCATGTAATCTTAAAGTCTTAAAGTCAAATGTATGCTGCCATATACCTCATCAGTCACCGGTCTGTGCAATATTGCCACTTATTTAATATTTGACAGGAGGAATAACAATAAGTATAAGGAAATTCAAACCTGGATGTTCTCACATACAAATAATGTGTGTGAACATGCATACTGCAATGTAACTACGCTGGTTTTCTTTACATATTTACATTTTTTGTTTTTGCTCAACTCTTTTGCAGCTGCAAGTCATGAAATAGGCTACAGAGGCTACAATCAAGCCTCATGCAGTAGAACATCTTCAAAGAGCAAGTCAAGTCAAGTCATCTTTATATAGCGCTTTTAACAATACAGGTTGTGTCAAAGCAACTTCACAGTATTAAATAGCACAGTATAATGCAAAACAGCAGTAAACAATCAATTTTCAGTTAAAGGCAGTTATTATAGGCATAATTGAATTCAGTGATGTCATCATCCAGCTCAATGCAGTTCAAATAGTATACAATATGCTGGAAATTAAGTGTCCCCAACTAAGCAAGCCAGAGGTGACAGTGGCAAGGAACCAAAACTCCATTGGTGACAGAAATGGAGAAAAAACCTTGGGAGAACCCAGGCTCAGTCGGGGGGCCAGTTCTCCTGTGGCCAGACAAACCAGCAGATTGTTCTATGTTGCAGCAAGTCAGATGCAGAGGACTCACCAGGTTCCTGTGGTCTTGCGCCGATGGCCATCTTGGTGACGATGTCTTCACTGGAGATCTGTCTCTGGGGCTCATCTAGTAGACGTGGTCTCCACTGACTACTCCTTTTAAAGGAGTAGTTCACATGGAAAATTCTGTCATCATTTACGTGCCCTCTTGTCATTTCAAACCTGTATGAATTACTGTCCTCTGCAGAATTTTGAACAAGCAGAACAGCACAGCCCCCATTCATTATTATTGTATGGGCACAAAACCAATGCAAGTGAATGGGGGGCTCTTAAAGGGATAGTTCACCCAAAAATGAAAATTTGATGTTTATCTGCTTACCCCCAGGGCATCCAAGATGTAGGTGACTTTGTTTCTTCAGTAGAACAGAATTGAAGATTTTTAACTCAAACCGTTGCAGTCTGTCTGTCATATAATGCCAGTCAATGGTTACCAAATCTTTGAGAGTAAAAAAAAAACATACACAAACAAAACCAAATTAAACCCTGTGGCTCGTGACGATACACTGATGTACTAAGACACAAAACGATCGGTTTGTGTGAGAAACTGAACAGTATTTATATAATTTTTTACCTCTGATTCTCCACAACATCCATCTGTCCAGAGCGCATGCACATCTCCGGCTCGTGTACACGAAGGCACCGGAAACGATTGCGCTTATACGTCACTCATTGTTTACACAGTGCACAGGGATTAAAGATGTGTTCACTGGCACTGTGAAGATCTAAAGATATTTAGAAGTACAGTTCATCACGATTTTTATATATCATCAGATCATAGGCGCCGATCCCATGTCAAGAGTGCATTATTGTAATATGAGAGTATTACGTTTGCACCCTCAAACTTTGTCCTGTGTACACACGAATAAGTGCTTATTGTAAACAGATATGAGATACGGTGTTGAGCACCCACCGGCAGAAATATAGATCGTCACCCATGCATCAGACAACGTGGATTTTGCAACGTGGATACTACGCCAGAGCTTGTGCACATATCACCCGCCGGACATGCGCTCAGGACAGATGGATGTTGTGGTGAATCAGAGGTAAAAAATGATATAAATACTGTTCAGTTTCTCACACAAATCGATCGTTTCATGTCTTAGTACATCAGTGTATGGTCACAAGTCGTAGGGTTTAATTTAGTTTTGTTTGTGTATGTTTTTTTTTTTTATTCTCAAAGATTTGGTAGCCATTGACTGCCATTATATGACTGACAGACTGCAACGGTTTGAGTTAAAAATCTTTATGTTCATGTTCTACTGAAGAAACAAAGTCACCTACATCTTGGATGCCCTGGGGGTAAACAGATATAAACATAAAATTTTCATTTTTGGCTGAACTATCCCTTTAACAACATTTTTCAAAATATATTCTTTTGTGTTCTGTGGAAGAAAGTCACACAGGCTGATGTGTAAATGATAACACAATTACTTGAACTATTTTAAAGCGATATGTCACTACCAAATCAAAATTTCCCTGCGTTTTACTCACCCTCAAGGCTTGATAAGACCTTTGTTAAGACCACAGAGCTGTGTCAAGCAGTTCTCTTTGATCGATGGATGCACTATTTGAAACTTCAAAAAGTGTAACGCCACACCAGCAGAGGGAGCCCTTACCCTTGTTCTGTCCGTTACTGCTCCCTCTGCTGCTTCTATGGTTACTTCCTGTTTGGCAGCCATAAAAGCCAGGCCACGCCAAACAGGAGGTGCGAAGTATTGTTTTGCCATAGCGGACTCTACCAAGCGTTTTCCTTTCCTGTTACCATTGTTTCTTGCCATAGTTTTTGCCTGGTTTTCATAGTCAAGTTTTCTTTGTTACTTTGGACTGCCCTTTTGGATTTTGACCCTTGCCTGTGCTTTTGGATTTACTCTACTGTTTTGCCTCAGTTATTGCTGTTTGCTGGTGTTCGACCCTGTCTGCCCTGACCACGATCTGTACAATAAAGCTTGCATCTGGATCTACAAACGCCGTCGTCGAGTCTCTGCTGCTTACAGAATACTTCGCCACCCACAGATCCAGCAGCTTTACCGAATTCACAACCACCAACATGAACCCAGCAGATCGCCTAGTTCATCTTCGCCAGGACAGCTGGCCCATTGAAAATTATGAGGACTTCTGTGAACTTTGTTACCAGGTTGTTTTCAATGATACATTTCTAAAAGACATTTTCCGTTTTGGTTTGGTTAAACACATATCACAGCTCATGCCACGCAAAACCCCACACTGGACTCTTGAACAATATATCAATTTTGCACTCCGTTTAAGTGGCTCTGCTTTCACTGTTGGGATTGCGGATGAACCCCGCAATCCCAAAGCATCCACAACACCACAGTGTTTTCATGCACCTACCATCATGTCTGGTATTGTTCACATCACGCCCACCAAGCCACAGCCTGCTCAAGCCACGTCTGCTCCTCCATGGCCTGCTCAAGCCACGTCTGCTCCTCCACGGCCTGCTCAAGCCACGTCTGCTCATCCACGGCCTGCACAAGCCAAGCCTGCTGCATCCGGGCCTACACCCGTCAAGCCTGATGCATCAGGGCCTGTTCACGTCACGCCTGCTACATCGAGGACTGTTCACATTATGTCTGCTGCATCCAGGCCTGTTCACGTCATGTCTGCTGTTCCAGGGCCTGCTCAAGCCAAACCTGCTGTTCCAGGGCCTACCCACATCAAGCCTGCTGCTTCTGCTACCCCAGGGCCTACCCACGTCAAGCCTGCCGCTCCAGGGACGGATCACATCAAACCTGTCTCTAAAGGGATGGATCACGTCAAGCCTGCTGCACCAGGGACAGAACACGCCAAGCTAGCACCTGCTAACCTCATGCCTGCCGATCCAGCGTCTGCTCGTGTCCAAGCTGGTCAAGCCAAGGCCTGCTAGAGCCGCACCTGGGTCCCCTGTCAAGATGGCCGCCTCCATACCAGAGTTTGCACAAGTCAAGATGGCCGTCATACCACAGTCTAAACCTGTCAAGATGGTCGCCGCTCCAGAGCCTGCACAGAACAAGATGGCTGCCACCATGCCACAGTCTGCACCTGTCAAGATGGCTGCCACACCACAGTCTGCACCTGTCAAGATAGCCGCCATGTCAGAGTCTGCAACTATCAAGATGGCCACCGCGCCAGTGTCAGCACCTGAAAACATGGCCTCCACACCAGAGTCTGCATCTGAGTCCCCTGTCAAGATGGCCGCCACCATGCCAGAGATTGCAAAAGACAAAATGGCTGCATTTCCCTCCAATGATATTTATCACCATGGACTGATTGTCAGCATGGATGACCTCCCACTGCTGCTAGCACCATAGGCTGCACCAGACAAAATGGCCGCCCGTCCAGAGTCAGCACCTGTCATGGCCGCCCTTCCAGAGTCAGCACCTGTCATGGCCGCCCTTCCAGAGTCAAGTTTCATAGCAGCTGTTCCCCCAGAGTCAAGTGATGTCACAGCAGTCACTCCTGAGTCAAGCATCTTCGCCGCAGCTGCTCCGCTTCCAGAGCCAAGCCACATCACAGCCGCTGTTCCAGAGCCAAGCCACGTCACAGCCGCTGTTCCTGACCCTAGTCACCTCACAACAGCCGCTCTCAAGCCAAGTCAAGTCACAGCTGTTCCTCCCGAGCCAAGTCAAGTCACAGCTGTTCCTCCCGAGCCAAGTCAAGTCACAGCTGTTCCTCCCGAGCCAAGTGAAGTCAGAGCCTAAGTTCCTGAGCCAAGTCAAGCCAGAGCCACTGTTCCTGAGCCAAGTCAAGCCAGAGCCACTGTTCCTGAACCAAGTAAGCTCTCAGCCACTCTTCCTGAGCCGGCTTTCTCAGAAGCCACACTCCTCATGGGAGTTGCGCTGTGGGTTGTTTGGGCCGTGTATACCACCACCGAGTCCTCAGAGGTGGCAGCTCACGCTGCAGAACCTCTGAGGGCAGCATCCCCAGAGGAGGTGGCTGAGGCCACGGATCCTTATGCGATGGGGATCGCTGCACCTGCTCCCTGCACAGTGGTAGCGCCTAGTAACTCACACCACTCCAAAGAACCCTCACCCAGTACCAATTTGGCAGAGGTCTTCAGTATGCCAAGGGTTCAGGCCTGGTCCTTGGGCTCCGAGCTTGCTCTCTCTCTTTCTCTCTCTCTGTGTGTTTGTCTTTGTTCTGTGTTACAGGCCCGTCCTCTCCGCCCTGGAGGGTGTCTGATTCGCCTGATCCGCCCTGGAGGGCGTCTGCTCCGCCCGATCCACCCTGGTGGGCGTCTGACTCGCCTGCTCTGCCGGCCCCGCCATGCCGTCCTGCTCTGCTGGCCCCGCCTTGCCGTCCTGCTCTGCCGGCCACACCATGGCGTCCTGCCCTGCCGGCGCCTCCATGGCCTCCTGCCCGGTCCGCTCCGCCATGGCCTCCTGCCCGGCCCGCTCCGCCATGGCCTCCTGCTCGGCCCGCTCCACCATGTCTGCCACTGCTCCACGGTCCAGGTCCTCCACTGCCTCATTGTCTGCCATTGTTTCACGGTCCAGGTCCTATTGGCTACACTGTCTGTCTCTGCTCCATGGCCCAGGCCCACCATTGCTCCATTGCCCAAGTCTGCCATTTCCCCCTGACCCATGCCATGACCCTGATCCCATTCCCCTTCACGGGCCTGGACCTCCCTCCCGCCCCCTGATTCACCCCCCTCCTGGACTGTTGTTTTTGAGTGCCAGGAGTCACTCCTAGAGGGGGGGGTTCTGTAACGCCACACCAGCAGAGGGAGCCCTTACCCTTGTTCTGTCCGTTACTGCTCCCTCTGCTGCTTCTATGGTTACATCCTGTTTGGCAGCCATAAAAGCCAGGCCATGCCAAACAGGAGGTGCAAAGTATTGTTTTGCCATAGCGGACTCTGCCAAGCGTTTTCCTTTCCTGTTACCATTGTTTCTTGCCATTGCTTTTTGCCATAGTTTTTGCCTGGTTTTCATAGTCAAGTTTTCTTTGTTACTTTGGACTGCCCTTTTGGATTTTGACCCTTGCCTGTGCTTTTGGATTTACTCTACTGTTTTGCCTCGGTTATTGTTGTTTGCTGGTGTTCGACCCTGTCTGCCCTGACCACGATCTGTACAATAAAGCTTGCATCTGGATCTACAAATGCTGTCGTCGAGTCTCCGCTGCTTACAAAAGTCAACAATTTACTCCCATTCTACCGCTTGGAAGTAAAATGATACATAGGATTATAACTTTGCCTGTATTGTTCTTCAAGAATATAATCATATTCAGTTAGGATGTCTTGAGGGCGAGTAAAACATGGGGAAATGTTGATTTGGCAAACATGGTTGGAGAAAATTTCAGTAGTTTGTATTGTCTACATTAGCATTCCCCATGAGCAATGACCGTACATGATCAGGCACTTCAGCAGGCACTCTCTTGTGATGTCTATGTCCAGACTCTACTAAATGTTCAAGATTTATTGTTTTTATTAGACCAAAACACTACTAAATTAATTGCCACAAGCAATTATGTTCGCATACAACCAATACCTGATCAATAACTTTTAATAGTGTCCTTAGTTTTTTCACGGAAGACTCCACCTTTGCTCCTAATAACCTGGAGAAGCTGAGAGCTCTGTCCGTCCAAAGAGGCCATAAATCTCGATTGTAAAGGTAAGGTCGTGATGCGCAAAAATTCTGCATTTATCTGTAAAAAAGAGAAACAGAAAATAGACTTCTGAAAAAAATGATTTTACTTTGAGAACTAGTTGTTAAAATACATATACACACAAAACATTAAACAACAAAAGGTGTAATTAGGGCATCTAAGACATTTTTAAAAACACTACATACTAAAATCCCATGGTAAAAACTATGGTAAATTCAGGATTAGTCACTTACATTTTAACATTTTTCAATAAAATGAATGTTTTTACCTCCTCTTGTTGAAACAGAGCTGGCCATCTTTCTTGCAGTTCTTGAACACTAGGTTGGTTTTCCACAATCTCTTGTCTGTAAGGCAAACGTCTTGTTCATTTTTTTTCTCTGATTGTCAATGCATTGTTTCTTTTCTTCACTTCCTTTAAAAGTGCCTGGTGCTCAATTTCAAGGTTTGCTGATGTCTCTCTAGCAGGTAGGGATGGGATATGATTGGCCTCACCACGTCTAGTTCGTTTGACATTTTTTTTGCTGGAAAAGCATGGTCTGAGGCTTTGGTTTTCAGAGAATTTACCAAATACTCAGGGCATCCAAGACCTTTCAACTGTGTGCGAAGGTTTCCCATATTCATTTTAAGTCTCTGCGTCCATCCATAGCACCCATTGAAGGATCCTTTTTCTGCTAAGCAAGGGTGTTTCTTGATAAGTGCCTCTGAAACTTCTCAGAAGTTTGCACTGCTGGGATAAGATTTATACTTGTATATCTCATCACAAACCTTCTCCAGAATATCAGACTTCACCTTTGGAGTCAGCCTTGTTCCGTTATCCTTAAAAAGAGCATTTCCTCTCTCTAATTGGAGTTCAGTGTCATAGGAAAAGTGTGGAATATTAAATTATTTTGGCCACTGTTGATTTCTTGTAGAAACTGTTTCTGAGCCAGGGGGTGAGAGGATGATTGTATCATCAGTGTCGCCAGAACAAACGGAGGACAGAGCATCATCATTAGACTGGGTCCCATCATTTGTTTGAGCAGTGAATGAGTCGTCATCTGGCAACGGGATAATCTTTAGAGTGCCAAGACTCTGAAGTTCTTCAGTGTTCATCAAATTTACAAATACATCCCCAAAATCTTTGTCCTGATACTGTAGTCTGAATCTACCATTTAATCCAAAAGCTTCCCTCACTTTTTCAATGAGCTCATCCACTGATTCGGGAATCCCATCTGGCAGAAGCAACTTTCTTGAATCATCTTGACTCGCAATCACCAAAAGCTTGGCAGATCTTCTTCCTGACATGCTAACAGATTCTGGAAAAAAGAAAATAAATAAGATTAGATACAGTACAAGTAATAGATAATTGCTAGACATTTACATGTTCACTACATCTTGTGCACTTTTCTTCGAATTTATCAACAATTCTAACCTCAAACATGTATATATCTCTTCAGAGCCACCATGCGCCTCCCCCCAATTGTGTACTGAACAAGTGGATATGGGTCTGTAAGGTCATGGTGCTTTAAAAGTTCAATTTTCTTGTCAGATGACTGGACCAAGACATAGGCTCTATAATGTTCAATATACCATGCATCAAGTCTTCTGACAATGAACAGTGGTTTGTCCTGCAACACAATAATTTGCACAATTTCGCCAAACTCTGGAAGTCCTGAACATTCCCCATGAGCAATGACCATACTTTCTCTGTACGTGAAGCCTTTAAATGTTACTTCCTTGGTCAAGCACACAACATCCAGGTTTGGGTGTTTCTGTTGTACAGTCTGTGATATGTCTTCATTCAGAACATCAATGGGAAGATTAGAAACATGTGATACTTCCAATCTTACAGATGATATGCCATATGAAACTGATGTCTTTGTGACAATGACAGGAGCACATTCTTGAAGCAGTTGGTGTGACGCACAACTCTTTTAAAGAAGCTATGCTTAGCCTCGAATCGCATTGTCCAAAGAGCAACTAGAGGGCCAAATTTCTCAATTAGCTCAGGATAATGCTCCAAGTAGTGGTGTTTGGGCAAAAGTTTAGTCTTGGGAAAAACCTCTTGGAGTCTGATTCTGTGCTCAGATATCTTGAAGGCCAGATATGCTATAGAAGCTTTGGTGTGTGAAGGAGCGACAACAAGATCTACAATATCTTTCAAATCATTTAGAAGTTGCCACACAGGTTCATTGGCAGGCACCCCGTCTCCAATCAAAAAAGGAAAAAACCTCAACAATGCCCAATTTTCCTACTGTTCTTCTTGCAGAAAACGTGAGAGGAACAGTATGTGGACGATTTGTCTTGACATGTCAGTTCTGAATTGCTTTATTCAGGTGTTCCAAGGTGAAATACTTTTTAGATGAAAAGACTGTCAAGGACAAAGCTATCTCAAAAGGGACAATACCCTCAAAGAGATCATGCACAACATTAGCTGGGAATCCTGTGCAAACATTGAAGTGTGATAATTTTTCTGAAAACACACACCCCCCTTTCACACCAAAATGTTGAGGCAAGTCATTGTCTTTCATAAACTGAAGATGAGCAGAATGTAGTTCTTCAGTTCTGATGCAGAATGTTTCAGATCCTTTCTTCTTTCTCTGCTGTACAAAATCTGCAGGCATATTTTCCAGAGACATTTTCCACAAATCCGGCAATACTGTGAGCACCAAGATTGTCAGCAACAATACATTGAACTGTGCCTTTCACAGTCTTTCCCAGTTTTTCAATGAAAAGTCCATGTCTATCCAACGTGACAAGGTCATCAATCAATGGTTACAGCACTTTGTCATACCCAAAACGCTTAACATCACTGATTTTAATTAAAGCAGCTAAATTGATAGCAGACAGGGATGACTGACATCCTTCATTTAAATTGCCTAATATCCAATAAACTTTGTGTTTTTTTTTGGAAATGCCAAGGGGGTTGCATATCTCAAATTCATCAACGTACAAAATTAAAGAGATAGCAGGTTCAGAAAGCAGTTTATTCCTTTGGAAGTTGAGTGAATCAAAAAAACATGTATATTTACTTTCATCTCCTTTATACACTGATTCTAAATGAAGTGTATTATCAAGTATTGGCTGGACACTCAGAAGTTTCTGCAGGGATTGTAGAATTGGAACATACTGAAATGTCCTTCCATCACTCTGATCAAGCACATACTCTACAGGCTTTACTACTGAAAAATGGGCTTTGTAGTATGCCTTCCATTTCCATGTAGTGGAAAGTAGACCTTGCTCTCTGATTGCCGTTTGAATTGTATGTGACTGGCAAAGAAAGTTGGCCAACTCATCTACAACAACTTTATCAACCTGCAAATAAGGTTGTACTTTAAATGATGGCGTGTGTTTGTATACACAAGGCAAGCATTCATAAGTTGTCAATGCATCTTTTTGAGGGGGATGCTGAGGATGCCTCCTGGACACATGGCTCTTCAGAGAACTCCAAGTTTTAAATGAACAAGGACAGTCTGAATAAACACAAGGATAAGGATTGGCTTTGGAGACCCCACAATCTTTGCATTTCTACATTGACTTACTTGCCAACAAGAATGGTGAGGTAGAGCATAGGGTAAAAGAAAGATAAATTACAAAACTGACCCTCCAAAGCGATAATTAAAAGGTGGAAATTACTTACGTTTTTCATGTGACTGGATTCAAAACCTGTCCTAATTGTTGTTCAGCAGTACCCCATCCTACAAAAGACAAAGAGAAATAACAAACTGGCTCACATAAAAGTAAACAGACAACTTCTTTACCGGGTATGCAGGTCGACACAATACATTAAAATTAGTGTTTAGGCACGTCATTAATCATAAATGAGAGACCATACAAATAAGTAGAGCGAATACCTTGTGAATGCGAGCTTCATAATCATAATAATTCATCATAATAATAAAGCTTCATAACAACGTTAAGTCCATACAAAGCGTCTGAAGCATGCATGTACTTTATACATGGCGCCGTACAGTATCGCACAGCAGCATACCCGAAACAGTCTTCATACTACGTTTCAATATCAATCATTCTCACCTCAGGCAGTTTACTTGTATTTCCACTCGGTTTAACCACCGATGGAAACTTGTAAACCTTCTAGCCGAGTTAGAGCCGTCAAACTAGTAATACTAACCGTATGTAAAACAACAGTACAACATAATATTCTATGAAATCATGCATGTATAATGTTAATAATACGCCCAAATGTATGTTTAAAATTACTTACCAATTTTCTTGATTCCCGTTTTACCACGCTCATCCACGAGTTCATCCATGTGGTGCAACAAGATGGCGGAAAGCTGAATGTCCTCACGCATGACCACGGATGACGTTAGAAGTCACGTGACAATGGGAACCAATATTTTTAATTTAATTTACAGAAATGTATTTACTTTACACTAACAAGGCTTACTTTTAATTTAAATCAACCAAACTTTTTACATAACACTGCTGACTAGACAGAAAATTAAATGTTTTGAGTTAGATCAAGTATAACAACTTCTTTAGAGTAATGACATGCATTGTGCACTTTTTTCAGTGTATGTTCCAGGTCAATTTGACCCGTTTCGATTTTTGAGCTGTTGGAAATACCAGTTAACCTATGATTTATTGTCATTTTTATTTATTTATTTTTTTTTACTTTTTCTCGTTCAGGGCTATGAGCATGCATGCAAAGTGAGGATACACTGATGTATGACCCAATGTTTTGTTTTTTTGTTTTCCAAGGGAACTGTACAGACCCAAATTAAATATATTTCTTGGGTATATGTTATGTTAGTGACTTCTTTATCAGACGGCTTTGCGTATACTCACTTCTAATACCGTCTGATGCGCATCATTCAGTAGTGTCCTGCATTAGCCAAAATCATGTCTGTCCACCACATCCAGTCATATGTAAATAAATACAAATATTCACTAAATACACCTAGTAAAGACAGTGATGATGCGGTCAGGACCGTACCTGATGCCGGCTTGCTTTGAAATATGTTTGAAGATTGTGCCTGACGTGCCCACGCCCGCTCTCGCTCTGTCTCCCGCTCCTCAGATGATGCCTGTTCATAAGTAAAAGCATGTCAAGGGAGGCGCGCGAGTGGAAAAAGTACTAATTATTGTTGATTACTGATTTGAATCCGTTTATAATAACGAAAACAATACCTTACAAATAAAAAGAAGCAGTTTTTTACAATCAGACATTTTTTAAACCTGTAAATCCTGTAAACTTTTCTGTCAAAGGATCCAGTAAACAAATGAGTTCAAATAGTAAGTTCAAAACGGCTGTAACACAGAGAAAAAACAATCAATTTCGTTATATATTGCAGAGTTTACATCTTTTTTTTTTCTTTTTTTTTTTTTTTTTTTTGTGGGGGGTGGGGGATTGAAGCGTATACCCACTTTTCCAGGCACAACCACACCACTGCTGGAAAGGGAAAAATTAGCTTTTCCTCACAATTTTGAGTACTGACATAGACTTTTTCAGACACAGATGGAAAAAGTGAGCTATCATTTCTATTTTTAATGTATATAAAATATTACCTAAATTATCTTTTTCTTTGAGAAATGTTGTGACTTATTCTCATTTATGGCCATGAACACGCATGCGAAGTGAGGATAAATTGATGTGTTTTAAAATGTACACGCATAATTTTTTATATCAATTTTGATGTTTGTGGGTCGATTTGACCCACATTTGATTATAAAGCTAGGTTACATGGTATTTCATATAACTTGAGAGAAAGTAGAAATGGGACCTTATTTTACAATTTGTGTTTGACAACGTTTTTTCAGATACACTGAAAATAAAAATGATAGCTAATTTTTACCACCTGTGTCTGAGAAATGATTTGGTTAGTACTGAAAATAGTGCAGAATAGCTCCATTTTCACCTTCTCAGGGTGGTAAAAAACAACAACATTACCACATATACCCCAAAAAAATATTAATTTTGGGACTGTACAGCTGCCTTGCAACAACAAAAAAAAAAAAGGTTAGAATGACATACCTGCATTTGTTCAAAGGTAAATGCACAGACAAAATTTGAGGTATACCCCAACAAACATGACACCAAAGCCAGCACCATGTGTGTAAAATTTAAGAAATTCATCTGCAGAAATGCTTGCTGTTTGCACGCCATGCCAGCAGTGATTTCTTGAATTTGTTCAGTGAGACTAAAGAGCAAAAGATGAACCTGTATAAAGGAAAGAAAAGATTAATTTAATTGCAGAGTGATTCCAAATTGTTTATTTAGGATGTTTTGAACATATATAAAAAAAGAAAAACAGAAAAAAGATGTTGAATAAAAATTTAAAATGTAAAAATGTACATAAAAAATGTTAAAATAAACATGTTAAAAAATGTGGTTAAACACAAAGAAGATTGTCCCCAGAAATACAGGTCCTTCTCAAAAAATTAGCATATTGTGATAAAGTTCATTATTTTCTGTAATGTACTGATAAACATTAGACTTTCATATATTTTAGATTCATTACACACACCTCGAAGTAGTTCAAGCCTTTTATTGTTTTAATATTGATGATTTTGGCATACAGCTCATGAAAACCCAAAATTCCTATCTCAAAAAATTAGCATATCATGAAAAGGTTCTCTAAACAAGCTATTAACCTAATCATCTGAATCAACTAATTAACTCTAAACACCTGCAAAAGATTCCTGAGGCTTTTAAAAACTCCCAGCCTGGTTCATTACTCAAAACCGCAATCATGGGTAAGACTGCCGACCTGACTGCTGTCCAGAAGGCCATCATTGACACCCTCAAGCAAGAGGTCTCTGGGAAGGAAAAAGTGTGGCAGAAAACGCTGCACAACGAGAAGAGGTGACCGGACCCTGAGGAAGATTGTGGAGAAGGACCGATTCCAGACCTTGGGGGACCTGCGGAAGCAGTGGACTGAGTCTGGAGTAGAAACATCCAGAGCCACCGTGTACAGGCGTGTGCAGGAAATGGGCTACAGGTGCCGCATTCCCCAGGTCAAGCCACTTTTGAACCAGAAACAGCGGCAAAAGCGCCTGACCTGGGCTACAGAGAAGCAGCACTGGACTGTTGCTCAGTGGTCCAAAGTACTTTTTTCGGATGAAAGCAAATTTTGCATGTCATTCGGAAATCAAGGTGCCAGAGTCTGGAGGAAGACTGGGGAGAGGGAAATGCCAAAATGCCTGAAGTCCAGTGTCAAGTACCCACTGTCAGTGATGGTCTGGGGTGCCATGTCAGCTGCTGGTGTTGGTCCACTGTGTTTTATCAAGGGCAGGGTCAATGCAGCTAGCTATCAGGAGATTTTGGAGCACTTCATGCTTCCATCTGCTGAAAAGCTTTATGGAGATGAATATTTCATTTTTCAGCATGACCTGGCACCTGCTCACAGTACCAAAACCACTGGTAAATGGTTTACTGACCATGGTATTACTGTGCTCAATTGGCCTGCGAACTCTCCTGACCTGAACCCCATAGAGAATCTGTGGGATATTGTGAAGAGAAAGTTGAGAGACGCAAGACCCAACACTCTGGATGAGCTTAAGGCCACTATCGAAGCATCCTGGGCCTCCATAACACCTCAGCAGTGCCACAGGCTGATTGCCTCCATGCCACGCCACATTGAAGCAGTCATTTCTGCAAAAGGATTCCCGACCAAGTATTGAGTGCATAACTGAACATAATTATTTGAAGGTTGACTTTTTTTGTATTAAAAACACTTTTCTTTTATTGGTCGGATGAAATATGCTAATTTTTTGAGATAGGAATTTTGGGTTTTCATGAGCTGTATGCCAAAATCATCAATATTAAAACAATAAAAGGCTTGAACTACTTCGAGGTATGTGTAATGAATCTAAAATATATGAAAGTCTAATGTTTATCAGTACATTACAGAAAATAATGAACTTTATCACAATATGCTAATTTTTTGAGAAGGACCTGTACACAGAAAAAAAAGCAACATTTGTTTTTGCCCCCATTTTTCATGAGGTGAACTCAAAGATCTAATTGCACACTCCCTCAAAACTTGCGACATCTGTGGCATTGTGCTGTGCGATAAAACTGCACATTTTAGAGCAGCCTTTTATTGTGGCCAGCCGAAGGCATACCTGTGCAATAATCATGCTGTCTAATTAGCATCTTGATATGCCACACCTGTGAGGTGGATGGATTACTTTGGCAAAGGAGAAGTGCTCACTAACACAGATTTACACAGATTTGTGAACAATATTTGAGAGAAATAGGCCTTTTGTGTCCATAGAAAAAGTATTAGATCTTTGAGTTCAGCTCATGAAAAATGGGGGCAAAAACAAAAGTGTTGTATTTATAATTTTGTTCAATGTAGTTGCTAATACTGTTTAAAGTACTATATTTTTTTTCACAGTCTTTTTCACCTTTTAAAAGTGTAACATTCTCTGCAGATACAAAATAAGTTTACCTTCCCGAACAATGCTAGGTACATTGCTCCAGAGCTACCCACATATTTTGATATTTTGGGAATTATCAAATGGCAAAAGTTTTGCGATCGCAGCGGACATGAAGGAGTATAATGTGATAAGAGCTCACTCAAGTACTGATGAGCTAATGGTACAGGTCTTCCAGATCCTGTCTGCTGTGCTGCTGAGTGGTTTGCAATTGTAGCTCCGTTTAGCTTCATTTTTCTGTTGGAATCTTACTATCATTCTGTTTTTTAACTTAATTCCCACCATATTTGTGATATTATCTATCAAACTAATCTGACTAACTTGATCATTCGCTTATAATCTAAAACCACAAGTGGTTAGCTTGTCATTCGTGTTTACTACCATTTATTTTCTCTCTCGTTCCGTTTTCCCGTAGTCCCAAGCTGCGTTATGCAGAGTCCAATTGCTGGCAGGCAAGCGTGCCAGTGGAAATGGACATCAGCATGTAACCTGCCCCACGCCCCGGGGGCCTGTAAGGGAGGGCCCCGCAGAGTTGCTAGGAGCAGTCGACGGGGGGTGGAGACAATGACAAACTGTATGGTCATGTGGAAAAGAGATAAAGCATATATCTATTCTGGCTATAGATACATATGGGGAAAACGATCATAACGTGAGATTTATTTAACAATGTATTCAAGACATGATGCCACCACCGGCGGGCGAAGGAACTCCCACCAGAGCACAGCCGCAAACTACTCCGGCCTAGTCTGGACTGCGGGCCAGGAGGACTCAGAGTACACTGATGGAAACTACTGGGAGTATAGCGCACGGATCCAGGAGGAATGGCGCAACAAGCTGATACCGAGCCGGTCCTCCTGCAGAAACCTGATTTTCTTAACACCACACAGGAGGACACAAGCTCAACGTGAGAGATTTTTTTTTTACTCCCGCGAAGGTACTGGTGTCGTTCAAACCTGCAGCTCTCCACATGTCACTACAGAGAGATGCCGTGCACCGATGCATAAAAGGAGATGACACTCCGAGAGGGGGAACTCACTCCTAGGGGGCATGGCTCACCTTGGAATTCCACCAAGGTGATGGCAACCCACCACTGCCAACCTCTACTTGAGAACTGCATTCCCCTCTGCTGTCCATCTATAGCAACACGGGCCTGCTCGGAGCATGTGAAGACTCCGGGTGTGGGACCTGTAAACCGTGGTTTGGATGGGATCAGTAACACAGGCCAGATCTGCCCACTCCAGGGCAGTAACCTGTAACCTGTCCGATGCCCCAGGAGCCTGTAAGGGAGGGCCCCGCAGAGTTGCTAGGAGCAGTCGTCGGGGGGCGGAGACAATGACAAGCTGTATGGTCATGTGGAAAAGAGATAAAGCAAATATCTATTCTGGCTATAGATACATAAGGGGTAAACAATCGTAACGTGAGAATTATTTAACCATGTATTCGAGACATGATGCCACCACTGGCGGGTGAAGGAACTCCCTCCAGAGCACAGCCGCGAACTACTCTGGCCTAGTCCGGACTGTGGGCCAGGAGAACCCAGAGTACACTGATGGAAACAACTGGGAGTATAGCGCACGGATCCAGGAGGAATGGTGCTACAAGATGACACAGAGCCGGTCTTCCCGCAGAAACCTTATTTTCTTAAGCCTGTACAAACCTGTGCAAGGAGGCTCACTGGGCGTACTTGAGAGAACCCTGGTGCAGCAGAGTGCCAGCGCATCCCGCCAAGGGAGGAGAGCTGGCAAATGGAGAATTCTAGACAGGCAGATTTACCTAAATTTCTCGAGACAACTCCAACTGAGCTACCACCTGGGGAGGAGAAACTGTTCTTAGAGAAAGTGGACTGTCGTGGCTTATACTACACGAGTGAGCTTTCCCGAGTAAGAACAGCACGCAGCCCTTACGCTACGCCTAACTCCAAGGAGGAGATGGTGGCGAGTTGTGACACACAACGGAGGCGTAGACCACCCTGACGGATGATGTACGAGATGGTCGTAAGGTAGTCTGCACAGACCAGCACATGCTTGATCGCAGCACACTGCAGAGGGGAGGAAAGCTTCTGCCACAATGTGTGTCTCTGACAGCGGGTCCAATGCCTGACATGGGCCTCACCCTCAGAAGAGGGGACTCCGAAGGCCGGACCGTGGCTTCGGCCATGTGTGACCAAAAACTATACCTGCTTCAAGCGAGCGGAGCGGGAAGCAGTGCTACAACTCGTGGATGGCACCCAACCTAACACAGAGACATCTGTGATGACCTCAACATGCTTGGGCCCCTGACTTAAGGGCTTAGTCCGTCGGCGCCAGGGAAGACTAAGGGTTGATGCTGGTAGCGACACTCTGGGAAACTCAAGTCCAGAATGTGCTATGCTGCCAAGACTAGGGTGCAACAGATCGCAGTTTATCTGTGATCCGTGCGGATCACGACCCACGGTTCAGCACGCACGTGACCCGCGTATTAATAACTAATTTTTTTAACTTAGATAATCCTAAATATAATACTAAAATTGTAACAATCGCAAAGAAAAAGACATTTTTTTCTGCCGATATTGCTTTTTAAGTAATTAATTCCACAGAGAAGTCATGTTCACGTGAACAGGGCATGTTAATCAGTCAACAATGGTTAGCGGAGGAACAGAAGAACTCATAAAGTCAGGACAAATGAACTTAACCATGAAACACCTGAGCAGCGGGCGGCGCCGCTCTCCTGCGACCAGCTCGACGCTGTGGTAAAGGGGCTGCCTCGGTAGAAGCAGCGGACGATGGAGCTGGTGGTGAAACCACAGGGGGGCGCCGTCGGTGGACAGACAGAGACTGATCTCCGGCGGAACAGGGTTCCGACCTCCAGAGGCGTCCCGTCGAGCTGAAAGCCTCCCCCTGATGTTGTGATAGTCATCTGGACATTGTTGGAACCGCCAGAAGAGACGTCCAGCCCACAGTGAAATGGGCGAACATCATCCCGAGGCAGCTCTACGGAACCACGGGGTGGAACGGAAGTCCGTAGGGGCTCGCCCAGCGGCACAATCCGTATCGACACCCGCAGGTCACCCAAGTCTCTAGCGAAGTCAGCCGAAGAAACTTTACAGTCCTTCGGGCTGGCTGGGGTAGAGGAAGAAGGCTGCCATCTCATAAACGAGCGAGGGACCTGCAGTGTGGCCATGGACATACTCTCACAGTGTGGGCAGGTACCATCCACGAAAGCTGCCTCAGCGTGATCTCGGCCCAAACACAAGAGGCAGCAATCATGACCATCAATGGATGTCAGGAAACTACCACATCCAGAAGCACACGATTGAAAAGAAGCCTCGGAGGACATCCTTTTCAACCGCTAGAAAATGCTCTTTTGTGAAAGAAAGGGGCACTCCCGGAGCGCCCAAGGAGGGCTGAGGCTCGCGGCACTCGGTCAACTCGATGGATGCACAAACCAGCTACTTCCGGGTACTCAGGAGTGGCGGCCAGCGGCGGAGGAGTAAACTCGATGGTCCTCAACGGTGGCACAGCAACAAAATGATCCCCAGCATTCTCTTTTCTTCAAATCAGCTTTCAGTGTGCAGCTCAGCAGCAAGGCTCTGAAGCAGAAGTCTGAATGAGAGTATGCGCGCCGCCATCTTATATACCCATATGTACGGGGGAGTGGCGGCTGACACAAACCACTCACCAATATTCATTGGCCTTTTCTCTGTAGTTTAGAGGTGATTGGTCGCAGTGCTCCCCATAGTAACATCGTAGTGAAACAACTGAAGGGGAACTAGAGATACATATCCGAAGTTTAATTGAGGACAGTAAGAATGCAAGGGCTTAGATATGGCTTACAGGTGCAGCTAAAAAAAAATAGAATATTGTGAAAAAGTTCAGTTTTTTTATTGTAACATTTCAAAAACTGAAACTTTCATATATTCTAGATTCAAGTAAGTGAACTATTTCAAAAGTTTTTTTAGTTTAATTTTGATCATTAGAGCTAACAGCTCAGTACAATATTTCCTAAGATCAATCAAAAAACGGTGATTTTGGGGCCCTTGAGGTGTGTTGACATGCCCTGACATTTGTGCTTATTTCAGCTACTTATAACATACTATTTGCCCATATGTATATTTTTTTTTGTATTCAGCACAAACTGTGCTACAATAGTATGTGAGAAAGATGGATGTACATGTTTGCATTTTGTATAAAAAAAAATATATATATATATTATGCATGGTTAGCACATTTTAGGAAAAAATTTTTTATCTAAAACATGGCCTTAAAACACATACTGAATAGTTCTGACGAAATTATTTGAGTAATCAGTCTTGTAGACTAGAATATTTACTTCACCATGATGTGAGAATCATTCTGACCACTTTATCACAAACAATGATATAATGATTTGAATTTTGAAAGTAAGTTTTTGGCCAGCATTGCCATTTTCATGGGAGTGTTAATAGCTCTGAATATTCATGTAATTCACACCAGCAGAGACAAAAGACACTCCCACAATGGCTAATGTTCCCCCATCACAGCTAATGTTCGCCCATCAAGTTGGAGTGCTGTGAAGAAAGAATGTGAGAATGCTCAAAGATTTTCATCTATTTCATTGTAATTCCTCTATGTGGAAAAGTGTTGTGCCTTGCTTGCAGTGCTACAAATGTGAAGATATATTAACACTTTTCACTAGCAAATCTGTTAAAAAAGAGTGAGCATACAGATAACAATTAGAGAATTTTTATCATTGTTTCTGTAATGCCAAACAAGTACAAATACTGTTTGAATTATGACAATGTAAGCATAATTACATCAGTAAAATATTAGATTTTAGAAATATTAGATTACAGTGCACTTACAAATGCTGATAACAAAATAAAAGAAACTACATTTTTATTACTAATATCAATCACTAATAACCATGCATAACAAAAACATCAGATTTTGTAACGTCAAACAAGTACATATACTTCAATATTATGGCGATGCAAACACAATTACATCAGTGAATTATTATATCTGTGCATTTACTCGATCACAAAAACTGAACTACCCCTGGTACTGCCATACAAATAATGCTAATAAAACTACCTCAAACTCAAGTAAAAGAGTCATATGTGATGCAGGTATGCGATCACTAAAATCATTACAGTCCTATTACTTTTATATCATATTTTGTTTTATATTATAGCCTATAGAGCATGAAACCTTCATTGTGTCGTAAGAATTGTATGAATTGTACCTACCCTTTTCACTCGATTTCAAACCTTTTAGCCAGGAGTTATAGTGTTGGAAAAACCCATGTGTTCAAGTTTATGTGAGAATAGCACATTAACTAATGCAAATAAGAAACATTACTTGCTCATCAGAACGATCGCGTCACGTGGATCAGCCGTGCGTCGCATTCTGTTCTTCATCTGAGGTGAATTCTGTGTTTACTCCTCTGTGTGTTTTCTTCCATAAGCAAACAGTAGCTGAGATTAACTGTAATGTAATGTAAACTGTGTGTTAAGCTTCCACCAAGTTAAAGATACATTTATTGAGGTGTTTCTAATTGCAGTGCGCAGGGACGCTGAAGACAGAAAAAACACCCTGTCTGTTTTCTTTATATATATAAAAAAAAAAACAAAGTTCAGTTGTTATTGTGAGTGTACAAAAAAAAAGTATACACTTAACCATTTCAAGTGATGTATAACTCTTATTTGTGTGACTAATATCGACAGAGTATTTTTAGTGTCTTTAGCACTAATCTTAAAAAAAGTGAACTGTTCGCACAACCGCCGACCCCAGGGGGTTAAAGTATGTTAATTTATGCACTCAATACTTGGTCAGCAGCACATACTACAGCAAATGACTTGCTCCTAGTACAAATTAAAGCATCAGTGAAGTGTGGCATAGAAGTGATCAGCCTATGGCACTGCTGAGGCAATATTGAGGCTTCAGATCGTCTGTATATTGTTGGATCGACTGTTTCTCATCTTTCTCTAGAAAATATCCCATAGATTCTCAATGGGGTTCAGGTCAGGCATGTTGGCTGACTATTGTTGGGTCGATTGTTTGTCATCTTTCTCTTGAAAATATCCCATAGATTCTCAATGGGGTTCAGGTTACGCACGTTAACGGGCCAATAAAATACAGTAATATCATGGTCAGCAAACCACTTGCAAGTGGTTGTTGCACTGTGGGCAGCTGCTAAAGTCCTGCTGGAAAAGGAAATCAGCATCTCCATAAAGATTGTCAGCAAATGGAAGCATAAAGTGCTCCAAAATCTCCTGGTAGATGGCTGTATTGACTTTGCACTTAATAAAATATAATGGACCAACACCAGCAGAGGTCATGGCACCCCAAATCATTACTGATTTTAGAAACTTCACACTGGACTTCAAGCAGCTTGGATTCTGTGCCTCTCCAGTCTTCCTTCAGACTCTGGGACCATGATTCCAACATGAAATGCAAAATTTACTTTTATCTGAAAAGAGGACTTTGGACCACTGAGCAACAGTCCAGTTTTTTTCTCCTTAGCCCAGGTAAGATGCTTGTGACGTTGTTTCTGTTTCAGAAGTGGCTTTGTAGTCCTTTTCCTGAAGACGTCTGAGTGTGGTGACTCTTGATGCACTGACTCCAGCTTCATTCTACTCTGTGTGAAGCTCTCCCAAGTGTTTGAATCTACTTTACTTGACAGTATTCTCAAGCTTGCGGTCATCCCTGTTGCTTGTGCACCTTTGCTTTGCATTGTGTAATTCTGAGAACGTTGATGAATAATGAAAACAAAAATCTAATTGGCTCTAAATGTTCATGTTCAAAATTATTGAACCCCCAAAAGTAAAATTTGGTGCAGAATCTTTTATTCTTTAAAACCACCAATAAATGCTGTTTTGAAGTGCTTAGAAGTCACCTGTCACCTCTCTACTACATTCTTGGTCCATTCCTCACCTGAAAAAGCTTCCAGCTCACTGATAAATTTAGGTTCCCCCTCAGTCGTTCTCTATGACGTTATGTCAATAATGTAATAACAGGGATCGGTGTCAAGACTGTATCACCTCTGAGATTAAGAGAAAAAGCCAATGAAAATTGGTGAGTGGAATTTGCATGCCGCACCACTCCCCCGTACATACGGGTATATAAGATGGTGGTGTGCATCCACTCATTCAGATTTCTGCTTGGGAGCCTCGCCTTGAGCTGCTGGAGAAGAAAAAGAAGATTGTTCCGGTGTTCCTGCCGAAGAAAACCCTGCTCAATCGTGTAACCGGCGCTGCCAACATCTGTGCTTGTCCAGTGATTATGCCATCCCGCAGTTTCCTTCCCTAGGGCATGCCGTTGATAGCGTCTTCAGTGACAGTATTGAACATTCCTTCGGGTCAGCCCCCACGGACGTCCGGTCCCTCAAAGCGTGGCTCCATGGAGATGCCAAAGCCTAAATCCACCCGCAAGTCTGCAAAGCGGCCCTGACACGGGCAACCCAGAGATGAGGATCTTTGTTCTTCAGGGGACCACTACACCTGTCCCCCAGGTGTGGTGACAGCACATTCCAGGGCCGACTTTTTGATGGGGCCCTCTCCCTGACCACAATAGTGGACAAAGGTTTGCTACAATTAGATTGGAGCTTGGTGGACCAAAATAAGCAACCTATCCAATCCCATCAGATAAGGATGCCAGGACATCTGCCAGACACCTCTTAGAGGGCAAGAAGAAGACATTTGGTAAAAAGCCCGGGAAGGACAGAACTTCCTATTGGTCAAAAGGCAGTTTCTGCCCTCCACCCACCTTGAGACTGATTCCTAAGGTCATAAAAATTCCTTAGGCTCTCCAGACGCAGCACAAGTGGGTGAAACCAAGAGAGATCATGGAGATCCATCCAAATCCATTCAAAACTATGTTTTCAAACCTTGAACTGATGCGAACCACAACACACACATCTTATTCAGAGAAATAAGTATTCTCACTGATAGCGATGTGCAGTGCAACATCTTGCACAAACTCAGACAAATGAATGTATGCATGACAGTTCAATCTTTTTCCTTCATGTTTGGTTTCAATGTGTTCGTAACATTGTCAAATGTATTCTTGTTATGGTTTGGAAAGTGAGAAATACACTGGTAAAACTTCAGGGACACCTTTTTAACTTTGTTAAAAGACTATGCAAATAAATTCCACCAGAGGAAAGAAGAGTGGGTCACCCCATGTCCCCCCACTCTGATGGAACCAGCCAATCACAGCATGGAAATGGAGAAGCGCCAAATTGCAATCTCCTCCTCATCGGAAAGCGGTGCCAACAGATCACCATTCTGAGTCTAAGTCCCTTTACCGGGAAGGCAGCAACAGATATCCATTCTGAGTCTGAGTCCTGCAAAGGTGAGACATTAGCAGAGCAAAAAAAGTACTGAATCTGAGTCCTGTAAGGGAAGAGGCAATAACAGTAACACCCCGTTCTGAGTCTCTGGCCTGCAAAAGTGAGACATTAACAGATAACTGTTCTGAGTCTCCATTCCGTTACAGGGAAGATAGCAACAGACACAACCATTCTGAGTCTGTGGCCCGTTACAGGGAAGGCAGCAACAGATAACCATTCTGAGTCTCCCCACCAGAGAGACAGAAACAGACGCTCCATGCTTCAAGTCTCCAACTTTGAGGCAGCAATAGATACAACCACATTCTGAGCTTCCAGCCTGTGAGGAAAGAAATACTCTACGTTCAGAGTCTTCGTATAGTGAGACAACAACAGATGCAGCACGTCTTGGGTCTCCATCCGAGAGAGACAAAGCGGATCGACAGAGTTCTGAGTCTCTAGCCCAGAGAGGCAGAAGACACACAGATATTTGCAACAAGGTTAAGCTCGGGCGAGCAGACCTTCACTTCAGGTACTTTTGCTTGCGTGTTCCAAGCTAAGGGTCTTCAGCACCTACACCAGGGCCACATCTGCATGTTTCAGATCTTAGGACCCTTTGGTGCTCCAGGAGACCAGCATCCACCAGCGCTTCATGTTCAAGACTGTTGAAACGGATTCCTGCTTCTATTCCCACTGACTGCTACCAGCACAACCAGTGGAAGAATTGTCCGCCACCGGACTGTTCACTCAACCCCAGAGAACGTAAATATCACTTCCAAATCTCCTCCAGAGACCTTGGCATTGTTGTATATTATCAGTATATGATTTTTCTAATTTACATTAGATATTATATAGCTGATGGCACTTGATAACAAATAGTAGCTTATTTACTTGTTTGATGCATAAAAAGGTGTATTACCTTATTTGTTTTAGAGTAGCAGTAACAGTTTATCTTTCCACAAGATAACATAGCTCTGACATAGCAACACCCAACTGAATCACTTCTGTATTTTATGCATCAACGGTTACGGCCATTCCTGGATCTTCGAGTACTGAACCGGTCCCTTCACAGGCTACCATACCTCAAAACGCATACTGTCATACGTACACCACCAGGACTGGTTTGCAGCCATCGACCTGAAGGATGCGTACTTTCATGTCTCAAATCTGCCTAGACACAGACCATTTCTTCGGTTTGCTTTTTAAGGGTCTGGTGTATCAGTACAAAGTTCTCCCCTTTGGCCTGTCCCTGTCTCCCCGTGTCTTTACCAAGGTCGCGGACGGTGCCCTGACCCCTCAACTATCTTGACGACTGGCTCATTCTAGCTCACTCGTGAGATTTGTTGTGCAAGCACAGGTGCTCCAGCACCTTAGCCACTTGGGGCTTAGGGTCAACTGGAAAAAGAGCAAGCTCTCCCCTGTGCAGAGCATCTCTTTTCTCGGGATAGAGCTGGACTCGGTCACTCTCAAAACTTTTCAGAGGCTCCTGGGGCATATGACAGTTGCAGCCACAGTCACGCTGCTCGGCCTGCTTCATATGAGACTGCTTCAGCACTGGCCACACGACCGAGTCCCGAGATGGACGTTCGTGGCACGTTCCGGGTAGGCGTTACCACTGAATGTTGTTGCCTCTTCAGCTCTTGGTCAGACCCTGCATTCCTATGGGCCTGGGTACCCTTAGGTCAGGTGTTGAGGCATTTTGTAGTCAACACGGATGCTTCCATGATGGGCTAGGGTGCCGTGTGCACTAGGCAGACAGCCTCAGGCTCCTGGACAGGACCTCGACTGCAGTGGCATATCAATTGTATCAAGTTGCTAGCGTGTTTCTGGTGCTGCGTTGATTTCATTCCGTTGCTGCGTCACAAACGTGCTGGTCTGCACGGACAATACAGCGACTCTGGCATACATCAACCATCAGGGTGGTCTATGCTCCCGTTGTCTGTTGCAACCTCACCCGCATGTCTGCAGCAGACATGCTCTCACGACAGCTTGCTCTTCCTGGAGAATGGCGACTCCATCCCCAGGCTGTCCAGCTTATTTGGAATTGATTCAGGGAAACCCAGGTAGATCTGTTCGCCTTTCCAGAATCCTCCCACAGCCAGCCTCCCTTGGCAGGGACGCACTGGCCCTGGGATCTTCTCAAGTATGCCTTTCCCCCAGTGAGCCTCCTTGCACAGACCCTGTGCAAGATCTGGCAGGACAAGGAGTATGTCCTGCTGGTTGCATCGTTTTGGCCCACCCGGACCTGGTTCTCCGACCTCATGCTTCTCACGACACTCCCTCCCTGGAAGATTCCCCTGAGGAAGGACCTGCTTTCTCAGGGGGATGCCACGATTTGGCAGCCACGTCCCGATCTGTGGAACCTACATTTGTGGCTTCTGGACAGGACATGGAAGACCTCACTGGCCTCCTTCAGGTCGTGGTAGACACTATCACTCAGGCTATAGCCCCCTCTACCTCTACAAGGCAGGCCTATGCTCTGAGGTGGGTTTTGTTCATTGGCTGGTGCTCCTCTCGCCGAGAGGACCCGCAGAGATGCTTGTGAGAGTGGTGCTCTCCTTCCTGCAAGAGAGCTTGGAGCGGAGACTGTCCCCCTCCACTTTGAAACTGTATGTCGCAGTCATTGCGGCATATCACGATGCAGTTGATGGGTCATCCCTAGGGAAGCATCACCTGATCATCAGGTTCTTCAGAGGTACAAAAAGGATGAACCCTCCTAGATTGCACCTTGTTCTCTCTTGGAATCTCTCTGTTCTCCTCCAGGGTCTCTCTAGATCTCTACATATGTAGAGCTGCATGATGGGCAACACCCAATACCTTTGTGAGATACTACAATCTCCGCGTAGAGCCAGTGTTTTCCCATGTGTTGGGCAACATCAGGTAATTTGCGGGAGGACGGCTCGGTGTCGACTTTCTGCGCCACTCCTCATGGATCCGTGCACCATTTTTCCCAGTTGTTCCACTGAGTGAACTCTGGGTCCTCCGTGCCCCGCAGTCCGGACTAGGACGGAGTAGTAGGATGGAGGATGCAGTCCGGACTAGGATGGAGTGGGGCCTCTACCCCGAAGGGCCACAATTCTGGACTGCGCTGAAGCCGGGTTGCAGCTCAGCTCCTCAGCAAATCTGAATGAGTGGATGCACGCTGCCCTCTTATAGCGCGGCATGCAAATTCCACTCGCCAATTTTCGTTGGCTTTTTCTCTTAAGCTCAGAGGTGATAGGGTCTCGAGGCAGATTCCTGTTATTACATCATTGATGTTATGTCTCCGTTCCCTCCTTCGGGGAACGAGGGTTACCTTTGTAACCGAGACGTTTTCACATTGCCACTGCTTTCTTCAAATTTAACCAAATATTTTCAATGAGAATTACATCTGGAGACTGAACAGGCCACTCAAAAACATTCTATGACTGACGCCTATACCAAGCATAAGTAGATTTTGGTGTATATTTTGGGATAGCTGTTCTGCAGGAAAGTCCATTGATCATTAGCTTCAGTCTTTGCACCAAAGACATCACTTTTTTCCAAAATGTCCTAACTTTAAAGAATCCGTTATATCCTTCATACGATCATGTTTTCCACTTTCTGCTACTGTAAAACACCCTTTGGTCAGAAGATGCTGACCAAAAGTTATCAAAAGAAAGTTGATTACTCGAACCGTTTTCAAATAACTTGCGAACAAATTTTACGAAGAGCTTGTAAATTGCTGTATCTTAAGAACGCATTACCGGATTGTTTCGAAAATAATTACAAAAATGTTCAGCTCAATGCCCTGAATGTACACAAAAAAATTGGGAGCAGTGCCCCTTGTGGTCAAAAGTTATAACGAAATTTCGAAAAATGCTAATAACTTTTGCTCACATTAGCCCATTGTAATAAAACTGAGTTTGATATATTCCTTGGATCATGCAGAGAACACCAAAACCAATTATGCCAATTTTGGCTGAACTTCCTGTCCGCCATTTTGATTCATGTTGAAAACCTACTTTTTCAAACTCCTCCTAGACCGTTTGTCCGATTTTCACCAAATTTGGCTCAGATCATCTATAGACCACGCTGACAAAAAGTTATGGAATTTGTGTCGATACACGAAAAGGTTTTCGTTTAACGCATCACCGAATTTGTTGGAAAGATGCCAAACTGCATCGGAGGCTGTATCTCTGCAAAGGTTGAAGATATTTACACCAAACTTTGTATGTGCTGTTGTCACCTCACAATGACCGCGCAACATCAATTTGGTAACAGCGCCACCTATTGGTCAAGAGTAATGAACCATTCACAAACCATTAATTATGCAACTTTCAAAAATGCTAATAACTTTTGATTGCATTAGCCTATTGTCATAAAACTGGTCTCAAAATTTTCCTTGGGTCATGCCGACAACATAAATACCAATTATGCCATAGTAAGCTGAACTTCCTGTCCGCCATTTTGATTCATGTTGAAAACCTACTTTTTCGAACTTCTCCTTAACCCTTGGTTCGATTTTCACCAAAATTGAAACATATCATCTTCAGACCATGCTTATAAAAAGTTATGGATTTTGTGTTGATAGACCGTTTTCGTACAGCGCCGCTACAAATGTTAGGCATGGTGCCAAAATGACTTTAAGGCTATATCTGTAAAGCTTTGACATAATTATACCAAGCTTTGTGTGTGCCATTGTCACCTCACACAGAACACAACACAGTGATTTGATTACAGCGCCACCGTTCGGCCAAAAGTGATAAGCCTTTTAATCATATTACTGGAGGTTGTATTTATGATTTTTCAGCCATTTCAATTACAATCATCCAATTATTGCTTTTATTACTCGTATTTGGTCTGATGCGCCAGTCCATGCTTAGCTCCTCATTTTGCCGCTTGGATGTCAGCCCATAGAACCGATTGCGGGAAAGTTGTGAAATTTGACATACTGATAGAGGAAAGACTGCACAGTCATCATTATAAAATTTGGTGTTCTAAGTTAATGTGTGTTATTGTTACCTCACACAGAACACACTACATCAATATGAGAACAGCACCACCTATTGGTCAAAAGTGATAAACCATTAAAGCATATTACTACAGGTTGTATTTGATTTTTCCACCATTTTGTCTAAAATCAACCTAAAATGGCTTTAATTACTCATTGCTGCAGTTGGTCTCATGCTTCCCTTGCCTTGTGCTTGGCCCCGTAATTGATGCTTGCAGCTATATTTTTTATTATTATTATAATTATTATATATTTTTTTATACGAACGTAACTCGGACACATTTCTAATCGGCACGCATCTCGCAGTGGTCACCGATGATCGGTGCTGCGCAGATTTTGCTAATCTCAAACGAGCCTATTCAAACACACCACACCAGAAATATGGCATGTCACAATCTGTGACAAATACATGCGAGAGCCAATGAGCATTTGATTATTCTGCCGTAAAACCTGACGTTTGAAGCGGCAAAAATGTGAATTTGTAAAGAGTGCATCAGGCAGGGTGGGCTGTGCTGCTTCAGATAAAGGCTTGAATTTAGGTCTGTTCCTCGCAGTCATATGGATTCTGAAGATTTGGTTTGCAGTGCACAAATAAAAATTATTTGATTTCATAATTCTATTGTTATTCACAACAATGTCGGGGAAGACGCCTTTTGTGGCCAATGTCAAACAAAGTAAATATTACATGAATGGTTAAATGACTGAATAAATCTTATTTATTTTACGGCTTTAAAGTGAAGTCTTGCTTACTGTAACATAGGAGTCAGATACAAGTGGATCCATTTGCAAACTTTATTGAGGAGAACACTGGGATCAGGCAGAGCAGACAGGACAGGAACCCTCTAGGGCAGATCAGATGCCCACCAGGGCGGAGCAGACAGGACAGGAGCCCTCCAGAGCGGATCAGATGTCCACCAGGGTGGAGCAGACAGGACAGGAGTCCTCCAGGGCGGATCATATGCCCACCACGGCAGAGCAGACAGGACAGGAGACCTCCAGGGCAGAACAGACAGGTCTAACACAAAACATATACAGACACACAGAGAGAGAGAGAGAGAGAGAGAGAGAGAAAGAGAAAGCTCGGAGCCCAAGCTCCTGGCCTCGCTTGGCAGGACCCCCCAGATTGCAGAAGGCCTCAGCGGCCAAATTGGGACAGGGCGAGAGCTCTTTCGAGGGATGTGGGTTGCTGGGCGCTACCACAGTGCAAGGAGCAGGTCCCCTCGGCTCGAGAATCCGTGGCCTCGACCACCTCCTCCGGGAAAGCTACCCTCAGAGGTTCTGCGGCGAGATCCGCCACCTCTGAGGACTCGGTGGTGGTATACGCGGCCCAGACAACCCATAGAGCAACTCTCAGGAGGATCATGGCTGAGCAATAGTGAGGTGGCTTGACTTGGGTGGAGTAACTGCGTCGTGGCTTGACTCGGGTGGAGCAGCTGATGTGATGTAACTTGGTTTAAGAGTGGCAGCTGCAATGAGACAGAGTCCCAGAGTGGCAGATGAGACGTGACAGGGTTCGGAAGCGGCAGCTGCGACGAGGCTTGACTCAGGAGGAGCAGCTGTGACATCACATGACACTGGAGCGGCAGCTGCGACATCACTTGACACTGGAGCGGCAGCTGCGACATCACTTGACACTGGAGCGGCAGCTGCGACATCTCTTGACACTGGGGCAGCAGCTGCGAAGGGGCTTGACTAGGGAGAAGCAGCTGCGACGGAGCTTGACTCGGGAGAAGCAGCTGCGATGGGGCTTGACTCGGGAGAAGCAGCTGCGATGGGGCTTGACTCGGGAGGAGCAGCTGCAACGGGGCTTGACTCGGAAGGGTGGCCATGACAGGTGCTGACTCTGGAAGGGCGGCCATCTTGTCAAGGACAGACTCCGGTGCGGCGGCCATCTTGTCTAGTGCAGACTTTGGCATGATGGCCATCTTATCAGGTGCAAATTCTTGTGTGGCAGCCATCTTGTCATTAGAGGTCTTGGCGGGGTTGGCTGACTTGGCAGGCTTGACATTTGTGACCGCTGACCTGACAGACTTGGCTTTAGCGGGCGCTGATCTGGCTGGCATGACGCAAGTGATCGCTGGCTTATGTAGACCGGTAGCCCTGACAGATCACAGCTGTGGGTCCTCAATGCTAGATGTCAATCTTTGAGGTGCAAATGTGAGGTGAGGAACCCCCACGGTAGCCGCCATCTTGTGATCGTGGGTAGGCGGGACCACCATCTTGTGAACAAGCTGAATGACAGACCTAGTGACAGGCCCACAACAGTGACCTGCCATTAATGTTGCTGTGGTGTAGCGCCCACGGTAAACATTGAGCCTAACAATAAAGCTAAGCCCATAAGTTGCGCAAGGGAAGTGTGTGGACTCCCCTCATTAAAGGGATAGTTCACTTTGAAATTAAATTTTGATATGTTTTAGCTTACCCCAAGGGCATCCAAGATGTAGGTGTCTTTGTTTCCGCAGTAGTTTAATTTTTTTTTTTAGGTCCAACCGTTCTTGTCTGTCAGTCATGTAATGCATACCTATGGTCACCTCACAAAAGAAAACGCACAGATTCAAATTAAACAGTCCAAATTAAACAATTCCCCACCGTAAGTAAACATTAATGACCTAAGACACGAAACGAGTGGTTTGTGTGAGAAAACGAACAGTATTTATATAGTTTTTACCTCTTGTAAACAATCACGTCCAAGGTGAAGGGGGCGCGCTATCTGGTGTGTGAGCGCGCCGGCGCTACTCCCGGAAAGCGCCGGACGTGATCCATTGCACGAGCACAATTAATTATTTTCTTTTTTAAACATCCCTAAACATACCTTTTTTAACCATTTCTTGTTTAAACATTCCGGAAAATCGCAAACGAGTACCATTTCTGTTAGCCGTCTTGCCTACAATCTCTGTTCTGTGTAAACAATGAGTGACGTTCACGCGCGAGAGATCACTTCCGGAGCTTTCCGGGAGTAGCGCCGGCACGCTCACACACCAGGAAGCGCACGCACTTCAACGTGGACGTGGTTATTTACAAAAGGTAAAAAACGACATAAATACTGTTCGTTTTCTCACACAAACCGCTCGTTTCGTGTCTTAGGTCATCAATGTGTACTTACGATGGGGAATTGTTTAATTTGGACTGTTTAATTTGAATCTGTGCGTTTTCTTTTGTGAGGTGACCATAGGCATGCATTATATGACTGACAAAAACGGTTGGACCTAAAAATATCAAAATTGAAACTACTGCGGAAACAAAGACACCTACATCTTGGATGCCCTTTGGGTAAGCTAAAACATATCAAAATTTAATTTCAAAGTGAACTATCTCTTTAAGTGCTAAAATGAACACGCCCATAAACAAAACTTCATCATAATGTGAGATCTGGAAAATGAGGTCACAAAATTGCTGGACATAGTCCTCGATGGACAGGTTACCTTGCCTCAGATGGAGTAACTGGTCGACTGGTCCATGGTGAGGTGGGGGAATGAAATAAAGTCACTGGATCAACAGGCGGCGAAGTCTTCTGTAACGTAGGAGTCAGACACAAGTGGATCCATTCGCAAACTTTATTGAGGAGAACACTCGTAGTCGAACAGGCAGTGGCAAACAGGAACCACAAAGAAAACACAAAGGGTAGTTAATCCGAAAGTCCGAGCAAGAAGTCAAGGCAGGTGGCGAGCAGCAAACATAATCCAACAAACAATGCAAGGGGTTCGATAGGAGGGCAGAGAGCAATCAGGAACGGGGAAATAACAGAGTCGATAACGGGGAATCAAACCAGGGAAATAATGCTCGGAAATGGCAGACTAACTGATCAAGACTTTGTGATTTGTACAGAGAAATTAAGCTGTATTTATAGTCCATGTGGTGACCTAAGATGGCTGACTAAGGTGAAGGGTGACAAGAAGGGGTTATGGGTAATGGAGTGTGTTATAGTCCAGTGTACACTGAAGGCTCCCTCTAAAGGTGAAAGGAGGGAGCTGTAGCAGCATGCTTCATGACACTTACTTAGGCCTATTCTTTGAAACGAGCTGGGAGCAGAAATTACACAGAACATTGAAATGTTATCAGTTCATATTAAGTAAACTAATAAACTATTTAATAATGCAAACATAAGGTCATTAATATGACAACTAAGAACAACAATAATAATAAAATTAATGCCGTGATTTTAATATTCATAAAGATTAATTTTTAGGTGCAATACGTCAATATTGTACATTGAAATGTTAAAAATAAGTAAGTATTTGTTTGTTTAGATGCTGAAAATATGTCAGTATTGTATGTTTTAGTGCCTGTAAAAACGTAAGTAAATGTACGTTTTGTGGAACCACATTTTATGTAAAATGCATATGAATTATCATGAGATCACAAGGTCAGATAATAGACAGTTTCAAATGTCGTAAAAAAAAAAAATGAACAGGTGTTAGAGAAATAAAATCAATCATCCAATAATAATAATTAAAATTGATTAAATTTGATTTTATTGCATTTGGAGAGCGATTAACCCAAAATTTAAAATGAAAACAGTACAATGGTAGGTTATGCCATGCAGGGTTTGGTCCATATCATTGGTCCATAACAGTTCATTACAGCATCCCACACATTTATATTTTTTTGACATGCTTTTACATCATGGATAAGTCTACCCAAGACACCATCATAATGGTGTACACCTAAACAGTGGTGCCACTCATCATCTATCATTTTGAGTGGCACTGGTTATGTGTAAGCCATAATGATGCTGTCTTATGTAGACTTATCCATGATGTAAAAAAGCATGTCAAAAAAATATAAAACTGGTTGAGGTCAAGAAAAATATTAATGATGGAGTTGTACAACTATTTGACAGAGCATTAACACTTAATGGCATTTTAATGACAAATTCAATTTGTACCACTGAAAAAAAAGGGGTCAGAAAAATATTCATGACACAATTATAATAGCCTCATGACAGCCAGACAGGAGACAATCACCTAGTACCAGGCACCCAAAATGTCTGGTGCCCAGCAGACTACCCCGCAATCTGCAATACACATAAAACACATACACATACACTCATTCTTTGTATTTAGGCCATATTATACTGTTTTAAGCTGAACATTGTAAGATATTAGCTCAAAATGATTATAGGGAATCAAATGGGAATCAGATCTAACGATTCAGCTTGATTAGATTAACTTGAATTAGAATTAATGATTGGCACTTATTAACCGTTCGTCCAGCGAAAGGGTTAAATTAGTACATTTTATCAATTCTGAGGTTTATATTAC
Source organism: Cirrhinus molitorella (assembly GCA_033026305.1). Taxonomy (NCBI): domain Eukaryota; kingdom Metazoa; phylum Chordata; class Actinopteri; order Cypriniformes; family Cyprinidae; genus Cirrhinus; species Cirrhinus molitorella. The sequence continues at coordinate 26,815,717 of CM065123.1, forward strand.
TTCGTGGCCATGACAATAATATAAACAGTTATTTCGTTAACTCTTAAGAGCATGGTAACTAAGATCTGGGCATAGATTTAACTTTAAAATACACAACACAAGACAATGCTTCTTTATAAATGAAACAGGAATTTATTTGAGTTACTCTAAGACACACAAACTAAACTACTAACACCTAAACAAACACACGCGCACACACACACACACACACACACACACACACACACACATTCATACTGTTCTAGAGGGTTATGGGGTTTACAGAGTTTAAACGGAATCCCAAAACAACATTACTAGCAATTGCTACTATAGTTCTTAAATTGCAACCTGGTAGAACCACAAAAGGAGAGATTTGGCTTTTAGCTGCTAATAAGGATTTTGTGCACCAATTCAGCGAGCAAAGGAGACTTTGTTTGCTTGCGTGGTGTTTGAACAGCTGGGTTTCCTCCGTGACTTTGCCTGGTGTTCTGATTGGTAGTTCCTTAGCTGACGTCTTTGGGAAGTTGATGAGTGATCTGCTTGGCCGGATGGCTCAGATTGGTTGCCGGGTTACGCAATGTGATGCGCGGGAGTTTCTTCTGTCAGAGTTGCGAGACACAAAGTCTTTAAAGAATTCGTCCGGTTAGCGGAGCTGAGTCTGTTTCCTGTAGAGTTCTGGATGGCAAAATCGCGTGATGGTCAGCGCGGTGGAATGGCGGCGCACGGCGAAAGGCGCAAGGTGGAAATCGAACACACCACACATATCGAAAGGTAAAGAACATACTATTCAACGGTACTGTTACTCTAATTGTGGTAGAAATAGTCTGTTTTATGAGTTTGTGTATTCTGAATATCCGTCCACATGGGTGAGTTTAGTAGAATGCAGAGAAAGGAGGGGTCTGGGTGACCAGAGTGTCCGGAGGTCATGCTGTGAAGCTGTTTGAGCTTTGCAGGCTGGTTTTTGTCATTATAAACCTTTCTGTTTGTATATTTGATTGTCAATTCACGAATAGCGGGTCATTAGCGACACAGGCCATCTGTTCCCTGGATGATCTGAGGGGTACCTGTTAAACAGGTACCCCTCAGATTCATCTGGGCTATTGTGATTCCTGCGGTTTGATGATCTGTTCGACTGAGGTCTCACAACATGATATATGCATGGTGTTGTATGTATATTCACTAATGTACTAGCACAGTTATAACTCATTGTGTGTCTTAGTTAACTTCTAGATGCTTACCCAGACAGCAGCTGACTCTGTGCTGGATTCGTTTTCAAACCGGCAAATCCGCATTACAGTCACATCCGTTTCAGTGCTGTATCACCATCTTAGACGGATCCGGCCCGGGCCTGGTTTCAGTGGGTGCGGACTACTGTCGCAGAGCGGATCTGGGCCAAGTCTGGTACGGAGCTGGCTCAGTGCTGGTCCAGATGAGGGAAAACCAGATGTGTGCCGGTATTGGCCCATTGTGCCAAAAGACACCGGCCCAAGTCCGTTTTGTGGATTTGCAGAAGTATGGGCCAGATCTGGACCAGATGATTTTTGCTGTCTGAGATCAAGAGACATGTGGCTGCTGTCAGGGAAAGACAGGGGGGTTCGGCTAGTCAGAACAGTCTTTGTTTGTAGTTCTCAAACAAAGACTGTTCTGACTAGCCGAGAACTTCCCTCATTGACCCACTGCCTTTCTCCCTTATCTCTGAATCAGGATGTTGCTGTGGCTCTCCATCCTGTGTCTCCAGCTAATCAGAGGACAGCCGCAACCTGACATCACATCACCAGGTCCAGCATCAGGCATTGTACTGAGAGACCAGCCTGGACTCCTTATCACCAACTGCAGGACCCACAACCAGAAAGTTTTTGTCAGACTTGACCCACGAACTGTCTACAAAACACACTATCCACGGGCAGCTACACACTACAGTTGGAGAGGTGCCGGATGGACTGAGAATGCCCTCATTCACGCAGAGGCTGACACTAAACATATGCTCACTCAGTTGCAGAAGATGACTGTCACCCAGGCAGATTTAAGTGGACACAACAGGCGCAACAAACGGTTCCTTGAGGCCTTGCTCGGAGCTGCCGCTGCTGTTGGTACCCTATTCAACCTGGGCGTGACCAGCATGAATTCTGTGACAATTCTGTCTACCCTGAGACAACACATGAGGGAAATCCAGACTGAGATTCCCCAGCTGAGAGAACAACTCACACTACAGGGCCAGACATTGTCTCCAGACATTGTTAATGTTGGGTTTCGCCCGATCCTGGACTGCCACAGACACAGCACTTTGTCTTGCCATATCAATCGGGTACACCCTAACCTTGGGCCTTGCACTGGTCCTGATTAACAGAGTAAACAGGGTGCAAAAGTCCATGAATAAGTGCACGGACCTTCAAACGGAAACAGCGGAAAAGAGGGAGCCAGGCCAGAGACCATGCTGAACCTGACCAAGATTAACACTCAAGCTGAGGATTTAATCTCTGGTCTCCCTCATTGGACTTTCCAAGGAGGAGACAATCACCTAGTACCAGGCACCCAAAATGCCTGGTGCCCAGCAGACTTCTGCAATACATATAAAACACACACACACACACACACACACACATACACTCATTCTTTGTATTTAGGCCATATTATACTGTTTTAAGCTGAACATGATATATGCATGTGCATGCTCCCCTCTCGGCTCCCATAGTTCCGAATGGGCTCAGCCCTCCCCCCATGCGTTTGCCATAGAGATAACCAAAACAAACATGGCAGCGAGCAGGGAAGAACTCGTTCCCAATAAAGGCACAGTGTCGTCCGTAATTTGGAATTTGTTTTTCGGTTTTGTGGCGTCAGACGCAGAACAATAGGGCCCTATAAAATGTACATCTTAATTTTTCTGGTAATCAGATGAAGGCAATAACTGAATTTATCCCAATCAAATGCAAATTAAACCCTTTTATTTTGGGGCAAACAAAGTGCTGATTAATAGTGCAAACAAAGATTTATTAAAATATATATATATATATATATATATATATATCTGTCACGGCAAGTCAGGGAAACATAGAAGATCCAAGTGCAGTTTATTGAACAAAAACAGTGATCCGAAAAACAACGAAATCCAGACAGCAAACACATGTAACAGAAAGCAAGATTTCAGCAACTAAAGACACACGGAGCACGGTATATATAAGGGAACTAATAAGACTAAACACACAGCTGGAAACAAATAAAACTAATCTGTGCAAGGGGTCATGGGAACTGAAGTCCGGGACAACACAATTGACAGTCCAGAAGTATGCCCTCTGATGGCTGGCAAGGGTACTACAGCTAGACACTGTGACATTACAGTGGGCCTAGAGACGGAGGTAGACAAGAGTTCCCGGGTGGGGCCGGCAGAGCAGGAGGCCAGGGCAGGGCCGGCAGAGCTGGGAGCTTGGTTGGGGCCGGCAAGGCTAGGAGCTTGGGTTGAGCCAGCAGGAGGAGACGCCTGGGCAGTGCTGGCAGAGCAAGGATCTTAGGTGGCACCGGACCGGGAGTGGGCTCTAAAATGGACCCTGAGGACTCCAGGATTGAAGCAGCCTCTGGAGTGGACTCCAAAGTCTCCTGAACTGGAATTAATTCTGGAGCGGACTCTGAATGCTTCAGATTAGGAGCAGGCTATGGAGTGGACTCTGATGTTTCCTGGACTGGAGTGAATTCTGGAGTGGACTCTGAATGCTCGCTTAGTAAAGCAGGCTCTGGAATGGACTCTAAATGTTCCCGGATTGGAGCAAATTCTGGAGTGGAATTTGCAGTTGCTTGGAGTGAAGCAGACTCAGAAGTGGACTCTGAAATCTCTTGGGCTGGAACAGACTCAAGAGTGGATTCTGAAATCTCTTGGATTGGAGCAAATTCTGAAGTGGACTCTGTGGTCTCTTGGAGTGAAGCAGTGTTGGAAATGAGCTCTGAGATCTCTTGGGCTGCTAAAATCTCTTAAGTTGGAACATACACCACCAGAGTCGGGTTCTCCAGGACCACTGGAGCAGAGACCACCAGAGTCGGGTCCTCCAGGACCACCGGAGTAGAGACCGCCAGAGTCGGGTCCTCCAGGACCACCAGAGCAGAGACCACCAGAGTCAGGTCCTCCAAGACCACCAGAGCAGAGACCACCAGAGTCAGGTCCTCCGCGACCACCAGACCAGAGACCACCGGAGTCGGGTCCTCCAGGACCACTGGAGTTGACTTAACTGCCCTCCTCTTTCTCTCGACCTATAATAAGATTCACATCAGATCTTGTTTTAAATGTTTGCTGAAATAAATATTGGAAAAGAACGATTCATGGCTTTGGAGAATTTATATCAAATCAACGTCATTTAAAAAATGTACTTTTTTTGCCCAGCCCTACATGTTTGCCTGTGGGTCATTGACTGCTCGCTTCGGTTGAGTGTGGTTCTTCTCTCTTGTTTTTTTTTTTTTTTTAACCGTTTATTAAATTTTCTTTTGTGAACTGTAATATAAGACAAAAAACAATTGTGCAAATGTAGAACATAAATAACAACAACATAAATAACTAATAAAAAAAAAATTAATAATAATAGATAAATTAATAACAATAAAATTATAAAAAAAATAAATAAAAACTGAATGCCATAAATGTACAGTTTTCACATTAGATCCATGTGTGCGCGAAGTTCCATCGAGATAATGTCCAACAAATACACAGTCCAGGTTTGTATGTTCATTGTGTGAGGAGTATTCCAACCGTTGACTAGTAATTTTTTTGCTTCTTTTTTTTGATCCTTAGCCCAAACAGTGGTAATAGATAAAGGTTTGTATGAATGCTTAAGAAGAAAGAGATAGATAACTGAAGCAGAGGAGGGAGATTCCTCAGAAGGAAGGATTACTTTGCTGCCGATCTAATGTTTAAATATATTTTAAAAAGGAGGTTCCAAGGATAGGGCAAATAACAGAGGAGAAAGCGGGCAACCCTGATGAGTACTTCGATGAATAGGTTAGAGCAAACAGAACAAAACAACAAACAGTAGCTGCTGGATTGGTATACAATACTTTTAGCATATTTATAAAACTTGATCCTAGACCCAGATGCTGTAGAACCTCCCATAAATAGTTCCATTCTAGCTGGTCGAAAGCTTTCATCGCATCTAGAGATAATACTGCGCAAGGGGGGAACAAAATATTTGGGTCATTCCTGGTATCCGGTAACATTTCGGCTCCATAATTCTTGGAAAAAAAGTTACATGTTTTTCATGTTTTTAGCATTCTAACAAAATAGTGACATTTAACTATTAGGAATACATATTGGCCAAGCTCAGGGAAATAATAATTATGGGTACATTGTTTAGACACTGGTTGTGAAAATATCCCCCCCTGTTAGGGACACGCAAATAGTTATCACAAAATGTTAATAATGTAAATGCTAATCGATAATGAGCTTTTCTTGGATAAAAAAAAAGACCTTTATGCAATGATTATTCATGAAACAACAGCAAAACAATTATTGATGAATAGAGTGTCTTGACTAGGGCCATTAAAAAGTAATGGCCCTAGTACTGAGCCTTGAGGTACTCCATACTGCACTTGTGATCGATATGATACCTCTTCATTCATTGCCACGAATTGATGGCGGTCAGATAAGTATGATTTAAACCATGCCAATGTACTACCACTAATGTAAACTTAATTTTCGAGTCTATTCATAAGAATGTTGTGGTCAATAGTATCAAATGCAGCACTAATATACAGTAGCACTAATAGAGAGATACAACCACGGTCGGATGATAAGAGCAGGTACGTGCGAGTGTGCAACAATTGTGACAAGCAAACACAGTCCACAAAGCGAGCATCCAAAAACAGCAACCATGCCCAAAGGAAACGGTCCCAAAGGCGGCGGTGATCTCCCGTATTCCTCATCAGTTCTCCGGTAGTCTCAAGAGTAACCCGAAGTTCAGAGCAAAACAAAGACAGCCCAAGCTCAGCCCACGAACACACACGCCGCCATCTCTGTCCCAGTCTTTCATAAAGCGCCATGATCATAACCAAGTGTGCAGCCACTCCTGTCATCCAATCACCTGCAACTCAGAAATTACCGGTTACTCACTGGAACGGTCACACTCTGCTCGCCCTAGTGGTCTGTCTTTTTTCCTCCAAGCTTGGGTTCTGGAATTTCCACCCTGTTTCACATTACACCCTGTTAGGTTTATAAACTTAACTCAACAGTGTGGAAAATTTTGAGCAAAGTTATGAGTTATCAACATTTAGCTTTCTAATCTACTACAGATAAACAGAACTTTTATTACTATGTCAGATATGTTTTAATTTTTTTGGACCGGACAAACATTCCCCATAACATAGCCTAACAGGGTGGAACTTTAAGAGTGTGACAAGCAGGATAACATAAAAAGCTTAAAAAAAGGTAGGAGTGAGAGTTGACGCTTACCTCAGTTTGTATAGTTGAATTCAAGTGGGAAAAATAAACAATATCACTTCCTGAAACTGGTCTCAATGGAATTGCATTTTGAAAGGCGAGAAAGTACATAGTAACAGGGTGGAAGGTGACATTAGGGACACGGTAAATTATTAAAATTGAAAAAAAAAAGAAAAAAAAAATCAATAACTATAGTTTCACATGACTTATATGTATGATTAGATTCAGTTTAGCCTAGCCTAGCCTAACATAATTTTAAAATATTTTGAGCTATTTATCATTTCATGGTTTATATTTCTTGTGGAAGTTGATTGCTTTGCACTGAGGACATGATAAAATTGAATGCCTATATCAATAAATAGGTGTGTAAAATACAAAATAGTATTTTTAATGTCTATTATCTCTGTTTAAGTGATAAATAAGACCTACATATATAATTTATACATTTCTTATAAATATGTGGCTCATTTTAGAGAAAATATGAATAAGTAAATCATACAGACAGAAAAGTCACTGTATAACAGGAATGACCTATTTGTTGAATTAATAATATATAACTTGCGTAAGTTATCCGAAGTTGAGCTAAATTTATTAAATCCTTTTTGGTCATGATGAACTAGTCTATTAATAAATTTCTCTAGATGACGAGATTTACCATATAATTAAATATCAGTATCAAAGTAGCTAGAACAGGAAGTTGGATTTTTTTTTTTTTTTTTTTACCAGGAGAGAAATAACAGCTATGTTAAAAGATGGGTGAAATGAGCCTTGAATAAATGAAAAATGTATGATATCTAACATGTGGGGACCTAAATCCGACCAAAAAGTAGTATACAATTTGATTTGAATACCATCTATGCCTGGGGATTTCCCCTTGTTCAGATCGCATTGCTGACTCCAGCTCCTAGAGAGTGATCAATTCAGCCAGGTATTTCGCAAAAGAGTCTTTTTTCCAAGTCTTTCTTTTGGGTCTGTCTAGTAACTATGAATTAAGAAGTGAACATTAAAGTGAACAGTGAAAGACAGAGTCACCTAACTACTTAGAGCATCTCTTCTCCGATTAGACAGGTGAGTGGGCTGGACAAACCACCTGTAGAAACACTCTTCTCTATACATGAACCAGACACTTTCCTATTAACACTTCATGTTACAAGGACTTAACAAATGTTTATTTGCCAATGCACCACAAATCATATTGCACTACTTGGTTTTCAACCTTAAATACCTCTCTTTTGCACAATACCATGCATAATTATTATGTAAAGTACTTATGTAGTCTGTCTTATGTTATGTGTATGTATAGTCGATTATTTATAGTATATGTATAGTTAGATTGCCGATTTCAGTAGGTTAGCTATGTATATGTTTAAAAGTTGTTCCTACATCTGGTGTTGTATGTATATATTTATGTTTATTTATGTAGCACTTTGGTCCTGCGAGACACGACATTTCGTTCCACTGTATACCACTGTACACATGTAACGTAATGACAATAAAGCTCAACTTGACTTGACATAATGTACAGCTGAACTTCCCTGGGAGCTGGTGGATGAATGAGATCTGAGAAAAACTCTTGCTTTTTCTGGGGAGTATAGCATTTTAGGTTTTTACCTTGATTGAGAATGACATTCAGTGTTGCAGGATATAGGAGGATGCCAGCTTCTCTCATTTCCTTCCTAATTGGTGCAAATGCACTTCTTGTTGTGGTGACTGGAGAAAAATCTGCAAAGAAAGAAACAGTTGCTCCGTTGGATGTTTTCACCGGGGCATGAAGTCTGGCGGCCTGCAGAATGAGTTCCCTGTCTGTGTACCACAACAGTTTTAAGAGGAAAACCCGTGGTTTAGCGCAATCTGAGGAGAGCCTTGTGTACATGCGACGTGCTCGTTTTACTTCAATCTCTTTGCCTGCCAGACACGGGAGCCACGTCGGTAGCCCATAGGGTCATCCTTTTCGGAACCTTCATGCAATCCAACCAGATGCAGATTGCTGCACCTATCGTGATTCTGTCCACTACCTGTTGCGGCTACTTGCCTATTGTGACCTGCGACAACTTTCTTCTGTTCTCTCATCTCCCCTGTAACAAAATCCAGTTTAGAGCATAGCAACTGAACAACTGACATGTGAGAAGCCAGCTTGTTCTGCATTGCCATCAACTCAGTTCTTAGAATGTCCTCAAAGCGTGCAACAGTGTTTGTCATCTTGTCCATCATATCGCTAGTGGTCGGTGGCTTGGATTTCTTCTTAAATCAGAGAAGCCGACAGAGAAAATCCTGCTGTTTCTGGTTGTATGCCATCTGGCAAAATATTATTAATGAACAAAATTTTAAAAATCAGCAAAAAGGGGCCAAACATACAGAGCTCTACTCAAGTGTGGCTGGGTTCATAAGCATGTCATGTAAATCCCCTGGTTCTTCTCTTTTTGTTATGGGTTATGCCCTCTGCTTGTTAAGCTCTGTGGCAGCAACATCAGATAGTTTGGCCGCTTGCTGCCTCCCTGATGAGTTGCCCCCTAGTTTAAGTCTTTGGTTCTTTTAATTGTGATGATTTTGGCTCACATTTAACAAAACCCCACCAATTCACTATCTAGAATATGGTGACATGCCAATCAGCTAATCAACTCAAAACACCTGCAAAGGTTTCCTGAGCCTTCAAAATGGTCTCTCAGTTTGGTTCACTAGGCTACACAATCATGGGGAAGACTGCTGATCTGACAGTTGTCCAGAAGACAATCATTAACACCATTCACAAGGAGGGTAAGCCACAAACATTCATTGCCAAAGAAGCTGGCTGTTCACAGAGTGCTGTATCCAAGCATGTTAACAGAAAGTTGAGTGAAAGGAAAAAGTGTGGAAGAAAAAAGATGCACAACCAACTGAGAGAACTGCAGCCTTGAGAGGCTTGTCAAGCAAAATCGATTCAAGAATGCATCAATGCAACAAGGCATCAAGAGCCACCACATACAGAGGTGTCAAGGAATTTGGCTACAGCTGTTGTATTTGTCTTGTTAAGCCACTCCAGAACCACAGACAATGTCAGAGGAGTCCTACCTGGTCAAGCCTAGCAGTGCTCATCTCACCTGTAACAAAAGTTATTAATTTAAGCACAATAAACTATGTATAATTAATGGTTATTAATTACACATACTTTATACACTTCTCTGAAACAGCCGAGTCAAAAATAAACCGAACCAATGCCCTCGTCCAACGAGTATTAGCCGCTTTTATTCTAACTCTAAGAAAAATCAACTTCCTAGCCTTGAAAATTTATCTTTCCCACTGTAATTGGCTAAGTTACAGGACTGGATCAGTTTTGTAACGAAATCAAAGCAGTTTAAGTGACGTGATATCTGTGAGCAATGAACACAGCAAGAAATTCATTTGTGAATACAAGATGTGGGTTTATTGAATACGTAAAAGGGGAAAATAAACACTAGCTAGCAAATAAACGAACACTAAACAGACAACACATAAAACAAAGCAAGAGAGAGGGAGAGAGAGAGAGTGAGGAGGAGAGAGAGAGAAGACTGGCCATCTTTTACATCAGCACAACCAAATCATCAGGAAAACCTGAATCTCCTTGACCTACAAGGGGCACAGCTTCCTTATTGCATCTAATAGTTAAATGGTTACTTGCATAATGGTTTCCTTTTGTGTGGTGCTTACGCAAGGGTCCAGATGCCAGCTCAAAGGTAGTCCTGATGATGTAATGGAGATGGAGCCTTCGTTGTTCCATTGATCGGCTGATCGGATGGTTACCAAGGGGCTGAGGTGTAGATGCCAGGATAGAAAGAGAGAGTCTGGCCTCATGTTGGGGGGAAACCGCATGTGGCTGGGCCACGGGTTTGCCCCACGGCCTTTCCGTGGAGGACCTCCACGATAACTCTGAAGATCTTTCAGAAGAAGAGGAGAAGAGAAGAGAGGGCCGGAACGGGGTGTGAGCCCCTTTTAAGTCTGGACAGAGTCACACCTTCCCAAGTAGTTCCGACAAATGAGACGGCTGGCTTTCTCAGTGGGAGGTTTGAAACTGGGTCTTCGTTTTATGGCCCTTTGTTTCAGAGAAATGTCAGTTTGCATATTTAAATCAATAGGGGTTCAGGCCAGAAATACTAAAGATTATTAGAACGTTAATATGTTGCACCGGTATCAGTCTCTAATACACAGCATCTTTCAGGAAATCTACATACGAGTCAAAAGAGACCAAACATGGCATATACTGTATGTGGTTACATTAGCATCCTATCAAGACACAAGCATAAAATGGTTATAAAGTAAGAAATTTAAAGTAAGGAAGACAAAGGACATGGACAGTCGTAATATACACACACTGATATATGGGCTATGTGTCTTCGTTCACAGAAATGTTTGTCTGTGAATGAAATAGGGAAGAGTCCATTTCTATGAGCATTGTGTCTTTCCTATGGGGGGAAGTGAGTGAAGAAAAACAGTCTGCCTGCATAGTTGCAGATTCTCCTGCATAGTTTTACATCGTAAACTGACATTATCAGTGGTTGCTAGAAGCGTCCTGGTTGAGACTTTGTCACCCACTGTTGGGTTGGGTGAGGGGAAGTCTGCTTCTTTGTTAATTGAATAAACCACTGATTTGGTTAAATCTAATGAACCATTGTCTGATTGGTCCTTACCCTACACACCTTAGAGGGTTACCTTTGAGGATGCTGCTCCCAATTGGGCATCTGAGGTCTCCTCTCATTGGGTCCTCTGCCCCCTGGAGCTCAGTTGAGCAGCAACCTCAGGTTTGTAGGCCCCTCTCTGCCTCCCTGTTAGGTTGCTCTCTTTGTTGGTTCAGCTTTGCAGTGCTCCCCTCACCCTAAAGGCTCACCTATGAGCACCTGTGAGCACGTCACTCCTAAGTTGAGCACCTGAGTTCCTCTTATATTTTGAGACTTGGGCCTCCACTCTATAAAGCTCTGGTTAACAGGCACGCCAGGTTGTTAGGCCTCCTTCTACCTCCATGGTGGGCTGTCTTTTGGTCAAGCTAGCACTGCTTCCCTCACTATAGAGGGTCACCTATAAGAATGCCACTCCCTCCTGAGCATCTGAGTTCCCCTGAAGAGTCAAATTCTCTGTTCTGTGGGCTCCACACTTCGCAGCCACATCAAGGGGTCAGGCCTTCACTCTGCCATCCCCTCACTCCAGAGGGTCACTTATAAGCATGCTACTCCTTCCTGAGTGTTCGGAGTTTCCCTCTCATCCTGTGGGTTGAGTTCTCCGCTCCCCAGAGCTCCATGAATCAGCAACTGCTCTTATGATTAAGCTTCTAGTACTCCCCTTACTCTAGAGGGTTATCTATAGGCATGCTTCAAGTGGAGCGTTTGTGTACCCCTCTCGATTTGAAAGCTGGGTGCTAAGCTCCTTCAAGTTATATATGAGTAAAATGCTCCGGAGCCAGTCTTGCAACTATTATGATGAGTTGGTGATGCTCCCCGCAAATGAAGGATTTTTTCTGAGGTACGCCTTTTCCAATCCACATGCGCCCTGAGTACGCAGACTCTTAATTTTCCAGCAGGATTTGGCACCTGCCCACACTGCCAAAAGCAGCAAAAGTTGGTTAAATGGTTAAACCATGGTGTTGGTGTGCTTGACTGGCCAGCAAACTCACCAGACCTAAACCCCACAGACTGTCAAGAGGAAAATGAGAAACAAGAGACCAAAAAATGCAGATGAGCTTAAGGCCACTGTCAAAGAAACCTGGGCTTCCATACCACCTCAGCGGTGCCACAGTGTAACAGAGTTGGAGCGTGACTACAGTGGTAGATCCAAGTGCAAGCTTTATTGTGTAGATCGTAGTCAGACAGGCAGGGTAGAACACAAACAAATAGCAATATCCAAGGCAAGACAAGAGAAAAATCCAAAACACAGACAAGGGTCAAAATCCAAGAGAGCAGTAACAAAATAAACAGGGTAATGAAACAGAACAATGATGATGGCAATGAAACAAAACAATGAAAACAAGGAAAGCGCTTGGTAGAGTCCGCTACAACAAAACAATACTTTGCAACTGCCTGTTTGGCATGGCCCTCCTTATATGGCTGCCAAACAGGAAGTTATCACAGAGGAAGCAGAGGGAGCGTCCATAACAGTCAGTCCATGAGCAAGGGCTCCCTCTGCTGCCATGCCGTTAAAAACACAGACTGATCACCTCCATGAGACGCTGAATTGAGGCAGTAATTAAACCAAAAGGAGCCCCTACCAAGTATTGAGTACGTATACAGTAAATAACCATACTTTCCAGAAGGCCAACAATTCACTAAAAATATATATATATTTTTTTTATTATGAAGTATTTGTTGAGACGTGAATTGGTGTTTTTTTGTTGAGCCAAAATCATCACAATTAAAAGAACCAAAGACTTAAACTACTTCAGTCTGTGTGCAATGAATTTATTTAATACATGAGTTTCACAATTTGAGTTGAATTACTGAAATAAATGAACTTTTCCACAACATTCTAATTTATGGAGATGCACCTGTACATGCCACTGATGTGTCACTCAGAGTACTTAACGTATTTCATGATAGTCTAAGGAGTGATATGTTTTAATTAACGTTCAAATGTATTCACATTTTATTTACCAACTTTATTATTAACAATGTTTTATTATTTACTATGTCATTAGGCTATATGTGGAAATGTGTATGTTATTATTGACTGATGCTGTTGTAAGTGATGTAAATCCATGTAATCCTTACATTGCTAGTAATGTTTTAGACAAATCTTTTTTCACCCCACTAATAACTCCATCGTATTAACTCAATGGAATTGCAAAAAAAATAAAAATAAAATAAATAAATAAATAAATAAATAAATAATAATAATAACCCTGAGCACTACTATTTTGCCTGCACTTGCTTGTCATTTCGTTATAACATCATGGTTTTTAAAAACACAGTATGTTATTACCTTGGAGGACTGCTGGTGTAAGAATCTATTTTCAGTGATTCCTCTTTGGAGTGTGGCCACAGCTTAATACTTGTCAATAAGCCTGTAAATGGATCCAGTTGACTGAGTGGCTGTGGTTTGTGAAGGAGGGCTTTTACATTTTCACATGCTCAAGTATTGGACATTGGATCAGGTTCAAATTAATTAAAGTTCCATAACTGTAAGTGTCTGCTAATGACCACAGTTTTACCAACCCAATATTTAATATTTAATCATTTAGGAGTTAAGTGACCTAATATGATCCCAACACACTCACCATTAAGCTGCACTGATAAAAGCAACTTTTTTTTTTTACTGAAAATAATCTGACCTCTGTCCTTTTCTCACAGTTATGCACAGAATTTTGCAATGCAGTGCTTAGTCAGATGACAGCAGACAGCAAAATTGAATTGGGATTTTGGGTCAAAATCTAAGACCAAATCAGGCAATCAAAACAGAGAAAGAAAAAAAAAAAGAATCTTCTTCAAGACCACATACTTAACAATTCATAATTTATGTGATGCAAGAGACAGCATATCTTACATAGAGGCCTTAGAGACCTCTGTCTTAAAGAATCCATAGTACAATGTAACAAAAAATACATAAATAAATAAATAAATAAATAAATAAACCAAAGGAGCATCCTCCCAAGAAAGGCTGTGTAGCAAACATGAACACCTTCAGCTCGGTGTGTGTGTGGACATGCAGGTATTTGTTTGCTGTTTGCCTTAGGCCATATGACTAAAAGTATATCAAAATTTGCTGTCAAAATTAACACTGTCATGCAGAACAACAGTTGCATCTCAGGTAAGCAGCAGGAGTCAGATTTAATTTACCGCGTGAAGAGAGTGAGTCGAGCAAGTCAAGATGACTGACATGAAGAGTGAGATGAAACAGACCCAGGGGTGTAAAATACTTTATTAAAATACTGATTTTACTTGATTACTGTACTATTATTTTGGGGGAGTAGTATTTTATTCAAGTACAATTTAAACGGACTACTTGTACTTTTACTTGATTACATTTCTAATAAAAAACAGTACTTTTTAATCCTTTCAATTTGATTTAATATTGTGTGGCTTCAGGAAAATGGCATGCAGGACCAACAAATATAGGTTCTGTTTCTTTTCTTTTAGACACGGGCTGAAACCCCTGAACAAAATAAAATTGTGCTGGAATATCTTCTCAGTTTACAGCAAATTGTTCACCATCAAAATAAAGACATTATTTAGTACAATTTGTGGTTCTTCTATGTAAACAGCCTCGTCTGTACATGCAGTGCATTAGCTCAACCACACTCGCACATCAATGCAATCCTGCTTCAGCATCCAACTAGATGATATCAAAATATACTTGAACATGCAATGATCGCACACACAGCAGCATCACTCGGTGACTTCCTCATTTGCATGCTCGCGCTTGCATACATCTGAGGAAGCATATTGAGTGTTACATATTTAAGTGTTAAGGTAATTAATACACGTTTTGCACCCAAATTAGAATGTGTGTTATGTGTTTACCAATCATTGAGCTAAACTGAACAAACAACCTTGTAAGGAAACTAGATCAAATTTTAATTGTTCAGTTTGAAATTTGAATCGTAAGGATTCCGAACCGTGTGATCAATTTAATTCACACTGGACAGTTAGCATTCATTAACTGTTTATCCACCAAAAGGTTTAACTCAATACCTATTCTGTTGTTTATATTATGCTCCTGGCCATAGATCGTAATATAACAAGGAAAGGTTTAGATACTTTAAGCTTAGGTAACTGGATCTGGGCATACGATAACTTATGAACTCAAAGACACAAGACATGGCTCTTTAAGAAAAATGAAACACTGGTTTTTTAAACTACTCTACGATACAGAAACTAAAACTACTGAGATTCACATGCATTCACACACACACATACACACATACAAGTTCAGGGTGATGAAAGTTACTGAGTTTGAAAAGAATCCCAAATTCCTGTCTTTGCTACCAGTCCTTAAATCGCAACCTGATAATAATCATAAGGCAGGAATCTGGCTATGATCTGCTAAAGAGACTTTAGGCACCAATTCAAGCTATTAAGAGGGAGATTTTGTTACTTGCTCTGCGTTGCTCGGGTGTTCCGTGGTGGGCTCGCTTCAGCGTAGGAACGGTGTGGCTCCTGATTGGTCGGCGACCGGTCTGGAATGACGTCTTTTGGGAAACTCCTTGATGAGAATTGGATGACTGGAACCGGTTTCAGGGCCTTCGGGCATTGCTTAGTAACGGCGCGACGCTGGATGCTCTTCCGAGTGATTTGGAGTTGCGGCCGCTTCCCGAGGCTCGTCTGTTCGTTTGAGAGTTCTGATGGCAAGAACGCTGCGCAGTTGGAAAGTGCGAGATGATCGTCCGTGAAGAAGATTGGTCAAGCTGTTCAGCAAGAGATCTTGTGCAAGAAGTTCCGGCGGTTCAAGCAACGAGTTGCATTGACACTAGTGTTTTAATCGGGTCCTCTGAGCCCATCCCACTAGGCTGTGGTCCAATGAATTACCTAGGGGGCAGAGCCCCACCCAGGCACTTTCTTTCGTGCATACATTAATTTGCGTGTATTCCATTAGTGGGAGGGATATTTCTCCAACTTTCAATAATAATATCAATACACAGCTGTAATATCCACATTGGACACAGGACGCACATTTCATTCATACATTCACTCAGCATGCATCATTCTGATAAGATTGATATCAAACACGCAGATACTTGACCTACATAGTGATACATTTTGGTAATTCCCACATATAGAAGAGATACAAGGCACAGATAATTCTGTTCACGTAAAATACATAGAAGAATACAGCAAAGATATATAGTACACTATTAGCGAGTATATTTGCTCTGAAAGAAAATGGGAATAACTGTTCTTATAGATCGTTTTCTCTAGTTTCAGGTGAGTCCACGTTAGTGATCAACGCATAAAAGAGGGGAGGGGGAGTTGAATGCCCCGAGTTCAGATAAGTGTCACGAGTGGAAACCCTGTTGCGCGCCTGTTTTTGCATCTTTGTCTATTGATTATCAATTTATGGATAGTGGGTCAGTGGTGACACGGGCCATCTGTTCCGTGGCTGATCTGAAGCAGAAAAGGGATCTCTGTTGATTAGGTTGTCCCGTTTTTCCCTTTGATCCTGTCTGGGAAGAGGTGATGGTCCGAACATTTGGTTTTAATTGCTCCCCATGGAGGACGAGTGTCCTGTTTTCTGAGTGGATTATCTTATAGCTAGTTCACCCCCTTTCCGGGGCTAGATGGGGCGATTTGGTCCGATCGGCGCCAGAGATGGGGAGTGATTGCTTTTATGATTCTTAGGCTGCTCATGCGAGGGCAATCGGTAAGTTTTATGGCAAAGCTCAGTTGGAATGAGAATCTCCAGATGTTTTGTAAATGTGGTTCTGTGGTTCTCTTGTTGACAGAGCCGAATTCCTACAACCTTTTACATAAATGTTGGTACAGTAGCTAAAAGTCCAGTGCCAATAAAGATACAAACATTTACAAATGATGAATAGTCTCAACTTTAGATTGGGTATTGCAAAATATTAACAAATGATTCATAAATGCTTTAAGATGTGCAAATAGTACAAATCTTCACAGCAAACAAAGACCAAATATATGACCTTTAATGACTGTGATTATGAGTTAATGAATATATTAACATGACAAATTTGTTAAGTGCTCAAAATGACCAATTAAGCTATATTTTCATAACATTTGTAAATGTAAAAATGAGCATTAGCTAATATGTGAACTGAAGTTTAATGACATTTGTAAGTATACCATGTCATCCCATATACCAAGTATACCATGTCGTCCCAAACCAGCAAAAGCTTTTTTCATCTTCAGAATGCAATATAAGATATTTTGGATGAAAACCGGGAGGCTTGTCACTGTCCCATTGACTGCTAGATAAATACCACTGTTGTGTTCTGAAGAAAAATGAATCTTTACAGGTTTGAAACTACATGGGGATAAGTGATTAATGACAAAATTTTCATTTTGGGGTGGAGTAACCCTTTAATAAGCATGATTTTTGATGCACCAAAAATATTTACTTACAGTGTTGTCAAATGCCAAGATCATTTATCACCTTCTTCATTAAATATACACAAATACCTAAAGCATTAAGTTACTTAATTATTAATTATTTTATTGCATTATTAATGCAATAAATGCACAGATCCTTTATTATGACACACATCCAAATTTGTTTGTTTATGTTTGTAGGATTTGAAAACATCTGGGCTTTAGGCTTTTTGTTACCTTTTTTAAGACATGCAGAAATATACTTACTATGGAATGAGCAGGATAGAGCAATGTCTAGTAACATAATAAACTGATATCATGATTTACAGCTCAGATCATGTGCATCAAAAACACTAACATCTGTAAAAATTGTAACAACTTCCTTTTCATACAGTGAAATTGAATTATTTAGACAGTTTGAGTTACTAAAATTAACCCTTGGTCTTCCGTAACATACATAATGATAACCAGTAAAAAACACACACATATGCCTAGCATCTCAATACCATGGTATAAAAATGAACTACATGGTTTAGGTATTTGTATGAAGAACAGCGGTCTTAGTATAAATGCACAAACGGCCACTGTATTAATCACATTACTCATTTAATACATTTAATACATGTCTACATTAATAATATAATACAATTCGATATCCTACATTTCTGCCGCAATACCATGCAGTTAATGTTACAGTAAAATAAATCCATGGTAAATGATTCTGACTGTATTGTTGCGCACAATGTTTCTTCTGTTTATCAGCACTGTTCCATCTGTTTAAATCGCCAAGTCATTGTGTTCTTCGCTGATTTCAAGTGCTCTGGATCTCACAGCACTGTTTCGTGCTCGCAAGTAAACACATCTGCTCTAGTCAACTTGCGCTCCACTGCTGTTTGAACTTTGATCCGAGACCTCTTGAAATTATAATTAAGACTTTTATTTTACTAATTAAGGTATTCTATACTTTTTAAGGCTTTAAATGTTTAAAATTTAAAATTTAAAATAACACTTGTTTATTAAAAATAATAATAATTAATAAAAAATAAATGAAACTAAATTCTGGACCTTTGGCAGTATGGTGGTATGGTGGTTCGCACTCTCTTTCCACCTCTATTATGTGTTTCCAGTACATTCCGGTACTCTTTCTAAACATCGTTCTAACACCACACGCAGACACAAACATCTTGCTAATCTGCACCCTATTGCCACTTTTTCCACTGAACCTTTCTCTTTCATGGTTGGTCTCTGGAACTGTCAGTCAGCTGTCAACAATTCAGGTTTCATTTTGGCTTTTTCTTTACAATCTAGACTAAATATCTTGAGCTTGACTGAGACCTGGATTCATCCAGAAGACTCAACAACCCCAGCTGCTCTGTCTAATAACTTCTCTCTCTCACACACTCCTCGTCATACTGGGAGGGGTGGAGGTACTGGATTGCTCATTTCTGACAACTGGACATACTCAACCCACTCTCCCCTATGCAATTATAACTCATTTGAATCTCATGCAATCACATGCAATAACATCTCCTGTAAAACATGTTGTGGTAATTTACCGCCCTCCTAGTCAACTGGGCACCTTCATAGAGAAGCTGGATGGGCTGATGTCCTCTCGCATGTAGAACAGCCATTTAGCACCTACCTCCACTCACTATTATGAATCTACACTCCTTCCAGAAGTTTGAGATCCACTAGTGAGAGACGCCTCATTGTATCATTACAGAGAGGCACAAAATCATTTTCCAGAACATTTTCATTCACCGTTACTGCCTGGTGAAACGATCTTCCCACCCCCAGGGTTTAAATTGGGCCGAGGCCGTCCAGGGCTGAGCCCCAGCACAGAGACTCAAGGGCTCGACACAGTCCTTTAAATTGAAAGGATTGTTGCAGCTTTCTTTACACACCGGTGCATTTAACAAACTCACAAACAAATGTCTTTTTTTTGTTAGTTTTTATTTTAAATGAATGAAACATATTTTTATTTAGTTAAAAACACTAAATAAAACCACTGAGCATGTCTATCTGGCTCAGCGGCAGGCAAGGCTCAAAAGCACTTTGAATTTAGCATTGAAAGTTTAAATACACCGGTGATGTCCGAAACGAATGGTGAAATTAAATCTGAGGTGGCACAAATCAGATCGAAGTCGCGCATTATACTACTACTACTACTACTAATTATTATTAATATAATTATTATTATTAATTTGAATCAGTACATTATAACAAAAACAATATCTTACAAAAGAAAAGATACGTCCAGATGTCAGTGTTCATTTGAAATATTATAACTTAAATGCTAGTATTGATGCGCCCACGCCCGCTTCGTCCCCAGTACAAGGATGCTGACAGTATGAAAGAGATGCTGGCTGATCATACGCAAGTCTGTCAGGGCAGGCACGCCGAAGGGATTAATAATTAATTATTGATTAATAACTTGAATCAGTACGTTATAATGAAAACAATCCCTTAAAAATTAAAAGAAGACGGTTTTTACGATCAGAACCGTTGAACCCCTGTAAACCTTTTAGACCAAGGAAACAAATGCATCCAAACTTTAAAACTTTTTGTGGAAAGGTCACATTCAGAGGTCAGTAAGTTAATTTTAAGGATGGATATGCTTAAAAGCATGCATGTTTTAGACTGGATCATAAATGAAGTGTATAGGCCTACACTTCTCACATCTAAGCTACTGACGATATAAGGTTGCGCTGATGAGGCAAGGCTCAGGCAGCCTCTCCTGGAGAAATTAAAACGTGCAACACAGAGAAACTTAGCATGAGGTCAACATGCAAAATGAAAGCTTTTATAATTAAAATACAGTTAGTTAGGCAACATCACACAACATTTTCACCATCGGGACTGTTCAATAGTTCAAAAGTTTAATAAGCAAGTACAATAATATTAGATCACTTACATTTTAGGCACAGTACTGCAGACTGCTTTTGTTCGATTTCAGCAGCAAAAATAATTCCAAAGAAAGACACAACAGAACCACAGCGCATCTCACAGCAACCAACTGATTCATTGCTGAATGATTCAGTGTTTTTAACAAAACGGTTGAGTCAAAGTTTCATTAGCCCATCCATAATGTTAAAACATCTGACCTACTGGCAAGTTCATTTCATTTAAAAGTAGCTATCCTTTCCCCCATAATAATTTATTTGTATATTCAAAAAAAAAAACAAAAAAAAAAAAAAACTCATAAGTATTAATGGGGTTAGGGTGAAAATCTAGTAAAAAAAAAATCCCTTGGATTAAATATAATATAATAATATTGCTGATAATATTGCCTCAGTATAAATCATATTTGCAAAATAATAATAATAATAATAATAATAATAATAATAATAATAATACAGAATATATATATATATATATTTGGAGTGTGACAAGATCTCGTGGCATGAGATCTGATTTGTCTCGCGAGAACGTAACAATGTCCTCGTGCTACTGGCATGATGGCGTGTGAGGGAGAAACAAGCACAGAGGATGCGCCTGCAACATTTAAATCGTTGGTGTGGCAACATTTTGGGTTTCTGGTGGAAATAAGAAACGGCGAAAAAATTACAAACAAGACAAAGACAATTTGCAAACATTAACACCGTACACCTCTGCTAACACAAGCACTATGCAAAAGCATCTAGAATACAACCACAGCACTTTAAGAGAATGGAAAGCAATTCAGTTCGCATGAAAGGGAAAACAACTATAACAAATGCCTTTGCAGCTAAACTTCCAACATCAAGTGCAAGAGCCACGGCAGTAACAAGAGACATCAATGTTTTCATTGCAGCCGATATGAGACCATTTTCTGTGGTGGAAAATCTGGGATTTCGGCGACTCATCCACACACTGGAACCAAAGTACGCCATCCCATCACAGGCACATTTTACTCGCACGGTGGTCCCGACCCTCTACAAAGAGTCCAAGGTAAATGTTGTACAGAATCTAAAAGAGGCAGAAACCATTGCCATTACTACAGATGGTTGGACTTCTAGGTGCACACAGAGCTATATCACAATTACAGCCCACATAATCAACAGTAACTGGGATATGGTAAATTTTGTACTGCAGACTCGCCCACTTTTTGAATCCCACACAGGGGCAAAAATCGCTGAAGTTTTACAAGCAGCTGTTACTGAGTGGGATCTTAAAAAGCCAGACCATGGCATCGCTATTGTAACAGACAATGCGCGTAATATGGATGGGGCTGTGCATGAGGCAGGATTTGGGCTGCACATCAAATGCTTCTCACAAACAACAAACCTCGCTACACAGGCTGGCCTCTGTGTTGCGCGAGTAGCTCACTTGCTTGGGCGGATGAGACGCATAACTGCCTTTTTTCACCGGAGTTCGACAGCTGCCGCGGTATTGACGTCTAAACAGAAACTGCTACAACTGCCACCACACAAATTTATATGGACGTCACCACACGTTGGAATTCATCATTGGATATGCTGGTTCGTTACCTGGAGCAGCAAACTGCTATAGCAGCAGCGCTCACCAGCTCAGAAATAAAGACAAAATGCCCGAAACATTGACACACAATACTTGTGACATTATCAATGCCGAAGACCTTGTAAAGCTGCTGAATCCTTTAAAGACAGCTACCACTGTCTTGTGTGAAGAGAAGAGGCCCACAGTGTCTCTCATTGTGCTGTAACAAAAGTTATTAATTTAAGCACAATAAACTATGTATAACTAATGGTTATTAATTACACATACTTTATACACTTCTCTGAAACAGCCGAGTCAAAAATAAACCGAACTAATGCCCTCGTCCAGCGAGTAGGCTATTAGCCGCCTTTATTCCAACTCTACGAAAAATTAATTTCCTAGCCTTGAAAATTAATTTTCCCCACTGTAATTGGCTAAGTTACAGGACTGGATCAGTTTCGTAACGAAATCGAAACAGTTTAAGTGACGTGATATTTGTGAGCAATGAACACAGTAACGATTCAAACGTGAATACAAAATGTGGGTTTAATGATTACATAAAGGGGAAAATAGACACTAACGAGCAAATGACGAACACTAAACAAAAACACATTAAACATAAATGAACAGAGTGAGAGAGTGAGAGAGAGAGAGAGGGAGAGAGAGAGTTGCAGTTTCCAAGCAGCTATTCCCATCCCAAATCATCAGAGAAACTTGAATCTCCTTGATACACAAGGGGCACAGCTTCGCTATTGCATCTAATAGTTAAATGGTTACTTGCATTGGTTTCCTTTTGTGCGGCGCTTACGCAAGTGTCCAGATGCCAGCTCAGAGGTAGTCCTGATGATTTCATGGAGTCGGAGGCTTCGTTGTTCCATTGATCGGCTGATCGGATGGTTACAAAGGGGCTGAGGTGTAGATGCCAGGATAGAAATAGAGAGAGAGTCCGGCCTCATGCTGAATCCCCCCCATGGCGGGGGGTTTTTCCCCAGAAGGGGAGCATGGAGTTTTGACCCAAGGAGAAAGAAACTGAACTGAACGGAGGTGTGTCTGGCAACTTTTAAGTTCAGGCAAAAGTAAACACCCATCCCTGGGGAGTTGGTGAATGACAGTGCGAGGGTCTTTTGGCGGGAAGAGTTCCTTTGTGTCACCAGACCACCTGATTTGCATCTTGATAGTTTGAATGAGATTGTGTAACTTTTGCCCAAAGGTGTGATGAAACCATACACTGCACATTAAAGTCATGTACTATACATCATCAGTTCAGAAATGGGAAGAGAATTATGTGGATACCAAACATGTAGATACCAGATACTGTACAATTTCACAAGGGTTAGACACAAAAAGCAACAAAAACTCTACTAGTGTACAGTTTTGTCATGATTATGACTTTGTGCTTGCACAATGGTGGCTGTGAGCCTACACACAAACTCAGGAATACGCTATTTACAGTCTGACTATGGTTTTTCTAGCTTGAATGTAAATGTCCTTTTAGGAGTGGAGTCCATGCGTGTCTGTGTGTGTGTGTGTGTGTTCATGGGTGAAAGTGGGGGCTGCACCGCCCCCTTTCCTTAGTACATCCTTTGAAGCAGATAAGGACAAGGGGATGTTCAGCATCTTTTGAGGCCTAAAACTGCCAGGATAGCAGACTCGTTGGAGCCATAAGCAATAAACTAGTGGGGGAGGTTGACCAAGTTTCTCAACTGATCTTCTACCACAAATACTCTACAGTGCCACTGAAGAACATGATTGAACAAAACATGGCACCAAATGACAGCAATTCCCCCACTGTGGCTGACACAAAGAGAGCAATTATCAGCAATATTTCAGGGAGATACAGTGGGGATGTATACAACTACCTGTTAGAGAGCACTGCGCTGTACCCAAGATTCCAGAGTCTACCGCAGCTAGACCACAACCAGCGTGAGTCTTCCAGAGGATACAAAAAAGGGTGGAACAGTTGCAGAAAAATCAGGTATAATTCATTTTAATTGCTTTTCTCCTTTTAGATTTGTTTCCAGTACCAAATTTTAATGCATTCATGCTGTGTGTGTTGTAAACATGAGAGCATCAGAGTGAGTGTATTTGTGTTAAAAGAGAGAGGGGGACTGCTTTGCTGCTTACTAATATTAAAGCCCTAAAAAAAAGAACATGACCATATCTTAAGCTGTTCTGTATAGGTCACTACAATTTTTTAGTTCTTTTTCATGCTTAAGAAAAAATTTGTTCACTGCACTTGGGTTCACAATTCAAGAGATGAGTTTTCGCTTGAAAATTGTCAGGGAGTCAGCATTTCGAATAGCGGTGGGCAGGGGTTAAATTGGGATTTGTTATGTGGGGGGCTATATATATATATATATATATATATATATATATATAACATAAAAAGAGTTTTCCTATTTTCTTATTTTTCCCTTTCTAGCTTGTACTTATCTAAACAATGCATGGTATACAGAGCTGGGTAGATTACTTACAAATTGTAATCAGTTACTGATTCCAGATTACATGACAAAAATTGTAGTCCGTAATGTAATCAGTTACATTACATACTTTAGGTAATATAATGAGATTACTTTTAGATTACTTTTGACTTCACTCGCTTATCACATTGATTTAAATAGGATTACCTTGTAGCCAGAGCTGGTAGTAACTGATTACATGTACCTCTGGATTACTGTAATGGGTTGGTCCACTGAAGGCAAGTTGAACTGTGAACCCAAGTGCAGAGTGAACAGAGTGTGAAATCCAGAACAAACAATAATCCAAACAAAGACTTGACTTGACTATGAAACAGACTTGACTATGAAACAGACATGAAGCAGACTTGAAAACGGGCAGGAACTCACCAACAGCAGGTTACAACATTAATACACGACAAGGAACAATGGGAATATGGGGGCTACTTATACACAACAATGAGAGTCACATGACTTTTAAACACTAGTTGAGCATAAGAAACAACATTCATGGGGCAATTAATTTAAGATTTTTGTTGCTGATTTGATATATGTAATTTAATTGTGAGTTCAGAAAGCAGTTTTTTGAGATTTAAGGATTCCCCCATTCATTAAGAGAGGACTTGGTCTTGTATGAGCTGCCATGAGACGTTGCAAATATGGCCACCAAGTAAAGTGACTTTCCTTAAAAAATTAAAAAAATATATATTTATTTTAATTGTCATTTTTGTATGATTTAATTAATTGTTAGCTTTTCATTAAACCCACAAACCCTCTGCAGTTCCTGTTCGAACCCTAGTTTGGGAAACCTTGATGTAATAAAATGTTTAATGCACTTCATGTTGTAAATTACAATGAATGTGTAACAAGGTGGCACTTGAAATGGGATCCATGTGCAACATTTTCTTACTCTTTGCAAGATAATCCTATTTAAATCAATGTGATAAACAAGTCCAAAATAATCTAAAAGTAATCTAAAAATAATCTGCTTATATTACCTAAAATATGTAATGTAACTGATTACATTACTGACTACATTTTTTTGTTATGTAATCTGGAATCAATAACTGATTACAATTGGTAAGTAATCTACCCAGCTCTGCTTGTAACATAATGTAAGATATTAGCTCAAAATTATTATAGGGAATCAAAATGGGAATCAGATCTAACGATTCGATTCAGCTTGATTAGATTAACTTGATTCAGAATTAATAATTTGCACCTATTAACCGTTCGTCCAGCGAAGGGGTTAAATTAGTACATGTTACCAATTCTGAGGATTATATTACTTCGTGGCCACGACATAATATAAACAGTTATTTCGTTAACTCTTAAGGGCAAGGTAGCAAGATCTGGGCATAGGTTTAACTTTAAAATACACAACACAAGACAATGCTTCTTTATAAATGAAACAAGAATTTATTCGAATTACTCTAAGACACACAAACTAAACTACTACCACATAAACAAACACACGCACACACACATTCATACTGTTCTAGAGGATTATGGGGTTAACGGAGCTTAAACGGAATCCCAAAACAACATTACTAGCAATTGTTACTATAGTTTTTAGATTGCAACCTGGTAGAACCACAAAAGCAGAGATTCGGCTTTTAGCTGCTAATAAGGATTTTGTGCACCAATTCAGCGAGCAAAGGAGATTTTGTTTACTTGCGTCCTGTTTGAGCAGGGGTTTCCTCCGTGACTTTTCCCGGTGTCCTGATTGGTGGCTGGTAGATGATGTCTTTGGGAAACACGTCAGTGACGAGTGAGCTGCTTGGCCGGATGGCTCCGATTGGTTGCCGGGTTACGCAATGTGATGCGCGGGAAGTTTCTTCTGCAGTCAGAGTGGTGGAATGGCGGCGCACGGCGAAAGGCACCAGGTGGAAATCACACGGCGAAAGGCGCACAGCGAAAGGCAAACAGCGAAAGGAACATAGGGGCCGTTTCTCAATATGCGTACTTGTCTGGACTTGTGTTCTTGTGGACTTGTGAAACGTCATCAGTCGTTGCCCAAGTACTATTCCAATTCAAAGTTCACATCTAGCCAAGTACAGTTCAAATCCCCGGATGTGTTCTTGCTCCGCCCCTTTTATCAAGGATGCATCAAGAGGTGACTTTTGCGAACTTGAGGCAGTCAGGTATCCCAGAATGCATTTCGTACCTACCAGCGAGCGTTAATGGCGGATGAGAAAACCAACGTCATTTTCAAAATGTTGCTGTTATTTTGTCATGGAATGTAGATTTAAGCGTATTTCAGGCGAGAATGTAGTTGTTTAACACTCAAATCCGCGGTTTATTGATAAAGACAGCGCCTATTTGAAAATTTGCTCCACCGATTTCGGAGACGTGAGTTCCAGATGATCAGCGGGTGCTCAGTGCTCCTGTATCCCACAGAGAGCGCCTCAAGTCGGCTAGTCCTTCAGACATTTGCCGCTGGTTCTGATATCTCTGTAGTAGATAAACATAAGGTATAATTCATATTATTTGTTCTAGGTCTTATCGTTTTGGCTGACGACAAAGTTGTGTTACTTAAATTATTTATTTATCAATCGTAAAACAGCGCTGACTTTGTAGCTTGCATTTGACTTATTACACACGGCTCTTATACTTTATAATCGCTATTATTGTTCATTAAAACTGTCATTTAACAAAAAAGGCAGAGTTGTGTTTGTCATATATTTTTTAAATGAAAACGAAAAGAGGCAGTGGTGTTTGATATAATTTCTTTCTGTTGTACTGCGTGTACGTGTTGCATGAACCATTTGTGGCTTTTAATATGTTTAAATGTTAACAAAAATAGGCCGTGGTGGTTTATATCATTTCGTCTTATTGTAAATCCATAGTGAGGATAGACGGGAGTAGAAAAGGCGAGCTGACTGACGTTATCAAGTACACAGCTGTACCATTTGCAGAATTACCAGACTTGTGTCCTCCTGTCCTTGGGAGTTCGCACTCCCGAGTCGAACTTGTGAAGTCCGAACTACCAAGGGCGCAAGTCCGAACTTTGTGTACTTGGTATTGAGAAACGGCCAGGGTTTTAAACCAGCCATCTTGGCCCGTCCCCATTCAGGTTTGCTCCAATCAGATCGGGTTGTGGGGCGGAGCCATGCTTCAGGTGGTTCCTCCTTGCATAAATTAACCTGTGTCCCACACGTGGTATATCTGTGAGTTTTGTCAATAACTTCAATAAACTTTTGTGATGCAAATATTGTAACCAATAGTAACTTCTCATTCATATAAACATATTGGAAATAAAACACACTTCTGGTCAACACCAAACATCAGATATCTTGCATACCATCAATACATTTTGTAGCCTTCTCAACTAAAAGGAAATATAATGCAAACACATAAAAGGGGAATATATTCACTCATACACATACACTCGATTACACAAAACACATCACACATATCGAAAGGTAAGGAACATACTATTCATCGGTACTGTTACTCTAATTGTGGTAGAAATAGTCTGTTTTAAGAGTTTGTGTATTCTGAATAGCCGTCCACAGTTAGTAGAATGCAGAAAGAAGGGGTCTGGGTGACCAGAGTGTCCGGAGGTCATGCTGTGAAGCCCTTTGAGCTTTGCGGCTGGTTTCTGTCATTATAAACCTTTCTGTTTGTATATTTAATTGTCAATTCACGGGTACCTGGTAAGAGATACACTGCATGTTCTGGTTGCCTGAATGAGCCTAGATGAAAGGGGAGTTCTTGTCTTCAGTCGATTGAATTAGGGTTTTAGCTATTTAAATTCCCTAAGAGATGGTGACCAGGAAAAGGGGGAGCCGGTCTGGCCAGTTTTACAATAGGCACATGGCCGGGGAATTGACTCTTTTAGATTCGACTGGAATGTGGTGATCTCTGCAGTTTGATGATCTGTTCGACCAAGGCCCCACAATAATGATGTTAAAAATGCAAAGAGTAAGAAAATATGTTCTATTCATTGTAATTTACAACATGAAGTGCATTAAACATTTTATTACATCAAGGTTTCCCAAACTAGGGTTCGAACAGGAACTGCAGAGGGTTTGTGGGTTAAATGAAAAGCTACCAATTAAGTAAATAATTTTTTTTTTAAACAAAGTCCTTTTCAAGGAAAGTCTCTTTACTTGGTGGCCATATTTGCAAAGGCCTCGCCGAACTCACAATTAAATTACTTATATCAAATCAGCAACAAAAATTAATTAATTGCCCAATAAATGTTGTTTCTTATGCTCAAATAGTGTTTAAAATGCTTATTTTCAGGCTAGACCAGCCAAAGCTCATGTGCAGTCATAATGTACTTATTACTGCGCATGCGCATTGGCTGGTCTAGCCTCAGGTTTCTATGGGAAATTTGGCTCTTTCATGATGAATAAGGTGTAGATGACAAAACAATTTAGGAACGCCTACATTGCATGTAAATAAGAAATAACGTTGTATTTTAAT
The DNA here is from genome assembly GCA_033026305.1 of Cirrhinus molitorella. Classification (NCBI taxonomy): domain Eukaryota; kingdom Metazoa; phylum Chordata; class Actinopteri; order Cypriniformes; family Cyprinidae; genus Cirrhinus; species Cirrhinus molitorella. The sequence goes on from CM065123.1 coordinate 26,844,417, forward strand.
GAGTATGAAAGACAAAAGCCTTCCAAAGACACAATAATACATGGTTAAAAAAAACTACAGAGTAATAATTCAAATAAAAATTAAAGTGTTCATTAGTGGCTGATGCAATGTTGAAACCCTTTTGTAAATCCAGTGATCAAATGCTGTGTCTCCACCTGACTAATGACTAGTCTATGTGTGAATGTCTACAAAACTTTCTGAATGTACACTCACCGGCCACTTTATTAGGTACACCTGTCCAACTGCTCGTTAACGCAAATTTCTAATCAGCCAATCACATGGCAGCAACTCAATGCATTTAGGCATGCTGCAGTTTAAACCGAGCATCAGAATGGGGAAGAAAGGTGATTTAAGTGACTTTGAACGTGGCATGGTTGTTGGTGCCAGACGGGCTGGTCTGAGTATTTCAGAAACTGCTGATCTACTGGGATTTTCACGTACAACCATCTCTAGTGTTTACAGAGAATGGTCCGAAAAAGAGAAAATATCCAGTGAGCGGCAGTTCTGTGGGCGCAAATGCCTTGTTGATGCCAGAGGTCAGAGGAGAATGGCCAGACTGGTTCGAGCTGATAGAAAGGCAACAGTAACTCAAATAACCACTCGTTACAACCGAGGTATACAGAAGAGCATCTCTGAACGCACAACACGTCGAACCTTGAGGCGGATGGGCTACAGCAGCAGAAGACCACACCGGGTGCCACTCCTGTCAGCTAAGAACAGGAAACTGAGGCTACAATTCGCACAGGCTCACCAAAATTGGACAATAGAAGATTGGAAAAACGTTGCCTGGTCTGATGAGTCTCGATTTCTGCTGCGACATTCGGATGGTAGGGTCAGAATTTGGCGTCAACAACATGAAAGCATGGATCCATCCTGCCTGGTGGTGGTGTAATGGTGTGGGGGATATTTTCTTGGCACACTTTGGGCCCATTAGTACCAATTGAGCATCGTGTCAACGCCACAGCCTAGCTGAGTATTGTTGCTGACCATGTCCATTCCTTTATGACCACAGTGTACCCATCTTCTGATGGCTACTTCCAGCAGGATAACGTGCCATGTCATAAAGCGTGAATCATCTCAGACTGGTTTCTTGAACATGACAATGAGTTCACTGTACTCAAATGGCCTCCACAGTCACCAGATCTCAGACCAATAGAGCACCTTTGGGATGTGATGGAACGGGAGATTAGCATCATGGATGTGCAGCTGACAAATCTGCAGCAACTGCATGATGCTATCATGTCAATATGGACCAAAATCTCTGAGGAATGTTTCCAGTACCTTGTTGAATCTATGCCATGACAGATTAAGGCAGTTCTGAAGTCAAAAGGGGGTCCAACCCGGTACTAGTAAGGTGTACCTAATAAAGTGGCCGGTGAGTGTATATAATCAGTAGGCTATTTTAGAAAGGAAAGTCTTGCTGGAAAAGGAAACAGAATCTCCAGCTTGTCAGCAGATGGAAGCATAAAGTGCTCCAAAATCTCCTGGTAGATGGCTGCATTGACTTTGCACTTGATAAAACAATGGACCAACACTAGCAGACGTCACACACCCCAAATTATTACTGACTTCAGAAATTTCACACTGGACTTCAAGCAGCTTGAATTCTGTGCCTCTCCAGTTTTCCTTCAGACTCTGGGACCATGATTTCAACATGAAATGCAAAATTTACTTTTATCTGAAAAGGAGGACTTTGGACCACTGAGCAGCAGTCTAGTTCTTTTTCTTCTTAGCTCAGGTAAGATGCTTCTGACTTTGTTTCTGTTTCAGAAGTGGCTAGGGTAGTCCCCAGACAGCAAAAATCATCTGGTCCAGATCCGGCCCATACCTCTGCAAATCCGCAAAACGGACTTGGGCCGGTGTCTTTTGGCACAACGGGCCAATACTGGCACACATCTGGTTTTCCCTCATCTGGACCAGCACTGGGCCAGACTCGGCCCAGATCCGCTCTGCGACAGTAGTCCACGCCCACTGAAACCAGGCACCGGGCCGAATCCATCTAAGACGGTGATACAGCACTGAAACAGATGTGACTGTAACGCGGATTTGCCAGTTTGAAAACGAATCTGACACAGAGTCAGCTGCTGTCTGGGTCCTTTTCCTGTGTGATGACTCTTGATGCGCTGACTCTGGCTTCATTCTACTCCTTCTGAAGCCCTCCCAAGTTTTTGAATCGGCTTTACTTGACAAGCTTCTCAAGCTTGCGGTCATCCCTGTTGCTTGTGCACCTTTGCCTACCAAATTCTTCCTTCCAGTCAACTTAGGTTTAATATGCTTTGATACATCACTCTGTAAACAGTCATCCCATTCAGTAATGACCTTCTGTGACCAACTCTCTTTGTGGAGGGTGTCAATGATTGTCTCCTGGATCATTGCTAAGTCAGCAGTCTTCCCTATTAGTGTGGTTTCAAAGAACAAGAGATACCCGAAATTTATACTGTAGGGATGGTCATTTAGTGAAAGTCAAATGTAAACATTCCAATTTCTTTGGGATGCTGGATGTTTTACTTTCATGAGCTGTACACTTTAATCATCAAAATTAAAACAAAAATGTTTTACTTTACATGTAATGAATCTAGAATATATGTGTGACGAACGGGACGTGGACAGTAGGATCCAAATGCAAGCTTTTATTATGAACAGTAAACGTAGTGAAACAGGCAAGTTTAGGCAGGAACAAACGTGTACAACATAGAACAAACACAGAGACGTCAGTATCCGAGCGTGGGGGGTCAGGGCAGGCGGCGGGCTAAACTGGATAATCCAAGGGCAGGCAAGGGTCGGTAGGTGGGCGGAGGAGACTCAGGAAACCAGGGAACAAACAGGATCGGCAACGGGAAAATAAACACGGGAAAACGCTCGGAATTGACAGTAAACTGAACAAGACTTCGCGAACGGCTGTGTATGTGAATGGCTTTTATACAGTGGGAGATGAGGAGAATGACTGTCAGGTGTGTGCGGGTGGAGGCAAGATGGCCGACAGGGGTGAGAGGTGAGAGGACACAGGAAGTTCATGAGAAAGGGATGATGGGAAATGTAGTGAATGAATGGAATGAGTCCATAGTGAAATGAAGGCTCCCTCTGATGGTGAAGGGAGGGAGCCACAACAGTACAGTTCATGACAATATGAAAGTTATTTTTTTTTTAAAATAAGTTACAAACAAAAAAACAACTTTTTCACGATATTCCTATATATATTTTTTTTTAGCTGCACCTATATATAGGCTATGACATTCACTATATATAACATTTAATGTGCTCATTATAAACAACAGTCTTGCTTTTTACTTTTTTTACTAGTACTTCTTCACCCATCTTTATTTATTTATGTATTTTAAATTCACATTTTTATCTCAATCTTAATTTATTTTTTTGAAATGGCACAACAGTAACAAATGAAACAAACTGAAATAAGTTATGAATTGCATTTGAAGCTGGACGTTTAAACGTGTAAATGCACATAATACACATAAATAAACATAAATAAAAGTCTTGATTTTATATTAATTCAAATAATATTATGTTATAATGAACAGTCATTACAATAATAAAAATTGTACAAACATAATAATCATCACTGTCCTGGTTATGTTACTGTGCAATGCAACGAGAAAGTTTCTGCATTTGATCAAAGTCCCTTTAAGACAAGTCATTTCACTCGACGCCTCAAGGGCATGCAAGTGCAGCTTATTTCTCTTTGAATGAGGAAACATCAAATTATCCAAAACTGTTTTCATTTAAACATATTAATAGCCACAAAAATGTGGTTCATGCAACGCGTACACGCATTACAATAAAACGTACTCGGTTACTTACGTAACCTCAGTTCCCTGAGATACGGGAACGAGTACTGCGGCGAAAGCCGCTATGGGAAAACCTGTTTTTCTCCGAAGACTGAAGCACTTTTCAATAACGCAGTTTAACTGCAGGGCTATTGGCTGAGTCAGTGATAACTGAGCAAACCAATAGCCGAGCAGCGGTGCTGCGCACACCTATGGCAAAGCATCCCGCCGAATTTCTGCGTGATCCCGCCAGAATGGGCGGGGCAATCAGCTATATAAGCCGGTGCTTTGCGGTGTGAATCAGATCCTGTAAGAAGCGAGGACTGATTCGGGCACGATAGCGTGGCAGGAACGCAGTACTCGTTCCCGTATCTCAGGGAACCAAGGTTACGTAAGTAACCGAGTACGTTCCCTTTCGATACTTTCACTCGTACTGCGGCGAAAGCCGCTATGGGGAACCAGTATAATCCCGCCGCGCTAGCGAGGACGACAAGCGATTCTAGACGTTAGTCTAAAGACTAAGAGGTCATGACCGATGTCAGTCCAAAGGGCACAGCCTCGGCACTCCTGGGAGGGCTAAGAGCGCACCTGCATAAGAGTAAACACAAAGGATCCGGGACTGAAGGGCCGGGATCACTAGGTTATAAAATCTAACAAATGTGGACGGAGAGGCCCAACCTGCCGCCTCACATTTATCTGATATGGCCATGCCTCTAGACCACGCCCAAGACGAGGCCACGCCTCTAGTCGAATGGGCTCTAACTCTTAAGGGGCAAGGAAGGCCCAAAGAGGAGTAGGCTAGCATGATAGCCTCGACTACCCACCTGGACAGTCTCTGTTTCGTGACCGAACGTCCCTTGGAGCGGTCTCTGAAACACATGAAAAGCTGCTCCGACTGCCTGAAGGCGGCGGAATGCTCAATATAAGTCCTAAGGCCCGGACAGGGCAGAGGAGGACTAAGTCCTGGTCTTGCTCTGATGGAGGAAGAGCCAAGAGTGTTATAATTTGGGCTCTAGAAGGAGTCGTTGGTACTTTAGGTACGTACCCTTGTCTTGGCTTCAGGACGACCTTGGAGTCGTTAGGCCCGAATTCCAGACAGGAAGGACTCACTGAGAGCGCCTGTAAGTCACCCCCTCGTTTCACCGATGCTAAGCAAGTAGCAGAGCGGTCTTGAACGTTAAAGGGCGCAGGTCTACGGACCCAAGCGGTTCGAATGGGGTTCCTTTAAGGGCCCTTAGTACTGTATGCCTACAGTACTTGGGACCTCACGGTCCCAAGAAGGGACCGTGAGGGGTCGAGGATGGTTTAGCCTCCTGGCACCCTTCAGGAATCGAACAACTAGGTTGTTTTGCCTACTGACTTTCCCGCTATAGGAGCACAAAATGCTGCTATGGCCACTACATAGACCTTAACATCTCTTGCAGGAAGGATAGTATCGCAGATACATCGCAAGAGGTAGGATCGGAGTTACGGACTGCACACCAGGCCGTAAAAACAGACCATTTTAGGCCATAGAGACGTCTCGTAGACGGTACTCTGGCCTGAAAAATAGTGTTTAGGACATTCTCGGGGAGGTCGTCAGGCTCCCGACGAGAGGCCACACATGGAGGGCCCACAGGTCCGGTCTGGGGTGCCAGATTGTTCCGTTCGCCTGAGAGAGGAGATCTCGTCTCAGGGGATGGGCCATGGGGCTGCAGACAGTAACTGCGTTAGGTCTGCCAGCCAAATTTTTCCACATCGGCGCCACTAACAGAACCTTGTGTTTTCGTTCCCTGATTCGTCTGACGACCTGAGGGATCAGAGCGATCGGGGGAAAGGCATAAAGTAGGCGGTTGGGCCAGTCGTGGGCCAACGCATCCTGAGCCCTCGAAAAGAACAATTGGCATTGAGAGTTGTCTTCTGAGGCGAAGAGGTCGACCTCTGCCCTGCCGAAGACCTCCCATATAACTTGAACCATCTGAGGGTGGAGCGTCCACTCGCCTGAGGGGACGTTGTTCCTGGACAGCATGTCTGTCCTTGGTTCAGCCTGCCTGGCACACGAGTTGCTCTTAGAGCGAGCAGGTGGACCTGAGCCCATTCCAGAAGATCCTTCACCATGGTGAAGAGGCGTCTGGACAATAAGCCTCCCTGGCAATTTATATAGGATACCACTGTCATCTTGTCAGTTCGGACTAAGACGTGATAACCCTTCGATTCCGACAGGAAGGTCTGAAGGCCTAAACATACTGCTAGCATATCTAGGCAGTTGATGTGAAGGCTTTTCTGCTCTTCCGACCATAGGCCGGAGGCTGGACTGCCATTGCACAGTGCCCCCCAACCCAAGTTGGAGGCATCTGTCGTGACCACCTTCCGTCAGGAAATCACACTCAAGGAAACGGCCTTCTTCAGCCACTGAGACTCTTTCCAAGGGGCGAGGGCTGCAATGCAGGCTCAATCCACCTTGATACAGAGGCGTCCTTGACACCAAGCATGGGCTGATACTTTTAGTCTTAGCCAATACTAAAGGGGGCGCATGCGAAGCAGACCCAACCGAAGTACTGGGGATGCTGTTGCCATAAGGCCAAGCATCCCTTGAAAGACCTTTAGGGGGCGAGAGGCTCCTATGGTGAAGGAGGCCGCGAGCCGCTGGATGGTCCGAGCTCTGCTCGGCGAGACCGTTGCCGTCATACGGGCGGAGTCCAGAACTGTCCCAGAAGGCAATTTGCCTGCTGGGGGACAGCACGCTCTTGGCAAAGTTGACCCTGAGACCCAGGCACTGCAAGTGGCTGAGGCGAAGGGCTCTGTTGTAATAGCTCGGTCTCGGATTGGGCCAGGAGGAGCCAGTCGTCGAGATAGTTCAGGATTCGGATTCCCTTCCATCTGAGGGGAGAAAGAGCCGGATCCAAGCACTTGGTAAAAGTGCGGGGAGCTAGAGACAGTCCGAACGGAAGGACTGTGTATTGACAAGCCACACCCTCGAAGGCAAATCTCAAGAACGGCCTGTGATGGGGGGGCCATCTGGATGTGAAAGTAAGTATCTTCCAGATCCAGCAAACAAAACTAGTCCCTTAGGCGAACTTGCGAGAGGATCTGTTTTGTTGTGATCATTCTGAACGGCCGTCTCATGAGGGCACGATTCAGACATCTGAGATCTAAGATGGGTCTGAGACCTCCATCTTTTTTGGGCACCAGGAAGTAGCGGTTGTAAAAGCCTGACTCGCGTTGGGCTGGGGGAACGGTTCCTACGGCTCCTTTCACCAGCAGTCTGAGAACTTCGGTGCATAGGACATCTGTTCTCGCTTCGAACCACAGTGTGGATGACGCTGCCGAACCGCGGGGGGCGGCGAGCGAACTGCAGCGAGTAACCTCAAATTACAATGTCCAAAACCCATTTCGACCCATTGCCGACCCAGGCGGCAAGGGGTGTAATGAGATTGGGTGCTGAACCCAGATCGTCTACTGAGACCAATGGAAAAGGAATTTTGCTCTCTTTGAAAATGTTTGTGAATGTTTATTTGGCTTGCCATAGCAACGGCATTTTGTGTCAGCGCGCTTGTAGCGGACCTGAGTGACACACTGTTCATCACAAATTTGGCAGCCTCCTTTCCATTCACTTTAATCTGCCTGAAAGATCAAACTACTCTAAAGAGGAGCGTAATGATCGTAATGTTAACCAGGCAGATTAAAAGAGCCGCGCACATTCTCTCCGATCCGCTCGCAGCGGAGGAGGGGAGGGGCCGGGCCGCTTTCATTACGAAAACGCGACGCACGCCAGCGCGAGAGCGTATCTGCCTCAGCAAGCGCAGCCTCAGCGAGCGCCGCCTCAGCGTGGGCGTTGCCCAAGCGAGAGGCGCGTTCAGCATGAAGCTGTCAGTGTAGAGACAGCATCCCATTCTGCTTTGATCCAGCAAGGATTGAGCCGCTCGAAAACGAGAGGAGCCGATCCTCATATGTAAACACAATGGCAGATCAAAGGCTTTGTGGCGAGTGACACACGCGGGGACTTTGCCGGCGTTAAATCACTCAATTTGATCGTGAGTCTGCAGTTTCTATACCTCCAAAGTAAATGGGAGGAGAGAAACGAGAGGCGTGACACGCATTGACAGACTGTTTAGCTGACTGCGAGTCTTGCGAGCGCAGTATCAGTGACGCACACAGTGCGAGCTGTCAAATATTGGTGTAATGTGCCTTGGCAGACCATTGAAACGGCTTAAGCGACGTTCACAAAAACACACGCTGCCGTAACAGGTGAATGCATCCTGACCGGCTGCCTCTTAGTACTAAAAACAAAGCTCACAACACAACAACATTAAAAAAGCAAACATAAACTCTCAACACAACGACATTAAAAAAAGGAAACATAAACTCACAACACAACGACATTAAGCTCACAACACAACGGAAATGCTCCCGACCACTAGGGGGCAGTTGGTCTGCAGAAATTGTGCGTATGTCACTAGTATTTGCGGTCGCTGCCGGGCGGTCTGAACCTATCTATGGTCTGAACTGCTGCGATATTTCCGTATTTTTTATTTGTATTATTTGTTTATTATTGAACATTAACAATTTACACAAGTGGGGAATACAAATATGCATATGAAAAACATACACTTCCCAATAATTTTATTTCCAAGTACACATAAATATCCATGTATATAAATCTACACATAACAACAAAACAAAATATTTGTATAACATTTTTGGAGGTTGCAAGGAAAATAAATAAATCAATAAAACATATAGGCTATAAAATATTACCATTCTTAAAAGCAAAGAGACTCAAAGTGTCATACAAATACCAAGGGGTTCATCATCTTGGAATAAGTGTTTTAAAGATTCTATGTATTTTTTACATTAATTTTTATAGCAGGTTTCCAGTTATTCCACTTACTCCAAATGATATTTACCATCAATGACATCTTTATCGAAAAAACCATCTACCATCACCTGAAACAAATTAAATGACGGAATATCTGTACTAATATCAATATTTAGCCAACTGTAGATATCCTTCCAAAATGTGACTAGACAAGAAAAAAGATCTACCTCAAAACGGAATCTTCTCTGTAAAATTGCAGCAGCCGGATAATAGTTAATAATTCTAAACAATCCTTCATTTTAGGTAGAATTGGCCACTTAAGATGTATTTTTAAAAACCTTTTTTATTTTTGAAAGTGTATTAAGTCTGAAAATAACTTACTTTTTAATACATTCCCTACTTTGTTCTTACACTTTTTGCCTGGAGAAGTGGGTATCCCCGACGTGACTCTCTGCAGTTTCTGTGCGTTCAAGTTTTCTCTGTGTTAGTGCCGTTTTGAACTTAATATTTGAACTCATTCGTTTACTGGATCCTTTGACAGAAAAGTTTACAGGGGTTTTATTGGTTTAAGAAATTTCTTAAAAAAATTCTTAATTATCTTAAAAACCTGCTTTTTTATTTGTAAGGTATTGTTTTCATTATTATAAACTGATTCAAATCAGTAATCAATAATAATTAGTCCTTTTTCCACTGGTGCTCTCGCGTGTGAATTGGCAGCATCCCAGATGCGGCAGACGGAGTGGGCGCTGGCGCAGTCATCAAACATATTTCAAAGCAAGTCGATGGCACGGTCCTGACCGCAGCATAACTGTCTTTACTGGGTGTTTTTAGTGAATATTTGCATTTATTTACATATGACTTGATGTGTTGGACAGTCATGATTTTGGCTAATGCAGGACACTACTGAATGATGCGCATCGGAGGGTATTAGAAATGGGTATATGCAGCTGCCTGATACAGTGGATATACCCATATACCCTCCACCACACCACTGATTTAAATATGTGAGGGTGTTTTGCATTAATTGTTTTAAATAAGGAGGGATAGTTGTATTAAATTCTCTAAAGGAACAATTTATCTCAAATTTCTCAATGCATAATTCATGAATGAATTATGTTGAATAAATTGACCAGCTTCATCTAACAAATCTACAACATATAGAACCTTTTTTTTCATACCACTCTTAGTTTTAATCAGAGCCAAGCAGCTTAAAAACTATCAAAGTAGCCCGGCGGCGCCGGAAATACTCGTGACATGCGCACAGTTGACCGTTTCTGCAGACCAACTGCCCCCTAGTGGTCGGGACCATTTCCGTTGTGTTGTGAGCTTATGTTTGCTTTTTTTAATGTAGTTGTGTTGTGAGCTTATGTTTGCTTTTTTAATGTCGTTGTGTTGTGAGCTTATGTATGCTTTTTTAATGTCGTTGTGTTGTGAGCTTATGTTTGCTTTTTTAATGTCGTTGTGTTTGGCACTACTGGGCCACCGTAATCTTCACCATATAAAATGAAATACGACAAGCATTTTTTTTTTGTTTGTTTTGTTAAATGTCAGTAATAGCCATTATAAAAGTGTAAGTATAAATTATAAGATACGTATGTAATAGGAAATAAAGACAAAAGCAAGCTATTCAGTCAAATGCATGCTACAAAGTCAGCGCTGTATTACGATAAATAAATTAAAAAGTTTATGAAACATAACTTTGTCATCAGCCAAAACAATATGACCTGGAAAAAAATAATATATTCACAAGACCAAAAATTACCTGTTAGATTTACCCAAAACAAATTATACCTCAGGTTTAACCACTACAGAGACATCAGAACCAGCAGCAAATGTCAGAAGGACTAGGATTCAGGAGCACTGAGCTCCCAGTGATTGTCCGGAACTCACATCTCCGAAATCAGTGAAGCAAATTTTTAAATAGGCGCTGTCTTCATAAGTAATCCGCAGATTTGATCTAAACAACTACATTCTCACCTGAAATACTCTTAAAACTACATTTCAGAATCAGAATCAGAATGAGCTTTATTGCCAGATATGTTTGCACATACTAAGAATTTGTTTTAGTGACAGAAGCTCCACAGTGCAACAGAATGACAGTGACAAGACAAGACACAGATAATAAAAAGAACATTATACAAATATACAGAAAAAGTGCAAAAAAAGCAAATACTCAATATACAATTTAAAATAAACTAAAATAGACAAATTTAAACAATTTACTATGTACAGGTGCAAATTAGAAATGTAAACAAGTCTGTGTATTAAATAAATAAATTATTATTATTTTTTTTTTTCCCGGCCTGTCAGTAACACAGATAACACATAACAGTGTGTATGTGTAGCTATGCTATCATCATTCACAGCCCTTTTTTTTAAGACCGGGGGATAGAGAAAACAGGAGAGGAGAGAAAAAAAAAGAAAAAAAAAAAAGAGAGAGAGAGAACAAAAACATTTAATCTGCTTCCATACCTGCTGACAAAGAGAGAAAACAACAAAAGACACAACAGCAGAGAAACTACAACAACATCCAATGTCTGTATGAATCACAGTAAATACTAAATGTTAAATGTTATTGCGCAGCACACAATATTACAAAATATGTTTGAAGCAACAGCATCTAGGGGGGGCCCTAGATGATGAGTGAGGCGGAGTCAAAGGCCTGACCTGACACATGGACATAGACAAACAGGCACACACATACACAAGCATCTATTCCCACCCTCATGCACGCAAACAAAAATTCACACACTCACCCCACATGTAGACACACAAAAAAAATAAAAAATAAAAATGGACACTGTACCCACACTCACACTCCCCATTTGTACTCTATACTCCTGGGACCAGGCACCACTACCCCCAGAAGGGCAGTCAGCGCCAGACCCCGGAGCTGAATCCCCTTCACTCCGGTGTGGAGACAGGAAGACCACCCCCGTCCCCACAGCAGCAGAGAAGACCACCAGCCCAGACCCAGACCGGATGGCCAGCTACATAGCCAAGATGGCGGCGCGTGCACACGCAGCGGCTTCTCTCTCTCCCGACAGATCGGTGTTTTCGTGTTTTTTATGTTGTGAGTCACAGTGTTTTTGTACGCATTTGTCGCGTCCATCTATCTGCAAACGAACCTACAGTCGTGAGTTTCTGCTAGATGTCGGAAAGACCACAGTTATAAATCCAAACTCAACGCTCGTACAAGAGCTGCGGGACCATTGTCTTCTCCGGAGGCCTACTCCATCACCGACCCCCACTACTGCACCTCACCCACAGTGGAGGCGCCACAAGCGGTGTGAGAGGAAACAGAAGAGGGGGAAGCGCGGAGGTATCCGGGCTAGGCTAGAGGCTAACCCACACAAGCCAGCTATTCCAACCATCGTTCTGGCTAACGTACGCTCGTTGGATAATAAACTGGATGATCTCCGACTTCTGCGCTCAACTCAGAGGACTGTAAGAGACTGTTGTGTTTTTGTGTTTACGGAAACATGGCTCAACAACAGTGTTCCGGACTGCGCCATTCAGCTCGACCAGCTAACATGCTATCGAGCGGACAGAGTGCTCGTCGAGGGAGGTAAGACCCGCGGCGGCGGACTTTGTGTTTACACCAATGATGCGTGGTGCCGCGATACTGTTGTGGTCTGCAAACACTGCTCACCCCTGCTGGAGTTTATGATTATTAAGTGCCGGCCGTTCTATCTACCGCGGGAATATACAGCCATAATACTTGCTGCAGTATACATCCCTCCCAGCTCCAATAACAACAACAGGAGTGAGGCACTGAATAAACTTTACCAGCACATCAGTGAGCAGCAGACAGCCCACCCAGATGCTTTTCTCATCTTGGCTGGGGATTTCAATCATGCAGACTTAAAAAGTGTGTTTCCTAAAATACAACAACACATAGACTTTCCAACACGTGGAAACAACACACTGGACTTTGTTTACACCACACAGAGAGGAGCTTACAAAGCCCTACCCCTCCCCCACCTTGGTGCTTCAGACCACATCACTGTTATGCTAATGCCAGCATACAGACCGCTCGTTAAAGTCACCAAACCGGTTCAGAAACAAATTCAAGTGTGGCCAGAAGGGTCGTCAGAGGCACTTCAAGACTGCTTTGACACCACTGACTGGGACATGTTCAAACAGGCTGCTACATACCACAACACAACAGACCTCCAGGAGTACTCAGAGACTGTCACTGCCTACATCACCAAGTGCATTGAGGATGTAACAGTCACAAAGACCATCACCGTCCGGCCCAACCAAAAACCGTGGCTGACAGGGGAAGTCTACAGACTTCTGATGACTCGCAACGCTGCCTTCAGAGCTGGAGACGAGGTGAGCCTGAGGAAAGCTAGAGCCAACCTGTCACGCGGCATCAGAAAGGCTAAGAGTCAGTACTCCAGGAGGATAGCCCATCGTTTCAGTGACAGCAGAGACACCAGGAGCCTGTGGCAGGGGATTCAGACCATCACGGACTACAAGCCCCCGCCGCGGACCTGTGACAGCACCACCCCGATGCTGAACGAACTGAACACTTTCTTCGCTCGCTTTGAGGCACACAACAGCACCACTGCACAGAAGACTCCACCTCCTCTAGACGACCAGATGTTGACTCTGTCCACGGACAGCATGAGAAGATCCCTCAGCAGGATCAACGCACGCAAAGCTCCTGGTCCTGACAACATCCCTGGACGTGTTCTGAGAGACTGTGCAGCGGAACTCACTGATGTCTTCACAGACATCTTCAACATCTCCCTGAGTCAGGCTGTTGTTCCCACATGCTTCAAAGCCACCACAATCATCCCAGTACCGAAGAAATCATCTCCATCCTGCTTCAACGACTATCGCCCAGTCGCACTTACTCCCATCCTCATGAAGTGCTTCGAGCGACTAGTCATGCAGCACATCAAGTCTGTCCTCCCCCCCTCCCTGGACCCCTACCAGTTTGCATATCAGTCAAACCGCTCGACCGATGATGCCGTCTCCACTGCCGTCCACTCTGCACTCACACATCTGGACAAAAAAGACTCTTATGTCAGAATGCTGTTCATAGACTTCAGTTCAGCATTCAACACAATCATCCCTCAACAGCTCACTCAAAAACTGTCTCAGCTGGGACTCAACACGTCGCTGTGCAACTGGCTGTTGGACTTCCTGACCGGGAGACCTCAGGCAGTACGGGTCGGCAGCAACACATCCAGCACCATCATTCTGAACACAGGGGCCCCTCAAGGATGTGTGCTAAGCCCCCTCCTCTTCACTCTGCTGACCCATGACTGCACACCGACACACAACAGCAACCTCTTCATTAAGTTTGCGGATGACACGACTGTGGTTGGTCTCATTAGCAACCGTGATGAGACAAACTACAGGAGTGAAGTGAGCCGCCTGGCCAGATGGTGCGGTGACAACAATCTCTCTCTGAATGTAGAGAAGACGAAGGAGATTGTTGTTGACTTCAGGAGAGTGCACACTCAGCATGCTGCTCTGACCATCAACGGTGCGACCGTGGAAAGAGTGAGTAGCACTAAGTTCCTGGGTGTGCACATCACAGAAGACCTCTCCTGGACTGCCAACACCACAGCACTGACCATGAAAGCACAGCAGCGACTCTACTTCCTTCGCAAACTGAGAAGAGCCAGAGCCCCAGCCCCCATCATGTGCACCTTCTACAGAGGCACCATCGAGAGCATCCTGACCAGCTGCATCACTGTGTGGTATGGCACCTGCAACGCATCCTGCCGTACGAAACTTCAGCGCATAGTGAGAGCAGCTGAGAAGATCGTTGGTGTCCCTCTCCCCTCCCTCCAGGACATCTACGACACCCGTCTCACCCGCAAAGCCCTCAGCATTGCTGGTGACCCCACCCACCCGTCACACAGCCTTTTCAGTCTGCTGCCATCAGGGAGGAGACTACGCAGTCTTCAGGCCAGGACCAGCAGATTGAAAGACAGCTTCATCCATCAGGCTGTCAGGATGCTGAACTCCCTCCGACTCTGCCCCCTCTCCCCTCTTTCTGCCCCATTTACCTGACCTCTGAAACATCACCCCCCACGGTTCACTACCTCATCCATCTACCTCATACACATTGACTCTCTGAGCACTGGTCTCTACATACACGAACTATCAAGCTCTGCACTACACCAACATTGCACTGACTATTTGTCTGGTTTGCACTACTATCTGCCACTGCCACTTTATTTTCATAAGTCACTTTATATCTCATACATCTCTATCATAAATGCCACTTTATTTTTTTAATTGACTCTTTTACTGTAATTTTGTATTTATATATATATTATTTATTTTGTACGTTAGTGTATTTTACTTCTTATGTTATTGTTAATGTTACCTGTATGCATCTAGGGTTTGAGAGTAACGCAATTTCAATTCTCTGTATGTACGTGCTGTATATATGGCAGAATTGACAATAAAGCAGACTTTGACTTTGACTGAGCTCCTCCTCACAGCCCCCGGCCCCGGACAGAGAACAGAGAACAGGGGTGTGAGAAAAAAAAAAAAAAAAGAAGACCCCATGCTTCACCTCACCCGCTCAAATGTAGTGTTGGTGTATGTTGTTCTAAAGTGCTTTAAAACAGGGGAGGGGCAAGACACTAACCACCCTCCGTCAGCTCGTGTCAGCTCGGCCCCTCTCAAGAGCCCTCAATGTCTATGTGCAACTTAAAATTGAGAAGTGGGCATCGGCACCAGAGGGAAGACTGAATGAACAGACCGCCCTCTGGACGCCGTTCAGTGTGCCCACCCCCAAGGCCCTATATGTATGTGTCATGTGACAGTAAGTAATAAGAGTGTCTAAGTAGTGAAGTATGATTGGGATGCGGGAGGCCACGAGGAGACAGAGGAGTCCCAACTCCCCTGCATCCCAGCGACACACCCGCACCCCAAAAACCCTACCTGTATGTTGGTGTGATGGGGCGGGAGAGGGGAAGCATTAGGGATGGGGAGGAAAACATCAGAGGGGGCAAAGTGCCCCTCCCTGTTGGGGCCAGCTCCCCCCCTGACCCCCATAAATAAATAAATTAATGTATAATAGTGTTGTGTGGTCCACGTTTATTTTTCAAGTGTTCATGAGATGGACTGCTTGAGGGAAGAAACTGTTCCTGTGCCTGGTCGTTCTAGTGCTCAGGGCTCAGGGCTCTGTAGCGTTGACCAGATGAAGTGCAGTTCAATTACTGCACTTCAATTACAGTAATTTTGTCATGAAAGTGCATTTCATGACAAAACAGTAATATTTTTAAAATTATGCAGGTTTTCTCATCCGCCATTAATGCTCACTGGTTGGTGCGAAATGCATTCTGGGATACCTGGCTGCCTCAAGTTTGCACAAGTCACCTCTTGATGCATCCTTGATAAAACGGGAGGAGCAAGAACACATCCGGGGATTTAAACTGTACTTGACTACATGTAAACTTTGAATTGGAACTTGGGCGACGACTGATGACGTTTCACAAGTCCACAAGTACAGACAAGAATGCATACTGAGAAATGGCTCCTGTTTCTATAGGAACCGTAGATTCTAACGGCCGCTGCAGTGACATGATGAGCTTACTAATCAATGACTGGCTCTTTCATTTTGCATTTTCCGGACACGCATGATGAGCACAAATCAAGTCTTTAACTGGTCGCCATTTTGTGAGGGTCATTCATTCGCAGTTCAATCAGTTATCGGGTGATTCTGGAATGATTTCTGTGACTGTGCAACATAGTCAATTTATTGTGTGTATTTAAACTGATAAAAGTCAGCATTTGATCATCATTCGCAGACGCACAAAACAACTTTGAACACACACATCACAAGAAACAGTAAGTGCCAGTGATTTATATTCATATTTAATTTTAAGTGTTAGCTTTGTTTAATTACCATTATTGGAAATAGCATATTTAGACACCTTATAATGTTTATCTCACTGATTATTTTAGCTAGAGCATTTACAGTAAATTGGTGTAATACAGAGTAACTTGTTTTGAGGTAAAAAAAAAAATACTTTAATTAATTCTACGCTTCCACAAGAAGAAATTGTTGGTTTTAAAAAAAAAATATATATATATATATATATATATATATATATATATATATTTTTAAAATGAAATAAAACAGGAATAAAAATTATTATACATAAAATACAGCGCAATCAGTTTGGACGTAGCACAGTGCTCATTTAGTAAATGCACAACTGAACAGATGAGTTTTGAATCTAGATTTAAATGTGGCTAATGTTTTAGCACATCTGATCTCTTCTGGAAGCCGATACCAACCTTGGGCGTCATAAAAGCTAAAGGCGGATTTCCCTTGTTTTGTGTGAACCCCTGGTATTTCTAACTGACTCGATCCTAGTGATCTGAGTGGTCTGTTAGGTTTGTATTCAGTGAACATATCTGCAATGTATTTAGGTCCTAGGCCATTAGGTGATTTATAAATTAGTAAAAGTACTTTAAAATCAATCCTAAATGTAAATGGAAGCCAGTGTAAGGACCTGAGGACTAGTGTGATATGCTCTGATTTTCTGGTTCTAGTCAGAATCCTGGCAGCAGCATTCTGGATGAGCTGCAGCTGTCTAATAATCTTCTTTGGAAGACCAGTGAGGAGACCATTACAATAAGTCCACCCTGCAGGTAATCTTGACTGGAAACAAAACATCTAATTCTTGCAATGTTTTTGAGATGATAGTATGCTGATTTAGTTACTGCTTTGACATGATTACTGAAACTAAGGTCTGACTCCATAATCACCCCAAGATTTTTGACTTGATTTTTAGTAATTTAACCCCTAGCATCAAGGTACGCATTCACCTTAAGAACTTCATCTTTGTTTCCAAATGCAATGACTTCAGTTTTCTCATTTAACTGAAGAAAGTTCTGGCACATCCAACTGTTAATTTCACCAGTGCAATGGTGGAGGGAGTCAGTGGGGCTGTAGTCATTTGGCGATAAGGCTAGGTAAATCTGGGTATCATCTGCATAGCTGTGATATGCAATTTGGTTCTTTCTCATTATTTGACTTAGAGGGAGCATATACAGGCTAAACAAGAGCGGCACAAGAATTAAGCCTTGTGGGACGACCACTTAGACTTATGCTCTCCTATACTCACATAATATCCTCTCCCTTCTAAGTATGACCTGAACCATTTAAGGACCATCCCAGAAAGCCCAACCCGGTTTTCCAGTCTCTCAAGAAGAATGTTATGATTGACAGTGTCAAATGCAGCACTAAGATCTGGTAGTACCAGCACTGATATTTTGCCAGAATCAGAATTTAAGCGAGTATTATTTATTATCTTTATGAGTGCTGTCTCTGTGCTGTGATGCGGTCAGAAACCAGATTGAAAATTGTCTAGGTAACCATTTGAGTTTATGTAGTAGTTCAGCTGATTAAAAAAAAACTACCTTTTCAACAATCTTGCCTATAAAAGGAAAATTTGATATTAGTCTATAGTTGCTCAATATTGTGTTATCAAGATTGCTCTTTTTCAGAAGGGGCTTAACAACTGCAGTTTTCAGGGAGTTTGGAAAGAGGTGTTCAAAGAGTGAGGTGTTCACCACTTCTAAGATATCTGGTTCTAAACAGTTAAACACACTTCTGAAAAAAGGGGAAAGTGTGGGAAGTGTGTCAAGGTAGCAGGCTGAAGATTTAAGATGCTGTACTACTATTGTTTAAGTTGCTGTTTATAAGGTTTGAGAAGAATGTTTGTCTAGCTTTGCCTAATTCAACATTCAAAGCATGAAGGCTGTCTTTATAGATGCTATAGTGAATTTCAAGTTTCGTCTTCCGCCACATCCGCTTAGCTTTTCTGCATTGTCTTTTCATACTCTGTACTGCTGTTGATTTTCTCCATGGTGCTTTTTGTCTGCCAGTCATCTTTCTTTTTACAGGTGCAATGTCATCAATGACATTCTTAACTTTTGACTTTTAACTTTCTGGAATCCAGAAGAAGATCAACAGAGTCTGCAGAAATGCTTGGCATCGGAGATATAGCCTTCATAAATAGCAGACTAGTGTTCTCATTAACGCATCTCTTTCTGACAGAGACAGATCTAGATTCAGTGGTAGCAGAGATCAATATATCAAAGAAAATACAGAAGTGATCAGATAGCGGCTGTATGCTGAGGGGGTCCGTGATGATGATCTGCTGAGTGTTCCACCTGTTTTGGAAGCCCAGCAAGTAACTATATTTCATGAACCGCAGTCCTTTGTAGAAGTCTGTGGCAGTTCATGCAGCAAATAGATTCTACAAGAGCCATTTTCTTTCTTATCTATTTGAATGTAGGCAGCTGTGTTTTCCCTTCTCCGCAATGTAAGCTGCTGGCAGTGGGAGGCAGAGTTTTCTTTTTCGTAGTATTCTTCCAGTCCCAAAATGTTTTAGTGTTTGTGCCCAAAAAATGTGTTGTTTGAGCACTGTGCTGATCTGCTAAAGTTAAAATCGTAAAAAAAAAAAATCTGAGAAAAGTACATAAACAGGAAGCAAAGTGCAGAGCAGTAAACAAGAGCGTCAGAACAGTAGCGAAGCCGGAACCACCATGCTTTCCTGAGAGGGTCCTTCACGGCGGTTTAGTCAGTTAACGGTAAGTTCAGTTGATTTTGAAAATATCTGCATGCCTAAATAAGAAAATAAAGAGGAGGACGTGCATGATGCTAAAAATAGGCATAGTCATTATATGCAATAATTGTTAATAAAGATCTTAATGAACGACACAGGCCTGAAGCATGTGACCAGAATGCTTCCTCAGTGTGCGATCAGTTCTCTTTTGTGGTTTATAGTGATGGGTCGTTCTTGAACGTTTTGTTCATTTTGAACAAATGTGACTCAGGAAGAACGAATCGTCTTGGGAAGTGATTCGTTCACTTACGCATATGCAACATCGTATAGGTTCTGTTTGCTCACCTGTTAGTTCAGGTTTTTCAATTTGTTCGTTCATCTTATGGGGTTTTCACGTGAGGCTTGCTCTCACTTTCGCTTATCGCTTGCGTTTATCATATAACCGCGAGTACAATGCGTTAGCATTTCGTCAATCTTTTAGCTTGCCATTCAAGTTTGCATACCTGGATCTACTGCCGTTTCTCAGTGTTTTCCCCTGCTCTTTCTTACATAAGTTCATCAAACAACAGTGGTAAGTAAAGTTTGAATCGTTTTACACTCAGGTGAGTAATAGCATCTTTTCCTACTATTGTTGTATGCACTGCCTGTCACATGTACAGTTTATCTATCTCTGTCAGCAGTGAGGGATTTACATGTGATAAATGCAGGGAAATAGGTAGGCTGACAGAGAAGATTTCAGAACTAGAGACACGCATCCAAACTTTAACTGAGAATAGTAAGAATGTGAGGGCCTTAGATTCGGGTTTGGATGCGACTAGTTCAGGAAACCATGTACATTGTTCGGTTCCGGTAACTTCGCCCGTGCAGCAGGGCAACTGGGTGACAGTGAGGCGGCATAGTCGCGGGTCAAAACACCGCTCTTTCGTTCCCATCCAAACATCAAACCGGTTCTCCCCACTTAGTGACGCACCCACTGAGAAACCTGATGAAAGTGCTCTAGTTATTTGTGATTCTATTGTACGGAATGTGAAAATAGAGACACCAGCCACCATAGTCCAATGTTTACCGGGAGCCAGAGCGCCTGACATCTTGGCAAATTTAAAAGTACTGGCTAATGCTAAATGTAAATTCAGCAAGATTATTCGCGTTGGTACTAATGATGTTCTACTTCGCCACCAAAAATAATGTTAAAGGGGTGTGTGAACTTGCAAATTCGATGTCAGACACTGTAATATGCTCTGGTCCCCTCCCTGCTTACCGTGGTGATGAGATACATAGCAGACTGTCATCACTCAATGGCTGGATGTCTAAGTGGTGCCCGCAGAATAACATAGGTTTCACAGACAATTGGACAAGTTTTTGGGGTAGACCTGACCTGTTAAAGAGATGGTCTCCATCCCTCCGGGGGAGGTGCCACACTTCTCTCTAGTAATATGGCATATAGTTTTAGAGTTTGCACTTGACTAACTGGGGCCAGGTCAGGAAGCAGACAGACTGGCTAAACCAAACGTTTGCGAGCTGCCTCACATCACCAAAATCAGCTAACTTTCAACACATAGAAAACCTTCTACCAAGATACCATACTATAGAGACTGTGTCTGTTCCCTGAACTAGAAAATCCAAAAAACGTCCAAACCAATCTAAGAGTAACAATTTAATTGATGTTCAACAAATAAAACAATCACATAATACAGAGGAACAAATGATAAAGCTTGCCTTATTGAATATCAGGTCCCTCTCTTCAAAAGCACTTTTTGTACATGACTTGATTACTGATCATAACCTAGATGTGCTCTGTTTGACAGTGTAGGATTACAAATTTAAGAATGTTTAATATATGCTGATCCTATGTTCTGATGTAACATCATATGGAAAACTAAGCTGAAGTACATTGTATTTAGCATTTAAGGTAAATATGCAGACAAATTATTCTCTTAAGCAATGTTTGTAGCAAGAGGTTCCTGCCAGTTCCTGTTCTCTTATTGTAAATCAAATGAGCCAGACTACTGAGACTCACACCTTAAGGGCTTTTGGTGCCTCTGCCCCAGTCTTTGAGTAGTTATGATGATTGGATTAGCACCTACGCATTTGAAGACACTGTTATGCTGATGAGATCAAGGATGGGAACATTCTGGTAACGGGCTGAGTCCTGTACTAGATTTGCATGCTTTGTTTAGATTTGTCTCCACCTATATGTAATCCCTCCCCCTTGAAAGGTATAAGTTACTTTGTACCACTGCCTAATTCAGGCTTCTTGATGACCACAGCAACGTGCAGTGCATCTCAATAGAACTCTGCGAAAGATACCCAAGTGTCTCCTGGATCTTTGCTTCAACAAAGAAATACGTTTTCTACAACAGAAACCTGGCTAAAACCAGATGATTATATTATTTTAAATGAGTCTACCCCCCAAGATTACTGTTATAAACATGAGCTGCGTCTAAAAGGTAAAGGGGGCAACTAAACTGGGGACAATTAATTTATTAATTTCCTCTTACCAAAATTGTTTATGGTTTCTTTTTGCATTTTTGATAATTTATTTTTCTATTTGATACTGTAAAGTTGCTTTGTCACTATTTGTATTGTAAAAAAGCACTATATAAATAAAGCTGATTTGACTTGAATAAATGACTCAAACCTGAAAACTTGAGAGCTGAACTAATCAATTCTCTTTCCGGGTCAGACTGCATAGGTTAAACTTATGGGGCTGTCACGTGATGAATGAACGACTCAAACTTGAAAACTTGTCAAATAAGAGGTGAGGTGAGCTAAGCATAGACTAAAGACCCAGGTAAACAATTAATTCATATTTTCTGTTTCTTATAGCATTATAGTTTTCTTGTTTGTAGTGTGATCAATGTTTGTGTAAGCAGTAGTGTGTTAGGGAAGTAACGCATAACATTTTAATTATATTTTGCTAAAATTAACAAAATGACTCAAAAAAAGATTTGTTCATTTTGCTGAACGAGACTCAAAGGTCTGAGTCGGTAAAATTATCTGAACTTCCCATCACTAGTGGTTTAGCTATTGCATTTCAATATCAAATACACTCACAATTGTGTCAAAATGATCATTACTAGAGTAATCATGTAAATTAGGTCGGTTTTGTCTTACGTAAACAGTTGTTGAAAACCAAAAGTTTGTCAGTTCTGTGCTTTAGTGACAGAAGCCTAATAGTTCAACTGCTGTCTAAATGTTAAAAATTCCCTGCAGTCATCAATTATGTTCTTTAAAACTCATCTTTGATGATCAAAATTACATATGTAAACGTTTTTCCCATGAAAATGTAGTGTCTGGACCAATCAGACATACAGTTTTGTTACTTTTAGCAAATCATCTTTAAAACCAACAAGCCAAATATGTGGAGTTCTGGTTACAACCCCCCAGATCAACCATCACCTCAAAAAGGCTTGGTTGCCAAGGCAGCCATCTGATGACAACAGTGTTATGGCCCAAAAGGAATGCAGGCGGGCAACCCCCGCTATTACCTATAGGAAAAGACAGTATGCCATAGAAATGGATTCTTCCCTATTTATTCACAGACAAACCTTTCTGTGAACAAACACACAAATTCTCTGATCACTGTGTATGATTTGAACTGTCTTGTATAGTGTCCCATGCATTGTATTCTAGTTTTATGCATGCATTATGAGTGAAGTACTAGTTAATATAACCCTGCATATGTCATGCCTCCTATCAAATTAATGCCAATTTGATGATGCACACTGTGGTGTACAACACCTCTTGATAAAATTTGAAATTGAAATCATTGAAATCATGCTCTCAGACAAAGGGTCATAAAAAAAAACCCTCCCGCCTGGAAAGTCAGACTTTTTCATTGGTCGAACCCATGCTGAGAGGCGTGACTCTTTCCAGACTTTAAAGGGCTCACACACAGTTCCGCCCTCTCTTCTGCAAAATCTTCAGATCGTTGCCACGAGCATAAGCTGGCGTGGGCATGCCCCGTGTGCATATAGAGGAACATATAGAGCTGCATGCGGTATTCCCCAGCTGAAGGAGAAGGCTCTTGAACACAAAGAGTCAAACTTATAACACTGGAGTTTCGTTTTCACTCAACCCTGGAGCTCATCATCATGGAATTGTCCATGATTCCTTTCTCTGCATCTTCATCTCTGGATTGTGGCCTGCAGATCCACTGTGCCCCATTTCCTACAAAGCCAGGTGCACACTCTGGAGAGAGGACTCTCTTGAGCACAACAAAGTCAAGAACAATCTCGGAGTTTTAAGAAATTGCAACTTCAGCCATCAGATGGAACCATCCAGAATTTCTTCAGCGGCTTCACGAGACACTCGTTCCACAGCCAAGTCAAATGCAAGTATCGTTCCTTTTACCAGACAGAGGTCTGATGTAAGCTATCATATACTGTGCTTTGAACTAGAAACTGATGGTTCTTAGAGATGGTTAACTCTGACTCACCCCTCTTCCTCTTTCTGGTTCTATCCATCCACTTTGCCTTACCATCCCTTAACCTTACCATGTATGCCTGATGTGTGTGTGTATGTTTGTTTAGACTAGTTATGTGTTAGTCCTTAGTCAATAAAGTTCTTGTGCACAAATTACATGAGTTTCTTATTCTGTCTTGCAAATTTATGTCCCTTTACGATTTCCGATTCAAGCTACATGCTCTAATGCACTAGTATATAAGAAAGTTATTTTCTGTGACCAATAAAATAGTTTTTCTTTAAATACATATGAAATTACCCTAAATGTTCGCTGGACAAACAGGTCAGTTGATTGTAATGTGAATTCTGCTTTATCAAGATAATTCTGTTGAATTATCCAAATATTATAATTAATTATGATGAGTCATGATTAATTATTAATATTTAACTTTGAGCTAAATAGCTTCAGATTTTGGTGGAAAAACACTCGCAATCGTTTAAACATTATTTGCAAACAGACTCAGAATCAAACTTGTGTGTTTGTCTCATAAATTTTATTAACATCTTACACATGCAGCTTCTGATGAAATCAGACTATAGCTTGAATGTGCCTTACTACGAGCAGTAGGAAGTTCCTCAATGCTATAATGCATCTTTAAATTGTACCATAAGAAACTAACCTGATACTAGTAGAGAAATCCTAATTTCTGTTAGTAGAGTGTAAGCCTCCTCTGACAAAGAAATCTCAGATTAGCAGCCTGTATAAATAGTATCAAAATAAATCAGTCTGATTTGGGCGAAGAAATCCCCACTTCAGCACTGTGTAGGTGATCTGAGCGATGGCTCCTCATTTCACTGACTTAAGGCCTTATATAGCTTACGAGCAGTAGAACGTTTTCCAATGCTATAATACATGTTAAATTGTGCAATAAGAAACTAACCTGATATTAGCGATGAAATCCTAAATTCTGTTTTAATAAAGTAAAACTTTCTGACGAAGAAATCTCAGATTAGCATCCCGTCTAAATGGTACCACAATAAATAAATCCTGATACTCGGGGCGAAGAAATCCCCACTTTCCGTTTTAAATGTGCAAGTCTTCTCTGACAAAGAAAGCTCACATTGGCAGAAATTAATCTGCATGGTGAAGAAATTCCACTTGCATTGATATTAAAACTGGGCGATGAAGAAATCTTGTTAGTATAGTTATTTTGTTAGTATAGTTATTTTAATGGTGATTTGAGCCTCATTTCTCCAAATTAACCCCTTGGGGTTGGCACTTTTTGTAAGATCACTTTTTTGTGTGTGTGTGTGTGTACGCTCACAATAACAACTGAACTTTGTTCTTTTTTTTTAAATAAAGAAAACAGACAGGGTGTTTTTACTGTCTACAGTGTCTCCGTGCACTGCGATTAGAAACGCCTCAATAAATGTATCCTTAACTAGGTGGAAGCTCAGCACACCAACAGTTTATATACATTAATGGAAAGCTTGATATCTCTACTTTTAAATAAAGCAAGTCTTTTCAAAAACAAATGTTCTGTTATAAAGTAATCCGTATGAAACCAACAGCATGTTGAGTTTTGCACTCAGGTCTAATTATAAGTTCATTTGTTGACGCCCTCTCTTTAGTATCGCTTTTGATATGATAATTATCCATGTGCGCCGCACGGGGATGTTAACGCCCACATCACCGCAAACCAAACTTGAGAGTTCATCAAGTTCATCTCAGCTACTGTTCTCTTATGGAAGAAGACACACTGAGAGGAGTAAACACAGAATTCACCTTAGATGAAGAACAGAATGTGACGCGCGGCTGATCCACGTGAGGCGATCGTTCTGATGAGCAAGTAATGTTTCTTATTTGCATTAGTTAACGTGATTTTCTCACATAAACTTGAACACATAGCTGGGTTTTTCCAAAACTATAACTCCTGGCAAAAAGGTTTGAAATTGAGTGAAATGTATATGTACAATTCATACAATTCAATACAATTCATTGTATCTAAATTCTTACGACGCAATGAAGGCATTGAGCTCTATATAGGCAATAATATAAAACAAAATATGATATAGAGGTAATAGGACTGTAATGTTTTTAGTGATTGCATACCTGCATCACATATGACTCTTTCAGGTAGTTTTCAGGTAGCTTTATTAAAATTATTTCCAAGGTTGTACCAGGTTAATATTGCAGATATAATAATTCACTGATGTAATTGTGTTTGCATCGCCATAATATTGAAGTATATATACTTGTTTGACGTTACAAAATCTGTTGTTTTTGTTATTAGTGATTGATATTAGTAATAATAATATTGTTTCTTTTATTTTGTTATCAGCATTTGTAAGTGCACAGTAATCTAATATTTCTCAAATCTAATATTTTACTGATGTAATTATGTTTGCATTGACATAATTCAAACAGTATTTGTACTTGTTTGGCATAACAGTGATAATAATATAGATTCTCTAATTGTTATCTGTATGCTCACCCTTTTTTAACAGATTTGCTAGTGAAAAGTGTTAATATATCTTCATATTTGTAGCAATGTGGTCCTGCAAGGCACAACACTTTTCCACATAAAGGAATTACAATGAAATAGATGAAAATCTTTGAGCATTCTCACATTCTTTCTTCACAGCACTCCAACTTCATAGGCGAACATTAGCTTTGATGGGAGAACATTAGCCATTGTGGGAGTGTCTTTTGTCTCTGCTGGTGTGAATTACATGAATATTCAGAGCTATTAACACCCTCATGAATATGACAATGCTGGCCAAAAACTTACTTTCAAAATTCAAATCATTATATCATTGTTTGTGATGAAGTGGTCAGAATGTTTCTCACATCATTTTAAAGAAAATATAACTAGCCTACAAGACTGATTACGCAAATTATTTCGTCAGAACTATTCAGTATGTGTTTTAAGGCCATATTTTAGATAAATGTTTTTTCCTAAAATGTGCTAACCACGCATATTTTTTAATACAAAATGCAAACATGTACATCTATCTTTCTCACATATTATTGTAGCACAGTTTGTGCTGAATACAAAAAAAAATAAAAAATACATATGGGCAAATAGTATGTTATTGTAACGGACTGGACAAACAAGGTAGGATCCATGTGCAAAGCTTTATAAACAGAAGCAGTGGTGAAACAGGCAGGGTCAACAGGGGCTAACGGTATCAGGGGAGAAAGTCCAAGAGCGGTCATAGAGTCCAGGCGTAAAGGTCTGGGCGGGCAGCGAGCAGAAAACGTAGTCCAGGAACGAAGCGAGGGGTCGAAAGGGCCGGCGGAGAACGATCAGGAACCAGGAAACAACAGAGTCGGGAATGGGGAAAACAAACACGGAAAGACGCTCGGAAATGACCAGGGGTTAGCTAAATCAAGACTTTGCGGGGATTTGGTGAACGAACCGGGCTATTTAAGCAGTGAGGGCAAGATGGCCGACTAGGGTGAGGGGTGAAGGGTAACAGGAAGTTTGTGAGAAAGGGGTTATGGGAAATGTAGTGAGTGATAGTCCAAAGCACATGTGAAGGCTCCCTCTAGGGGAGAGTAGAGGGAGCCACAGCGGTACAGATCGTGACAGAGCCTCCCGGGCAGAGCAAACGAGTCTGACGCCCACCAGGGCGGATCGGGCGGAGCCGGCACCCTCCAGGGCGGATCAGGTGAGTCAGATGCCCACCAGGGCAGATCAGGCGAGTCAGATGCCCTCAAGGGGGGATCTGGCGAATCAGACGCCCTCCAGGGGCCTCAGCGGCCGCTGGAGGGCCTCAGCGGCCGAATTGGGACTGGATGAGAGCTCAGAGTGGTGTGGGTTGCTGGGCGCTACCACCGTGCAGGGAACAGGTGCAACCTCCCCCTCGGCTTGAGGATCCGTGGCCTCGGCCACCTCCTCGGGGGAGGCCACCCTCAGAGGTTCTGCGGGGTGAGCCGCCACCTCTGAGGACTCAGTGGTGGTATACGCGGCCCAGACAACCCAGAGAGCAGTTCTCAGGTGGAGCAAGGCCTCAATGAAGGCCAGTTCCAGAGCAGCGGCATTGGCTTGGCTCAGGGGCGATAACGGAAGCCTTGAGAGCAGCTGTGAGGGTGTGGCTAGGTTCAGGATGGACTGCTGCATCTGGGCTTGATGCAGAAGGGGCAGCAGTGACGAGGCTTGACTCAGAGGGAGGAGCTGCGGCGACAACGTGACTTGGCTCAGAGGAAGGAGCAGCTGTGATGATGACGCTTGACGCTTGACACTTAGGAGCAGCTGCGAAGACTCCTGACTCGGGAGGCGGAGCAGTTGCAACGATGCTTGACACGGGAGCTGGAGCAGCTGCGAGGACGCTTGACACTGGTGGCGGAGCAGCTGCGACGCCGACGCTTGGCGCTGGTGGCGGTGCCGCTGCGACGATGACGCTTGACTCGAGAAAGTCCAAGAGCGGTCATAGAGTCCAGGCGTAAAGGTCAGGGCGGGCAGCGAGCAGAAAACGTAGTCCAGGAACGAAGCGAGGGGTCGAAAGGGCCGGCGGAGAACGATCAGGAACCAGGAAACAACGGAGTCGGGAACGGGGAATACAAACACGGAAAGACGCTCTGAAATGACCAGGGATTAGCTAAATCAAGACTTCGCGGGGATTTGGTGAACGAACCGGGCTATTTAAGCAGTGAGGGCAAGATGGCCGACTAGGGTGAGGGGTGAAGGGTAACAGGAAGTTCGTGAGAAAGGGGTTATGGGAAATGTAGTGAGTGATAGTCCAAAGCACATGTGAAGGCTTCCTCTAGGGGAGAGTAGAGGGAGCCACAGCGGTACAGATCGTGACAGTTATAAGTAGCTAAAATAAGCACAAATATCCGGGCATGTCAACACACCTCAAGGGCCCCAAAATCACCTCAGACCCCTTATAACTATCCCTTGTAATTGTAATCATTAATGTATGAGCCATTTTTTATTTGTAATTTTCTTTCACATCATTAGAGAGTGTATGATGTATTTATGCTGTCAACACAATTATGCTGTTAACGCAAAGATGTGCGCTGAAGAAGGTCAAACAAACCGTGATGGACTTGAACGTATCACTCTTTAATTTTGTTAAAATTAATAAATGGGAATATCCAACAACTTTATTTTCAAAAATAGTGGGCATTTGTTTTCGATTTGTTCAAGAAACTATTATGCATCAAAACCAACAATAAGCAATGCCAGCCTACCTGTAAAGTCAAAAAGTTTGACCGCAATTGCAGCTGGTTTTGATTTGGATGTCTACGCCAACGAACCAAACTGGATCAAATAGGAGACTATAGGTCAAGTCGACTGATCTGCAGAAGGAAAGCACGTTGATGGCTTGGATCTTGGATCACGACGGTGGTTGGATCTGAAAAGCCTGTTCGTGGATTTCGTTGTGGATTATCACTGGGGATTGCCGCTGTGTGCGCACACAGTAAAAAAAAAAGGAGAAAAATAAATGTTTGTTATGGTTTATCTTGTTCATTTTTACAGTGTTTTTGTATATGATGTGAACATACAGTGAGTGTTTTAAGGTCCAAAATGGCAGATAAAAGTGAAGCTCAGGGTTCTAGCTTGACTGATCCTGACGAGGATCAAACTCAAGATGTAGAGTGTAACGGTAAATTTGACCAATTGGTTAAAAAAACATGAGGTAAAACTTACTAAAAAAGGTTTGTTGCATAAGCTTGATATGGTGCAAAAGCTGAGAAAATCAAAGTTTGAAAAGGCAGCACATCTTAAAAGGACACTGAATGATCTTATGACTAGCGTTCACAATGAAAGAGAGGTTAACCTTTGAGACCTTTAAGGCCCAATGCAAAGAGGCAAGAGAAGCCCATTAGCCTTTATTAGTTTTATTACCAAGTGAAGAGAGAGATAAACATGAAACATGGTTTAAAGCCAAATTGCTGTAGGCTGATGAGTCTTCTGCTGTTGTCAATAAATGGATGGGCCAGCATCAAGAGGACAATCAGTGTGGACGACAATGTTGGAACTCGGGTGTGCAGTTGTACGTCAAGCCAACACAGTAGGTCTGGCTCAACTAAATCCAGATCATCTGTCCAACAAGCACGTATTCAGGCAGATGCGGAGAGAGCCCTCTTGTTGCTCCTGCAGAATCTTTAAAAGAAAAACATGTCATTGAGGAGTAAGTGGAGAAATTGAGGAAGCGAAAGGAGCAAATGGAGCTTGATGCTGAAATAGCAGCCTCTACTGCAAAGTTATTAGTCCCCAAAACGTTTGAGCAACAATCCACTGAAAGTTTGGTATCAGATGGGATGGAATCCTACACTAACAAAAGAGTGAAACCAAAATCAACAACTTTATTTTGCAGTTCTGATAAACCAGTTATGATGGCTTACCTTTACCACCAACCTCCCAGAGTGCACAGCAGCAACCTGTTCAAACTTCTATTCCAGTGCACAGAAAAGCTGCAAGACACAGTACACAGCCCAGTGGAACCAACATAGGAGCTCAAGTTTCTTCAAATGCTGGGGAACAGTCTCATTCAGTGCTCTAAACATGCTTCAAAAACAGCAGCAAATAACAGAGTTGCTAATACAGCAACAAAAGGCTAGTCACCTTCCTCCATGTGAAATTCCAATATTTGAAAGAGATCCTTTACACTTCAATTTATTTATGAAAGCTTTTTAGTATTGTGTTGAAGACAAGACAAACAACAAAGGAGATTGCTTGTATTCTTTAGAAAGATATACAAAGGGACGTCCAAAGGAAATTGTTTATGGCTGCATGAACATGAGACCTGAAAGAGGGTATGTATCAGCTATGCTATGCTTAAGCAGCATTTTGGAGATGATCATGTGGTATCTGCTGCCTACATGGAGAAAGTGCTTCAGTGGCCAATGATTAAAGGAGAAGACATGACCACTCTTCAAGATTATGCAGTCTTTCTGCAAGAAAGACTGACCCGTGTTTCTACTTCGAAACCATACCAAGTAAGTCAGCAAGGAATGCCCAGCACACAGCTATCATTTCCCCACTCCTGTTAACCTGCCATACATACTGTTCCCTCGTAATTAAGCATATGGACAAGGTCCAATTTCAGAGAAATCTAACAAATCTCAAACTCCCTACCTCAGCAGTACAGCACAACAGATGTCCTCTTCAGACCACACAGGTATGAGTGAAATAGCTAGATACCTTGTGCACAGTGAGCTCATTAACTCAGGGCTTAGTGAGTCTGACGATCGTCATTTATTAATGCTCTAGAAGGACTATCGCTTACCCCTAGCGAGGAGCTCCACCTTCTAATAAGGTGGTTAGGACCACAGTCTTCAAAACAAGTTAAGAGAGTAAGAGAACTTATATTCGACTGCCATTGTAAAGCCAGAAAGTACAGTGAAAAGAGGCTGATCACTGAAAAGCTTCATCTCTACTCACAAAACTGAGACATCATCTCTACTGCACAAACAACCAGCTCTACAGATTAGCTGAATAGTAACAGACATTGCTCCGTTCACAAAAAAACCCATCCCCTCAGACGATGCAGAACCTTTACAGCTAAGAGTATTGAGGAACGGAAAATGTTTTTGAAGGAGCATAATATCTGTTTCAGATGTTGTTCTTTGAATGAACATGTGGCCAAAGATTGTGATGTTAGCATACGGTGCACAGAGTGTGACAGCAACAAACACGTCACAGCCCTTCATCCTGGACCACCTCCATGGATGCCAAAAATTGTATCAATGCAAAGCATGGCGGGGAGAAGTAAAGTACAAACCCTTCCATTAACTCTAAATGCACAAAGGTCTGTGGAGGTACTAGCAGTTCACAATCTTATTTGAAAATCTGCCTCATCAAAGTTCACCCCAAGGGACAGCCAGACAAAGCACTGAAAGTCTATGCTATACTTGACGATCAAAGTAATCATTCACTTGCCAGGTCTGAATTCTTCGACCTCTTCAATCTCAAGAGCACAGAATTTCCCTATACCCTGCGCACCTGCGCTGGGGTCACAGAAATATCTGGGAGGCAAGCTAGGGACTTTGTCGCACACCCTCTAGATGGCAGTCTGTCAGTTCCACTCCCTACACTCATTGAGTGCAACTGCATGCCCGAGGACAGGTCGGAGATACCCACTCCTGATGCAGCAAAACACCACCCACATCTCAAATCTATTGCTCACCTCATCCTTCCTCTAGATCGGGCGTGACGTCCTTCAAGTCCATAAGGTAAGAGAGCAACGCAATAGGCCACAAAATGCGCCCTATGCTCAAAGACTGGACCTAGGCTGGGTTGTGGTTGGCGAAGTCTATCTTGGTGCTGCTCATAAGCCCTCAACTGTGAGTGTTTACCGCACAAACATTCTAGAAGATGGGTGTCCGTCCTGCTTTAGTCCATGTCCCAATAAGCTCTACCTCAAGGAGAAATTAACTGCGCAGCCAAGTGTTAAAGCCTCTGTTTCTCCAGCCTGCTCCCAGCCCATCAGGCACCTCAATCTTTGGAAGGACGAAAGATGATGAAAAGATAGCCCCCTCAGTTGAGAATAGGCAGTTCATCCAGTTAATGGACAAAGAAATGTTCATGGACGATACTAATAGCTGGGTAGCATCACTCCCTTTTCGTTCACCCAGACAATACCTCCCAAACAACAGAGAGCAAGCTCTGAGTCGTTTCAACTCTCTCTGTCGCACTCTACGGAAGAAATCTGAGATGAGAGCATTTTGTAGTGTTTATGCAGATGATATTTGATAATGACCATGCTAAGCCAGCTCCTCCTGAGACCAGAGGAGGAGTGCTGGTACTTACCCTCCTTCGGTGTCTATCATCCACGCAAGCCTGGGCAAATTGCGTAGTGTTTGACTCCAGTGCCCAGTTCCAGGGTGTGTCTTTGAATGACGTGCTGCTGACGGGCCCAGATCTAAACAACAGTCTAGTAGGAGTTCTTCTTTCGATTTAGGCTTGAGCCAGTAGCCATCACTGCAGACAATATGTCTGAAAGCATGGCAGAATATCGCATGAAAGTTTGCATGAAAAGTCTTCAGCAACAGCCCATCTCCGTGCTCCCTTGTCCGGTGAAGTGGAGTTTGGTGCAGACGTGAGACATTTCGTCGAAAGAGACTTTTACATTGACGATGGACTTAATTCACTTCCTTCCATCAAAGAAGCAATAGATTTGCTTAAAACTACCAAAGATATGCTTGCCAGCTCCAACTTAAGACTCCACAAAATAGCATCTAACTGCCCAGCTGTGATGCATGCATTCTCTCCAGCCGACTATGCTAAAGACTTGAAACATCTGAATCTAGATACTGATTCACCCCCTTTGCAGCGCAGTCTCGGCTTGATTTGGGACCTCCAGAACGATGCATTCTCATTCCATGTCAACCTTAGTGACAAATCATCCATGCACAGAGGAGTCCTGGTGACTGTAAACAGTTTGTTTGACCCTCCTGCCATGGTTGCACCAATTACCATCCAAGGAAAACTGCTACTTCGTGAACTTTCAAACACACAGTCAGACTGGGATGCCCCCCTTGCAACCGAAAAGGAAGTAAAATGGAACCTCTGGACAGACTCATTGCAAGAGCAGCTCAGAATTCCCTTGAACCTACACTAGAATGTCCATTTTTCACTCAATAAGAAAGGAGATTAATATCTTCTCGGACGCATCTGTTCAGAACATATCCGCAGTCGCATACTTGAAAGTAACAGATCATGACGGAATGAGTCATGTCGGGTTCATTATGGGAAAAGCCAAGCTAGCCCCACAGACAGTACATACAGTTCCCAGACTTGAACTGTGTGCGGCTGTCCTTGCAGTCAAAATAGCACAACAAATTGTACATGAACTAGACATCAAACCTGACACCCTACTGTTCTACACAGACAGCAAAGTTGTTCTGGGGTACATCTGCAACGACACCCGACGGTTTTACGTGTACGTCAGCAACAGAGTGCAAATAATTTGAAAATTCACTCACCCAGAGCAGTGGCGGTACATTCCAACCTCACAAAACCCTGCCGATGTTGCTACTAGACCAGTCTCTGCATGCCGCCTAATTGAAACAAACTGGCTCACTGGTCCGTCATTTCTGCAACATCCAGCACCCACCCCTGTGAAGGAAGCTCCCTATAGTCTTCTCGATCCAGATACAGATGTGGAAGTGCGAGCGCATGCCACTACCTGTTTAAACCCTGACTCTGGCCTTGGTTCTCAATGCTTCAAAAGGTTTTCATCTTGGAAATCCTTAAGAAGGGCCATAGCTACACTCATTCACATTGCTCAGTCTTTCAAAAACAAAGAGAGATCATGTTGGGGCTGGCACCATAGCGAGAACTCATACACACATGAGTTACTGACTCAAGCCGAAAGTGTCATCATCAGATGTGTACAGAGGGAGACTTATAAAGCAGAAATTGCTCATCTGGAGAATGGAAAAGCAATCCCCAAGCTCCCTCAAGAGGCTGGACCCGGTCCTGCAGGACAAACTCTTAAGAATTGGAGGCAGACTGGCCAATGGCTCTGGTCACCAAACCTATTGAGCTGATCAGACGTCTCCTTGCAATGTTTGGCTATCTGTATATGCATGCATTTTGGGTGAACTATTCCTTGAAAAGCGGCAGCATGTTTAGTACTGTCGCTTTCAGAGCTACACGCATCTAATATACAGGCATGCATCCGTTTTTCTCTCAGTCATTTACTTTCACTTTAGACATAAGCAGCTGTGTTTATATGTAAACCTTCTGTGACAGTATAGAGCTTGCAAACCGACGTCACTGCGCAATGCATTCTGGGACGTAAACAAGAGGGCGCCGCCATATTGTGAG
Organism: Cirrhinus molitorella; assembly: GCA_033026305.1. Classification (NCBI taxonomy): domain Eukaryota; kingdom Metazoa; phylum Chordata; class Actinopteri; order Cypriniformes; family Cyprinidae; genus Cirrhinus; species Cirrhinus molitorella. The sequence continues at coordinate 26,878,747 of CM065123.1, forward strand.
GCCACCACTGCATATGGTTATTACAGTAAATGTGTGAAAAACAATGTTGAAAAGTCGATTAAAATAACCAAATGTACTATACAGAGACACGTATCTGAAGCTGGCTGATAGCTATGATTTTCAGGAATTCAGGAATGGAACTTTGAGAAAAATGGGTTTAAAGTGAGACTTAGTTTTACTTTATACGGGTTTAACAAGAGCGCTATACTGCATTATTACACAAACAGACTAACGTATGTTTTCCGCTGTTTATCATGGGTATAGTCTCCGAACTTTTGATCACCACTTGTATGTTTATATAGCAGGAATAGTGTACCTTGTAGTTGTAGTTTACATGAAGAAATGCCAGCGCAGCACAACGGTTCACGCACTGTTTATAACAGACTGTTACCGGACCAGGCTTTTGTGATGGGAAAGCATAACTGGACTAACCAATGAACCGATCTCTTTGCACCGCATCTGAAATCCTAGTTTTGGCAATCTAAATGCTTGACTAAAGTCTCAAACTGCTTCGTTATAACTCCCAAAACTGTTCCCAAACACAGACTCCGAAAATAACATGACTGCGTTTCATCTGCACGCTCGGAACCTTTTACAGTTGATGTTAATGTAACGAATAATGTATTATATATCTATATGACCAAAAATGACATAGTAGCCTATTTTAAGTTGTTTCCGTTGTTTTTCCTTTAAGAAAAATAATCTAAGCGATCGCACCGGTGCCACTTTTGGGAAATAGTAAACATATAAACATACTTTTGTATGTTTTTTTTTGTTTGTTTGTTTGTTTTTTAACGAATTTCATTATAGTGTGTGTTTTATTTTATAATTTGTAGGTTTCTTTGCCATTGTAATTTGTTTTATTTTATGATTTGTCTGCTTCTTAAATAAATTTGTTTTGGTTAGATTTAGCCTATATGTTATTAACGAATGCCATTATAATTTGTGTTTTATTTTAGAACTTGTCTGTTTCTTAAATTAGTTTTGGTTAGACTTATATAGCCTATGTAGTTTATAACGAATGCCATTATAATTTGTGTTTTATTTTAGAATTTGTTTGTTTCTTAAATAATTTCGTTTTGGTTAGACATATATGTTGTTTATAATGAATGGCATTGTAAATTGTGGTTTATTTTATAATTTGGATATAAATATACTATAATTTTTATAGCTTGTGCCCCCCTATGAAAGATTCTCCCATTGAAGATTTTCTGCCGACGTCCCTGGTTCAAGTAGCTATATGAAACAATGTTAGTTTAAATGTTAAACCTATAAATTTGCGCTATTAGGCGCATATCCAAAAAGCTGAAGCTGCTTTGAGGTACATGGAGGCACCAGCGCGATCATTTGCATTTTTTCAATGGAAAAAATTTAAAATTAGCCTATCCGTCATTTTTGCTCACAAAGGTAAGAGCAATACATCTTAAGGTAAGGTAAGAGCAAGCTTACTGTTTCCCCCGACACATTCATTGTCATTACTTTTGCCGGTGCTTTGTGGCAAAATTTTGTTGTGTTGCGTCTTGCTCATATGCTGTTCTTATCGTTATGCTCTGCTTATAATGACACACAGGCTTATACTCTGATAATTCAAGCAGGTGTAGTTGCCTTAATTTTGATAACAGATACATTTATGGCTAGGCCCACCCAGTTTTCTCTGGGCACACCCATAATGTGAATCCTGGCTACGCTACCGTACGGGACTCTTCATCTTTAGTAAGTTCTTCATTCGATCTCTGGATGTGAAATAGTCCATTATAACATCGTATAAGGCACTGACATCACCAGGATTGAGTAGACTGAGGTCAGGTAGATCGTTTTGAGTGAGCAGCTTCTTCCGACTGTGTTGATCTCTTGCGCTCCGACATCTCACGGTATCAATAAATAAATACAACTTTGCGTGTCGTAGTTTACACAGGACTGGTAAGAAATGTGCATTGATACACCATTATTAAATATGTTACATGGATTATTTTGATAGGTTAACTGTTTTTGTGGTGTTAGAGAAAGCACCTCTGCAGCACGTTCTTAACATAGAATAGACTCTTAGAGAATTTTATTGCACTAAACAAGTGAATTTTGCCAAGATATTTTCAGAGATGACAGACAAGATGTTATAGAATAATAATTTAATGAAAACCTAATTTTGACAAAAAAAAAAAAAAAAAAAACTGACATTCAAAACATCCCAGCGCGCCATCCGACAGATTTTCCCAGATCGCATCACATAGGCTATATACAAACCGAGAACACAATCATCTGCTACTGACATTTATACACTTTCCTGAATGAAAATGCCTGGAACACACTTTCAATGACCTATGGATGTCTCCGAAGTGCATGTCCGTGTGTCTTATGGCGGATATCCAGGTCATCCGTCTCCGCTGTTATTTCAGACACATGACTCCCTTCGTTCGTTTTACAGGTTGTAAAACTATAAAAAGAAAGTCCGTCTATTTTTCTACCCGGTCGATCGTGTGAACGAACATTACAAGAAACAACACAACAAGTTCTTCCCATGACGACGATCACAACAATCTCAACGTTCCTCAATCAACAAGTGGCCTCACAAAATGGCAATTTTTCCCATAAGACACCGCAGCGCTAGGGCCGTGACGTCACACCGGCATCCCCTATAAGCGTAATCAGACGCGATACATAACTTAGTTCAGTGATTAGGCGCTAACAGGTTTGTAGTGTGCACACGCTTCCATACTCTGTTGTGAAAGTATGTCGCGTTGTACATTACAGACATGGCCAAAAGTTTTGGCAGTGACATAAATTTTGTGTTTTGAAAGGTTTGCTGCTTAAGCTGTTGTGGTGTTCATTCACATTGTTTCTAGATTATTGTGTAGAATGATCAGATGCATTTTATATAATTGCTAAAAGCTTAATTGGTCAAAAAAAAAAAGTTTTTCACTGTTTTTTGATCCTGACACAAAATGATCTGCTAACACCAATTGACTAATATTAGCAGCACATGTGAAAATGTGAATGAGCACTAGCCAGGTGAAATCACTATCATGCCAATTAGATTGTAACAGAAGACTGATTGCTATAAAAGAAGGGAAGAGGAGCTTCCAATCATTGTGTTCTTGTTAGCAATGGTTACCTCCAAAGAAACACAAGCACAAGCATCGCTTTGCACCAAAATGGCCTCACATACAAGGAAATTGCTACAAAGAATATTGCACCTGAAAGAACCATTTACCGGATCATCAAAAACTTTAAGGAAAGAGGTTCAACTGCAGTGAAGAAGTCTTCAGGACGTCCCAGAGTGTCCAGCAAATGCCATGACCGTCTCGGAATTGTGCCACAACCAGTGCAGAGCTTGCTCAAGAATGGCAACAAGTGGGTTTGAGAGCATCTGCATGCACACTGTTAAAAAAAAATATGTAATTTTACAGGTGATTGTCTATATATTTTATACAGAATTTCCCTGTTTTTTTCATTATACGATGAAATACCTGTTGTTTTACAGATATTTTCTGTATTTTAAAGTTCCACCATTAATTTAGCAGAAAATTGTTTGTATTTTGGTATTACATTGAATTTCTGTTTTTAAACAGTAATTTTCTGTATTTTTGTAATGTGTAATTTAACATAAAATGTTATTTAATGTTTACAGAATATTCCTGTAAAAATAGGGGTGCTGATTGAACCACAAATCATTCAGTGTTTTATTAGCCTACCACTGAAGAATGTTAATCATTTGAGAGATACAGTGAGATTTTTTTTTGTTAAAAAAAAAAAAATACAATAATTTTAAAAAAGTATGCCTTTATGTTTAACGTGATGCAGATTCAAACTTGCCGCCAGTTTAGCTCCGCCCACGCTGGTTGGCTAAGTTGTCGTTGACAACTCCTTGGAACAGCACGTGAGTGATTTGAATTTATCCATTCGGACCCCGTTTCACCAACTACGACAAATTCAGACGATACTACAGCAGACATCATATCAACTGGCTGAGGTAAGTCTTTCATGCAACATTTTAACCATATTTTATATAGTGCAGATGTGCATTTGTGGAGTTAAGTGTAGTTTCAAAGCTAAAATGAGCATTTCTGAATCATTTATGTTCAGTCACATAACTGCTGTCGAGAGGTATAATGCATGCATAAGTGCATATGTTAATCTTATAAGTAATAATATAACATGCTAAACTTTGTGTTCTGATAAGGAATGAACATACATCTTGAGGTCTGAGGCTGAGTAAACTGTTATTACTTACTGGTTCGTTGATTATAAAAAAAAAATGGCATCTATCCTGGACAGTTACACTCCCAGGTAGTAATATGATGCAGCTAATTCAAAGTGAATAATATAAATTTACTTTCTTCACTGATGACGTGTCCAAGTATCACCGGAAGGTGTATTTAACTTATTTTTATCTGGCTTAGCCAGTGACTTCTAGGAAAGTCTGGATGACATCCACAAATAGTGTGGTGATGGCTGGAGAGACAGTGGACAGCTTGGAGAGATGGCAAATGGGGCAGAAAGGGCTAGCCCCCTGACCTGCAACTCCCGAGATGGGGGAAACCAATCAAGCTACAAAGAACCCTGAAGAAAGATACCCCCAAGGATGCCCGAGAAGGGGGGAGGATGAGCATCCTAATCGGTCTGAATTAATCGCAATTACCCAAGCAAATGGACAACAGAATATGAATGCGGTCTGTATTTGTGGCAAGGTTTGCAAAAACCACAAAGGCCTGAAGATCCACCAGGCAAAGATGGCCTGCCTCAGGAGGAACCAAGTGGAGCAACGCTCAGGAATGGTAAATGGAGCAACTGTCCTCGTTGCGCCGACTGCTGAACCTGGTGAGATGGAGGAGGAGCAAGGTCCAGAATCACCCCACAGTACCCGGAACCTCCAAGCAACACAAGTCCCCCCTTTAGGCAGGAAATCGGAACAGCAAAGGGTGATGTGGCCTGCTGCAAACAATAAAGAGTGGGTGAAGCTGGATGAGGATGTTGATGAGTGCCTGGAAGTCATTTCAAAGGGCAACGTTGACCAGAAACTCCAGACCATGCGCACCATCATAATGAACATGGGAGCCGAGCGGTTTGGTGTCGAACAAAGCCAAGGAGCAAGCAATCCTCATTGAGAAGCCAAGATTAGCCAGCTGAGACAAGAGCTAAAGTCTTCAAAGTGTCAGTTTAAAGTGGCTAAGGAAGAGGCATCATAAGGAAGAAGCTTATCTTGCTGAACCCACTTTGAAGGAGGTAGAAGTAGCTGTTAGAGCCGCAAGATCTAGCTCTGTTCCTGGTCCCAGTGGTGTACCCTACAAAGTTTCTAAGCAGTGTCCATGGCTCCTCAGACGTCTATGGAAGCTCCTGAGGGTGATCTGGCAGAGAGGGAAAGTCGCTGCTCAGTGGAGGTACGCTGAGGGAGTCTGGATACTGAAAGAAGAGGACTCTCGCAACATTGAGCAGTTTCGAATAATCTCGCTGCTCAGTGTCGAGAGCAAGATCTTCTTCAAGATTGTGTCCCAACGGTTGACAGACTTCCTCCTGAAGAACACCTACCTCGACACTTTGGTTCAGAAAGGGGGAGTCCCAGGAGTACCTGGATAGCTGGAGCATACAGGAGTGGCGACACAGCTGATCCGGGAGACAAGAGAGAGTAAAGGAGATTTGGTGGCCATCTGGCTTGATTTAACCAACGCCTACGGATTTATCCCACACAAGCTTGTTGAAACTGCACTGGCAAGATACCATGTCCCAGACAAGATCCGCAGTCTCATCATGGACTATTATAGTTATTTCAGCGCACAAGTCTCTTCAGGCCAAGTAATTTCTGCCTGGCACCGCCTTGAGAAGGGCATAAACACCGGCTGGACAATTTCAGTGCCACTGTTCTCACTAGCCATAAACATGATTGTTAAGTCAGCCGAGGTGGAATGTAGAGGGGCCAAATCAAGGTCTGGGACAAGGCAGCCCCCCATAAGAGCCTTTATGGATGACTTAACAGCCATGACAACATCAGTCCCAGGGTGCAGGTGGCTCCTTCAACGGCTCATTCAGTGGGCAAGGATGAGCTTCAAGCCCACAAAGTCCAGGTCCCTAGTCCTGAAAAAAGGCTGAAAAAGTAACCGACAAGTTCCATCGGTGACCGAAAAACCAGTTAAGACCCTGGGCAAGATCTTTGACTGCTCCCTGAAAGACTCAGCATCCATGAGACAATCCAAGTGTAACCTGGAAACCTGGCTTACAGCCATCGATAAGTCTGGTCTCCCAGGAAAATTTAAAGCCTGGATATACCAGCATGGAGTTCTGCCAAGAATACTCTGGCCCCTGTTGGTCTATGAGGTACCAATAACAACGGTAGAGACACTAGAGAAGTCCATCAGCCAATTTCTGAGAAGATGCCTGGGGCTCCCTCGGTCCTTGAGCAGTATTGCCATGTATGGCTATTCCACCAAACTGCAGCTTCCCTTCAGTGGATTAACGGAGGAGTTCAAAGTCACCCGCTCTAGAGAAGTGATGATGTACAGGGACTCAGCAGATATCAAAGTCGTTTCAGCAGGAATTCTTGTAAAGATGGGGAGAAAGTGGCAGGCTCAAGAGGCCTTTACCAGAGCTGAGGGGTGACTGAGGCACAAGATGCTGGTGGGCTCTGTGGCAATGGGGCGAGCATGTTTTGGCTGCTGTCCTAAGCCATCCTAAGCCACTAAGATGAGATTCGAGTGGAGGTGGAGAAAGATCGACGCAGTAAGATGGTCGGCATGTCCAAGCAAGGGGCATGGATGCGGTGGGAGCATGCAGACACCCGCAAAAAATCACTTGGGCAGAGCTTTGGAAAGCTGAACCATCACGCATTAAGTTCCTCGTCCAATCAGTTTATGATGTCCTCCCGAGCCCGGCCAACCTGCATACCTGGGGCCTAGTCAATACTCCCGAGTGCAAGCTGTGCCAGAGGAGGGGCACCCTGGAGCATATCTTGAGCTGCTGCCCGAAAGCGCTAGGAGAGGGGCGGTACCGCTGGTGCCACGACCAGATCCTAAGATCTTTGGCGACACCATCTGCATGGCGATCCAGCACAGTAAGCCCCCAAACAGACAATCTCCTTTATTAGATCGGGACAGAAGGTTTATCAACATCAGCTTAGTTCGTCAGGGGGGCTCCTTGCCACTGCTCGTGACTGGCAGCTTCAAGTGACCTGGGAAAACAGTTTCCAGCCAAAATGACATCCACTTTGCTTCACCCAGATATGGTGCTAAGTTTGGAGTCCACCAAGCAAGTGGTTTTGCTGGAACTGACTGTTCCTTGGGAGGATCGGATTGATGAGGCTAACGAGCAAAAGAGGGCCAAGTACTCAGAGCTCATTGTAGAGTTCCGGAGCAATGGCTGGAAAGCCCGCTGTGAGCCAATTGAGGTTGGGTGCCAGGGCTTTGCAGGCCATTCACTATTGCGAACCCTCAAACTCCTCGGAGTGAAACGACTGCAATCGAGGAGAGCCATCAAGAAGTGATGGTGTGAGCGTGAGGGTGTATAAAGATTAAAGACCTGAAATACCCTATGACCAAGTATCACTTGGAGATTTATTTATTTACTTATTATAACTCATCTATAAATTTAGCTAAAGTCACATGGCAGACATCACTATTAACCTTTCCTGCTCACTTTCCAGATTGTCTCAGTGAATGAAATAAAAATTATTAAAAAATGTTTTTTTGGTTTCAGGTCATGTGGAAAGTCTGTGGAGATCTACAGCAGATAAGCATGGCAATTCAGATGTGGAACTTTTATTATTATTATTATTATTAAATCTATAATCATCATAGACAAGTCTTTATCATATGATAATACAAAAAAATTCAGTATTTTCTTTCATGTAGCCATTTCTTTCTTTCTTAAACGATTCTTCTTTGATGTAGTGCATTTATTAGCTCAAGGGGAAATATTACTAATTAATCATAACTCATTATAATTAATTATAATATTTGGATAATTCAATAGAATTATCTTGATAAAGCTGAATTTACATTACAGTGAATTGACCCGTTCATCCAGCGAACATTCAGGGTAATTTCACATGTATTCAAAGAAAGGATATTTTCTTGGCCACAGAAAATAACTTTCTTATATACTAGTGCATAGAGCATGTAGCTCGAATCGTAAATCGTAAAGGGACATTAATATTTTGCAAGGCAGAATCAGAAACTCGTGTAATCTGTGCACAAGAATTTTATTAACTAAGGACTAAACACATAACTAATCTAAACAAACAAACATACAGTAATTCAAACAAGGGGGAAGGGCAAGTGAGAAGGCATTAGAGAAAACAAAGAAAATGAAGCTATGAAAAGAGTAATTTAACCTGTGAAACCATCTGTGCCATTTTTCAATGGGTCTATAGCTTATACTAAACCTCTGTTTAGTTAAACGTACGATACTTGCGTTGCCTCGGTTGTGTCCGGATGCAGTCTCGTATGAAAGTCTTGATGGTTTCAAGGTTTTGGATTTGCGATCATGTTCTTCCGGGTTTGAAGAGTGATGTTCTCCAAAGGTGTCCTGACTCTGTGGTGATTGGGAGTTCCTTCCCAGTGACATGAAGAAGACAAAGGGGCTGAGAGAGAAGATCCAGCTGAAATCTGATGATCCTTGGGCAATGGAAAAGATAAGGCCGCACGGCCTGGCACAAGCTTAAAAGGTCCAGAAGAGTTCTTAGTTCATCATCTTCTTGGGTTCTGAAAAGAACCTCCGACGGATCATGCTCAAGTCCTGCCTGGCGCCGATGCGCCGGGCCCGGGACTTGGCAACCAGAAGATGAGACGCGTGTGAAGAGGGTGAAAAGCACCAAAACTGAGAAGAACTGAAGACTGAAGGCGGAAGAGAGAAGACCGTAAAATGTGGCGGGTGTGAGTCCTTTATCTTCTAGAGTGGTCACACCTCTAGAAGTTCAGAGAGCCAATGGTGTCTTGTATCTTTGGAGGGAAAGTTAATGGTCTTTGTCCAGATCCATAGCATTTTGCATATGTAATTTGATTGGGTGTTGATGCAAATACTACTAAGGATTCTTAGAACACTAATATGTTGCACAGTTATCAACAAATAATATCCAGCATCTTTTAGGCCATCAAAATACAAATTCAAAGATACCAAACACGGCATGTATGTTTTTATACTAGACTAGTAATCTATCATAGCACATGCATAAAACAGTTATACAACTACATGCAGGAACGGTCATAATATACACAGTGATCCGTGATTATTTGTGTGTTCGTCACAGAAAGGTTTGTCTAAGAATTAACCCAATAATTCACTTTCAGTGGAAGAATATGTTTGCTTTAGGGAGAGTCAGGATGGGGGAAGAGCATACATTCTTTTGGGGTTGTAAAGTTTATCTGGTCTGCCAGAAGTGTCCTGGTTGCCATGGTAACCGGGCCCATCTAAGACTTTGCGGCACCCTGTGTTGGTTTGGGTGAGGGGAAGTCTGTGCTTACTTGTTAATTCAATAAACAACTGAATTATGCATGTGCTATGATAGATTAGGTAAATCTAATGAACCATTGTCTGATTGGCCCATACATATATCCCCTACATTGAGTATCATTTTCTATTCTTATGTGGTAAGGGGTGCATAAATTAACCATTTAAAACCAAAATCAGTGTAAAGTGGCTGTATGAAAAGATGTCTGTAATTTTATTGTATGAGGTGAAGCTGTTTTAAAGAAATGTACATTATGTAATGTAACAAATGCTGTTACTAAGTGCTAAGTGCAGCAGTTTACAGCATGCTTCAGAACAAACAGCATAAAACAACATATAAAAATAAGTGAATGCTCTTTTAATCCATATCGCTGTGTATATTTGCATAGTCTGCTTATTTGAATACAAATAAACAAACGTAAGCAGCTTTAAACTAAGTGTTATGTTAGCAATTTGCATTGTATGCAGCAGCAAATATTAAGCATATTAGCAGCAGCATTTATTCATCTGTGTTCATATTGACTGCAGAAAGACAGTTTAGAGCTTTAATTGCTCTGAGGGCAAACATGAAAACGGGTTGAAATAAGCATTCATGTGTATGCATTTATACTTTGGGTAATCTCCATAGACTTCGGGTAATCTCAGTGTTCACCTTTTATTCACCTGTTATTTTAAGGTCATTCTAAGGTTTTCTCCGTCACGAGTGTGGTCAATTTCAGTTGCACATAGCACCAGAAGCACGTTTATTCACAGTCTTATCAATAACCGCGTTGCGCAGAGTTATCGCTGGTAGGGATGTGCACATCGATGCTGGATTATCGATATATCGATACTCAGAATCTTTTAATTTGGTATCGATTCAAATGTGAATTTTCCAAATCGTGATTGGTGATCGCGTTCAGTTGCTGACACTCAGGAATGCATGCAATGGCTTTCGTATGCATGCTATTTTCTCTGATGTTACTTTTACTTTAGAACAAGTTCAGCAAGGAGGGGAGAGGATATAAAGGGGGGCACGGTTGTATCAAACGGTAGTCTTCTTTGATGGCATATATGGCATAGGCTAGCTACACTGCTTTAAGTCAGATGCTGATTGATCTGCGCAAATCGAACACAACTTTATGCACTCTGCAGCGCCCATGCTCCTCCAATTAATTATCTATTAACGGTTTAAATAAATTTGTTAAGAAAACTGAGGGGGCAATGCTAAATACAACAAAAATGTAGAAAGTTGAAGATAAAAATGGTCTGTTTAAAATTAAGAAATAAGTGAATGTATGCACAGTTTATGTTGGTATTTTAGTTTATTTTATTAAGATTTATGTTAATCAATAATATATCAATAATAAATAAAATATTTAATCAATATTTTTTTGTAAAATATGTACAGTACAATAGAATTTTGAAAAAAACATCTGGCTCACAAATAAGAAACAAGAGTGAAAATATGGAGTTTATGGTGTTGGTATTGTTTATTTTATTAAGATTTCTGTTTAATTATTAATTATATATTAATTAATATTAATTATTTTTGGTTGTTTAAACACTTATTTGTTGTCAAATTTGCTTTTCCAAAAAAATGTTATTAATGGCCAGTATGTGCATGTAATTTGCCTGTACATATAATGACATTTAAAAAAAAAAATAAAAAAAATAATAATAATAACAACATTATTTTAAAAATTCACATTTAAATATTAAGTGGTATCGGTATTGGTATCGTACATTTTTTTTTAAAAGTATCGGTATCGCCCATCCCTAATTGCTGGTTGTTATGGGTAGTGTAGTTCAGAGAAATGTGCTTGTGTGACGTGTGTTAACACTGTGCTGTGTAGTCAGGAAACATCTAGGTTACGTATGTAACCATGGTTCCTCGAGGGAACGAGACGCTGCGTCAGAGGACGCTTTGGGGAACGCCCTTGGCGGACCACGCTCTGAATGCATGAATGGAAAGTCAGACAAAGAAGGTGACGTCAGCGGCGGGTGATGGATATACCGGAGAGCAGGAGAACTGAGGAGCCAGGGGTGGCCTGAAGGTCAAGGTCATAAAACCTAACGAAGGTAAGGGGCGTAGACCAACCCGCAGCGTTGCATATGTCCTGAATGGGGACCCCCGGGAGGAGAGCTTTCGAAGAGGCGACAGCCCTAGTAGAGTGAGCCTTGACCCCCAAGGGTAAGGGGAGACCAGAGGTCTCGTATGTAGAGCAGATGGCATCAACGATCCATCTGCTCAAAGTTTGCTTGGATGCAGGTAATCCTCTCTGAGTTTGCCATAGCACACAAATAACTGGTCTGTCTTACGCCACAGGGCAGCTCTGTGGACATAAGCATCTAGTGCCCAGACGGGACAAGTGCAATGAAGCTTTTCCTGGTCAGCATTAGCAAAAGGAGGAGGACAGAATGCCTGGAGCACAACGGGCTGTGGTGTGGAGGTGGGGACCTTGGGTACATACCCCGCTTTAGGGTTGATAAAAGCCTTAGAATTGCCAGGGGCGAACTCAAGGTAGGAGGGGGCCACCGAAAGGGCCTGTAGGTCCCCCACCCTCTTAAGGGAAGAGAGTGCTAAAAGAAGTGCAGTCTTCAGCGATAGAAAGCAGTCTGAGATCTCATCGACTGGCTCAAAGGGAGGCTTGCACAGGGCCTCAAGGACCACAGCCAAGTCCCAGGAAGGGACACATTGTCGTGCCAGAGGCCTCAACCTCAGTGCACCACGGAGGAAGCGTACAACAAGGGGATTTTGGCCCACGGAAAGACCACCCAGAGGGGTGTGGTAGGCCGAGATTGCCGCCACAAGCACCTTCAGGGTGGAATGGGCGATACTGGTGGAGAAACGGGATTGCAAGAACTCAAGAACTGTACCAATTGGGCAGTTAACAGGGTCTAGCTGATGTTCTCCACACCATGAGATGAAAAGTTTCCACCTCAGGGCATACACTTTCCTCGTAGAAGGAGCTCTGGAATGGAGAATGGTCTCAACAACCTTGGTTGAGAGACCAGAAGCTATGAGCTGTGCCCCCTCAGGGGCCACACCCATAACTTCCACATCTCCGGGCGAGGGTGGAGGATGGAGCCCCCCGCCTAAGAGAGAAGATCCCTCCTGACAGGAATCTCCCATGGAGAGCTGTCTAGAAGGGAGATCAGGTCCGAGAACCAGACTCGGCCCGGCCAGTACCGGGCTACTAATATTAGACGAACCCCGTCCCGGCGCACTCTTTCCAGAACTCCGGGGAGCAGAGCGATCAGGGGAAAAGCGTACAGACGAAGCCTCGGCCACGTCTTTACCATGGCATCCAGCCCCAGTGAAGCTGGATGAGTTAGAGAGTACCAGAGGGGACACTGCGATGTCTGCTGTGTCGCAAAGAGGTCCACCTGAGCTTGACCGAAAATAGTCCAAATCTGCTTCACCACCTCTGGGTGAAGCATCCATTCCCCGGGCCTCGGCCCCTGCCTCGACAGGATGTCTGCTCCCACATTGAGACACCCAGGAATATGAACTGCTTTGATTGAAAGGAGTTTGCCCTGGGACCACAGGAGGATCTGGTGTGCCAGCTTGTTCAAGGGACACGAACGCAGACCCCCCTGGTGGTTGATATAATAGACCACTGATGTGTTGTCGGTGCGAACTAGCACATGGCAGTCTCTGAGGTCTGGGAGAAAGTGTCTCAGACCGTGAAACACAGCCAACATCTCCAGACAGTTGATGTGCCAATCGAGATGACGGCCGCTCCATTGACCTTGGGCTGAGCGGCCAGTCATGACCGCTCCCCATCCAGTGAGGGACGCATCCGTCGCTAGCGTTACACTGCGACGAGGAGCTCCCAGCACCGGGCCCTGAGACAGAAACCAAGGCTTTCTCCACATATCTAGGGCACTGAGGCAGCGCTGCATGACCTTGATAGTGCGGAGTGGATTTCCCCTCTGGGAGAACCCCTTGGTCCTGAGACACCACTGTAAGGGTCTCATGCAGCAGGCCAAGAGATATCATGTTGGACGCTGCTGCCATCAAACCCAGAAGCTTTTGGAACTCTTTTACAGTGAGTGACTGGCCTTCTCTGACTCTCGCGACTGAGGTGAGAATCGACTCGATCCGAGCAGGGGACAAACGTGCCTGCATCGTGGTCAAATCCCACACTACACCTAGATAAGTGGTCCTCTGTGATGGAGATAGCACACTTTTCTTGGCGTTCAGTCTCAACCCCAACGTTTTTATGTGGGCAAGAACAACATCTCGATGTTGAACCGCTATCTCATCTGACTGAGCTAGAATAAGCCAATCGTCGATGTAGTTTAGAATGCGGATCCCCTGAAGTCTCAGGGGAGCAAGAGCCACTTCGCGAACATGCGGGAGGAGAGTGCTAGGCCGAAGGGAAGAACTCGATATTGGTAGGCTTTGCCCCTGAAAGCGAACCTCAAGAACTTCCTGCGCTGAGGAAGGATGGAGATGTGGAAATAAGCATCTTTCAGATCTATCATGACAAACCAGTCCTCGGACCTGATTTGACACGCCACTTGATTGAGTGTTAGCATCTTGAACTTCAACTTTTTCATAGAGCGGTTCAGACGACACAGATCTATGATAGGTCTTAGACCCCCATCCTTCTTGGGAACAATGAAATATCGGCTGTAGAACCCTGACTCCCTCTCGTGAGGAGGGACCACCTCGATGGCCTCCTTCCTCAGAAGGGTAGCTACCTCTTGTTCCATAATCAGAGCCTGCTCGGGGCCCACCAGATTGGGAAAGACCCCGTCGAAAGGTGGTGGCGGAGCACTGAATTGGATATAATAACCCTTCTCTACAGTACGCAGGACCCATTGAGAGACATTTAGCAGTAGTTTCCACGCTGCTAGAAAGTCTAGTAAGGGAACCAGCCTCTTGAGGCTGGCCTCTGATTTCCCGGGGGGAAGTAACCGCAGCGCGGGCTTCCGACCCCTGAGAGCGGGCTTCAGACCTGCTGGATGAGGAAGGAGATAGGGGTTCACCCGTCTCCATTCCCTCCAACAGATCTAATTGCGACCCCACAAGTGCAGCCACTGCTCTGCCTCGGCAGAAGCGGGACCAGACCCGCGAGGAACGCTAGAGAAAGCCCCCTCCTCAAAGAGGGCTTTCCGGGATCGGAGCACACGTGCTGGGAGTAAATCACACTGCGGACAGCCAGCCCCCTAGAGGGCTGATGCCGCGTGCTCCGATCCCAAACAAACCACGCACAAAACGTGTATCCCCGTCAGCAATGAATCTCTTAGAGGGAGGAACACATGCCTTGAAACATGGCTTGCCTTCGCTCGACTTAACTAAAGACATTGTCACTCAAAAGAAAGCTGTGCAAACTGGCACAAAAAGCAGTGACAACAAACACACACACAGACGCTTTTCACGAAACAAATTATTGCAAAGCAGCTTTTACAGAAATTAAAGTTTCTACATATATTTAGTAATAGTTTACTAGTGGTGACCATGTGAAGTTGATGTACATTGGCAGAGATGTATGATTAAAGTCAGTTAATGGCATTATCAAACAGAACATAAACACTATTAACAATATAATGGTTATATCTTGCAATCAAATATATAACAATTTGGTAGTGCTGTATATGTTTCATGGCTGACATCTTGGGTCCTCAGAGGGGTTAGCATCATATCTTTTCAGGTGTTCTGGTTTTAGACTGAAGCTTGTGTAACTCCTAATTTCCGTGGGATATCATTCAGAGAAACAAATGGAGAAATAATTAGCACAGCTGCTGTTCAAACCATGCAAAAATGATGTGCATTTGTTTAGATATTACTGAAGTACAAGGTTATGTGATACATGATGTGAATGCTTGGCTAAAGAGATGTCCGTAACATAGATCTAAACCAGGGTTCCTCAATTAGTTTTCACCAATTAGTTTTGGCCAAATTCTGCCAACAATACCAAGCTGAGGGCCATCGACCATGTTATGAGCAAAATGTTTGCTGTTGCTGCTGTTTTTGTTTTTATTGTTATTTTTTGTTAAAAGAGATAAATATTCTTTTTTTTTTTTTTTTTCACATAAGTCTGTCTGACATTTTTGTATTCAGATACAGAAAACCAAAGAACTTTCCCGGTTGAATATTAAAAACAAAGGAACAAACAAAAATATTTTTATATTTAGATTTTTGGGGGATCAAACTGTGGGTCCCAACCAGACGTGATGCGATAAAAGGTATCTTTTCCATGTATTTTTTTTCCTAACCATGCGCGCAGTGACAAGCGAAAGGGATTGTATTTTTCAAAATGGTTACAATTTCTGCAACGTCGCTGGAACAACAACAACTTGACAGTGATAATCCCAGGTATTGATTATGTGCTTTATTCATTGTTAAAATGGTCTAATGTGAGTTTGAATATCATATTGCATGACATTTATAGCTAAATGGCCCGTGGGCTGCCTATTGAGGAACCTGATCTAAACCAAGATAGTGTGTCTGAACCAAATGCTTTTGGGAACCAAATGCGAAAAGGCTCTACCTCTTTTAATGGACTTTGTTATCCAGGTACTACCAAAAGCTCAGAGTTTTGTGACTTGGGGAGTGTGATGGATTGTAGCGTGGTAGAAGACTAGTAGGAGCTAAACCATTAAGGGCCTTATAGGTAAGTAGTATGGTTTGTGACTGTTATCTATCGGACTGCAGCGTATATCAAATTTGTTAATTAACATTACACACAGTGCACATCTAATTAGAGTTAAGCCAGTTGGCATTGTAGCCAAGGCTCACATAGCTGTAGGCCACTATCGTTAAGCCGGACGGTGTGGTAGCCGAGGCTCACATAGTCCTAGGCCACTATTGTCAAGCCGGTTGGCGTGGTAGCCAAGGCTCACATAGCCATAGCCCACTAGCGTTAAGCCGGTCGTCGTGGTAGCCCAGGCACACATAGTTAGTAATACATGCGGTTCATATGGCTCTTCGGAGCAGCAGCAGTACAAATGTCTTAGCGATAGATCTGCTTTGTTTCATCTTGTCTGTGCACCTCATAAGTGTGGATATGCATGTCCACTGATACAGCAGTTTTTCCTTATATTCAGCGGCATGCATATATTGGCTTGTATTGTTTTGTGCACCGTGTCTCTTGCTTTGTGGGGGGTTAACCCTCTGGGGTCTGAGGTGATTTTGGGGCCCTTGAGGTGTGCTGACATGCCCTGACATTTGTGCTTATTTCAGCTACTTATAACATACTATTTGCCCATATGTATTTTTCTTGTATTCAGCACACACTGTGCTACAATAATATGTGAGAAAGATAGATGTACATGTTTGCATTTTGTAGAAAAAAAATATTATGCGTGGTTAGCACATTTTAGGAAAAAACATTAATCTAAAAGATGGCCTAAAAAAACCTACTGAATAGTTCTGACGAAATCATTTGAGTAATCAGTCTTGTAAGCTAGAATATTTACTTCACAATGATGTGAGAATCATTCCAACCACTTCATCACAAACAAAGATATAATAATTTGAATTTTGAAAGTAAGTTTTTTGGCCAGCATTGCCATATTCATGGGAGTGTTAATAGCTCTGAATATTCATGTAATTCACACAAGGAGAGACAAAAGACACTCCCACAATGGCTAATGTTCCCCCCATCAAAGGTAATGTTCGCCCATCAAGTTGGAGCACTGTGAAGAAAGAATGTGAGAATGCTCAAAGATTTTCATCTATTTTATTGTAATTCCTCTATGTGGAAAAGTGTTGTGCCTTGCTTGCTGTGCTAAAAATGTGAAGATATATTAACACTTTTGCTTTTCTATCTTAGATTTTTTTGTCTTGTTTCCAGCCAGAATATCTAAAAATTCTTAAATCAAGAAGGATTTTCTAGACAAGTAAAAATTATTGTCTTGTTTTCAGAAAAAATAAGTCAAAATTAAGTGAGGTTTGGCTTAAACCAAGCAAAATAACCTGCCAATAGGGTAAGCAAAATAATCTTATTTCAAACAGAAGGCTAGATTATTTTGCTTACCCCATTGGCAGATTATTTTGCTTGTTTCAAGCAAAAACTCACTTAATTTTCTAGTGTCTGAAAACAAGACATTGTTTACTTGTCTAGAAAATCCTTCTTGATTTAAGAATTTTCAAATATTTTGAATGGAAACAAGACAAAAATCTAAGATAGAGATTTTTTTGCAGTGTGAGCAGCACTCAGATAACAATTAGAGAATCTATATTATTATTTAGTAACGTCAAACAAGTACATATACTTCAATATTATGGCGATGCACATATAATTACATCAGTGAATTATTATATCTGTGCATTTACTCGACCGCAAAAACTGAACTACCCCTGGTATTCCGTACAAATAACGTTAATACAACTACCTCAGATTCAAGTGAAGAGTCATATGTGATGCAGGTATGCGATCACTAAAAACAGTACAGTCCTATTACTTATATATTTTGTTTTATATTACAGCCTATAGAGCATGAAACCTTCATTGCGTCGTAAGAATTTAGATACAATGAATTGTGTAGTAGCCTATTATATGAATTGTACCTATCCTTTTCACTCGATTTCAAACCTTTTAGCCAGGAGTTATAGTTTTGGAAAAACACAGCTATGTGTTCAAGTATATGTAAGAATAGCACGTTAACTAATGCAAATAAGAAACATTACTTGCTCATCAGAACGATCGCGTCACGTGGATCAGCCGCGCATCGCATTCTGTTCTTCATCTGGTGAATTCAGTGTGTATTCCTCTCAGTGTGTCTTCTTCCATAAGCGAACAGTAGCTGATATGGACGCGATGGATTCTCAAAATTAGTTTGCGGTGATGTGGGCGTTAACATTCCCGCGCGGCGCACATGGCTAATTATCATATCAAAAGCGGAGGCGTCAACTTCATTATCGTTAATGAACACTGAGCGCAAAACTCAACATGTTGTTGGTTTCATACGGATTACTTTATAACAGAACATTTGTTTTCGACAAGACTTGCTTTATTTAAAAGTAGAGATATTAAGCTTTCTATCCATGTATATTAACTGTCTGTGTGCTGAGCCTCCACCGAGTTAAAGATACATTTATTGAGGCGTTTCTAATCGCAGTGCGCGGAGACGCTGAAGACAGAAAAAACACCCCGTCTTTTTTCTTTATTTTAAAAAAGAACAAAGTTCAGTTGTTATTCTGAGTGTACACAAAAAAAAGTATACACTTAACCATTTTGAATGATGTATAACTCGTATTTGTGTGACTAATATCGACAGAGCAATTTTAGTATCTTTCGCACTGATCTTAAAAAAAGTGAGCTGGTCGCGCCGGCACGACCGTCGACCCCAGAGGGTTAATTATATATATATATATATATATATATATATATGTGCAGCACCAGTGTTTCTTATATGCGTATAGCAACATGTTGTGGATGTATTGGCAGTAGCAAGTCTCGATACTTGCTCTGTCGTCGCAGCAGCAGCAACGTAGCAGATCTATTCCACCAAGACCAAACCCATTAACATTGTCATGTACATTACCATGCCAATCCCTTCGAGAGTTGTCATGACAAAAATAACTGAGTTCTGGCATGAAACTCTTGGTGCAGTCCGATGGTCTAATTTATTCTGACAACATGACATCATAATCACATGGCACAGCTGATTGGTTCTCTCTTGTATCAGTGGCCAATGAGCTCACTACTCTCCATTCAAATACATGACTAGTGCTAAGTGCAGTTTGCAGCATGCTTCAGAAACCCTCCACCTTTCCCAGCTCCACTTGTATAGATCTGCTACGAGGTGATTTATATATGCTATATGGGGGTTAATTATATGTTATATGTGCAGCAGCTGTAAAGATCCCATCCTGGATCTGCAATGCCTCTCCAGAAAGACAGAGGGCGATAGCATATGGGATCGCTGACCCTGTATTCTCCGGGCCACTGGATGACGCTTGAGTCCCCTAAATGACTGTGTAGCATTCCCTTCACCTGTGTGTTGCCTTATATCAGAGTGACTGTCTCATGCCTTTGTGTTCAGTCTTGAGTCTTTGTTCTCCTGTGATCTGCTCCCGAGTCAAGGTTGGACAATGTTTTCTGTTTTGACCTTAGAGTCTATGTTATTTTTTTGCTCTCTGTGGAAGCTCAGCTTACCTATTTCTTTTGTCAAGTTTGTATTCAATTTAAGTTTTGTTTTAGACCCTTGTGTCTGTTTTATTTTCTCTGTTTTATGGAAGCTCTGCTTTTTCAGTTGTTTTGTATTTTTGACAATACTGCTTATTTGCGGGTTTGAGTCCCGCCTAGGCGGACACGTTACAGCAAGACTGAACCAATGGACATAAACCCAGCAGAAGGATCTTCACCGCTCTCTAATGTGGATCGCATCCTAGCAGCTCTCTCTGACCAAGCAACCACCATTCAACGTCATGATCAGGCACTGGCAGAGATTCTTCACTTATTGAGTAACCAATCCCAAGCCTCCTCCGCTCAAGAGATACATCCATCCACTAGTCCTCCCGAACGATCCAGCCCAATGTTTACACCAGAACCCAAGTTGCCAGCTCCAGAAAGATTTGACGGCAATCCTGAGCGATGCCGTGGATTCATTACCAAATGCACCTTGGTATTTCAGCTCCAACCCAGCAGCTTCCCTACTGAGAACAGTAAAGTGGCTTATCTCATAGCTCTCCTATCTAGCCGGGCCTTGGACTGGGCCTCTGCCTTGTGGGACCAGGGCTCTCTGCTAACCACCAGCTGCAGTGACTTTATTGCTGAACTGAAATGGGTGTTTCACCATCCAGCAAGCAAAGGGGAGGCAGATCACCGCCTACTCCACATCTCCCAGGGTACCCGAAGTGTGGCAGACTTCACCATATAGTTTCGTACTTTGGCCACAGAGAGTGGGTCAGATGATCGAGCTTTAAAGGCTATTTACTATCATGCATTGTCCCCTGAGATTAAGGATGAGTTGGCCTTCCGAGACCCAGCACCTAACTTTGAGTCTCTCATCGATGTTCCCATCCGAGTGGATCACCGCATCCGAGAGCGGCAACAGGAGAGGAGGCGGGAGACTTCAACAACTGAGTCTGTCAATACCTTTGAGCCGAGTTCACCTCTTAATATTCCTGATTAGCCCATGCAACTGGGTGGCACACAGATCTCTCAGGGGGAGCGCAACTGACGGATGAAAGACAAATGCTGCCTCTATTGTATTAAGCCAGGACACTTCCGTGCTACCTGTCCCAAGACGTCGGGAAAAGCAAACTCTCGCCAGGAAGGGGGACCAGGGCGAGAGTAGACACTGTCCCCTGCTCTACGACTTCAGGAATGACTATTCAAGCTACCATTATTCATGGCAGTCAGCACCATCAAGTGTGTGCCTTTGTTGACTCTGGAGCCGCAGAGAGTTTTATGGACTATGATATGGCCAAGAGATTTTCCATATTTCCAACATCCCTTCTAAAACCTCTAAATATCATGGCAGTAGATGGCAGTCCTCTGGGCTCTGGGAAAGTTAGCTACTGCACGCCACCTCTCCAGCTGTGGATAGGGGAACACACTGAGTGGATACAGTTCTTAAGTCGTTCCCCTAAACTCCCACTTATTCTCGGGCATTCCTGGTTAATTAAGCACAACACAACCTGTTGCCGCCGAACCCCTTCCTTACAGTCCCAACTTATCTGGCATTCCCCATGAATATTGGGACCTCAAAGAGGTTTTTAGCAAGACAAAAGCAGCTCCTCTACCACCCCATATACCCTACGACTGTGCCATTGATTTGATTTCTGGTATGTGTCCATCTCGAGGAAGACTGTATTCCCTCTCTGGTCCTGAAAGGTTAGCAATGGACAGATACATCAAGGAATCCCTGGACAATGGGTTCATTCGTCCTTCCACATCACTGGCAGGAGCTGGGTTTTTCTTTGTGGAAAAGAAAAATAGCGGACGTCGCCCATGCATTGATTACCGTGGATTGAACAGAATAACCATCAAGAACCGTTACCCTCTCCCCCTCATGTCCACAGCATTCGAGATTCTCCAAGAAGCTACCATTTTCACTAAGCTAGATCTTCGGAGTGCCTATCACCTGGTCAGAATCCGGGAGGGGGATGAGTGGAAAACGGCTGTCAATACCCCGACTGGCCACTATGAATATCAGGTAACGCCGTTTGGCCTGGTCAATGCCCCGGCCACTTTCCAAGCACTTATTAATGATGTCCTCAGAGGAATGCTCAAAGTTTTTGTGTTTGTTTACTTGGACGACATTCTTATTTTCTCTCGCATCTATCATGAGCATGTTCAGCAGGTCCAGCAGGTGCTAACCCAGCTCCTTAAGAACAAACTTTATGTGAAACTGGAAAAGAGTGAGTTCCACGTCCCTGCAGTTTCCTTTCTGGGTTTTCGGGTCTCTAGAGGTAGTCTCCAGATGGAACAGGGGAAGATACAAGCTGTTCTGGGTTGGCCCCAGCCCACATCAGTAAAACAGGTACAACGCTTTCTGGTCTTTTCAAATTTTTACAGAAGGTTCATTAGAAACTTCAGTGCTGTGGCTGAACCTCTGTGTGCACTAACCAGGAAGTCTGCCAAGCCTTTTTTATGGACAGGTAGAGCCGATCAGGCCTTCAAGAAACTTAAGCGGCTCTTCACGTCTGCCCCAGTTCTGACCCTCCCTAATCCAGACTTACCTTTTGTACTAGAGGTTGACGCCTCAGATGTTGGAGTTGGAGCAGTTTTGTCACAAATCCCTGTGCTTTCTTTTCTCACCAGCCTACCCCAACACAGAGAAACTATGACATTAGGAACAGGGAGCTTCTGCCATCAAGATGAGAGGAGTGGGACTAGAGGAGTGGAGACACTGACTAGAGGGGGCCAGACACCCATTTCTTATTTGGACTGACTACAAAAATCTTACCTATATCCAGGAGGCTAAGAGGTTAAATGCTCAACAAGCCCGATGGGCTCTCTTTTTTAATCTATTTAATTTTGTGGTGTCATATCGTCCAGGTTCTAAGAATCAGAAACCAGACACACTATCAAGGCAGTTCGAGCCACTGGAAAGGGAACCTTGTCCCGAGCCTATCATCCCTGCATCAAGAATAGTAGCGCCTATCCAGTGGAACCTCGAGACCTCAGTCAAGAGAGCACAAAGACATCAACCAGACCCAGGTAACGGCCCAGCAGAATGTCTCTTTGTGCCTAACTCTCTTCGCTCTAAGGTTCTACAGTGGGCACATGCTTCCCTCCCCTCCGGACATCCAGGAACCACTAAGACCTACAGACTCATTCAGAGGAAGTTCTGGTGGCCTGGATTGCAAAGGGACGTCCGAACTTATGTGGCTGCCTGCTCAACCTGTGCCCAGAACAAACAACCTAGGACCCTCCCTCAGGGCCAACTACACCCTCTGCCCATCCCGAGATGCCCCTGGTCGCATATCTCCTTGGATTTTATGACCGGGTTGCCTCTATCTCAAGGTAACGCTGTCATCTTAGTAGTCGTTGACAGATTTTCTAAGTGGTGTCATCTCTTACCTTTGCCTAGACTGCCCTCTGCTAGCCAGACTGCCGAACTACTTATGAGACAGGTGTTCAGACTTCACGGGTTCCCCCAGGATATAGTCTCAGACAGAGGTCCTCAATTTACCTCATGCTTCTGGCAAGCATTTGGACGGGTCATCGGCTCTTCCATTAGCATGTCATCCGGCTTCCACCCCCAGTCCAACGGCCAGAGAGAGAGGGTCAACCAGGACATAGAGAAGACTCTTAGGTGCCTGGTCGCTGACAATCAGTCTGCATGGAGTTCTCATCTACTTATGGGCTGAGTTTGCACACAACACCCTGCACCACTCTTCTATAAACATGTCTCCATTCGAATGCCTGTATGGTTTCCCCCCCTCTCTGTTTCCCGGACAGGAGTCAGAGGTTGATGTTCCAGCAGCCACCCAGATGGTCAGGAGGTGTCGCCGCTTGTGGCATAAAGCTCGTGCCGCCCTTGTTAGAGCTATGCGGCAGCAACAGAGGCAGGCTAATCGTCGACGGAGATCAGGACCTTCGTTCCACCCAGGACAGAGAGCATGGCTCTCAACTAGAGACCTTCCTTTGCGGGTGGAGTCTCGCAAGGTTGCCCCACGATATATTGGCCCATTCAAGATTCTCAAGAGGATCAACCCGGTTTCCTATCGACTTCAGTTGCCTGCATCCATGAAGGTCCATCCCACATTCCATGTTTCCCACTTAAAACCTGTTCTCTGTTCTACTTTCTCTCCAGCCAGAAAGCCTGTACCTCGCCTCATTGGGGGCCAGCCAGTGTACACAGTCCGCAGATTGCTGGATTCCCGACGGGTACACGGAAGAGTGCAATATCTCGTGGACTGGGAAGGTTTCGGACCTGAGGAGCGGTCTTGGGTTCCTGCTCGCAATATCTTTCACCCAACCCTCATTTCAGACTTTCAGAGAAGCGTCCAAGAGAATGTCAGGAGCCGTTCCTAGTAGGGGGGCTACTGTAAAGATCCCATCCTGGATCTGCAATGCCTCTCCAGGAAGACAGAGGGCGATCGAATATGGGATTGCTGACCCTGTATTCTCCGGATCACTGGATGGCGCTTGAGTCCCCTAAATTACTGTTTAGCATTCCTAATTAGTCCTCATTCCCTTCACCTGTGTGTTGCCCTATATCAGAGTGACTGTCTCATGCCTTTGTGTTCAGTCTTGAGTCTTTGTTCTCCTGTGATCTGCTCCCGAGTCAAGGTTGGACTAAGTTTTCTGTTTTGACCTTAGAGTCCATGTTATTTTCTTGCTCTCTGTGGAAGCTCAGCTTACCTATTTCTTTTGTCAAGTTTGTATTCAATTTAAGTTTTGTTTTAGACCCTCGTGTCTGTTTTATTTTCTCTGTTTTATGGAAGCTCTGCTTTTTCAGTCGTTTTGTATTTTTGACAATACTGCTTCAGTAAAGTTTACTTTGCTTTTGGAACAACTCCTGTTGCCTGGTTCATCTGCCTTCTACCATTGGGTTCCACTGTAGGAGAGCTAGTTCACTGAGTAGCACTCCTCTGCTTTGATATCACAGACCCGGGTTCGGTTCCCACCTAGGCGGACATGTTACAGCAACAGTATTTCTTATATGCTTACAGCAGCATGTTGTGGATGTATTGGCAGTAGCAAGTCTCGGTACTTGCTCAGCAGCAGCAGCGTAGCATATCTCTTCCGCCAAGACCAAATACATTAACATTGTCATGTACATTACCATGCCAATCCCTCCGAGAGTTGTCATGACAGAAATCGTTTTAATTTTAAGCAGAAGGAAAAGATTATATTTAAACCCTAGTGATTTGTTTCATTAACTGGATCCGTATGGATTACCTTTATGCTTTCTACATTAATTTTTTTGGATAATGAAAATGTTGGTATACCCACTCAGATGCATGTTATGCCTCAACAGATCTTAGACAACTTTCCAAAGAACACTCCAAAAGTGATCTGCTGAAGAAAGAAAAACATCTTGGAAGGCATGGGGATGAGTAAAACAAGATGATTATCACCTTTGGGTAGGGCTGAGAATCGATTTTTATACTTTTTAGGCACTGACCGAATCGCCTCAAAACCATTGAGTATCAAAAAATGTCTTGCTGTTTGAAGTATTAAATGCAGAGCCGATCCTGGCCTCCCTGGGCCCTAAGCAAAATTCTGCTAAGGGGCCCTTCTACCTAAGCCATGAGCCATGAAAACCATTCTCTCCTTTAAACAAAACAATTCACTATATATGTCAGTCAAAGAATAAGTGGAACAATGCAGAATGAAATGTAGAAGTATTTATTGAAAAGAATATTTTTAATCAAGTTGAATTTTAATATAAATATTATATTAAGTTGTATATTAAAGTGAATATAAGCTGAAACAGACCCATTTAAACAAGCTCTCTCAGATTTACTGTAATACATTTTCAAACATAAATATCTATACTTTGGCTTTTGCAATATTTAACTATTTAACTTTATCTGTAACTAATGCAGTTACACATAAAAATAATTACAGTTTTAAAAGTCAACATGTATTTTATAATGTCACAAATTTACATTTGTACAAGTGTAAATGTCTTTCCTAATGAACAGGCACTGTTACTTGCAAAAATCACTCTTATTATCATTATAAATAGTGACAACTACATTCCTGATATCATATAAATGCATATCCTGTTAAAGAATAACCTGGTTTATGCATGTAGAGCAATTCTTCATAGTGTTTTTTTTTTTTTCGTTTTTCATGTCCGGATGGATAATTCCACTTCATATTGTCATCAAACTTATGTACGCGGTAAGGTGTAAACATTGATCAGTGCGCTGACAGGGAGGAGGAGGTGGGGGCAGGGCATTGCATAATTTGCGGGGCCCTACACACCTTGCGTAGTGAGCGTATAGGGCAGATCGGTACTGATTAAATGTCTTGAATTTAATACTTCACCATCAGTGAAACAGTAAGCATGCAGAATGTTTGATGTGCCCAAATGAAGTGCTGGTGATTGACTGTTGTGGGCATCAAGGGGGTTAAGAGTTACAAAAATTCAGGAACCAGTAAATCAATAGTATTGTTATTCATATTGAACATTTTTGAATGTTTACATTAATTTTGGGGTTAACTGGGACCATGAAAACATGTCATTTGGGCCTAGAGTTAAAAAAAAAAAATTGGGTCTGTCATTCTGAAACATGGCTTTTCATATTACTGCTATTGCAATGACACCCATCTCTCCTTTTCATTCCAGCTAGATGTTCCAACGGTTGCTGCTCGCACCTCTGCCTCTTGGACAAAAATGCCTTGCTGGATGTTGAATGACCATCAACTCAACCTTGCAAAGACAGAACTTCTCATGTTTTCAGCCAACCCAACCTTGGTGTTCCAGTGGACACGTATGAACATCACTGACCACATTGCAGTGGCCCGATCCTGCAGATTTGCCCTGTACAACATTAGGAGGATCAGACCCTTCTCTTTGGGGCATGCTACAGAACTCCTTGTCCAAGCTCTTGTTCTCTCCAGACTGGACTAGAGTACTGTCTTCCAGCATGGTACGTTATGACATTCTTCTTTCAGACAAACACAATCAGAGTTATATCAATAAACATCCTGGCTCTTCTAGGCTTTATATTGGCATTGAATGGTTGGCATGAGTTTGAAGCTCAAAAAAGTGGATCCATCCATCATCCACCACCTTATAAAGTAAAATGACTAACGTTCAGCTCAAACAGTCATACAGATTTGCCTTAAGCATAACTTGCGTGATGTAGGATGAAGCTTAGTATGTCATGACGTAGCATTTTCCTGGGAGTTTTTATTTTATTTTATTTTTTTACTCAAATATTTAGTACATTGCCATTATAATGCCTGGAAGAGCCCGAATGTTTATTGATATAACTTTGATTGTGTTCATTTGAAAGAAGAAAGTCATATACACCAAGGATTGCTTGAGGGTGAGTATATCATGGGGTCATTTTCATTTCTGGGTGAACTATCCCTTTAATACTAACTCTTACTGTACTCTACTGTGCTAGACTAACTGTATGTTGCTTTTGATAAAATGTCATTGTAAATGCATAAAGGTATACAACAATTGCATTTTAATGTAGGCATTTTTTAACTTGACATACAATGCTTCTGTACAATGACTAATACTGTGACTGTGAATATGTTGTTAATATGTTGCAAAGTTATTTTCTCTGATGAAGCTCCCTTCCAACTGTTTGGGACATCTGGAAAATTGATTGTCCGGAGAAGAAAAGGTGAACGCTACCATGAGTCCTGCGTCGTGCCAACAGTGAAACATCCTGAGACCATCCATGTGTGGGGTTGCTTTTCAACCAAGTGAGTGGGCTCTCTCATAATTCTGCCAAAAAAACACTTCCATGAATAAAGAATGGTATTAAATCGTCCTGCAAGAGCAACTTCTTCCAATGATCCATGAGCAATTTGGTAATGATCTGTGCATTTTTCAACATGATGGAGCACCATGTCACAAAGCAAGAGTGATAAAGAAGTGGGTAACACTTTATAATAACGTTCAGTTGTAAGTCATTTATAAGTGATTAGTTAATGATGAAATAATCATTTACAAAACATTTAGAAACTATTAATAAGTGATATGCTAACAATTTATGTATGTTTTGTTAATTAATTTACAAGTAATTAGTTAATGATGAACCAATTATTTACAAAACATGACTATGCATTCATAAATGATTAATAAATTATATGCTAACAATTTACAAATCTGTCATGTTATCTTAAAAAAAATAACATCATGAAATAATCAAACAGATCCTTAGTAAATGGTTAATAAGTTACTAGTCAATATATTATTAAACAATTATAAATAATTGAAATGTCAGTCATTGAAATGTTTATCCTCCATTGAAGATCACATAATGAATAAATCATTTACACATCTTTCTGCATCCCCTATTCTAAAGTGTAAACAATTCATCAGTTGTAAATGTTTTACTCATCATTTGTAGATCTTTCCCCCCCGTGTGTATACCCACACAACCTGCAACCGGCAGGTTTGTAAAACATTTACAACTAATGAGTAGTTTACACTTTAGATTAGGGGATGCAGAAAGTGTTGTAAATGCCTTGTATCCACCAGATCATTTTTAACATGTAAAAAAGATCTACAAATGATGTGTAACACATTTACAAGTGATGAATTGTTTACACTTTAGAATAGGGGATGCAGAAAGATTTGTAAATTATTTACTCATGCATTTACACAACAGGTTTTGAATGATTTGTAGTGTGTAATGCAATGTAAGGGCTGACTGGTGAAGGTAAAGATGTCTTCTGTGACACACATTTAGCACTGTGCACCTGGTGTGATCTTCATTGGAGGGTAAACTGGTTTACATTATCACTAGATCCAACACACTCCACACAGAAAGTCTGTGCCGATGAGAGAAAGGGTTTACATGTTTATTCACTTGACAGCAAATCATTTATTATTATTTTAAAAAGAAAATAGTTTTAGAATAATTGCATTTTTGCACTTTTTACCATAGCACTTATTAATAATTTATAAACACATAGTCATGTTTTGTAAACAATTAGTTTATCATTAAGTAATTACTTGTAAATGAACTTGTAACTGACTTGCAAATGAATTAACAAAACATACACAAATTGTTAGCATATCAGTTATTAATAATTTGTGAATGTTTTGTAAAAGATTATTTCATCATTAACTAATCACATATAAATGACTTACAGCTGAACGTTATTATAAAGTGTTACCAAGAAGTGGCTCGAAAATCATGACATTGAAATTTTGGATCCTTGGCCTGGCAACTCCCCGGATCTCAACCCCATTGAGAACCTGTGGTCAGTCCTCAAAACACAAGTGGACAAGCAGAAGCCCACAAATTGTGGTCAACTCCGAGAACTAATATGGCAAGAATGGATCACCATCAGTCAGGATTTGACCCAGAAGCTAATATCCAGCATGCCAGAGAACAAGGGTCAACACTGTAAATATTGACTCATAATAATTTTTTTGCCAACAAAATCCTTCAAAACTTATAATATGCTTATCATTGTTTTTCAGTATACCATATAAACATGGAAAATAATCTACAAAAGTTGAAGCAGTAAACTTTGCAAAACAAAATTTACGTCACTGCCAAAAATTTTGGCCATGACTGTATATTGAGGCGCCACACCCCTACCCTGTCACAGACTATGAAAGAAGCATATTTGGTACTCAGACCAAGCATCACCTATTCTTTTAAGAAATATTTATTTAAAGGGGGTCATGAAATACATATTTTTCTTTGAGATCCACATAATTTTTCCCAAAATTTGACGTGAAGTTTTTACTAAACCAAGACATGTTACTTTACAACTGTTACTTTTTTTTAATGCTTGTTACTTGTTATGCCAAACGTCTTTTTTAGAAGCTTGCCAAAAGATGCATCTAAAAGTGCCAGTTAAGGTGTTAGAAGAGTGCATTGCAGACACCTTGAAGTATGCTCCCCATCATGAGTCAAGGGTGAGTCACACCCCAGAATCGAATGTAATTGATTTGAATTTATTTGAGTTTATAAAACTGTACAAAATACAAGTATCCCATACACTTTAACAAAAACGTTGTTTTTATCATGACACAAGTAATAAAATAAATGGTTCTACACAAAATGTTTTGTTTAAATAATACATTAACAAATCCAAAGAAAGAAAAAAAAAAAAAACCTGCATGACAAGTATACATGGTTTTGTTTCATTTTCACGACCATGCTACAAGTTCACAGAAACGGAGATGTCTGAAAGTACATCCTCTTTGTATCTTTATTTTACAAAGGCACAATGTTTTGTTCTTATTGTGGGTGTACACAAATAAAAGTAGACCCTTTACAGCAGGGGTCACCAAACTGTATACCTGAGATTTTCAGGCATTGTTTCAATTTATTGGTCAGTTGTACAATCTATGTCTGTTAGTGAGAGCACTGACTCTCTGCACTTGCCAATACATTTTTGTGCATGTGAAAGAAAATGTTTTACAAGGATACTGGAAAATGAGTGAACTATAAAGCCTTGCTTACATGATAAATAATAGTTTAGCAAACTAATGTTACATCGCAAATATGAAAACATATGTATTTGTGCTCAATGAGAGATGTATGTTTCACTTTTAAGTTTGTTTTAAGTAAATTCATTTTGGCTAGATATTTATTTGTAATTTATAATAAATGCCATTATAATTTGTGTTTTAATTTGTAATTGTGTAAATAACTTTGTATTGTAATTTTATAGCTACTTGTATTCTCTATTATTTATCTTGTTTATGAATACTGATACAATTTAAAGGATTAGATAACAACTCATGTATAAAGCTGGCTGCACTATAGACGATTTTAAGGTCGATCGGGGGAGTGGCCTGATTTGAGGCATGTCGCAAACGGTTTTTTGTAAAAAAAAATAAAATAAAATAATTATTCCTCTGTTGTGTGGTGTCATTAGGATTATTTAACTGCTCCTGATCAAGACGGAGTGTCCCCGAACTTAAATCATAAATCTCAAATGTGATTCTTGATTCTTGATTGGGCTCCCTCTGATGTGAGATCTTGTATCACTGTGAAATCGTTCCTACAGTCACAGTCTACTCACAGTCTGAATCGTCTTTTGTGCGCATTCCAGTTGCGTACCGTGGGGTTTCAGTCAGGGCCTTCAGCAACTGTAAACTACATACATCTTACACGGCTGTTACAGCTGACTCAGCCATATGCATATGCTCATATTATGCCACAAACAGGCTCTCAACAACAATGACAGCTGATCACCAGTTTCAACAGTAGGCTAGATTAGGGCGGATTAAATGCAGAGTAAATTTCCCTACATGGATCATTAAAGTAATCCACCAATACATGGGTCACTATGCACATTTATGTCCACAGCAGCAAAACTGTACAAATGCTGGACATCCACACACCAAACCACCATAGTATTATCAACGCACCACGTACACGTAATAAAGCACTCACCTGTCACTTACAAATAAAGTCCATGCGTCTGTCACTCCATGTCTCTTTACTCTTCTTGTGCTCGGTGCTAGCTGTTAGCTATTCATAGTTGCAATCTTTGTCTGCAAAAGAACGTCTTTAAAAAGGTGTTTTTAGTAGATCTGCAACAAGAGGCACCAGCGACTGCGGCTGTTCTTTTCATTGAATTTCACTTTCATACCTTGGAAATTCCATGGGGAAGCACTGGGCACATCGTTAGACCCAGAGGGGCATACTGTTATTGAATTTGATTGGCTGATGATTTCTGTCACTTTGATTGGATGATTCTGTCACTCATAAGGGAAGCTGTAGTGCTGGCTGCAGACTTTTTATGTAGGATATTCCAGTTTAACCTCAATAAAAATAATAATAGAAAATTGTAGACATTACACAAAGGAAATGATACCTAAATAATCAATAAAACATTTTTCACACTATTTTTATAGGGCCAGCAGAGAAGGCCCTGAAGGCCCTGACGGCCTACTACTGGCACATTCAGAGAATTGTAAGGCTAAAAAATCAGAGGAAACTGTCTTCATGTCTGTGGTCTCCCATGGTTTTAAAATTGGTTACGATTTGAAAATAGTCTAGTGTGCAGCTTAACTTTTTTTTTCCATTTTGACCCTGCAGATTTTTGATTTTTTTAATCCATGCAGCAAATGTTGTTGTTGTTTTTTTTTTTTAACTTGCAAATTATTTTTAACCATTTAACTGATGTGTTAATTTCAGTTAATGGGTCAATCCCTACCCAGAAACTGTCACGGAACACAGACTCGGACAAAGGATGGAATTAAAACCCAATGGATGTATTTATTAAACAGGTTATAGTAAATATATACTGTGATGGAAGATGGCAGTCTTTAGGAGGTTTGAATGGAGATGTTACCGGAGGTGGATAGCACACACTGCACAGTTGAACTGGGATGGTGGTTACCAGGAGCTGGGGAGCAGGTGAATGGAGAACGTGGATCGATGGAGGGTGTTGGAGACAAGGAGACACAAGGAGAAGACACTGGAGAACACCGGAGAGAAGTTTCTTGGAGAGCATAAGCGTGAGTCCGTTTACCATGAGGGATACCAGACACTGAGGGAATGCAGGGTGTGTGCTTATATGGAGATGAGTTAATGAGGAACAGGTGTGGCTGGTTAGAACTCCGGTGACTGTGTGACTTGAGTTAGGGAGGAGCCTGGTGTATTTGTGACAGAACCCCCCTCTCATGGCTCGCTCCCGAGGGCCGTTGACGTTGGTGCCGTGGTGGTCGGCCTCTGCCTCGTGGAGCTGGACATTGAGGATGTGAAGAATGGAACTCTGCAAGGTGATTGGGATCCAGAATGTCATCTCAGGTAATCCATGACTTCTCTTCTGGTCCATAGCCTTCCCAATCCACTTGATATTCGAGCTGACCGCCACAACGTCGGAAGTTAAGAATGTCCTTGACGAAGTAGATGGTACCATCCTCGAGCACCATTGGGAGAGGGGGGTTGTTGATGGGACCAGGCTCTGTGGGGAGAGGAGAGACGGGTGAGTGGCAGGGTTTCAGGAGTGACACATAGAAAGTTGGGTGAGTCTTATAGTGAGGAGGTAATTGCAATTGGTAGGTGACAGGATTGATCTCACATATGATCCGGAAGGGGCCAATGACCTGGGACTCAGCTTCTTGCAGGGCAGTCGTAGACGGATGTCCCGGGTGGAGAGCCAGATCTTCTGGCCCGGTTGGAAGGTTGGAGTAGTGGAGTAGCAGACTGCCCGCTGGAGGTGTTAATGGGCTGAGTCCTAGACCCTCTCACTCTCCTGGAACCAGTGAGTAACTGAGGGTACCTCGGAGGGTTCCCCAGACCAGGGAAACAGCGGTGGCTGGAAACAGAGTACGTACTGGAAAGGTGTAAGAGGCTGTCAGGGAGAGTTTTGTGCGTACTCTGCCCATGCGAGATACCTGTTCCAGGAGTTCTGGCGGCTGTGGCAGAAGGTACGGAGGTAGCAGCCTATCTTCTGGATCTTGCATTCCATTTGCCCATTAGTTTGAGGATGATATCCAGAAGATAGGCTCACCATCACACCTAGGAAGGAGAGGAAGGAACGCCATACTCGGGAGATGAACTGTGGTCCTTGGTCTGACACAATGTCTTTGGGGATGCCAAAGTTGTGGAAGACATGATTGAAAAGGACCTCTGCCAGTTCCATGGCCGTGGGAAGACCCTTGAGGGTTACTAGACGACACGTTTTTGAAAATCTGTCGACCGCAACCAGGATGCAGGTGTTTCGATCCAAGGACGGGAGGTCAGTGACAAAATCCACTCCTAGTTGTGACCAAGGATGTCGAAGAATGGGAAGCGGGAGGAGCTTGCCGGATGGAAGGTATCTGGGTGTCTTTGACATTGCGCATTCCCGGCATCCTCTCACGTACCTTCTGATGTCCTCTGCCAATTTCAGGCCACCAGAAGCATTCTTGCAGCAGTGAGAGGGTTTGATTGGCCCTAGGATGCCCAGTGCCCAGAGACGTGTGGCAGGAATGGATGAATGGGTCTTGGGATGAAGGTGCGGTCCGGTGGGCACCCCGGCGGAGCGGGGTTGGAGGCACTGGCCACCGCTAAATCTTTGTCCAGGGACCATTGGATAGGGCTTACGATGAGTTTGGACTGGATGATGGTTTCTGGTTTTTCAGAGGGTTCTTATGGAGCATGGAGATGTGACAAAGCATCGGCCTTGGTGTTCTTGGTTCCTGGACGGAAAGAGATGGAAAAATTAAAACGGGTAAAGAAGAGGGCCCACCTGGCCTGTCTGGGGTTCAGCCGTGTGTCATTTTGGAGGTATTCAAGGTTCTGGTGATCAGTGAGAACGAGGAATGGATGGTGGGCCCCCTCAGTGCATCAGCCAGTGCATCCATTCCTCCAGGGCGAGCTTGATGGCAAGGAGTTCTCTGTTCCCGACGTCGTAGTTCTGCTCTGCCGGGGATAACTTTTTTGAAAAGTAGGCACATGGACGGAGTCTAGGTGGGTTCCCCTGCTGCTGTGACAGCCAATGCACAGATAGACATATCAGGTACACATATGAACATTTTTGTGTAATTCTATACATATTGACCACAGGGTCATGCAAATTATCTGAAACTGAAACAGTAGGTGAAGAGGCACAGGTTACAGTGTCAGGGTCAACAACAGATAAATCATCATGTGCCTCAGTTTGAGAAGAATGGGATGAGACCCAAGCGGCAACAGGATCATCATCACAAACAGCAACATGAGAAATGATAGACAGAGACTCTGGATGTGACAAATCATCAGTGACTGGCATTGTTGATTCAGCCAGTTCACACACAGATTGAGAAGGTGTGGAAGATGGACCATTACCAATACTTCCATCGACAGCAAAA
This sequence comes from Cirrhinus molitorella, assembly GCA_033026305.1. Lineage (NCBI taxonomy): Eukaryota > Metazoa > Chordata > Actinopteri > Cypriniformes > Cyprinidae > Cirrhinus > Cirrhinus molitorella. Next base: position 26,913,028 of record CM065123.1, read on the forward strand.
TCAAACTCAATTGTGGGCAAAGGGAGAAAGTTAACTGGTAACAAAAGATTCCGATGTACTACTTTCTCACGGCCAGATCTATCACAGATCTTATAAATGTGCAAAGACGGGTTGGAAGAAACAACAGAATACATGGTGGGCTCCCATTTATCGGCGAGCTTCAGTTTACCTCTACAGCTTTTGTTAGCAGCGAGGACATGATCACCAACTGACAAAGGTAAACCCTTGACTCTCTTATTGTACTGATCAGACTGATGTTTCTGTTCTGCAGTAGAGTTCTCTTGAGCCAGCATCATAGCAGATTGCCGATCGTTGACAAGGGATTGAACGTAGTCTTTGTAGTCACAGATGGAATCATCACGAAGGACACTTTGAAACATAAGGTCAACAGGCAATCTCGGTACCCTCTCGAACATCAGGTAGAAAGAGGCAAATCCAGTGATTTCCTGGGCAGTGCAGTTATATACGAATGTCATTGTTTGCACCAACTGTGGCCACTTATGTTTGGATCTTGGAGGAAGGGATCGTAGCATGTTACCCAACGTTCTGTTGAACCTTTCAGTTCCATCATTTCCCATCGGATGGTACGGGGAAGTTTGTGACTTGTCTACAACGGCAAGTTCAAGAAGCTCTGCTATCAGCTCGCTCTCAAAACTGGCTCCCTGGTCCGAATGGAGACGCTGTGGAAAGCCATAGATGCAGAAGAAGCCATCCCAAAGTTTCTTAGCAACACACTTAGTAGATTGGTTACGACAAGGAACGGGTACAGGTCTTGACATAATCATGCACATCACGTTCCATCTCAGGCCAATAAAAGCTCTGGCGAGCTAAAGACAGGGTACGTGGCTGACCTTGGTGACTGGCCAAATCATGAACACCAGAGAGAGCTTGCTGTTTAAGGGAATCAGGCATGATGAACTGAAACTTCTTATGCTTTGTGAGCAGATTTTTAACAGCTCTGTAGAGAATGCTATTAAACAAAAACAGCTTGTCCCACTGCTTCAGCAATCTCAAAACACGCAAATCCTCATTCACACGCTCCCGCCTTGAAGGTCTGCGTTTCCTGCTGACATAGAATGTCACCTTTGAAATAACTGCATCATTCTGTTGCTGACTCTGCAATTCAGACAATGAAAAGGCACGGGTTACATCACGACAATCGGGAATCAACAAACTCAAGTGATCAGCTATGGATGTCACTCTGGATATAGCTCCTGAATCTCAATCATCACAAGACAACAAGATAGACGAGACATCCTCAGCAGTCATGGAAACATCCACCTCAGAGCTTTGGTTTAGTTGAGTGGTAACGTGTCTGGCATGTTAAACGGAAAGTTTCCTGCACAGAATTATCTTCCATACAGTGTGTGCGTGTTTCAGCAGTTCAGAGTAATTTTCGGACAGATGATGTTGAATCGCTGGCTTAACGAAAGGGTCACGACTGAGCACATCCGCTACAACATTCAACCTTCCAGGGACGTACTTGATTTCAAAATTGTACGGGGCAAGTTTTGAAATCCAGCATTGCTCACATGCTTAGGTGAGCTTAGGTTTGGAAATGATATATGTGAGCGGGTTGTTATCAGTCCATACAGTGAACTCGTGGCCTTTAAGCCAGTGACTGAATTTGTCACATATGGACCATTTGAGAGCCAAGAACTCCAGTCCATGCACAGCGTAATTGGCTTGGCTGCGGCTCAAAGACTTGCTGGCGAAGGCTATAGGGTTGTGCTTTATCTTCGCCAGAGGGTACTTGAGAAAGCACTGCCTCTAGTCCATCCAACGATGCATCAGTGCAGAGAATAAAGGGGCGTTCAAAGTCAGGTGAGCGAGCACAACACTGTGGACAAGGGCTTTTTTTAACTCCTCAAAGGTGACATCACAGGCAGGAGTCCAGTCTAGGGGAGACAACTCTCGGAAAGTGCCAGCTCTATTACGACTGCTTGTGCCTTTCTTCAAACATCTCTGTCCGGCAGTCAAATTGAACAGTGGCTTTGCGATACGTGACCATCCAGGGATGAAGCTTTGATAATAAAGAACCATGCCCAGAAGGTGTCGAGCCATCATCTTTCATGAGATCCTTCTTCTGAAAGGCAGAAATGACTGCTACCTTGTCTTCATCCACAGAAACTCCAGAACTGCTAATCACATGGCCCAGAAACTTGAGAAAGTGACATTTATTTGGAGATAACTTTAAATTACTAGTTCTCAACCTTGAAAACACCACTTCCAAGCATGTCAAGGCCTCCTGCTCAGAGCGAGCAAAAACCAGCAAATCATCGAGATAGCAAAGGAGGCTGGAAAAGTTGAGATCTCCAAAAATGCTCAGCATCATGCGCATAAAGGATGCCGGACTGTTACACAGGCCCTGGGGAAGACAATTATATTCATATAGTTCCATTTGTGTTGTGAATGCTGTGTAATGCCGATCAGACACATGGAGTGGGATGTTGTAAAATCCTGAAGTTAAGTCCATAGAGCTGAAAAGAAGATTGCCACCAAGAGCAGTCTTGCAACCAAGGGCAATCTTGCTGATGGGGCAAAGGATAAGCATCCTTGACAGTCTTCGCATTAAGCCAGCGAAAGTCAGTACAGACTCTCAGTGATCCATCCTTCTTCCAAACCATTATCAAACGAGATGCATATTCACTGATGGATTTACTAATAATGCCTTTCTCTTCCATGTCAGAAAGAACTTCTCTCAAGTTCTGGTAGTGGGCGGGTGGTATTCTGCAATAGGTAATTTACCCCACACAAGGTGCTCAGTCTTGGGGAGTAAAGTGACTGCTTGACAAAGCTCGAGAAACGGTTCACATTCTGGGTTGCCGTTTTGACAGGAAATTTGATTACGTTACCTCAGATAATGAACTCGTCCTTCTGTCCAGGTACTAGTAAAGTAGGTACGATGAACTTAAATCCATAGACTTCAACTTCTAGATCGTAAGTGCACTTAAGTGCACTGGGTCTTTGCACAGGACTAAGATTTTCCTGACTAACCGTGTCTTCAAACATGACTGAAATATTGAACAAAGAAAAAAAAAGTGAAAGAGTGAAAAAAAAGTAATAACTGCCACAGAAAAAGGAAATAAAAACACTAAAATCACAAACCAAAATGCAGATAATGTATATATACTTTGAAGAAACACATGTAAAAAACTCTTTGAAAACAGTTCAGAGTTCAGTATGAAGGATACGATGTTCGACTATCACTGAAGTGTCCCGCAATCCTTATCACAAAGTGTCTCTTGATTAATATGCTTTAACGATGAAAAAAGTCTGTCCCCCTCTGTAATGCCATTTGCGAGCTGCACACCGCTGCGAGCGATGGCAATGAGGAAGACCGGAAGAGGAGCGAAACAGGTGAACCGTCACGCACCATGGCGATCTGTGTTGTGATTTAAATGGAAGAACCACTCGTATATCGACTGGCAGTTCGACTCTTCTTTACTGATAAAAAGACATAATTGCCGTTTATAGACCACATCAATTTGCCCTTTCACATTTCTGAAACATGAATATAGAATGCAATGCAATTAGCAAAAAATTATCAAATATACATGAAAAATAATGTCACATATATGATTTAGATGACAGATTGAAGTGCAAAAGTAATTTAAAAGAAAAAGATGCAATTAGATTAATCAGTGCTCATTAGAAACCCACCTCCATGCTGAGCCAGGGCAGAAAAGGGAAGAGGAGGTGCGAAGACAGGAAACTAAGGCCAACATTGCAGGCAGAAATTTAAAGGGGAAGATGCACACCAACGCACAGATATCAGGTACACATATGAACATTTTTTGTGTAATTCTATAAATATGCATACATATGAAATTAACAGTTTTCATACTGGTTACAGAAGCAGTGCAGTCAGTGAATGAGCGGCTGAGCATGGTACAGATGACGTCAAATCTAGCAGGATTTCAATAAAGAAACTAAAAGGCCTACTAATCGCCTATGCAAGTTTAAATTCAAACTTTAGCACATACAACCTCTTTGGACAAATATAGCCAACAAAATGAAATGATACAAAATGTAATACCTTGGAAAATGGCATTTAAGACTTTTAAAGGGCCTTAAGTTACCTGGGTAACCAGCTTGTTAAAAAACAACCAATGAGCCTAAAGTAAACAAACATGTTACTGAACCACTGTCTTAATCACAAGCTATATTTGCTATATAACATATTGCCAACATAGACAATGAAAATGAAATAAGAAACTCAGCTTTGTAAAAACAACTAACGTTGACTAACGTGACCTGCCAGAACTAACGCTGCGCTGCATTTCTCACTGATTAAAGATTATTAATATGATAGTTTACTTTTACCTGTGAAGTTGTATTTCCTTGTCATAAATATTAAACTGAATATATAACTTTTTTACATGATACACAATTTTCACCAATCTGTTAATGAGTTTTTTTTGTTTGTTTGTTTGTTTTTTTTTGAAAGTGTACATCTTTAATAATTCAAATACCTGAAATGCATATGCAATTAAAAGTTTGTATCTGGAATGTTGTAATAAAAAAAAAAAAAAATGTTGAAAGAGGATGTTGCAATACTGCTAATCATAAAATAACATTTTATTAAACTAGATTTTGTAATGTTCCAAATAATTGTTTTTAGGACGTTGTATTTTTAATAAAAGTTAGGTGAAAATAACATTGTAGGAATGTTAAGCTAACCATAAAATAATGTTTTAGTAACATTAAGCAAACTGGACATTTTAATGTTCTTGGAATGTTCCAAATAAATGTTCATAAAATGTTGTATTTCTAATGAATTTGCACCCGAACTTTATCTTGCGCTCCTCGTTCATCCTCCTTCACACGACACCTGACAGTTGTAGGAACATTATGCTAAACATAGAATAACGTTCTAGTAACGTTAAACAAACTGGACATTTCCACGTTTTTAGGACGTTTCAAATAACGTTCCCACAACCAAAACACAATGTTTGAAAAACGTTCTCAGAACATAAATTTGTTAGCTGGGATGCTGGCATGCAACATTTTTAAGAAAGGACCTTACCTTGGACGAAAAACTTGAGATGGCACTTGACGTGACTTGAAGGCTGAAATTCAAAAACAGACCCTTAAACGGGATGACGTCACACAATTCCTCTGATTGGTTGGACAATTTGATCTTAAGCACCTCCCTTGTTGACCAGGAATGCTTATAACTCTGCAAAATCAGGACGTGCGAAGGTCAGTGTTGCCAAGTCCATACTGTTGCCGCGGGTTGAAGTGACCCTAATAATGTAATATTTAGCGCCTGGAATGCTAATTTTACCAGAGGACCCTACCTCAAAACGTGTATTTTACCCTCTGGGAGCCCCCTCAAAAGGCGATTGGGCTACTTTTGGGCTAGTTTTGAGTAGCAATTGGGCGGGTTTTGTTGTGAAAACCTGGCAACCCTGGCGAAGGTGCACTTTAGTGCTGAGATGCAATGGTCTGGCTTAACACGTGGGTAGCCGACTAGCAAAAAATCATCTAAGATTTTTTAATTAACATAATTGCATCATCAATGGTAGTGGAAAACAGAAAAAAAGAGCTAGATGAATGAGACTGTTAACACTTAAGCTGCATCATTATGAAGGGGCCGATAGATCAATAATTAAATGTTTTTTTTTTTGCCTAAATATTTAAGCGCGTAAATATTTTCCTAAATATTTAAGTAACAATCCCTATAGGATTAAGTTGGTAGTCTGGAAAGGGAGAATCATCAAATGGCCCTATCATAAATCCTTTCTTAACCTCCTTCTCTAACAATGAATCAACTATTTCAGGCTATTTTAAGGCAGAAAGCAAGTTTTTACAGAATAATTTGGCATCCAAGACAACCCTGCAATAAAACTGAACAAAATCAGTTATTAATTGACAAAACAGTGATTAGGGTGGTTTCTGGTGGTTGACACAAGAACTGCACTTCTCATCGTCCTCCGTGGGAATGTTTCAGAAATGACGTCATCAGTCTTGTTGCTCGGCTCCAGATAGTTGCACCGTGGATGACACAGTGTTTGAGGAAGCCAGACTGGATAGGAGATTTTCCAAAATTCTGGATACTGAGCTGCACTCCAGAGCCTGGATTCTGGAGTTCATGTCTGAGATCTAAGACTGAATACTTGATAATGCTGACAACACTGGATCGTTGTTCCCCTTCAGTCATTCTCTACGACGTTACATCAATAATGCAATAATGGGGATCGGCCTCTAGACCTTATCACCTCTGAGCTTATAAGATATAAGATGTTGACGTGCATTCTTGTGAGCTGCTAGAAGAGAAGAAAACCTTGAAGACTGTTCCGGTGTTCCTGAAAGTCTCCTGCTCGATTGTGTAACCGGCGCTTCCGGCATCTGTGCCATACCAGCGAGAGTGCTGCTGCTTGTCCTTCCCTGCAAGGCGATCTAAAAGAGCAAATTTCTTACACGGCTGTTGAGAGTGTCCTTTGGGATGTCTCTCAGACTGTGTTTCTGGAAGCGGTAGTTTTCCTGATTTCCTACATGGACACAATCTCTCCAGAGGAAGATCACTGCATCTGAGAAGGGGCGATCGTCTGCAGAGGCTGTCGATTCTGCTTTGCTTGTGGCTGAATCTGGCGTAGATGGTGGGCGTCGACAAAGTTCGCTTTCTCGTCACACCTGTCTCCCAGGTCGGCCGTCTCGGTGACACTGTTGAGAATTTGCCCAGAAGTCCTTAACAGTTCTATACAGACAGAGGTGATCTAACAAGCCCCCCCTCCTGCAGCCTCTATATTTGCTCCACCTCATAAGATTAGGGGTGTTGAGCTAGCGGTAGGGGAACCCTGACCCCTCTTGACGGAAGGGCATCCGCATCCTCAACTATCTCGACGACTGACTCATAATTGCTCACTCACGAGATTGTTGTGCGAGCACAGGGACCTGGTGCTCATGCACCTCAGCCATCTGGGGCTTCGGGTCAATTTTATACCTTCATATAAGTGTATTTTTTATGATAGCATGTTGTTTATGGGTTATCACCATAATTATGTTTCGTTAAGTTATTTAACTAATATGGCCGATCAACCTGAGTGTATATACGATCTACTTGGATGATTAATGTTAGAACTGAAGCTGAGCTTCAGGAAAGTTCAACTAAAAATTCAAATCCTGTCATTAATAGAGTAAATTATTATATTTTGACACGTTGGTAATGAAATAGAAATAACTGTAAAGGGGTCATTGTAATAAGTAAATCAAATGTAAGTGAGTACAGTCCAAGTATATTACTAAGATCAAATGAGTTATTCTGTTTATCTTACCAGTTAAATGTTATTTATTTTAATTTTTAATTTAGTGATTTTAAGTTTTAATTTAATGATTTTAATGCTTTAAAGAGCTATTTTAGATAGTAATGTTATAATGTTCTGCTAATAACCATGAAAGTTACAGCTCTCATAAAACCAGAGAGAAAGGCTGCATGGCTAGAAACTGATGATTACACAAGTAGCAATCATGCTAAAATGTTTTCATATATTTTAAAACAATGTAATTGAATCCTGGGCACAGTACATTAAATACAGTTAGTCGTAGCCTGTTACATTTCTTCAAATCAATACTGATGAAGAAACAAACTAATCTATAGCAAATTTTCATTTTTGCGTATTTTAGTGCCTTGAGCCCTGTTGTACCCTACCCTACCTAAAAATACTAATGTGATCACACTGAGCAGACATATATGAATAAGTGTTTCTAAAATCATGTTTTGGCTGTTAAAAGGGATACCTCTATCAGAACAGAAATAGTTTATGCCTTGTCAAATAAGTTTTAACTCACCATCTCTCAAAAACACATTGTTCAGTGCACCGTGTATCAATTTAGTTCAATTTAAAATATAAAACCATAGCAGAAAAGCAGAAAATAAAACTACAATGCAGCATACTATTGTTGCAAAACATCAGACAAGGTAGGATCCATTTGCAGCTTTATTGAGAAGTAGTCAGACAGAGGAAGGTCAATCACCGTAAACAACAATAGCAGAGGCAAGACTGAGTCGTAAACGTTAGACAGGCAAAGTTCGGGGCCGGCAGATAACATTCAGAGTCCAATAAAACAGGCAGAGAGACGGGTTTGGCAGCTAGCAGGTAGAATACAAGAACAATCCAAATCAGGGAGCACTGAGAGGAGTCAATAAACAGTCCAGGTCACAACGGGTAATCAAAACAACAGGGAAGCGGAATACTTGGTTACAGAGTAATTCAGCTGTTTCGAAGGAAGTAGGAAGCTTGGGTAGAGGGATGAGACAACAGGCTTTAGAGAATCGGTCCACAATGATGAGTATTGTAGTATTTCCTTGGGACTTGGGAAGATCCGTGATGAAATCGATGGCGATGTGGGACCAGGGGCATTGCAATGTGGGTAGTGGTGTTAATAGGCCGGCTGGGAGCTGTCTGGAAGATTTTGCAGTGCTACATGAGATGCAGTTTTGAATAAATTTGGTTGTATCTGTCAACATTGTAGGCCACCAGAAATGTTTTTTGAGCAGATGGTCTGTAGCAGTGATACCTGGATGTCCTGAGCTGGGTGAGGCATGTGCGAGTAACCGCAGTTGCAGGAGTTCAGGGACATATGTGAGGTTAGCAGGACATTCGGGAGGTGGTGGATTCTGGAAGTTAAGGTGTTCAATTTCAGTGTCCCACTGTACAGGAGCGATGAGGATGGGTTTCGGGGATAATATTATCATTAGTCTGGAGCGGAGCGGTACCCTCGGACTGGCAAGGGGAGCGTTGGCCTTAGTGTTCTTGGTGCCCGGCCTGTATGTTACCGTGAAGTGAAACCAGGTGAAGAACAGCGCCCATCGTGTTTGTCTGAGGTTTACATGTTGATTGTAGATGTTCCAGATTCTTGTGATCTGTAAGAACACTGAATGGATGAGTCGCCCCTTCGAGCCAGTGACGCCACTCCTCTAGCACCAGCTTCATAGCGAGGAGCTCCCGGTTGCCCACATCGTAGTTTCTTTCAGTTGGAGTGAGTTTACAAGAAAAAGAAAGCACAAGGATACATCTTTGCTGGTGAACCATGACGTTGTGACAAAATGGCGCCTACCCCTGTGTTGGACGCGTCCACTTCCACAATGAAGGGGTGTTCAGGGCCTGGGTGCCGGAGGATGGGAGCGGAAGTGAACCGAGTCTTCAGCTCTTTGAATGCCAGTTGTGACTCTGGGGACCAGCTCAGTTGAGTGGTTTGACGTTTCATCATAGAGGTCAGAGGGGCAGCGATCGAGCTGAAATTCCTAATAAACCGCCTGTAGAAATCTGCAAAGCCTAGAAAGCTTTGTAACTCTTTGACAGTTTGTGGTAGTGGCCATTCCAGTACAGCATCAACCTTCTTCTCATCCATAGATAGAAGATGCTGGTCTGATGAAATTCACATTTCTCTGCTTTGGCGTAGAGTTGGTAGAGGCGTTTGAGCACAGACCTGACATGACAGACGTGCTCCTCCAAGGTGTATGAATAGATGAGGATATCGGCAATGTATACAATGACCCATCTGTCCAGCATGTCGCGAAAAATGTCGTTCATGAAGGATCGAAAAATGAGTGGCTGGGACTAGGGGCAATGATGGAACTTGACGGTGATGTCATTGAGGCCGTGGTAGTCAATGCATGGCTGCAGGCCACCGTCTTTTTTCTTCACGCAGAAGAACCCGGCTGAAGCAGGAGATGTGGAAGGTCTGATGAATCCCATGGCTAATTCTGAATCCCTTGGCTAATTCCTTTTTAATATAGAGCTTCATCGCTTCAGATTCTGGCTGTGACAGAGGGAAAATTCTCCCTTTTGGGGTAGTCGTACCTGGCATTAATTCGATGGCACAATCCACTGAGCGGTGAGTGGGAAGTTGAGAAGCTTTCTTCTTACTGAATGCTTCAGTAAGATCAGTATACTCAGGAGGCAGATGAGGATGGTCAGTGTTTTGTGTGGGTGGAAGGGACATACGGCTAGCTGTTCGGGTCATTTTAGCTAGGCAATGATCCTGACAGGTGACGTTCCATTGCTTAATTTGTCCCTCCCTCCTTGAGATGACTGGATTGTGTGTGCAGGTAGTCCGAGGATGATGGTGTGGATGGGTGAGTGGATAACATAGAATTGTATCTGCTCTGAATGTAACATTCCCACAAGCATTTTAACTTCTTCGGTAAGCCGCAAAACTTTTCCTTCCCCAAGGGGGCGCCCATCTAGCGCTTCCACTGCCAAAGGAGAATTACACAGAGTTAGTTTCAGTTCAAGCTGCTGAGCGAATTCATATGAAATAAAATTGCCAGCACAACTACCCAGCTAGAAATTTTTGGTTCTAAAAATGTTATAAGAACATTACCAAGCAATGTTCTAGCAATGTTTTTAGCGGGTAGTTTTATTTTAGTTCCCACAACATTCTCTCAAATGATAGGATAACATTCTCTAAACACATTCTTTAAATGTTCAGTGGTAACATTGTTAGAACATCATTCCCTAACATTCTTACAATGTTTTTAGCGGGTAGTTTTATTTTTGTTCTCACAACATTCTCTCAAATGATAGGATAACATTCTCTAAACACATTCCTACAATGTTTAGCGATAACATTGTTAGAACATCATTCCCTAACATTCTTATAATGATTTTAGGGGGTAGTTTTATTTTTGTTCCCACAACATTTTCTCAAATGATAGGGAAACATTCTCTAAACACATTCTTAAAATGTTTAGTGATAACATTATTAGAACATTATTCCCTAATGCTCTTTTAATGTTTTTAATGGGTAGTTCTATTTTTATTCTTAGAATGTTCTCTTTAAAGACTGTACAACATTTTCTAAATGCATGTTTGTAAAAATCAGTGAAAAACAAATTGTTCCTTATTCTATTATTTCTTTTTTTACAGCATGCTTACTTTTAGTTCTTACAATGTTCTTCTGGTTGTTATGATAACATTTTCTAAAAAACAAAATGTTTTGTGATGATCTTCTAAACGTTTATTAATAATGGTGTTAGGACATTATATTTTAACATTATTAAGTTCAAAGAATGTTTCAGTTATAGGGATGTAACGGTATGAAATTTTCTTATCACGATTATAGTGACAAAAATGATCACGGTTATCAATATTATCACGGTATTGTTAAAATATGCTGGATGTTTTTAAGAAGTACTAACACATAAATTGTTTCTCAAAGTTTTATATTTAAAATCAACAAACAACATATAAAATGACTTCTGTTTTTACAAACACTAAAACAGTAACATTACCTAATAACATGTTCGAAATGTTCAAATAAAGCTTTGAAAAGGTTTTATAAAATGGTAAACCTCACATTTCAGCCTTTAAATAAAGAAAATGGTTAAGTCAAATCAATAAATGTTATATGTAGCCTATTTTATCAAAATAATTCTAGATGTATTATGTGAATTGTTTAAATTTATAGAATCCTTGTTTTTAGTCTTTTTTAGTTTAGATGACAGCAGTGCATGAAACTTCGGTCCGGTTTAGCTAGACAAAAACTGCAAACAGGCTGAACGTAATTGTAAGTCAATGTAAATCCACTCTCTGCCACTAGGCGGCGCTTATGGAAGAGCAAAGTTACAGCTGTTTCCGTAAACTCTGTGGACAATGCAGCATTGCGATTAAGAACACTGCTTTATTAGGTATTACATGGAATGAAGATCAAAACACAATGCCATCGAATCTTTTCTGAAGACAGTCAGAACCATCAGAGGTACATTCATATAATTCATTCATTTGTATATTCCCTCAGCAACCTTTTAAACCCTCCCATCTTTCCGTCATGCTTTCATTCAAAGCGAAACTAACTGTTACTCTGCGTGCTCTGCGCACATGAGACTGTTATTTAAACTTTGCTTTACGCTGTACAGTATATATTTATCATAAGTTGTTCAAATCGTGGTAATCAAATACGGTTTTAATGATAATTAAAAGATGAAACGGTAATACTAACCGTGGAGAATTTTATCATGATTTATCATCAAACCGGTTATCGTTACATCCCTATTCAGTTATAATATTTTTGGAATACCATGCACTAACAATCCTATAACAGCGGAAAAAAAAAAAACTTTTGAATTTCAGCGTTTCACCCTCTGGTGCTCCTGCATAGTCCTGACACACTGATTGACTTTCAGCCAAGGATGGTACTTCATTATTCCCCTGAATAGACAATAATAATAATAATAATAATAATAATAATAATAATAATAATAATAATAATAATAATAATAATAATAATTAAAAAATTATAAATTTATAAAGTTACACACACATACATCATGGGTAAAAGACACATACAAAAAATACATTTGTTTGTTCATTTTTGCTTAATTTGTTTACAGAAAGGAAACTCAAATGGCAAAAAGTGACATCCCATTTATTTTCTTTATTTTATAAAACAAAATGTATCAAACTAATAAAAACAGTCCTTTATACAGCGATGCATTATTATTAACACGATAAGTGTTTAAAGTTGATTCTACAGCTAAAGATATCACATCAGTGCAACACACACTGAGGTACAAAGCATATAACTTACAAAATAAATAAGAGTTTAGCATTCAGATCGTTACATAGCAAATATGAAAATATTATGAAGTTTTTGAATTTGGCGGGGTTTGCCTGTATTCGTCATAAGGCTGCATGCACATAACCGAGATGCCTGTACCATGACGGTTCTGTATGAACACATGTATTGTGCCAGGCCTCGTTTTCATAGACACTAGGTTTGTTCTGTAGCTCACAGAGTACAGAGACATACTTGAGAGGAGAAGAGCTTCGGTTTGAATCCTATGTAAGTATGATAAAAAAAAAAAAAAACTTAAAATCTCTGCAGTAAAAAAAAAAAAAAACTTTAGGAGGGTTTTCACAGACAGGGTCACATTTATTGCTCATATTCCGTTTTGGTTAGCTGTTTAAGATTATTTTCTTTAAATGAGCCTTAGTCACATTTTCATTATGCTGTATAATGGTTAAAATGATTATAGCATTAATTGGCTCAATAATACCACAAATTCTTCAGGAATATCTCAGGACTGATATCAATTTGATTGATAAATAACCAGAATCAAAAAGATAACTTAATTGAAAATGAAGAGTTCAGATGCAAAAACCTCCAAGTACAACTGATGTTATTCTTCAGAATTAGCATTTCTTTCTGGCTACTTTGTATAGGTTTCTATGTAAGTACTGGTACTTCTCAGTGTCTTGAGGCTGACATTTAGCACATTTTAAGTGAAAGTACTTGCACATACTATGTGTGGAGTTTACAAAAGAACATTAAAATAACTTACGGATTATGGTGGGATACATAGCCAGGTCCTGGAAATTCCTTTTCCCCTTTCTACCCTTCAAACTCTAATTGGCCCAAAGGGCACTGGTTCCTGTTTGTGACCCTGGAGCACAAAACCAGTCTTTAGTCACTGGGGTATATTTGTAGCAATAGCCAAAAATAAATTGTATGGGTCAAAATGATCAAAATGATAAAAAAAAAATAATAATAAACTATGCCAAAAATCATTAGGATATTAAGTAAAGATCATGCTCCATTAAGATATTTTGTAAATTTCGTACCGTAAATGTATGAAAACTTAATTTTTCATAAGTAATATGCATTGCTAAGAACTTAATTTGGACAAATTTAAAGGTGATTTTCTCAATATTTTTTTTTTTTTTTTGCACCCTCAGATTCCACATTTCAAATAGTTGTATCTCGGCCAAAAAAAAAAAAAAAACCTGAATCATCCCTGAAAAAGTTTCACAAGAAGATCATTGATATGTACTGTAACATTAACAGAAACAAAAAGGACAATAATGTATGTTTGGAGAGGTGCTAAAACATTATATGGAAGTATTGAAAAATATTAATAACATATTTTGAGCCATTAAATCACACTAGCTCTAAAAGTAGTCTGCCATTTCATAAATGTTTATAAAGAAAAACCTAACAGGCAGACAGTTGTAATGTATTTGCTAAAAATAAAAATACTAATAATAACAATGTGTTGCAGAAGCACATATTTATGGCAATGTAGAGAACAGAAGTTAACTTTGTTATCTATTCTTTAACTTTATTATCTACTCTGCGCACTTCCCAATTAACGTACACCACCAAAACATGGCATGTGGCAATAATAGAGCGGACACAACTACAGCCAGAAAGTAACCATACATGAAAATTGCTGCCTTCTATGCTTCATAAACATCTACACCTTTCCAACCCCTATACCCCTTATAATAATACAAATACAGTAATTACTGTTGTTCAGTGTAAGATGTGAAATATGGACATGCGCATTCCCAGCCCAATCTATTTATCTCATCCAATGCTAGAGAATCTGATGTTGTTACCGTTAAGCATGTTCTAATTAACATTAGTTTAAGCACGTAAGCAAGTAACATTAACATAGGTTAAGCATGTTGTATGCTTGTTTAGGCACCAAATTCTGAATGTAGGGGCTAACGTTAATTTTTTAACAGTCGGTCGCCACGTGAATTTCAAACTGATCCTGACCAAAACAACATTCTCAAAACATCCTCAAAATGTTGCAGTTGTAATAGTTTCGTTAACGCCACATTATGAGAACTTGCTATAAAAACATTCCGGTATCCAACAGCTCAATTATATCCTTAAAACGTTTTCCTAATGTGTGTGATTTAAAATGTAGGCTAATTTATACTTTAATGTAACGTTACCTTAAAAGTCGGTTGCGTCTGAATTTCGATCACTACTCACAACTGTGTCAATTCTAAAAAGGCATTTTATGCTTTTGATGTCTGTCATCATAGAACTATACACTGAGAAAAACCTTTAAATGGAAAACTTAAAAAAGAAGCATTAACTTACCTTTTCGCAGAAAACAGATTCAGATTGGCGCGGTTACGTGCCTCCACCGGTAACTTCCATCAGAGTTCCAGGCAATTTAATCACAGTTCGAAATTAATGCGCTGCCTTCCTTGAAACATGCTCGCGCATGCACACAAATGCATTTCAAACTTACGGTGGTTCTTCGTCTCCACTTCCTGTATTCAAATTGTACACAAGTAATAGTAATAATGCTAACACTAATAAAGCAGTGTAATATTAATAAAATGCATTATTAATATTGAAAATGCTTTTACTAATGTATTTGTTATTTATTTGGCTATTTAATTTCATTTAACTAATATTTGTTACTGTTAAATAAATGTTGGCTATTCAGTGCATATAGTTTTAAGGCTTAGTTAAGGCTTAGTTTAAGGCTTCTTATCACATTTTTTTCTTCAAGAAATCCAAACCACATCAATTTTACTATTAGGACTATATGCAATAATGTATGAAAAATAAAAACATCTGTAATACTTCAAATCAAGAAATCAAAATTTTTCAACCAATTTACATTTAAAGTGTAAATTTCAGGCACACTAGGATTGTAAATCAATTTCACAGCCATCAAAAAAAATGAAGTAGAGAAACTAACATATTTAATCTGACAAGCAGAACTATGATTTGTTTAATACTGTCTTTTTTGTCTTGTAAAACTTGTAAAAATGTGTTAAATGCTGCAATTTCTGTGTTCCTTATTGAATAGGAACCATCAGCTTTGGGGTAAAAGAGCTGACTACCTCATCACTTTCATGACAGCACTGCAGAAATTAGGCATGGCAGTTTAATATGAGCTCAAATACGGCAATCTTAGATGTCTTTGAGCCAGTTACCATTTCATACAGTTCACAAATTCACAATGACACCTGGTTAAGGCGGCTATGTCTTTGCTGATGGATGTGTGCTTTTGTGTGAGCCCCATACATCTCCATTCCTTCACACAACAAGCCTATCACAAGTCTGCAGAAATAAATTTTCACTGTATTGAAATATTTTGAATTTAAGTACAGTGTTTTAATACTAAGGCTCCAGCACTCTTACAACCATACATAGGACAAGTAAAAGTTTTAAAAACTGATAGTTTAATGTTTAAATATAACAAATGTTACAAAAATACATTTTGGTTGGCTCCAGATTTTTTAGATGGGGGTGATAATGAAATGAAAAATCCAAGCAAGTAACCTGCACCGATTCTAATCAGCAAAGCGTAGCTCCTAAAAGGCAAAGACAGTCATTTGTAAAGTTATTCCCATTTCTACACACTTCAGTACAGACAAATGTAAATAGTTTTAATGGGCAAATTGGAGCAGATTTAAAAAGCATCCCAAAATGCACCTTATTAGATTGACTGAGAATGTTCTGTGTGAGCTGAAAGCTAAAATACTTTTAAGGGTTTTTGTCTTATCATTATTGCTATGTTCTAAAGTCATTCTAAACAGACTTTTTAACAAAAACTCTAAAAGTGAGTTCAAAATTACCATTATTTTAGGTCCCCATATTTTTCCTACTTTTTGGTGTCCACCAAAGCGTTTTTTTCCCCAAGGCTGACGTAATTTTTCAGTTGTTTTTAATGGGACTGCATTTTTTTTAAACGCCAGGAGTGTGCTGAGCGCTGAGCATCTTTTTTTTTGCGCTGAGAGTTCTGGGTTATTTTCTCAGTGTGGAGTTGAAGAATGTAAAACACTGCACTCATCACTATCATTTTCTAGTCAGCTATCAAAATCAAAGTGGAGGAGTGGTGGGACTAGTGCTGACCAACCATCACACCCTGCTTGTACTACGACTGAACAACAAAGGAGAAGTTAATATTGCTTGTCTCCAAATATTTATGTCTTTACCAGATGGAATTGCCAGACCACCATATTAATGTTATGAAAAATAATGCTTGGAGAAACATTTAATTCACAATGCATCTGCCACGTTACTTAAGCAGACATTCCGTATCGTAGTAACCGCAGCATCTCAACTGAACAAAAAAACTATTTTTTATACTACCCCCCTTTATATTTTTCATTTTATTTTGATTCATGCTCTTTGTTGTATGCAGGGTAACGGAACGCAAATGCCATTTCTACTTGTATTTTAAAGCAGAATAGAAGTGAAATTTTTCAGACATTTCATGCATCTCATTTCATGAGTTTTTAATCATTTGCACTGGTGGCTCATATCTGTACCATGGTTAAGTTACTGTTTCATCTAAAATAGTTACATTTTGTATGCAGTGTCAAAGTGATTATATTTCGTTTTGTTATTTTATTAAGTTAATTTAGAAAAACGTTTGGAGCATTTATTTTATTCGTTAAATATATGTTTTTGTTTTTTAAAGAAACGAACAGCGGCCAGCGGAAGACTGTTCATAGTCTGTTTGATCAATTTACCTTCTCAAATCATCACACAACTTGTCTAAAATAAAATCTATAGTTATAGAACAGTTTAAGTAGCTATAAAACAATGTTAGTTTAAATGTTAAACAGATAAATGTGTGCTATTAGTGGCATATTCAATCTTTTTGCGGAGAAGGGAAGCTGAAGCTGCTTTGCATGGAGGCGCCAGCGCAATCATTTGCATTTTTTTCAGCAGAAACAATTTAAAATTATCCATAATTTTTGCTCACAAAGGAAAGAGTAATACATCATTCAGAAATGTAAATGGTGCAAACATGATGCGCTTTCTGTCGTTACTTAAATAGCAGCGATTCACAAAAATGAAACCAAAACTCAGCGCATAGCCTATGCCTAACATATATGATAATCATATATAAATAGAAAGCTTTAAATTATTACTTTACGAAATAAAACAAATCGAGAAAAAAAATCTTTCATTATGTAATTCGTAAAGATGCATTTCTCTCTGGTGCGTCCAAAAAGGAGATTACGAGTCAGTGTCTTTGCGACACTATCTCAGAGTACACTAGTTTATTAATGAATCATTCAAATATCTCCTTACCGTTTTCCCCGAAACATTCATTGTAATTACTTTGGCCAGTGCTTTGTAACAAGATGATGTTGTGTTGCGTCTTTCAGATGTGCGGTGTGGCCGACTTGCTCATATGCTGTTCTTATCGTTTTATAGCCTATATGTTCTGCTTATAATGACATAGCTACACACTTATGCTCTGATTAAAAGGTGGTGTGCATTCAAGCAGGTGTACGTTAGTCAATTATTATAACAGACGCATTTTCTGCGGGTTGTCTGCAACAGTAATGATCACAACGCTGTACAACTGGCTGACGCGAGCTACATTTTCAACACAAATTTTAAATAAAAATAATAGTTATCTTAGACTTGCGTTGTGTGCTCAAATACTTACATTTTACAATACCGCCATAACCATATTCAGCAACTGTCGTGCAGGGGTGCGTTTCCCGAAAGCAACTATGGTCGTAAGCTCCGTCGTTACCAATAGAGTTCAATGGAACTAACAACCATAGTTAGCTAACGATGCTTTTGGGAAACGCACCCCAGGTGGGTGGTCAGCAGCGACCTTGCACGGTGTAGGGAAAATGTGATTGGTACATACTGGTCCAATCAAGAGGCTGCAGCCGGTTTTCAGTCCCTGCATTCAACTTACTGTGGCGCTCCGCAAAATCAGGCGAGATGCGGTCTTTTATTTGACGTGAGATTTACATGGGCAGAGTGAGAGCGTGAGACTGAGCCTGAAAGCGTGTGTCTCACGCCAAATGCGTGAGAGTTGGCAACCCTGGTGTTATCTGTATGCTCACACTGCAAAAAATGCTTTTCTATCTTAGATTTTTTGTCTTGTTTCCAGTCAAAATATCTAAAAATTATTAAATCAAGAAGGATTTTCTAGACAAGTAAACATTAATGTCTTGTTTTCAGACACAATAAATTAAAATTAAGTGAGTTTTTGCTTGAAACAAGCAAAATAATCTGCCAATGGGGTAAGCAAAATAATCTAGCCTTCTGCTTGAAATAAGATTATTTTGCTTGTTTTAAGCAAAACCTCACTTAATTTTGACTTATTTTTTCTGAAAACAAGACAATTTTTACTTGAAGATCTAGAAAATCCTTCTTGATTTAAGAATTTTTAGATATTTTGGCTGGAAACAAGACAAAAAAAAAAAATCAAAGCTAGAAAAGCATTTTTTGCAGTGCACCCTTTTTTAACAGATTTGCTAGTGAAAATATATCTTCACATTTGTAGCACTGCAAGCAAGGCACAGCACTTTTCCACATAGAGGAATTACAGTGAAATAGATGAAAATCTTTGAGCATTCTCACATTCTTTCTTCACAGCACTCCAACTTGATGGGCAAACATTAGCTTTGATAGGGGAACATTAGCCATTGTGGGAGTGTCTTTTGTCTCTCCTTGTGTGAATTACATGAATATTCAGAGCTATTAACACTCCCATGAATATGGCAATGCTGGCCAAAAACTTACTTTCAAAATTCAAATCATTATATCTTTGTTTGTGATGAAGTGGTCAGAATGATTCTCACATCATTGTGAAGTAAATATTCTAGCCTACAAGACTGATTACTCACATGATTTCGTCAGAACTATTCAGTATGTGTTTAAAGGCCTTGTTTCAGCTAAATGTTTTTTTCTAAAATGTGCTAACCATGCATAATATTTTTTTTTTTCTACAAAATGCAAACATGTACATCCATCTTTCTCACATATTATTGTAGCACAGTTTGTGCTGAATACAAAAAAAATACATATGGGCAAATAGTATAAGTAGCTGAAATAAGCACAAATGTCAGGGCATGTCAACACACCTTAAGGGCCCCAAAATCACCTCAGACCCCAGAAGGTTAACATGCTCAAAAACTCTTGAAAATTGGCACACATGCTGGAACCTGCGGCCATCAGGACATATCAGAGACTGGGGCCCGGGCGTGGCACAGGGGCTGTACAGCGCCCCCTGGAAAAAATCCAAAAATCTTGCTGTCTAGCGCGCATATACTTGCATGTATTCAAATGAAACTCAGGAGACATATAGAACTCGTCAAGCTGAACAACTTTCGCGCTCTATGTTTCAGGCTATATTCAATAGGAAGTGCGCTATTCAGGGCTGTTTAAAAAGCGCATGCTCTGGAATTTGATATACTCCTCAGAGGATTTTGAAACATTTGCCTCGAAACTCAGGGAACATGAGTTTTGCTGCTTGCAGCTATATTTAACTTTGAAATATTTCCACATCTCCGAACCTGACATTCTGTTGCTGCTGCCGAAGTCGCACTGAAAGGTCTGTCGATGACGTCACAGGGTATCGGTCTTTGGTATCGGAGTCTTTTTACGAGTACGAGTACATGAGCCCAGTATCGGACCCAGTATCAGTATCGGTGCATCCCTACTTTTTATAGAGACCTTGTCTTCTGGTGTGACATCTTTTCCTGTGGTGTGACAGTACAAGCATCACACTGGTAGACACACCATAGGATGATTCAGCTTTTTATATTAATTAATGACCTTGCTGCTCCATGCTAACCTGTCATTAGCGGTTATCAGGAGACTTTTCCATACTTTTAATAATGATAGATAGATTCAGTTTCCCTGAAGTTGTATATGAAGAGTTCAGATGCAAACCCCCCTAAAAGCCATCTCAGTCAAACATTAGATAAATGAGTGAATGCTCTTGACACACATTATACATCCATCAAATACTTTGACTTCAAACCCACTAAAATATCATCCTCAGTCCAATCAGAAGTATCACTATTTACATAGAAACCTGTACATCGGAGTCTGACAAAAGTGCATTTTTTTAAAGAAAGACGTCAGATGAATTTAGTGGCTTTTGCATCTGAACTCTTCATATATTGTTCATTTTTGTATGTGTGTGTGTTTAACTCTCTTGATGTCATAGTAGTAACCCTTTCATTGCTGTAACCCTTAAAATCAGACAGCCAGAGCGATACTGTAAATCCATGTGCCCGCTGTACACTTCTTTCATTGAATGCACCAGGGTGGCGATTGTGCTGAGGGCGAGGGCCCGCTCATCGCTTCTTGCAGCTATATTTAGGGCCCGAGCACCGAGGTGCTAAAGCCCTATTGTTTCCGGCATGTTTTTTCACTATTATTATTATTATCATTATTATTATTATTTTTTTTATTTATTTATTTTTTTTTTCAGTTTCTCTTTTAATGTTCGTGCTCTTTTTTAAGTGCTTTAACATGGTGACATGGTTTAACTCATGAAATTTGGCACAGAGATCAGACCTGCAATTTTTTTTTTACTATTAGTAGTGCTTGAGCTTGGGCGTGGTCAAGGGGCTCTACAGCGCCACCAAATGCAGGCAAATTTGGGCTTGGGCCAGGATGAAGTTTCTCCGATCTACACGAAACTCAGTATGGTCATTGGTGACATCATGACGGGCTAAGATCACTTGGTTTTATCTGACTCCGCCCAACAGGAAGTCAGCCATCTTGGATTGAATTTGCAGTTTTTTAATTTTCACACGCCATTTTGAGGGACTTTCCATGTTTAAAATTACACAAAAGTCAACTGAAAATTTTGTCTTATGGTATATTTTGATTTAGTAGTGCAAATTTGTAGAGACGTGCTTCATCAGCTCCATAGCGCCACCTAGTATGAAAATGCATGTTTCATACCTTTGGAATACACGAAAACTCACGAAAATTGGCACACTGGTAGAAGCTTAGCCACAATATTTAATTCTGTGGTCATTTGTTTTGGGTGTGGCCAGTGGACTTTGTAGCGCCCCCTACAATTTTCAAATTTTATTTATTGCTGTGGTTGCCACAGATTTTGTCTGATCCTCACGAAAGTTCATAGGGACATCGCCATCGTCATGACAAACAAATTTCCAATTCAAATTTTTAGCTCCAACAGGAAGTCGGCCATTTTGGATTGGTTGAAAATGGCATGCTGTCGTTTTCGAAATACTCCTCCTAGGGGATTCATGTCAAGACATAGGAGATGTTAAATTGCGGAGCTTTTATTGATAGCTCAAACAGTGTTGCCACGGCAATGCGTCAAACATAATAGTGAAAAAACATGCCGAAAACAATAGGGCTTTAGCACATCGGTGCAAGCCGTTCCACTTTAAATGCATAAATTGGTCAACGTTTGCTGTGTTTCTAAAGCTACCGGTCGGCGGTGAGCCCATGTGCGAGGGCCCGTTTATCGCTGCTTGCAGCTTTAATTCTTATTATTATTCTTTGTCAAGGTTTTTGCCACTTTTGGGGCCCTTAACATGCTCAAAAACTCTTAAAAATTGGCACACATGTTGGAATCTGCGGCCATTAGGGCCGGACAGAGACTGGTACATGGGCGTGGCAAGGGGACTCTACAGCGCCCCCTGGAATTTGGAGGGTCATATATCACACATACTTGCACTTACACATATGAAACTTGGTACACACATAGAACTCATCTAGATGAACAACTGTCACACTCCATGTCATTAGCTCATCCGAACAGGAAGTTGGCTATTCAGAGGTTTGTGTAAAATGCATGCTCTGGAATTTGATATACTAGTCCTAGGTCTTGTACCCGATTGCCACCAAACTCGGCAACACACATATCAGCATTAATGATAGTTAGACACTGGCAAAAGCTCATGAATGGGCGTGGAGGAGGCACTCTATAGCGCCACCTTTTGACAATATTTGGGGGCTTGTTTTTCCTACACTCACTAAACTCGGTACATATATTGTTCACGTCAATCTGGACAACTTTCTAATTTACATCCATTAGCTATGACCAACAGGAAGTCAGCTATTTTGGTTTGATTGTGGATTTTTGGAAAAAAACAGGCTGTGGAATTTAAATACTGCTCTCTGGAAAACCAACAAATTCACACCAAACCTTTTCTGCATGATGCCAATATACTGAAGATGCTAAATTGCGAGCGGATTTGGGATATCTGGAATGGTGTTGACGTGGTGACTTATTAAAGTTACAGTAAAAAAATATAACCATAATTTTATTATATCTTTAAAATGCAGCATTCAAACTCTTTCAAACTTTTTTCATACAGAGAACTAGTCATTCTCAATAAGCATGCCAAAATTAAACCAAATCCAAAGCTCTATGAATTAAAGAAAATTAAAAAAACAAGTAGACATTTCATCTCACTCTGCCCCTATGTGTGTGTGTGTGTGTGTGTGTGTGCGTGTGTCACAAACCCGGTCTCTGTGGCTCCCTCCGATGGGTCGACCTCCGACCCGCGGCCATCTTGAGGCGCGAGTCCCAGATATAAACAGCCGCCATTCGCCTGTTCCCTTCGTGAAGTTTTGTATTGCCACGGCCTACATCTCGGAGCGTTTATTCTTATGTTTGATTCTCGTTACCGACCTGGACTGTTTTCCCATTGCCGATTGTTCTCTGGATTACCCTGACCCTTTCGCTCGTTTCACGGATTACCCTCATTTGCTGCCGGCCAAGGACTCACGTGTGGACATTGTTTATTCTCTGATTTTGCCTATGCTGCTGTTGTTTGCCCCTGTTTACCTTGCCTGCACGACTACGATTGTCTTGAATAAACGGTTGCATATGGATCCTAACGCTGTCGATCCTTCAATTGATATGTACTGTACTGTCAGTATACTTTTATATAATGATTGTAGAAATGCTTACAGAGCATTACAATATTTAAAAAAAAAATCTTATAAAGACAAATTATTAAAAGTTTTATATATATATATATATATATATATATTATACACTCTTTCACTGATAGGATGAGAAATCTTTTAAATCTGACCGTTTATTACTTGGTTTAATTAATTAGAATAAGAAACAAATATATAAAGTAAGTTAATGTAGTTACAAATGCCTTTAGATCATTTTATATATATAATATATATATATATACAGGTCCTTCTCAAAAAATTAGCATATTGTGATAAAGTTCATTATTTTCTGTAATGTACTGATAAACATTAGACTTTCATATATTTTAGATTCATTACACACAACTGAAGTAGTTCAAGCCTTTTTTTTGTTTTAATATTGATGATTTTGGCATACAGCTCATGAAAACCCAAAATTCCTATCTCAAAAAATTAGCATATCATGAAAAGGTTCTCTAAACGAGCTATTAACCTAATCATCTGAATCAACTAATTAACTCTAAACACCTGC
Organism: Cirrhinus molitorella; assembly: GCA_033026305.1. NCBI lineage: Eukaryota > Metazoa > Chordata > Actinopteri > Cypriniformes > Cyprinidae > Cirrhinus > Cirrhinus molitorella. The sequence continues at coordinate 26,936,969 of CM065123.1, forward strand.
AAAAGATTCCTGAGGCTTTTAAAAACTCCCAGCCTGGTTCATTATTCAAAACCGCAATCATGGGTAAGACTGCCGACCTGACTGCTGTCCAGAAGGCCATCATTGACACCCTCAAGCAAGAGGGTAAGACACAGAAAGAAATTTCTGAACGAATAGGCTGTTCCCAGAGTGCTGTATCAAGGCACCTCAGTGGGAAGTCTGTGGGAAGGAAAAAGTGTGGCAGAAAACGCTGCACAACGAGAGAGGGACCTGCGGAAGCAGTGGACTGAGTCTGGAGTAGAAACATCCAGAGCCACCGTGTACAGGCGTGTGCAGAAAATGGGCTACAGGTGCCGCATTCCCCAGGTCAAGCCAGTTTTGAACCAGAAACAGCGGCAGAAGCGCCTGACCTGGGCTACAGAGAAGCAGCACTGGACTGTTGCTCAGTGGTCCAAAGTACTTTTTTCGGATGAAAGCAAATTTTGCATGTCATTCGGAAATCAAGGTGCCAGAGTCTGGAGGAAGACTGGGGAGAGGGAAATGCCAAAATGCCTGAAGTCCAGTGTCAAGTACCCACAGTCAGTGATGGTCTGGGGTGCCATGTCAGCTGCTGGTGTTGGTCCACTGTGTTTTATCAAGGGCAGGGTCAATGCAGCTAGCTATCAGGAGATTTTGGAGCACTTCATGCTTCCATCTGCTGAAAAGCTTTATGGAGATGAAGATTTCATTTTTCAGCACGACCTGGCACCTGCTCACAGTGCCAAAACCACTGGTAAATGGTTTACTGACCATGGTATTACTGTGCTCAATTGGCCTGCCAACTCTCCTGACCTGAACCCCATAGAGAATCTGTGGGATATTGTGAAGAGAAAGTTGAGAGACGCAAGACCCAACACTCTGGATGAGCTTAAGGCCGCTATCGAAGCATCCTGGGCCTCCATAACACCTCAGCAGTGCCACAGGCTGATTGCCTCCATGCCACGCCGCATTGAAGCAGTCATTTCTGCAAAAGGATTCCCGACCAAGTATTGAGTGCATAACTGAACATAATTATTTGAAGGTTGACTTTTTTTGTATTAAAAACACTTTTCTTTTATTGGTCGGATGAAATATGCTAATTTTTTGAGATAGGAATTTTGGGTTTTCATGAGCTGTATGCCAAAATCATCAATATTAAAACAAAAAAAAAGGCTTGAACTACTTCAGTTGTGTGTAATGAATCTAAAATATATGAAAGTCTAATGTTTATCAGTACATTACAGAAAATAATGAACTTTATCACAATATGCTAATTTTTTGAGAAGGACCTGTATAATGATCTAAAGGCATTTGTGAAATGTAAATTATATAAAACTACATTAACTTACTTTATATATTTGTTTCTTATTCTAAATAATTATACCAATTAAATATATATATATATATATATATATATATAACGATTGTCTCTAGGTTACGACTGTAACCATGGTTCCCTGAGAGTAGGGAATGAGACACTGCGTCCTCTAGAGGTCGCCTTGGGGAACTTGCATACAAAAACTACAACAGTACTGGCCGGCGACAGCCTATGACGTCATTGCCGGCGCGACTCGTTGCTGCCGACGCATCATTGTTGGTGCGGCGCACAGTATAAAAGGATGCTGGGCAAACACATCATCCACTTCTTCTTCGAAGCGAACAACAAACCATGGCTTTAAGTCCTAGAGGTTGCAGTGTCTCGTTTCCTACTCTCGGGGAACCATGGTTACAGTCATAACCTAGAGACGTTCCCTTTTGAAGGGAACTCGAACTGCATCCTCTAGAGGTCACTTTGGGGAACGGGAATACCCACGCTACCATGCTGAGGGGAGTGCAGGCTAACATGAAGCGAGCACTAAGTACCAGCTTCCCTCGAGTTGAGGGGAGCTGCCCCAATGACGTCTGCGGCTGTCAGTAACTTAATCCCCACGGCCAATGCCTGAGCTACATACCTGACTTACCTGTAGGGTAAGGCTCCTCGAAGCCTGACCAGAGGCAGGGTTCAAGCTTGGAATCAGAAAGATAGACTCCTTTAGGGGATGAGTCAGACCCAAGATGGTCAGGTAGGCTATCGGAGAATCCGATAGGAGTGGAGAGTGGCTTAAAGGGGGTCTTGTGACCTGGGCTGCTGATAGCGAAAAAACTAGCAGGGTGGGGCTACCTCTATATGTGCCAATGTGATGACAGGAAGTCCATCGGGTGGCAGCAAGTGGCCAATGATCCGATGGGGTCCTAGGGGAGTGATCAGCAGTTATGGGTAAGAGCCTGACCCCCCATGGAGGGGAGGATTACACATAAGCCCCAGAACGGCATGCTACCAAAACCCCCGTCTCGGCGAGGGGAGCACAGCCGGGTGCGGCGAGACCGAGGTTTATAGCAGCTGCAGGGTAGTAGTTTTGCGTAGCCAGACCTTCAGACGGACGGCTGAAGGTCTGGAATCTTTGGCCGCTTTGAATGGCCAAGGCCCGCCCATTGGGCCATATGACTGACAGGTAAAACAACCAATCGCGTTTCGCTTTGTTCCGCGTCTTGTTTACGGGCGTGGAAATGTTGCCACAATAACAGACCGATGTGTGAAACTCTCGGACATATTTTAAAGATTCTATGCCGTGAACTTGACATTTTTCACTTTCTTTTCAAACTCTAGCCTTTAGTTGATCCTAATAGGGGCTCGTCATCACAGTTGTAAACACGACGACTTTCTCATTTGTGAGGGAGCTGGGCGCCACGGCATTTTTGCTTCCAGACGGAACGTTAAAGAACACAACACACATGTCTCCCGGAAATCCCGTATAATCTAACCAATCCTGTGACGACTTTGAAACTCCCGAAGTGTTTCCAGATAAGTGTGCCATATGCATCAGACGTTTAGCCAACATTCCATGGGCGTGACGTCTGAGGCTGAGACTAGCAGGGTAGATACCCATCTCTCACAAGAGAGGATGATCTGACCGTTCTGCCCAAGGGTGGTGTGCTTAACAACCCCGCCTCGGCGAGGGAAGCACTACCAGTGGGGCGAAGCGCTTCCCAGCTCATCTAATGTTGAGAAACAAGCAAGGGCTGAGAAGGGTCTGCAACCTGGGCTGCTGATATCAAGAGCTCCCAGGGTTAAGCCCAGGGACCCTAGAAGGGTGAGGCGACCTCTGTAAATGCCAATGTAATGGCAGGAAGCCCATCGGGTGGCAGCAAGCGGCCGATAATCCGATGGGGTCCTGAGGGAGCAATCAGCAGCCGTGGGTAAGAGCCTGACCCTCTGTGGAGAGGAGGACTTACTAATCAGCCTCGGGACGGCATGCTACAGAACCCTGCCTCGGCAAGGGGAGCACAGCCAGGTCCTGAGATGAACATCAAGATGAGAAGCGCGCAGTGCCTGCATTTTTGGAACTGAGGCAAGCCCCTGGCCAGCCCTCCGAAGAAACATTATGAGGGCGACCTGGGCTGCTGAAGCAAGAGCTCCCGAGGTCAGAGCCCTCCATTTATGCCAGTGTGACGGCAGGAAGCTCATCGGGCGGCAGCAAGCGGCTGAAAATCCGATGAGGTCCTGAAAGACCCTTCTCCCATTCATCGCTAAGACACTTGAACGAGTTGTATTCAACCAACTCTCTGTCTTTCTTGCACAGAACCATCTCCTGGACATAAACCAGTCTGGCTTCAAAAGTGGCCACTCAACTGAGACTGCCCTGCTCTCAGTCACTGAAGCCCTAAGATTGGCAAGAGCAGCATCCAAATCCTCAGTACTCATTTTGCTGGATCTGTCTGCTGCTTTTGACACAGTCAACCACCAGATCCTCCTGTCCACCCTCATGAAGATGGGCGTCTCAGGAACTGCACTCCAATGGTTCAAGTCTTACCTCTCAGGTAGGTCCTTCAAGGTGGCTTGGAGAAGTGAAGTCTCTGAGTCACAACTTCTTACTACTGGAGTTCCTCAGGGCTCAGTGCTTGGACCACTGCTCTTCTCCATCTACATGTCATCGTTAGGTTCTGTCATTCGGAAGCATGCTTTTTCCTATCACTGCTATGCTGATGACACGCAACTCTACTTCTCCTTCCATCCAGATGACCCCACGGTTCCTGCTCGCATCGCAGCTTGTCTGACCGACATCTCTGGCTGGATGAAAGAACACCATCTTCAGCTCAACCTTGCTAAGACTGAACTGATTGTGATCTCAGCCAACCCTGCACTTCATCACAACTTCTCTATACAGCTAAATTCATCAACCATAACTTCCTCTAGGACAGCTAGGAATCTTGGAGTTGTGATGGATGACCAGTTAACCTTCACAGACCATATTGCTGCTACAGCTCGATCCTGCAGATTTGCCTTGTACAACATTAGGAAGATCAGATCCTTCCTATCAGAGCAGGCTACACAACTTCTTGTCCAAGCTCTTGTCCTATCCAGACTGGACTATTGTAATGCACTCTTGGCGGGCCTTCCTGCATGCACTTCCAAGCCTTTGCAGATGATTCAGAATGCAGCAGCAAGAGTGGTCTTTAATGAGCCGAAGAAAGCCCATGTCACACCTCTCCTCATCAGACTGCACTGGCTGCCAGTAGCTACTCGCATCAAATTCAAGGTACTGGTGCTTGCCTACAAGACAACCACTGGCACTGCACCAGAATACCTAAACTGTCTAATCCAACCTTATGTCCCCTACAGAAGCTTGCGTTCTGCAAATGAACAACGCCTTGTGGTGCCATCCCAAAGAGGCTCAAAATCACTTTCACGGACCTTTTTGTGGATTGTTCCCAGCTGGTGGAATGACCTACCCATCTCAATTCGATCAGCTGAGTCATTGGCCATCTTCAAAAAACGTCTGAAAACCCATCTTTTTCGCCAGCACTTGACCAATTGGCACTAGCACTTTCCTACTCCTTTCAGTTTTTCTATATACTTATTTAAAAAAAAAAAACCTTGCAAGACTTATCATGTTTATCTAACTGAAATTTGCCTCAGCACTTATACACTGTCGCTCTCTTGTTGCTCTGATTGCTTCTATTGTAAGTCGCTTTGGATAAAAGCGTCTGCCAAATGACTAAATGTAAATGTAAATGTAAAATGTAAATGTAACAGGGACACAGCAATCAGGAGACTAACCCTGTAGTGCCTAACGATGGTTGCAGGATGACAAGATGTCCAGACCAAACCAGCCAGGGGTCCCGTTGACAAGAAGGTCCAAAAACCTGAAATACAGGAGGACAGAAATAAATCTTAAACACTGTGGTAGAATAGTATTCACCTCAGTGGCCAGTATCACAGAGGGGCTTACAAGCTATTACCAACCCAAGTAATGTGTGTTTTCTATCTCAATAGAAAACATGGATCCTATCCTTGTCAGACCCACAGATCTGACAAGAACAAAAAAGGGGGCCCAGACATGCCTGGAGAGCTGTTGCTCCTTAGAGTCAACGCTCAGAAAGGGGTTTCCGCAGAAACACCTTTGTCCAGAGGAAAGGAGATTTAGGGGAGAGCCGCTCCGTTCTCAAATGAGAGGGGATCCCTACTCTGATGCGATGGGTGGATAACAGAAGCAAGTAGCCCCTCAGATGAGCACATGGTTAACCAACAAGGGAGAAAGACCAACTGAGCTTAGTGCAGGTGTTATAAAGTCTCACATTAGGGAGAACATGTATAGCATGGAGAGTAAAGTTTCAAAAAGAAAAGAAAACTCTTACATGCACAGAAGGACCAACAGGTCCAGGGAAAATAGTAATGTATCAACATACCATAAGTATCATAGCTCAGGACAACCTCCCCTTGTCAGAATATCAGCCAGGAGAAGCCGCGACCCCCACGAACTTAATCCCTTCCGTGCCCAGCAACGGAGTTTAAGAATCGCGGGGGGGAGGGGCAAACGCACACGACGACCCCGCGGGGATATCGCGTGCATAATCTCAACCTTACGATATAGCGTCAGAAAGAGTGTGAGTCATCAAGTGTCTAATATAGAAGACACGGATCAAAACACACTTCTAACAACGCTTGCTGACATGAGGTAAGAAGACAAATGTAGGGTAGGGACCAATCAGACAATGGTTCATTAGATTTAACCAAATCAGTGGTTTATTCAATTAACAAAGAAGCAGACTTCCCCTCACCCAACCCAACAGTGGGTGACAAAGTCTCAACCAGGACACTTCTAGCAACCACTGATAATGTCAGTTTACGATGCAAAACTATGCAGGAGAATCTGCAACTATGCAGGCAGACTGTCTTTCTTCACTCACTTCCCCCCATAGGAAAGACACAATGCTCATAGAAATGGACTGTTCCCCATTTCATTCACAGACAAACCTTTATGTGAACGAAGACACATAGCTCATATATCAGTGTGTGTATATTACGACTGTCCATGTCCTTTGTATTTCTTACTTTTAACCGTTTTATGATTGTGTCTTGATAGGATGCTAATGTAACCACATACAGTATATGCCATGTTTGGTCTCTTTTGACTCGTATGCAGATTTCCTGAAAGATGCTGTGTATTAGATACTGATACCGGTGCAACATATTAACGTTCTAATAATCTTTATTATTTCTGGCCTGAATGTAAAAGATTGCCAGTCTACTCTCTCTCTCCCTCTCTCTTGCTTTGTTTTATGTGTTGTCTGTTTAGTGTTCGTTATTTGCTAGCTAGTGTTTATTTTCCCCTTTTACGTATTCAATAAACCCGCATTTTGTATTCACAAATGAATTTCTTACTGTGTTCCTTGCTCACAAACATCACGTCACTTAAACTGCTTTGATTTAGTTACAAAACTGATCCAGTCCTGTAACTTAGCCAATTACAGTGGGAAAGATTAATTTTCAAGGCTAGGAAGTTGATTTTTCTTAGAGTTAGAATAAAATACTCGCTGGACGAGGGCATTAGTTCGGTTTATTTTCGACTCGGCTGTTTCAGAGAAGTGTATAAAGTATGTGTAATTAATAACCATTAATTATACATAGTTTATTGTGCTTAAATTAATAACTTTTGCTACACAAAGCTTACCAAAGATGCACGACTTCAAACAGAAACGATCGCTGAAGAAGAAGAAGAGGATGATGTGTTTGCCCGGCATCCTTTTATACTGTGCGCCGCACCAACAATGATGCGCCGGCAGCGACGAGTCGCGCCGGCAGTGACGTTATAGGCTGTCGCCGGCCAGTACTGTTGTAGTTTTTGTATGCAAGCTTCAGACATGGGTCATGAAGGAGTCGTTCCCTAAAGCGACCTCTAGAGGACGCAGTTCGAGTTCCCTTCGAAAGGGAACTAAAGGCATTTGTGAAATGTAAATTATATAAAACTACATTAACTTACTTTATATATTTGTTTCTTATTCTAATTAGTTATACCAAGTAATAAATGGTCAGATTATATATATATATAATTTCTACATGTTATAGATCATAAAATGTGTTGGTAACAATTTACAGTAAGGTCTCTTTGAATAATATATTTTCACAGCATTTATTAATCTTTAATGATTACTATCCATGTTCATGTTAATTCACAGTTAATTCATATAAACTAATATTAAGTGTGCATTTTAATAACATGTTAATACATTTTGAAATGAATATTAATGAACTTTAATAAATGCTATATAATTATTGTTTATGTTAACTAACATAATTAACCCTTTCACGCATGCAGGTCACTACCCTGGACAGATATTTGAAAGCTGTTTTGAACCATTTAAATTAGCACAATGTTTCAACCACAAACTGGTGAACCCCCCCTTTCATTGCTGTAACCCTTAACACCACACAGCCAGAGCATTGCTGTAAATCCATGTGCCTGCTCTGCACCATTTTCCTGATGGCACCGGGGTAGCGGTTGCACTGTTGGCTTGTGCCCGTGATCGCTATATTTTGAATTATTACTCTCAGTACAATTACTCTTAGAATCCTAACATAAAGAGAGAGAGAGAGAGAGAGAGAGAGAGAGAGAGACCATTAGCATGCAATATGTATTTGGTTTACCATGGGGCACATAATTGTATTAATATGCTGTCATGCACAAGCATTAAATAAAATGATCATAAAAGTATTTGATTTTTATTAAAATCCTTGGTATCCATGTGATGCTTTGTGTGAGAAACAGATCCAAATTCAAACCATTAATCAGCGATATGTATTTCCTTCCTTCCTAGCTGTAGTAACGATTTAAAAATTTTCAGTTAAGAAGATTTACTACAAGTTTTATGGCGATGCCAAATGCTCATTGGCTGTCGCCCGTTTCGTCATAGATTGCAACATGCAGTGTTTTCGGTAATGCGTCTTTTGAATGAGAAGTGCGGGCGTTCAATTGTATCAGGATAGTAACAACTTAAATTATGCTCTGCTCCTAGCGCTAAACTATAATATTACGCCTGAAGGGACTGCAACTGCAACATATCATCATTTGGACTCATCTTACTGTGGTACTGTTCTTTGACATTTCTGTAATAAATTCTTGTAATTAACGTTATATGTGTCTGTTACGTTTTTTTTTATTTTTTTTTTATTATATATAGATGTACTTTAGACACTCTTTATTGGTTGACTTGTTCTTTATAAATAAAAACATTTTCAATGCAATGCATTTTTATTGGAAAGTTACTTGATTTGTGGATTTTAAGGCTGATTTTCTATTCAGTTTAATGTACTTTATTGTGTGTACATTACCAAAACATTTCACAAAATGAATAATGGTGATTATAGTAATACACAATGCAGTAATGTCAGGCTATATAAGGTTCAGGTGTGGCTCAGATTTGGGAATTCTGGTTTACTTAAGGCTGAAAATTGGTACCAATAAAAAAATCTGTTTTGGCCCAGCTCAGGGCCAGTTAAGGGTGATTAACTGGTGGAGATTGGGGCCCAAGTGTGGTCCTTGTCTTTAAACCATTTTTGGGCCACTTTAGGGCCGTCATTCTTTGCGGTACTTGGGCCGAGGGAAAAGTGATTGTGTGGCCCGGAGCTGGGCCAGAAATCATTTGTTGTAAAAGTGCTGGTGCTCAGTGTTCCTTATATGACTTTAGGGGAATGTTATATTTTGGTTATTTTATGGTCACATAAGAAAGTTACAAAAAAGGACATTAAGGACATTAACAGAACGTTCTCATATGGTCCTCTGTTGGTCATGTAATAACTTTCCCAATACGACTTTAGGGGGACATTCTATTTTGGTTACTTAATGGTCACATAAAAAAAAAAAAAAAAACGTTACAAAGAGGACATTTGGGACATTAACAGAACGTTCCCATATGGTACTCCGTTGGTCATATAATAACGTTTTCAATGTGATTTTTGGGAGACGTTCTATTTTGGTTACTTAATGGTCACATAAAAAAAAAAAAAAACGTTCCCATATATGGATCCCTGTTATTCAGATGGGGATGTTTCTTTTGGGAATGTGCTGCAACATTCCTGGAAACATTGCAAGCAGCACCAGGTGAAATGCATATATAATTTTCTTCACCAGCAGAGACAAATTCTTCTACGGTACGTTATGTATGCTAATTTAATTAATCTATTTATTTTAATATTTGTTTTCTTATAAAGAAGCAAACGTTTCTTATCTGAACTAATGCTGTAAACATACTTTGCATAACCAAAGTCAGTATACATGATCTCATGTGAATTCATATGTTAAAAACAAAATGTACATTTTGTAATGTTTGCACACTGAAATGTAACTGCTATGTATTTACAGCATCTAAACAACACTAGCCTGACAACACCTAAAACATAAATGAAGTATGAACAGCTTTACTTACAAATAAATCCTTATAAATAATATTGCCATCGCGGCATTTTATTTGTTGTCATACCAATAATTTTTCAAGTGCATTTATTACATAAAGGTTTGCTGATACAATTTGTAATATTTATTTTGTTTGGCGTGGGATATTAAAGCTAATACATGCTGATACCCTGTCTGAAGCGCCCGCTGTGGGGGCAGGCTCTCAGTCAGTGGCGGATGCGGAAATGGCGGCCAAGGCGATCGGACTGGAGTGGAATACTCAACCCCGTCCTGAGCGTTCGCGGCTGGATGATTGGTATCTGGGCAACGACCGCGGTTCTCGGCCGCATTCTACTCCAGTGCCTTTCTTCCCAGAAGTGCATGAAGAACTGACTTCTTGGAAGGCTACTTTTTCAGCCAGAACGCGATATAGCGGTGAGATATATCTCTCACCACCCTCGATGGAGGTCCAGCGAAGGGCTATATGGAGGTTCCCCCGGTGGAGTGGGCGATCGCGGTGCATCTTTTTTTTTTATTATATATAGATGTACTTTAGACACTCTTTATTGGTTGACTTGTTCTTTATAAATAAAAACATTTTCAATGCAATGCATTTTTATTGGAAAGTTACTTGATTTGTGGATTTTAAGGCTGATTTTCTATTCAGTTTAATGTACTTTATTGTGTGTACATTACCAAAACATTTCACAAAATGAATAATGGTGATTATAGTAATACACAATGCAGTAATGTCAGGCTATATAAGGTTCAGGTGTGGCTCAGATTCAGGTGTGGCCGCATTCTACTCCAGTGCCTTTCTTCCCAGAAGTGCATGAAGAACTGACTTCTTGGAAGGCTACTTTTTCAGCCAGAACGCGATATAGCGGTGAGATATATCTCTCGCTGGACCTCGATGGAGGTCCAGCGAAGGGCTATATGGAGGTTCCCCCGGTGGAGTGGGCGATCGCGGTGCATCTTTGCCCGCAGACCGCCGTCAGCTCGCCCTCAGGTCACTAAGAACCCTCATTAGGCTTTGAAGCGCTCCTGAAATGAGCAGCCCGGAGGAGAGAGATGCTGCTGACCTGTCTGGATCCACACTCGGCAAAGGGACGAGTGTGGGCTTCGGCTCCACCTCGGCTGTCTGCCTCACAGCGGATGGCCACCACATGGTCAATAAAAGAGCAATTTCCTTCTTCTCTGTGTTTAATTCCCAGCGCGCTTGGGTCTCTCCAGGGTACCCAGCCGCTGAAACACTTCAAAGCATGCTCAACTGCACACTCTGCGCTTCTGCATACAAACTTGACAAACCAAGTGCATCCTTCAGCCAATCCCCTGAGCTCAGGCGATCTTCTGTTGGATCCTTGCCTGTCGGTTATGACGATCAAAGCACCTTGTGTCCTCCGGGGCAGCTTTCCTTACCAACCAGTCAGACCGTACCCATAAGTCGGTGGTCCCCCTCCTGTGGTCCCCCCCGTTAGCAGAGAGTCTTACAGCTTGGCTCGAGTTACCCAACCTCTCTCGCTGGCTTCTCAGAACCATCCGACTTGGCTATGCTATCCAATTCGCACGGAACCTGCCCAAGTTCAGGAGTATTCTCTCTATCACAGTTCGGGACGAAAGTGTCACTGTTCTTCGGGTGGAAATCGCGATAGAGCCGGTCCCTTCGGCCGACATGAGGAAAGGGTTTTACAGCCCCTACTTCATTGTACCCAATAAAGGTGGCGGTCTAGAACCAATCTTAGAATTCGGCCGGCAAACTCTAACGTTACCCTGAGACCCAGGCCTGGTTACATGCCCAAAGTGCCCACCACTCCCTTCAGGGAGGAGGGCCAGGGGTTTGTGTGCACTCACATAACGCCGCCGGCCTCCGGGTAGGTGGTATCCACCCAGTCACAAAAAGAGCAATTTCTACCATCTCTGGGCCTTGTGTCATGAGTTTTGCTCCTGAGCGAGGCTATGCCTCCCTGGACTCGGGGCCAGATTTCACCAATGCAGGAACCTGGGAAGAAGGTAAGCGCTGCACTGAGCGGCCAGACTTTTCATCAGAACGTTCGTCCTTCTGTTTTGAGTCCCCTTCCCTCCCAGGCTGCCCCACCGGGGTCACAACGGTCAACATTCTGTTGATCTCACTTGTACGTTGTCTGGAGGCTTGGTCTCAGCTTCCCAGCCCATCTCGTCTCGGCTATGCGATTCAGTTCTCCCGGTGCCCGCCCAAGTTCAGAGGCATCCGTTTTACATCTGTCCCTTTGGACACAGATGCCACTGTCTTGCGTGTGGAGATTACTGTCCTCCTGGCGAAGGACGCAATCGAGCCAGTCCCTCCAGCTGAGATGAAGTCTGGGTTTTACAGCCCCTACTTCATCGTGCCTAAGAAGAGCGGTGGGTTACGGCCGATCCTGGACCTTGGATCCTTCAATCGGTACCTGCTCAAGCTATTGTTTATGATGCTCACTGCGAAACGCATCATTTCATGCATTCACCACCAGGATTGGTTCGCAGCCATCGACCTGAAGGATGCGTACTTTCATGTCTCGATTCTTCCTCGACACAGACCATTCCTTTGGTTTGCGCTCGAGGGTCTGGCAGTACAATGTCCTCCCCTTTGGCCTGTCCCTGTCTCCCTGCATCTTTACCAAAGTCACGGAGGGTGCCCTGAGTCCTTTGTGGCAGAAGGGCATCCGTATCCTCAACTATCTTGACGATTGGCTGATAATAGCTCACTCGATGGATCAGTTGTGCAAGCACAGGGACCATTTCAGGTCAACCGAGAGAAGAGCAAGCTCTCCCCAGTGCAGAGTATCTCTTTTCTCAGGATAGAGCTGGACTCAGTCAAAATGACAGCGCGCCTCTCCGGAGAGCACGCCCAGTTAACCCTCTGGGGTCTGATGGTGTTTTTGGGCCCTGCAGAAGTTTTGACATGCCCTGACATTTGTGCATTTTTCAGCATCTTAAAAACCTATTACTGGCTAAAGTCAGATGATATTGTAATCTACACAAACTGGGCTACAATAATATGCAAACAACATGAATGCACATGTTTGTGTTTTTGAGAAAACAACGTTTATGTGTGGTTAGTGAAAAACTAAAAAAAATAAAGTGACTGGGAAAATGCCATGAAACACATACAGAACATTTGTTCACAAGACTTTTGAGAACTGGATGTGGTAGGCTAGAGTTTTTTTTACAAAACGATGTGAAAATCATCTAAACAATATATTGATGTACATTTACCAAAGCATGTTTTGTGATGGAAAGAGAATATGCAAGAGATTGACAATGGTCATGAATATTTAGTGATTCACACCTGAGAGACACAAAGAGCCCACCCTAATGGCCCATCAACGACACTGTGACTGTCAGGTAAGAAACAATGTGAGAAGATTCAAAGAATGGAGTTTTAGATCATTTGTATTTTATTTAACACAGTATAATCAAAACATACATAATTAAAAGCACATTATTGAGCACCCTGATCTACAGATATGAACAGACTTTTAAGTGCTTGCAAAACTCATCATCAGTAGTCAAGAAACTTGTTTTGCACTAGAATATCAGTGTAGTTGAACATCTGAAGTTGGTACAGTGCTCTCAGAGCAAAATAGTTTGAAGAGACAGCAGGATTAATTTTTTTAGCAGGTTTCAGATCGCTAAAAAAACAAACAAAAACAAAACATCTGTGAGCATGTTCATAGACGCATTTGTACTAAAGCTAAAAAGGACATTTATATCTGAGAAACTAATTATTGTTTAGCACGTTAAACGTCTATTCACAAACAAAGTATTACTAATAAACAAGGTGTAAACATACACTCAGTATAAACACTTATAGACTGTTTTTTTATTGTATTCATTTCAATTTGTGATAAAAAAAAAATATATATATATATATATATATATATATTTTTCTTCTGATGAGGTAAATATAAGATTTATTCCTCTCAGCTGGTCTTCTTTCAGAAACGAATAGTAATCCAGATGAGTTTGAGGAAGTCCTGCTGCTTTGTTGACGGTGATGTGGGCGTTTACCTCCCGCGCTTCTCACGTGGCTAATTGTAATATGAAAGCGAAACTAACTTATGGGCGTCAAACTAATTAAAGATAATAAGCTCCAAGGGGATAGACTGGACATCGCGTTGATTTCATATGGATTACTTTATCACAGAATATTTGTTTTCAACAAAACTTACTTCGTTTAAGAGTAGAAATATCAAGCTTTCTTCAGTTATATGTATAATGTCTCTGTGTCCTGTTTTCGCAGAGTATTTGATCATTTAAGTCAGTGGTTTTCAATCCTGGTCCTGGGGACCCACTGCTTTGCACATTTTGTGTGTCTCCCTTATTTAACACACCTGATTCAGATCATCAGCTCGTTAGGAGAGAGATCCATGAACTGAACTGAGTGTGTCAGATAAGGGAGACATACAAAATGTGCAGAGCAGTGGGTCCCCAGGACCAGGATTGAAAACCACTGATTTAAGTGACGCGTTTCAAAATGAAGATCACAGAGACCAACGCGGCATGGGTTAATGCTGAACTGTCAAGACAGCGGTCCCTCTCAAAACTTTTCAGAGGCGCCTGGGGCATATGGCAGCAGCAGCCACAGTCGTTCTGCTCGGCCTGCTCCATATGAGACCACTTCAGCGTTGGCTGCTGTGGAGCAAGCACGTGCTAGTCCATATAGACACTGCGACTGTAGCGTACATCAACCATCAAGGTGGTCTACGCTCCCTTCGCATGTCGCAACTTCCCTGTCATTTCCTGCTTTGGAGTCAGACGCGGCTCAAATTGCTGCGGGCCATTCATATCCCAGACAGATCTGTTCGCCTCCCATGAATCCTCCCACTGCCAGCTCTTCTACTCCCTCACCGAGGCTCCCCTTGGCAGGGATGCACTGGCACACAGCTGGCCCCGGGGTCCCCTCAAGTACGCCTTTCCCCCAGTGAGCCTCCTTGCACAGACCCTGTGCAAGATCAGGGAGGACGAGGAGCAGGTTCTGTTGGTTGCGCCGTACTGGCCCACCTGGACCTGGTTTGCTGACCTCATGCTCCTCGTGGAAGGACTTTCTTTCTCAGGGAATGGGCACGATTTGGCACCCACTTCCCGATCTTTGGAACCTACACGCGTGGCTTCTAAGCATGTTAAGTTGGTGACTCTTTTCAGGAAAGCTGAGGTGGACGCATACTTCACTACCTTTGAGCGATTGGCAGCTACCATGAGATGGACCAAAGAGAGCTGGGAGAGCTTCCACCTTTGAGGATGGAAAGGACATCTGTTTAAATGGGGTGGACATCTGTTTTAATGGTGTTTCAAAAGAAGGAACGTGGTGGATTTCTCTAATGAAACCCACCTAAAGAGAAGGCATAAGACTGTCCGCAAGAATGGATTCTTCCTCTTTTTCAGCTTTGTCTTCTGTCTATCGGCCTTATATGTTGTCTGGGTCAGTAGCGCTGACTAAGAAATCAAAACCATTTTTTAATTTTAACGCATTAAAAATATTTAACGCATTGGCGGGGCTAGGTTTGGCCACTCCTCTCACAACTGCTAAAAATGTGCTTATTTAGATGCACGGAGCATCTTTATCAAACGGGAGACACATCAAACAGGAGAATTTTCTGACACACGCTTCAGATTGTGAGGCCATATGTCGGTAAAAACAAATGTACTTGTCCTGTCTGCCTTTATACTCTGCTTGTAGCGCACGCTCTTCAAGTGCACGCGCAAATGTGCCGGCATGCACTGTATTAGGCCTATATTAATACGCTGTATCATATTCAAACCCAAATGAAACTGCACACATGCAGTCATAGTTATGTCATCAGTTTAGACATGAATTCACAAAAAAAGAGATTAAAGCTACCTTAAAAATGTGCATGTAAGCATTTATTATTTATAGGTCAAAGCAGTGTCACATCAAGTTTAGCACAGGCAGCTTTTAAAGTAACAACAGCCAACATATCCTAATGATGTCTGTTAATCAAAGAACAAAATTAAAAAGAGGAAATTGATAATTAAGTTTTACCTTTATATAATTTAGGATTTGATATAATTTAGATAACTTTAGGCTATATTTTCTTGCTGAAGGGCAGAGGCAACTACTAGACCTATATGGCATTTATTATAATGGGTTTATGTGAAGATTGTTTCAGGTTCACTTAAATTAGTATTGTTAGTTATTTTTTAAAGTCTAATAAATGTTAAAGTGATAGATTTCAATGATACTGTAATACTGTAAAAGATGGCATTAAATAAATATTAAAATATAAATGTTATGTTGTTTCTACATTAATTTGAAGCATGAATGTGAAATTAGTGCAATATAACAGTGGAATTAAAAACTAATGCCAGGTAGGATTATTCGAGATCCATTTCAGGAAAAAATAGCAATTTTTTTTTTTTTTTTTTTTTTTCAGTTGACACCACTAGTATATATATATATGTGTGTGTGTGTGTGTGTGTGTGTGTGTGTGCGTTGTGTGTGTGCGCTGTGTGTGTGTAAAAAGTTTGGTTCCAAGACGTTATAAAGCCATTTTGAATAATTTGAGTAAAAATGTGTTTTCTTAACCAAGAAAGTGACAAGGTGAAACCACTATTCTGTTCACTATCTGTTTCAAACTTTCACATAGCATCTTTAGGTCATAATTACATTAAAAATTCAAATCCAGATTTTGATTTTCAAAGATTTATTTTACAAACTCAATACTTTTTTTTTTTTTTTTTTTTTCCAAAATGCAATAAATCCAGCAGGGCTCTACGCTTACTTTTCGTTAAAAACGAATAAAATAAAATAAAATAAAATAAAATAAAAACTTTAAAAAAATAATAATAAATAAAGAAAGAAAGAAAGAAAGAAAGAAATACTAAAATTAAGGGCACAGTCCAAATTTCAGAAGCACCTTCTAATCAACAATCAAAAAATCTGATAAAAAATTAGCCTTCCCATTACGAGGTGACATTGACTCCTTAAAGTGAAGTAAATTAAATGGGAATTTAGTTTTTACCTTTGTAATGCATTTTTTCTAACTTGATTAAAAGTATGTCATCTTTTATGTCACTTTTTTGTATATATTTTATAAGCATTTTAACATTTCTAATTAAAACGATAGAATAAGACATGGGGGTTACCAATCAAATTAAATCAGTATAAACAAAATTAATTTGTACTACGGAGGTAGCATAGAAGAACCTCAAAGTGGCTTGTAGGTGTATTTTCATATGTTTAATGAGGCTCAGAGGTGGTATGCATGCAATCAAATTCATAAATTCATGTTGAGATTAATGTTTTAAATATAAAATTTTGAATATAGAAATTTTTAATTATTTAAATCACTGAAAATACTTTAAAAATGAAATCAATACTGCCAGTAGGAGGCGTTAAGTCACTTGTTTAATTACTGAATCATATCACTCAGTTGATTCGTTTGAATGGCTGGTTCATTGAGGAATAAAACAAGTGTCTTTATGAATGGAAAATTGACTCACTCGATTACTTTAAAAAAAAAACACACATTCATTCATAAACGAAACACCACTCTGTTTGAATGGAGATGCGCAGCAGCTTAGTTGTGACTTAGTTTCAAATTATTTTTCATAAAGAAATAGAGCAAATCAGGCAATAGTGTTATAGTCAGACAATGTAAGTAATTTAATATTACTTTCTTGTTTATTTAACTGTTGTATTAAATCAATATCTCATTTACAAACTTCCTTAAAAATCATTAAAAGCTGTCACTTATTGCATCGCAATCTCACAAAGTTATGGCTTATTTTCTTCCCCACCACAGAAACCACCATAGGTTCATCAATGCAATCAAAATTGTTCTTTTGTTTGTTTGTTGATCCCAAAGTAAACAGTAGATGAGGAAACCTCTCTAGGTTACGAATGTAACCATGGTTCCCTGAGAGGGAAACGAGACACTGCGTCCTTTAGGGATCGCTTTGGGGAACGTCTCCTTCGTGACCCGTGTCTGAAGCTACATACAAAAACTACAAGAGTACTGGCCGGTGGCCGCATACTATAAAAGGGTGCCGGTCAAACACATCATCCACTTTATCTGAAGCAAATGATTGATAACCATGCTGCCATGCTGAGGAGAGTGCAAGCTAAACGTCAAGGCGAGTACTTAGTATCAGCTCTACTCAGGCGAGGGAGCTGCCCCAATGATGTCCAACGACTGTCCATGACTCAATCCCTAAGGCCAAAGGCCTGAGCTGCATACATAGACTTACCTGCAAGGTCAGAGCTACACAAAGCCTAATCGTAAGGCAAGGCTCAGGCTTGGAATCAAAAGGAGATTCATTTAAGGGATGTAGTCAGACTCTAGCTAGTAGCTACGGGTTGCCTACAGACCTGCGTGACCTCAGTCAGCCACTTAAGTAAAGCACAGCCTGAGTGGAATGCCCCTGGAGCAAAGAAATTCTGTTCTAAGAGGAACATAAATTGCTCAATAGGAAACAGCATGCTCATGGGATACCCTTATTCCTTGAGCAGAGCAAGTAGGCTGTTTTAAAGGACCCTCTGTGAGGGATCCTTGTCATGCGCATGCAATGTTGTTGGGAGACATAACAGGGGCAGAGAAAGGCCTGATGGCCTAGGCTGCTGTCATATGGTGCTGTCATATGCTTAATGACCCCGCCTCGGCGAGGAAAGCACCGCCAAGATCATCTGATGTTAGAAGACTTTACAAGGGCAGATAGAGAGGCCTGATGGTCTAGGCTGCTGTCTATAGGAGCTCTTAGAGACAAAATAGGTCAGTGCACTCTCCATACAGGCTAGCCTGGCGGAAGATGAACACATCGGGTGGCAGCAAGCGGCCAACTACTCCGCTTGCTTGGAAAGCTCAAACAAATGTTAGCAACCACAGGGTAGATACCTAGCTCTCACATGGAGAGGAGGTTCTATCCATTCTGCCCAAGGATGGTGTGCTTGACAACCCCACCTCAGCGGGGAAAGCACTACCAGCGGGGTGGAACACTACCAAGCTCATCTAATGTCCTGAGACATTGTAAGTGCTAAGACAGTCCGATGGGGTCCTAGCGGAGCATTCAGTAGTTATAGGTAAGTGCCTAGCCCTCCATGGAGGGAAGGACCTACTCAGTTAGCCCTAGGACGGCTTGCTACGAACCCTGCCTCGGCGAGGGGAGCACTGCCACATCCTGAGACGGCTTGCTACGAACCCTGCCTCAGTGAGGGGAGCACTGCCACATCCTGAGATGAGCATTGGGTGCATCAGCGCCTACAGTTTGGAACTGAGGCAAGCCCCTGAGCAAGCCCTCCGGGGAGGGGGGCCTTCGGGTAACCAGCAGTTATACTAGATCCACAAATCCAACCTAAGAGCTACTGGCCCTCAGCCCATTGGAGAGGGTCTCCACAGAAACACTTCTCACTGAAGCTCTGGAAAGATAGTGATATCCAGTCTGTTCCTCAAAGGGACGGATTCATTGAGTGGAAATAGCAGGCAAAGTTGTTCCGTGCCTAAGCAACAGAGCACCAGCGCCGGATAGGCAGCTCCTTAGAGTGACGCTACAGTAGGGAGACAACAGGAGGTTACCTGAACAGAAGATTGATGGGTGTGATAGGGACACAGCAATCAGGAGATACACCTGTAGCGCCTAGCGATTAGTTGTAGGATAGAAAGTCGACCTGACAGACCAGTAACAGCCAGGGGTCCCGCCAACAGTGATGTCCGAGAAAATCTGAAACACAGAAAGAACATACAACCCCAATCAATGTTCAAATGTGACATATGTGACTTTTCACTAATAAAATCTAGAGGAGGGAGGTGAGTAGATGTTTTTCTTTTTCTGGTCCGGACAAGGGCGTAAAGAATGCCTCGTCTGGATCACCTCCTTCAGATCCTGATGACCTCCTCTAGATTTGTGCCCTCTCTTCGATCCGCCTGCAGGGCATGGGCTGCAACGCTAGCCTTCTGAGCCCATCTCTGGTCCTCAGACTGGGACGGGCCAGAACCCCCATGTTGTTTGGGCTCAGACCTGGTCCTCCGAGGGCTAAAGGATTTAAAGGCCGCAGAGCACGCTTCCGCCTTTTGTCTTGACGGAGGTGCCGAAAAGCTCAGAAGTCGAAATCGGTCCATCGAGGAGAAAGCCCTTCTCCTTCTTCCCGATGTCTGCCAGATTTACCCACAGGTGCCTCTCCATAACCACCATGGCTGCCATAGATCTGCTCATGGCAGAGGCTGCCTGCTTGGTAGCATGGAGAGCCAGATCTGTAGTACAGCAGAGCTCTGCTACTTCATCAGGGGAAAGCTCCTGGCCTTTGTCCAGGTCTTTCAGCATGTCAGCCTGGTAAGCCTGGAGCACCGCCATAGTGTGCAGTGAGGCCACAGCCTGACGCTCTGCTGCGTATGCCCTGCTATTCATGGTAGATGTTTGCTAAAGGGGCTCGGATGGCCGGTCAAACACATCATCCACTTTATCTGAAGCAAATGATTGATAACCATGCTGCCATGCTGAGGAGAGTGCAAGCTAAACGTCAAGGCGAGTACTTAGTACCAGCTCTACTCAGGCGAGGGAGCTGCCCTCGGCTGCCCAGGCTGACATGCAGGTCTTTCAGCATGTCAGCCTGGTAAGCCTGGAGCACCGCCATAGTGTGCAGTGAGGCCACAGCCTGACGCTCTGCTGCGTATGCCCTGCTATTCATGGTAGATGTTTGCTAAAGGGGCTCGGATGGCAGGGAGGGAGCCTCAAGAGAGGATGTTTCACACAAAGAGAGATAGCTAGCCAGCATCTCTTCAACAAGCGGCATCCTCTCATAACCATTTTCAGACACTCCTTCAATATTAGCATAACTGGTATGCTGGAACCTATGAATACGAGATGAAAATGGCTTAATCCAAGCCTTCACAACCTCTGTGTGAAGATCAGGAAGGAATGGAAGGCTCACCTGAGCTGAAGGCTTATGGTCAGAAATATAACACTCGTTGAGACGACCCCACGGTGCTACCTCTCTGGTCCGCTGCCAGACCTAATCTCGCCGTGTCGCGTTCCATAACCTCCAATAACTCATCATATGCAGGGCAGGAGGAACAAGATGATTCAGACTTGACTTGTTCATCCAACTCCTGCTGTTCCTGGAACAAGCCCAGCAGAACACTGGCTGCAGGATCCGATGATGTGAGAGAGCACATCATCATCACCCATTAGCACGCTCTCATCTCCAGCCAACAAACAAGGGAAAGACCTCTATCCAATTTGTCGGCAAGATCCACCTGCGATCCCCACAAGCTCGGTCTCCTCTGTGCCTCAGCAACAGCAGGACCCGAACCACGGGGTGCAGATGGCTGAACCTCCTTCCTCGAAAAGAAGGCCAAATGAGAACAGAGCCTCTTCATGGAAAATAGCTCACAATGTACACAGGATGCCCCCTCAAGGACATCACACACACGTGCTCTTTGCCCAAACAATGGATGCAAAGCTTGTGTGTGTCATCTGGTACCAAGAAATTCAGGCAATTTCTTGTTAGTGCTAGCCATATTGAAAGGAATAACCTTACCGTTTAGATGCAGCTTCAAACAAAACAGTCGCTGAAGAAGAAGAGGATCATGTGTTTGACCGGCACCCTTTTATACTATGCGGTCACACCGGCAATGACGCGTCATAGGCTGTTGCTGGCCAGTACAGTTGTAGTTTTTGTATGTAGCTTCAGACACGGGTCACGAAAGAGATGTTCCCCATAACAACCCCTAGAGGGCGCAGTTTGATGTTCCCTCAAAAGGGAACTAGGATACCGGGTGTATTCAAAGCGCCGCCTTTACTGTTTACAATGCATGGAATGGTGCGCTGTGATTCTGCAGAGAAAGGAGACTGGTGTTTGTCGTGGTTTGGAAAAAAATGGAGACAACATGACAGAATAACATGGCGGATATCGCATTTTGTTGTAAAATTAAAAATGAACTTTTATATATATATATATATATATATATATATATTAGGGCTGGTAAACTATTTCTCATTTTTGGGTGGGTGAACCTATAATTTATTTCATTAATTTTATTAATATTACTATGGAAATATTACATTATTTCTTTAATGAAATGATACTTTAAATAAACTAAAACTGCCAGTAGGTGGTGGTAAATAAATTTGAATCGTTCAAATGACTGATTCATTCAGGAGTGAAGTAAAAAAGTAACACATTTTTTAAAATAAATTCTCAATGACCAAATACATGCCTGCATGGTCTGCATGTGCATTTTGAATTGTTTTAACTTATCTTGTAGGCTGCAAATAGAGACATAATTTTTTTAAGCATGATACAGAGCTACAGACAACACAACATATTATAGCCTACAAACTAATAACAGCCTATATATGTTATGTAGCCTAATTTGCGTGCATTGGGGAGTCGCTCTCTAAACGTGGGGTATCAAAATTGCTTTCGAATGCATGTGCGCCTTTTACTTTCAGTTTCATTTTAACGATTGTGCATTCTACAATACAAGACGTTAATTTAACAAACAAATTTGAAAGTGTTGGGGACACAAACAGGATTTTGAAAAGTGGGGGGATGTCCCCCTATTTATCTAATAATCTAATTAACGCGTTAAATTACCAGCCCTAATATATACAGGTCCTTCTCAAAAAATTAGCATATTGTGATAAAGTTCATTATTTTCTGTAATGTACTGATAAACATTAGACTTTCATATATTTTAGATTCATTACACACAACTCGAAGTAGTTCAAGCCTTTTATTGTTTTAATATTGATGATTTTGGCATACAGCTCATGAAAACCCAAAATTCCTATCTCAAAAAATTAGCATATCATGAAAAGGTTCTCTAAACGAGCTATTAACCTAATCATCTGAATTAACTAATTAACTCTAAACACCTGCAAAAGATTCCTGAGGCTTTTAAAAACTCCCAGCCTGGTTCATTACTCAAAACCGCAATCATGGGTAAGACTGCCGACCTGACTGCTGTCCAGAAGGCCATCATTGACACCCTCAAGCAAGAGGTCTGTGGGAAGGAAAAAGTGTGGCAGAAAACGCTGCACAACGAGAAGAGGTGACCGGACCCTGAGGAAGATTGTGGAGAAGGACCGATTCCAGACCTTGGGGGACCTGCGGAAGCAGTGGACTGAGTCTGGAGTAGAAACATCCAGA
Organism: Cirrhinus molitorella; assembly: GCA_033026305.1. Taxonomy (NCBI): domain Eukaryota; kingdom Metazoa; phylum Chordata; class Actinopteri; order Cypriniformes; family Cyprinidae; genus Cirrhinus; species Cirrhinus molitorella. The sequence continues at coordinate 26,959,799 of CM065123.1, forward strand.
GCCACCGTGTACAGGCGTGTGCAGGAAATGGGCTACAGGTGCCGCATTCCCCAGGTCAAGCCACTTTTGAACCAGAAACAGCGGCAGAAGCGCCTGACCTGGGCTACAGAGAAGCAGCACTGGACTGTTGCTCAGTGGTCCAAAGTACTTTTTTCAGATGAAAGCAAATTTTGCATGTCATTCGGAAATCAAGGTGCCAGAGTCTGGAGGAAGACTGGGGAGAGGGAAATGCCAAAATGCCTGAAGTCCAGTGTCAAGTACCCACAGTCAGTGATGGTCTGGGGTGCCATGTCAGCTGCTGGTGTTGGTCCACTGTGTTTTATCAAGGGCAGGGTCAATGCAGCTAGCTATCAGGAGATTTTGGAGCACTTCATGCTTCCATCTGCTGAAAAGCTTTATGGAGATGAAGATTTCATTTTTCAGCACGACCTGGCACCTGCTCACAGTGCCAAAACCACTGGTAAATGGTTTACTGACCATGGTATTACTGTGCTCAATTGGCCTGCCAACTCTCCTGACCTGAACCCCATAGAGAATCTGTGGGATATTGTGAAGAGAAAGTTGAGAGACGCAAGACCCAACACTCTGGATGAGCATAAGGCCGCTATCGAAGCATCCTGGGCCTCCATAACACCTCAGCAGTGCCACAGGCTGATTGCCTCCATGCCACGCCGCATTGAAGCAGTCATTTCTGCAAAAGGATTCCCGACCAAGTATTGAGTGCATAACTGAACATAATTATTTGAAGGTTGACTTTTTTTGTATTAAAAACACTTTTCTTTTATTGGTCGGATGAAATATGCTAATTTTTTGAGATAGGAATTTTGGGTTTTCATGAGCTGTATGCCAAAATCATCAATATTAAAACAATAAAAGGCTTGAACTACTTCGAGTTGTGTGTAATGAATCTAAAATATATGAAAGTCTAATGTTTATCAGTACATTACAGAAAATAATGAACTTTATCACAATATGCTAATTTTTTGAGAAGGACCTGTATATATATATATATATAATGCGTTAATTAGATTGAATAATTAATTATGGTGAAAAATAACGTTCTGGATGTTATTGCTGAACAGTTTCTGAGATTCTGAGATTTTGAGTTTATTATGATGAAGTATATTAAACTCAACAATATTCTCAGAAACTGTTCAGCAATAACATCCAGAACTCAAACAATTAGCTCGTCACACAGACATGCACCCACGAGGGTTCTCTAAAAGTTCTCTAAAGGTGACGAAAGTCCCGAACCTTTACAGAACATTAGGGACATTCCAAAAAATTCCAGTTTTGTTATGAAAGTGCTGGTTCCTTATATGATTATATGATTTCCATTTTGGTTATTTTCTGATCACATAAGAACGTTACAAAGAGGACATTTGGGACATTAACAGAACATTCTTACATGGTCCTCTTTTATCATATAATAACATTGCCAATATGACTTTAGGGGGACATTCTATATTGGTTATTCTATGGTCACAAAGCACCATCACAAAGAGGACATGTGGTACGCTAACAGAACATTCTCACATGGTCCTCTTTTAGTCATAAAACATTCCAGATATAACTCTCAGAGGACATTCTATGTTGGTTATTATGTGGTCACATAGCATTATAAAGAGGACATTTGGGACACTAACAGAACGTTCCCAGGTGGTTCTCTTTTAGTGATATAATAACATTCCAGATATGGCTTTACAATGTTTTTCAACGTTACAATGAGGACATTTGGAATGTTAACAGAATGTTAACAAAAATTATTGGCACCCTTAACTTAATATAAAAAAAAACAATAACTGAAATCAATCGCTTCCTGTAACCATTAATGAGTTTCTTATACCTCTCTAATGGAATTTTGGACCACTCTTCTTTTGCAAACTGCTCCAGGACATTCAGATTTGAAGGATGCCAACTGCTGTTTTGAGGTCTCTCCACAGGTGTTCTATGGGATTCAGATCTGAACTCATTGCTAGCCATTTCAGAATTCTTCAGCGCTTTGTTTGTAACCATTTCTAAGTGCCTTTCGAAGTGTGTTTCAGGTCATCATCCTGCTGGAAGACCCATGACCTCTGGTGGAGATGCAGCTTTCTGACACTGGCCACTACGTTGCGCCCCAAAATTATTTGGTAATCATCAGTGTAACAGGCACACTGAAACAGAGACAAGAGGCGTTCGGATCCATGTGCAGCTTTTATGGAGGTTAGGGCCAGGTCCATGTGGAAGACCTGGGAACTGGGGTAGAACCGGCAGAGCGGCAAACCCGGAGGGAGCCGACAAAGTAGTAGTCCGCCAGGGTGGCATGTACAGGGAACTGACAGAGCAGAAGCCCACCAGGGTGGAGCAAACAGAACAAGAGCCCTCCAGGGCAGAGCAAACGGAACACGAGCCCTCCAGGGTGGCACAGACGGAGCAGGAACCTGGAGCCGAGACAGAGACACAGCAAAAGAGTCCCAGAGCTCACAGCCGGCCTTTTTGGCTGTGGCAGGTATGACAGAGAGTTCCTGCAGAGAGAGTGAGTCGCTGGGTGCTACCACCGTACAGGGAGCAGGTGCAGCTGTCCCCAAAGGAGACTCAGGAGAGAGGACAGGAGCAGAGAACTCCAGTGGGAGTGGCAGGTTAATAATGTACATTTGGCTTGCCATATCGGCGGCCGGCAGTCTTGAGCACGATGGGCGGCCGGTGGTTCTGGGCTGAGAATGAGGACGGAACTCTGGATGACCCGGGGAAGTGTGTGAGGAACAAAGGGAACGGGCTCACTGGAGAGACATGTGGTGGGTGCTGGCTTGTGGTGAGATGGAGCAACTACATGCTTCCAGATGGGAGGAGGATGACGATCCCCCACATAGACTAGGAACTTGGAACCACTTAAATAAAAAAAACAAAAATCTGCTACGGGTCTGCGGCAAACATCAGGAGTCAGAACTCGGAACAAATGGTCAATTTTTTCTCTCAAATCCAAAGACAACTCTTTACACTACTTTCTTTTTTCCATCCTCAATGTGTACAAAGGTTGAGTCAACTTTTCTCCATTTTAACTGGTCACTTTACTGTTTACTTTACTACTATTGCCACAGTACACATTGTGTTACTAGCACGGGCAATTATTTATTTTTCATTTTAGCATGTTAAAATTATTTAACGCAATTAACGCATGAGAGGGGCTAGGTTTGGCCACCCCATTCACAACTACTAAAGAAATGCGTTCATTAGATGCGCAGAGCGTCTTTACGAGCACAGCTGCTGTGATTTATGTTAATCAAAGAACAAAATTAAAAAAAGGAAATTAATAACTTCTGTAGTTTTAAGCTATTTTTTTTTCTTCATTGATTGACACCACTAGTCTAAATACAAATTACAGGAGCATCACATGCTTGAAAAGCAGTTATTTCTTAGAATTTTGACAAGGTGCCAATAATTTAGTCCAGTCCATTTTTTTGAGTTCTGTGTGAAATTTTATCAAGTTTGACTTTCCTCTCTGTTTTTTTTTTTTTTTGTGTGTTGTTCCAGTTACTAATGGTAACCGTAAAGACTGTGGTCCCAGCTCTCTTCAGGTCATTGGCCAGGTTCTCCCGTGTAGTTCTAGGCTGATCCCTCACCTTTCTCAGGATCATTGATACTCCACGAGGCGAGATCTTGCATGGAGCCCCAATCCAAAGGGAGATTGACAGTCATCTTGAATTTCTTCCATTTTCTAATAATTGCCCCAACAGTTGTTGCCTTCTCATCAAGCTGTTTGCCTATTGTTCTGTAGCCCATCCCAGCCTTGTGCAGGTCTACAATTTTGTCCCTAGTGTCCTTAGACAGCTCTTTGGTCTTGCCCATAGTGGAGAGGTTGGAGTTTGATTGATTGAGTGTGTGGACAGGTGTCTTTTAACGACTTCAAACAGGTCCAATTAATAGAGGTAATGGGTGGAAGATAGGAGGGCTTCTTAAAGACAAACTAACAGGTCTGTGAGAGCCAGAATTCTTGCTGGTTGGTAGATGATCAAATACTTATTTAATGCAATAAAATGGAAATAATTATTTAAAAATCACGCAATGTGATTTTCTGGATTTTTTTTTTTTTTTTTTTTTAAGATTCTGTCTCTTACAGTTGAAGTGTACCTAAGATGAAAATTACAGATCTTTCCATTCTTTGTAAGTGGGAAAAATGTTAAAATCAAATATTATTTGCCCCACTGTATTAGTGTAGATGCTGTTCTTCTTATGATGCAACGAGTACACCAGGCAGTACATTATGTAACATTATAAATGTCTTTATCATCATTCATTATATTGTAGGATTACAAATTTAAGAATCTGTTTAAGATCTGAAGATCCTACATCCTGATGTAACATCATATGGAAAACTAAGATGAAGTACATTGTATTTAGCGTTTAAGGTAAATATGCAGACAAATGATTCTCTTAAGCAATGTTTGTAGCAAGATGTTCCTGCCAGTTCCTGTTCTCTTATTGTAAATCAAATGAGCCAACTACTGAGACTCACACCTTTTGTTTGTAAGGACTTTTGGTGTCTCTGCCCCAGTCTTTGAGTAGATATGATGATTGGATTAGCACCTATGCATTTGAAGGACACTGTTATGCTGATGAGATCAGGGATGGGAACAATCTGGTAACGGGTAGAAACCTGTACTACATTTGCATGCTTTGTTTAGATTTGTCTCCACCTATATGTAATCCCTCCCCCTTGAAAGGTATAAGTTACTTTGTACCACTAACTAATACAGACTTGGATGACAAGACTTGGTTGACAAGACTTGGATGGACTACAGCAAACACACAAGCGAGGTTCTTCAATAAAGAGTAACTTCTGCTTGAAAGATATCCCAAGCCTCCTGGAACTTTAATGAAAGAAGAAATTAAGTTTTCAACAGATGGTGCCGTGACCCGGATGGAGTTCTTCACTTGAAACCAGATTGAAACTTCAGTTCAACAAAAGATCTGACTTCATTCCAGACTGAATTCCAGAACCTTTTTGTTCAGCGCAACAATTTGGTGAGTGTTACTCTATCCAAAGAACCACTAAAGACCAGTAAAAAGTGCTATCCTCTGCTCTCCTCTGCAGAGAAGAGTTAACAAACAGCTGTAGGGTTTGGTTAACTTCTAAAAGGTTAAAGTTATCCTCTAAAAATAGTTTTAGAGATGTGTCAGGCAGTTTAGCATCACATAATACTAATATTTGTTCAGACAGAGAAGACTTAACATTTCCTGTTTGTGTCAGAAAGACATTACAAAATGTTGAGAAGAAATGCTAGGCTAATTCCAACAACTGAGAAAGGTGGATTAGCTACCCCTTTATGGACAGACAATGAGTTCACATCATTGTTAAGAGAACAAATCGACTTAATAGTGACTGAGTCAGTAAGATTTGATTTGACAAAGAAATTTGGCATTGATCCAGAAAAAGTATGGTCAATTGAAGAATGCAAAAAAGTACTTGGGGCATGTATCAGAAAGAAAAACCTAAAAGGTATTATCTGCTGCCACAGAGAGTTCAGTTTAGTGATAGCACAAGAGCAAGATCAGTCTATCTCTAAGTTAAAAGAACAAATCAAACAGTTGCAAAGTCGAGTGACCAGTCTCACTAAAAAGGTGGGTCGTAAGCAGACCACCACCAAAAGTGATTCAGATCACCAAGAGTCAGATGAAAGTCATCATGATTTACAGTCTTCATGTAAACAAGAAGACTGTGGCAACAATAGCAATACTGGATTAACAGAGAACAATGTAAATGCAGTTGAGGTGTGTGCAGCAAGACACCCCACAGAAACCCCCACACTGCAGATCCAAGTAGTCAATACTTTAAGTCCTGAAGACATAGAAAGAATTGCTGAGAATTTGCCATCTATACATGGTAATTTTTCTGAGTTTAGGAGAGAGTTGTCTAGAAAGATACGCCTTTATGATATGTCTCTAACTGAAGTCACCCAGATAGTATCCCAAATCTTGACAGAGTCTGAATTCAGTGATTTTGAAAATGCAGTAAGCAAGTCTGCATTTAAAAATGCTAATAAAGACGAATTAAGAGAAGGAGTTCTGAGAGAGTTAAAGAACATTGTTGGGCCAAAAGTGAATTGGGCAAAAGTCACTAGTTGTGTACAGAAGAAGGATGAAGCTCTTAGTGAGTATACTGAACGATTTTGCCAGTCAGCAGCAGTATACAGTGGTATAGTTGACACGGCAGAGAAGGTGCTGGATCACAAAGGTCCACTAGTTCGAACATGGGTTGATGGACTTTTAACAGAATATAGAAATGCATTGCCTTTCTTAGACCTCACATGGTCAAACAGAAACCTGCAAGACAACTTGGACAGGTTAGCTACTTGGGAAAGAGACTCTGATGTTAAAGCCAGAGTAAAAATTGCAGCAGCATCCTTTAAGGTCAACACACAGAACCAGCAGAAACACCAATGTCCTAAGAGAGAAGGTAATTGCCACTTCTGTGGGAAGTCTGGACATAGGATGAAAGAATGTAGGAAAAACAAGAAATATGTAAAAGAAATGAACAATTTAAATCAGCTTCTACGCAGTCTCTTAGAAACACTGAAACGTACGCTCCCCACTACGACACACTCGTTGGGCGACTTGCTGAGGTGTTAACTGTTAAGGCTGTGAGTTCTTAATCACCCCCCTAATCTAACACAAAGATGAAAGAGTTCTTTGTAAACAAAATAAGTTTGACTAACACTTCTTAAACTTGGGGACACTGATTATGTACACTCACAGCCGTAACTTTTAAATTACAGAATGTTTCATTCAGTCACTCATCCTCTGTTATGATGTCTAATAGGACTGATGTTTCATTAGAGGATAGAAATGTAACAATTGCAATAATTTGGGAATTTTTGGAAATTCCTGCATAAGAAACTTGTCTATACAGAAAAATATAGTGTTCCTCCACCTACAGGGATAGGATAGGACACACGGACCAGTGAGGGCCCAGGGAGGAACCGAATGCAACAGGCTTCGGGGGTTAACCCTGCGTGAAGATTCCCTCATAGGCTTTCCCCATCCATTAGTCCATCCTTACCTCACTGATCTATTAGGTGTCAAATAACTTTAAACTAGTTTAAGGGAAACACTATATGATCACTACTTAAAACCACTATACGATCAACTGAAGTCTAAAAAACACTATACGATCATTAGACTTAAAATCACTATACGATCAAGAGAAGTTTAAAAATGTCTATGCATGAATACTGCTGGTCTGCTGTTTCTTTGTTTTCTTGTGTGCAGGTATGTGTATATGCCAAGTCATCTTCATAACCTGGACCCTGGTGGAAAGCATCACTTCAGAAATCCATGAACAAGCTTCATGAGGAACAAGAATCATCTGAGTGAATCTACGTGAGAAGTGGACTACAGAACAGAACAGACTTCACAGATATTCAAGTGCCATGGACTTCAAGACTTCTACACTGATGCTACATGATTTTTCTGTGTTATCATGTAGATTTTACAACATGTTATCATACCTTGTTGTATATGTGTCAACACGAATGGTTCTGAAAAGAACTTTTACACCTAAGTATATCTAGGATAAAACACAGAATAAGTTATATTTGCCTGTAACTTCTTCAAGTTACATGAATGGAAGAAGGGGCTTATGTTAACAAACATAGGCTATAGAATGGACTTATGAAGGTTTAAATTTGTGTTATGTGAGAGTTTTCATAGAACTCTCAAATGGGGGATTGTAGGATTACAAATTTAAGAATCTGTTTAAGATCTGAAGATCCTACATCCTGATGTAACATCATGTAAAAAACTAAGGTTATCTACATTGTATTAGGCATTTAATGTGAACATAGTGGTGTCTGTTTACTGAAAGGCAACTGGATGTGAATTTCACACCTTGGTAGTTCCCGTGACCAGGTGAAGATTAAACCATTTGGGTACTGTTAAGTAAGTTTGTTCAACCTCACAGTCGGGGGTTGATTTCCTGTATTGTCTTTAGAAGTGGTCATTTCTGTAAGGTCCACACTTTTAAGGACTGCCCACTGAATGCCTATAAAATACAATGTATCAGTTGCCTAGTTTAGACTTGTTTTGATGACTGCAGCATGAACCAGCACGGTTCTTGATAAAGAACTCTACTGAAAACCCAAAACGTCTCCTGGTCTGAAGAAACTTTACAACAATATTTATTATAATGAATGCATAAATAAATAAACTTACACATAATTAAATCAAATAAATAAAAACATGAATGAAAGAATAAATAAAAGTTAAAAATAATTAAAAAATAAATGCAAAAATAAATACTGAAAATAATCAAGAAAGAAAAAAAAGTAATACAAATTTTATTAAAAGTAAATTATATTTTAAATTATAAAAGCATGTTTGTTTCATTAAATCATTTATTCCTTTATTTATTTTTCTATTACATTTATTTATTTATCTATATACAGTACTGTGCAAAGGTCTGAGTAGTATTTTCTTCAACACACACACACACACACACACACACACACACACACACACACACACACACAATGGTTTTAAGTCCATTATTTCTATCTTTTGCTGTAGTGTGTTAGTGGAAATATCAGTTTACATTTCCAAACATTCATTTTGCTATTAATTATAATAATCCAGTGAGATTTTTTTTTTGTTTGAAGTGATTGCCAGATATTGTTATTTATGCTTTTTTCAGGCAGCAGAAGAACTTCCTGAAGATGAAGACAGTGACTGACACACACACACACACACACACACACACATATATATATATATATATATATATATATATATATATATATGCACTCATATATAATTACTGTACATTGTTATGTTCTTGTTACTGTTTCCCATTATTTGGACACATTTTGATGCTTTATCGTTGCCAAGCAGGGCAACGTGGAAATGCCAAAAGACCACTAACTAAACCTGTCTCTTTGAACTTGTGACTGAATGAATATCTACTGTTTGTATCCATTAAAAAATAAACATACAAATGAAACATACATTATACATCTGTTGAAACACATCGATCTGAAAGCGGTTCAACGAAGACAGGATCAGTGAACAGTTCCTCCGTCAGAGCACGTCTGATGCTCATATGTGCATAAATACCATTGAGCCTCACAAGATTCTCCTTTATCGGTGAGCATCTATTATAAAACACTCACAGTACATTAATTTGGACAACCATGCTTATATTGAAATTCTGAAAAAAATATTGAAATTTCACTCAAAAATATGATAGGGATCGATCCGAGAGTATGCATAGTTTGTGAATCAATAGCGGACTTAGCCTATTCGTGCCTAACGATATACAGGAGTGTCATACATTCCCAGCTGGTACATGACCGACCTCAACGTTGAAATGTGGTTAAAATAAGGTCAGTTGTTGTTTCAACGGTGAAACAACGTTAATATAACGTTGAATGCTAAACGGTTTAAACCCAGTCAACACATGACCAAAATTTAGCGTTGAAATATGGTTGAAGTAATGTCAGTTGATGTTTCAGTGAAACAATACATGTAAAATGGCTGTAATAGGTTAAGAAAATAACTTATAAATCAACGCTGAAATTAGTTTGTATCAAGAACAAGTTTTTAACTTAAATATAAATAAATAAATAATAATAATAATAATAATAATAATACAATGTATATAACATTTTTTAAAAAAGTGTCGATTTAGGTCAAATGTAGGCACTTCTGAATCAGTTTGTTGCTACGTCGATATTTAAAAAAACAGAAATTAAATGCTCACCCAGTCTGCACATGACTTGTTTCAACGTCAAGACAATGTTGAAATAATGTTTAATGCTAAATGGTTGACATGGGTTAAAAAAAAAAAACTCTTTGATTTGTATGTTGAATCATGTCTTCAACATACAAAGAAATTTCTGCCTTTTAAATTGTTATTATGATCATTATTATTATTATTATTATTATTATTATTATTTTATGAAATCTATTCTAAAATATAAATGTGTATATTAAAATATAATTATTATTATCATTAACAACAATACAACTAAATACATTTTGCTACCATGCTGAAACAATTCCTATTGGTTGTGTTACCTTGCTGCTTTGATCATAATAGGTTAATTTGGATATCATCCAGGAAACTGGCCAGTGAAACTGTGCATGCCATTTTAAGTTTGAAAATACAACCATTATATCTTCTTTGTAAGTGAGGCTGTGAGCTGCTCATAGACTGTATGAGAGCTGCTGCTCACTGAAATTATTTGGTCGGTCCCAAAGTATTTTATATTTGCCTGTTACATTTTTTTTTTATTTTTTTGAGTTTGAATTTGAGTTGTGAAATGTCAATAGAGAACAAAACCGGAACACAGAAGAAGTTGTGATCAGCCAGGTCCTGCAAACATACAGCACTGGCTAAATCAGGTAAGAAAATATATATATTTTTTATTATGACTTTTCAAAAGTAGTACAAGAGTTTGCAAATGGGTAAAGGGCATGTAACCTGCATAAATTAAATATTGTGTGTGTGTGTGTGTGTGTGTGTACTGATTTATCACAGACGTTAAAAGTTAATGCTAATTGCAATTAGCATATTAGCACGCTAGCGGTATTAGCTTATCTGATGTTGTGTGTTGCTGGTATTTGTTAATGTCTGTTTTAGAGATTCACATTTTTCCAATGTGAATGCCATGCATTACTGTAGGTGTGTTTAAATTATTAAATTAACAGTCTCAAAGATGACATACTCGTTCTATGAATGTCATATTGTGGCAAATGTCTTTTTTAATTTAAATGAATTTGGATTTTTTTAAAAGAATGGTATAACACGAAATACAGCCTTTTAAGAACTTTTCAGTAAACCGTTTATTCTTTCCTCTTCTTACCCCTTTGGTAAGAAATTGTTTAACTGCTACTTTGCACTGTCACTTCTGGTAGAGAATAGTTTATTATAGGTTTTGATTTGACTAAATTTAATAAAAAATTACTTAATTTGATTTTGCTTGTTTTACTAAATACATTGTATAGTATTATACACTGTATTGTGAATAATTGGTTAATATTGTAAACTTTAATCTGGATACATCAAAAAGTGTTTAATGAAGTGTTGTGCACTTTGTTTCCAACTCCACTCTTACTGAACTGCAAAGTGAAAATATTGTACGTGTTTTGTATTGTATTCATTTGTATTTATTTTGTATTGTATTTAGTACTCATGGAAAACATACTCGGTTCCCTGAGTACTGCATCTGCTTAAGACGCTTTGGGGAAAAACTCCCTTTTCTCAGAGATTAAAGCACTTTTCAATAACTCAGTGTAACTGCATGGCGATTGGTTTGTGCAGTGATTAAAAAACGAAGCAATAGCTTGGCAGCGGTGCTGCACAAGCCTATGGCGACAAAGCCCGCCAGAGCCCGTCAGAAGGGGCGGGGCTATCTCGGCTCAAAGGAAGGGCCCTTTAAGGCTCTCAACACAGTGGGTAGGTCCCACGAAGGGATGGTGACAGGGCAGGAGGGTTAAGCCTGTGTCGTGGGTAGTACACAAAGATACTGCCCATAGAGACGTTTCGTCGATGGAGCCCTGGCCTGAGACATTCTCAGGGAGGTTTGTAGGCTCCCATCAAGAGGCCATAAGTGCAGAGCCCACAGCTCTGGCTGGGGGTGCCATATCATTCTATTTGCCTGAGAGGGGAGGTCTTGTCTCAGGCGAATGGGCCAAGGGGTCGCTGCAAGTAGCTGATGCAGGTTCGCGAACCAGTGCTGGTTCCTCAGGTGGTTCCTCAGAACAGGGCTTTTAACAGAACCTTGTGTCTCTGAGCCCTGATTCGCCTGATAACCTGTGAGATCAGGGCGATCGGGGGAAGGCATAAAAGAGGAAGTTGGGCCAGTCGTGGGCCAATGCATCCAGGTCTATCAAGCAAAATAAATTTGGCAGTGAGAATTGTCTTCTGAGGCAAAGAGGTTGATTCTTGCCTCACCAAAGATTTTTCATATTTTCTGAACTATCTGAGGGTAGAGCATCCACTTGTCAGAGAGGAAGTTATTCCAAGACAGCGTGTCTGCACCATGGCTCAATCTGCCCGGCACATGCATTGCTCTCAGACAGCGCAAATTAAGATGAGCCCATTCCAAGTGGCACTTCACTAGACTGAAGAGGCGCCTTGAAGAGAGGCAGCCCTGGCAGTTTATGTAGGACACTACTGTCATGCTGTCCGAACGGTCTAAGACGTGTGAGACCTTGGTCGAACAGATCATCAAACTGCAGAAACCACCACATTCCAGTCGAATTTAAAAGAGTCATCTTCCCAGCCATGTGCCGATTGTAAAACTGGCCAGGAGACCTAATGATGCCAGCCCGGCTACCCCCCAGGTCCTAGTCCTTATCTCTCAGGGAATTTAAATAGCTAAAACCCTAATTCAGTTGACTGAAGAAAATAACTCTCCTTTATCTGGACTCATTTAGGCAACCAGAGCATGCAATGTCTCTCTGACCAGATATACATGAATCGACAATCAAATAAACAAACAGAAAGGTTTACAATGACAAAAACCAGCCTGCAATTTCAAAGGAACTTCACAGCATGACCTCTGGACACTCTCGTCACCCCAGACCCCATCCTCTCTGCATTCCACTAAACTCACCCCAAAGTGGACGGCTATTCAGAATACACAAACTCTTAAACAGACTATTTGTACCGCTATTAGAGCAACAGTATCAATGAATAGTATATTCTGTACCTTTCTATGTGAGTGGTGTGTTTTATGTAATCGAGTGTATGTGTATGTGTGAATCTATGCATTATATTCCCTTTTAGTAGATAAGGCTAACAAACGTATTGACTGTATGCAAAATATCTGATGTTTGGTCTTGACCAGAAGCTTGTTTTATTCCCAATATGTTTATATAAATGAAAAGTTACTATTGGTTACAATACTTGCATCACAAAGGTTTATTGAAGTTATTGACAAAACTCACAGATACACCACGTGTGGAACACAGGTTAATTTATGCAAGGAGGAACAACATGGCTCTGCCCCACAGCCAGATCTGATTGGAGCAAGCCTCATGGGGACGGACCAAAATGGCTGTTTTAAAACCCTATGTTTCTAACAATTCTTCGCCTTTCGCCATGCGGCTTTCGTGCCGCCTTTCCACCACGCTGACCATCACACGATCGTGCCATCCAGAACTCTACAAGAAACAGACCCAGCTTCGCTAACCTGCCGAATTCTTCAAAGACTTTGCGTTGCGCAACTCTAACTGCAGAAGAAATTTCCTGCGTATCACATTGCGTAACCTGGCAACCATTCGGAGCCCAAAGATGTCATCTAAGGAGCCAATCAGGATGCCAGGCAAAGTCAAGGAGGAAACCCCAGCTGTCCAAACAGAACGCAAGTAGACAAAATCTCCTTTGCTCGCTGAATTGGTGCATAAAATCCTTATTAGCAGCTAAAAGCCAAATCTCTGCTTTTATGGTTCTACCAGGTTGCAATTAAGAACTAGTAGTGACGCCTTACCACTACGAGCACTCACAAATCTGGCAACCAACTTGACTTAATTTACACTCGCAATTGTATCACTGACAACATCCTGGTCAAACCCCTACACGTCTCTGACCATTTCCTTATTACATTTAATATTCATCTTTCAACCTATGCATCACCAACCCCTCTACCGGTTACTTTTAGACGAAACCTACGCTCCCTCTCACCCTCACACTTTTCCTCTGTACTTTCCTCCTCTCTTCCCTCACCTATCCATTTCTCATCTCTGGATGTGGATGCAGCCACTGACACCTTATGCAACACCTTAAAGTCTTGTCTCGACGATATCTGTCCTCTTTCCACCAGGCCAGCACGGGCTACCCCCTCTAACCCCTGGCTGACTGATGTTCTTCATGAACATCGGTCCAAACTCAGGCTAGCAGAAAGAAAATGGCGCAAATCTAAACACCCGTCTGACCTGAGTATGTACCAATCGTTGCTTTCTGCTTTTTCTACTCAACTCCACACTGCCAAATCCTCATATTATCATAACAAGATCAACAGTGCTTCTGACATGCGCAATCTCTTCAAAACATTTAACTCTCTCCTCTGTCCCCCTCCACCACCACCCACCACTACACTAACAGCTAATGATTTCGCACAATTCTTCACAGACAAAACTCGAACAATCAGCAAACAATTCTTAGCCCCTCATACACATGACCTACAACCCACCGCACCCACTTCGAACACTCTCACTTTCTCCTTCTGTCCCCTCACTAAAACAGAAGTATCAAAACTTCTCTCCAGCCACCCTACAACATGCCCACTTGATCCCATCCCCTCACACATTCTTCAAGCAATCTCTCCTACTGTCTTACCAGCACTCACACACATCATAAATACATCGCTCCTCACAGGCACTTTTCCAATTTCTTTTAAGCAGGCTCGGGTAACCCCACTGCTTAAGAAACCAACACTGAACACCTCACTTCTTGACAGCTACAGACCGGTCTCTCTGCTTCCATTCATATCAAAAACCCTCGAACGAGTTGTTTTCAACCAGGTATCATTGTTCTTTTCACAGAACAACTTACTGGATCCTAACCAGTCAGGTTTCAAGAGTGGCCATTCAACTGAGACTGCGCTACTGTCAGTTACTGAAGCCTTGCGGACAGCAAAAGCTGATTCTAAATCATCAGTTCTAATTCTGCTTGATTTATCTGCTGCTTTTGACACCGTCAACCATCAGATCAACCAGCTGAGCTGAGCTGAGCTTTCAACCAGATGATCCAACAGTACCTGCACGGATCTCAGGCTGCTTGGCGGACATCTCAACGTGGATGAAAGAACATCACCTCCAGCTTAACTTGGCAAAAACTGAGCTTCTTGTTTTTCCTTGCACTCCAAACTTACAGCATGAGTTCACCATCCAGCTGGGCTCTTCCACAATCACTTCTTCAAACTCAATCAGGAATCTGGGTGTCATCTTTGATGACCAGTTGTCTTTCAAAGATCATATTGCAAAGACTACTCGATCTTGCAGGTTTGCTTTGCACAACATCAGAAAGATCAGGCCCTTTCTAACAGTGCAGGCTACACAACTTCTTGTCCAAGCCCTTGTCATCTCCAGACTGGACTACTGCAATGCTCTTTTGACTGGTCTTCCATCATGCACAATCAAACCTCTACAAATGATTCAGAATGCAGCAGCACGGCTGGTCTTCAACGAGCCCAAAAGAGCCCATGTTACACCTCTCTTTATCTCCTTGCACTGGCTCCCAATTGCGGCTCGTATCAAGTTCAAGACTCTGATGCTTGCATATAGGACAACCACAGCTACTGCACCTGCTTATCTGCACTCGCTATTGCAAATCTACACCCCCTCCAGAACTCTGAGATCTGCTAGTGAGCGACGCCTTGTGGTACCATCACAGAGAGGTGCGAAATCACTATCCAGAACATTTTCTTTTACTGTTCCGGGCTGGTGGAACGATCTTCCTACCCCTATCCGGAATGCTGATTCCCTGACAAGCTTCAAGCGACAGCTTAAAACTCATCTCTTTCAACTCTATTTGCTGTTACCATAAAAAAAAAAAATTCTCTTTATTCCTTCCCTTTCTAGCTTGTACTTGTCTGAAGCACCACTTGAAATCTGGTATTATAGCACTGCCTGTGTCTGTTTGTATCCTTAAGAAGAATCGCTCTATGTTCTCCCAACTGTATGTCGCTTTGGACAAAAGCGTCTGCCAAATGCCTAAATGTAAATGTAAATGTAAATTGCTAGTAATGTTGTTTTGGGATTCTTTTCAAACTCCGTAAACCTCATAACCCTCTAGTACTGTATGAATGTGTGTATGCGTGTGTATGTTTGTTTGTTTAGTAGTTTAGTTTGTGTGTCTTAGAGTAAATCAAATAAATTCTTGTTTCATTTATAAAGAAGCATTGTCTTGTGTTGTGTATTTTAAGGTTAAACTTATGCCCAGATCTTGTTACCTTGCTCTAAAGAGTTAACAAAATATCTGCTTTATATTGTTATTGTGGCTACAAAGCAATATAAACCTCAGAACTGGTAAGATGTGCTAATTTAACCCATTCGCTGGTTAATGAGAGTAAACTATTAATTCTGAATAAATTTAATCTAATCAAGCCAAATTGAATCTTTAGATCCGATTCCCATTTAATTCCCTGATCATTTGAGCTAATATCCTACAGACGTGATGTCCCTTCAGGTCTGGTAGAAAGGTCTGGTGGTCTAAACATACTGCCAGCATCTTCAGGCAGTTGATGTGAAGGCGACTCTCTGTTCTGACTCTCAGACGTCTGTGATGCCAGACGTGGGATAAAACTCTCAGCTTCAGCCAATACTCAAGGGCCCGCATGCGAAGCAGGCCCAACTGAAGCACTGGAGATGCAGAAGCCATAAGGCCCAGCATTATTTGAAAGGCCTAGATAGGGCGAAGGGCTCCTACTTTGAATGAGGCCACGAGCTGCTCTGTCTGGCGCGACTACCGCCCTCATTTGGGTGGAGTAGAGAACTGTTTCCAACAACGATATCCGTTGGCAAACGCTCTTCCATTGATATGCTCTTGGCAATATTGATCTTGAGACCTAGGCAATCCAAGTGGCTAAGGAGGAAGGATCTGTGAGATACTAGCTTGTCCTCCGACTGGGCCAGGATGAGCCAGTCGTCAAGGTAATTTAGAATGCAGATTCCCATCTGTCTTAGGGGGGAGAGAGCCGTGACCATGCACTTTGTAAAAAGTGCGGGGAGCTAGAGACAGTCTAGAGACAGGACCGTGTACTGATATGCCACTCCCTCGAATTCAAGAATTCTGGATGTGAAAGTAAGCATTTTTCAGGCCCAGTGAACAAAAGCAGTCCCCTGGGCGAACTTGCGAGAGGATCTGTTTTAGTGTAATCATTCTGAATTCTGAAGGCGTTTGGCCTGATAGATCGCCATAGAATGAAGTGCCGAGGCCGCTTGTCCAGCCGATGAATAGGCTCGTCCAGCGAGCGCTGGCATTTCTTCAATCCAATGGCTCATCGCCTTCCATCCAATGGCCGCACCTGAAGCCGCCAATGACATGCTGTCATCCATGGCATCGCACTTGCTTCCACCTAAGGAAACATGATCGCTTGCAGCCGCAGAGAATCTAGGTGGAAGAAGAGTACGGGAGAAGCTTCTCTAGGCGGTGAGAGTGAGGCACGCGGGGGCTCAGCTAGCGTGAGCTCACTCGTCACCAAGAGGCGCTTCACTAGACTGAAGAGGCGCCTTGAAGAGAGGCCGCCCTGGCGGTATATGTAGGACACTACTGTCATGCTGTCCGAACAGACTAAGACGTGATGTCCCTTCAGGTCTGGTAGAAAAGGTTTTGAATCTGAGATCCTATGGCGAAACGGCCACTTATATAGCCAGATAGTCCCGGCGGGCTTCGTGGCCATAGGCAGAGCCATTGGTTGTTTTTTTTTTATCGCTGCACAAACCAATGGCCGTGCAGTTACACTGCGTTATTGAAAAGTTCTTCAGTCTCGGAGAAAAAGGAGTTTTTCCCCAAAGCGTCTTAAACAGACACTTGTGTGAGTGAAATATCAACAGGGAATCAAAACTAATAGGTTCAACAGCACACACAAAGAAACAAACGTGAACATGCATACTGCGTTAGAAAAAAGTTTGAAAAATATTGTATATTTATAATAAATTGTATATCATATAGGTAAGCAACATCACACAAACAAGCACAATTACGATTGCAAATGTGACACTGATTTTATACAACAGCAGTTCAATAAACTAGTAGTTAATATAAACTGACTTACATTTTAGATGCATCATTGACTCTTTTGTTAACGAAAATAGTTCTAAGCAAAGCCACAGCACAACAGTCGCAAATCTCCAAGTAACACACAGCTGTGTTTCATTACTGAATGATTCAGCATTGTCAGTGATTGACGACAATGTCAGTGATTCAGTGAGCCATTCATAAAGACTGCTTCATTTATTAAATGAATAGCCATTTGAACGAACTCCTTGAATCTGTCTATGGAGTCCATGACTCACTCATAAATACAGTGACTTACCACCACCTACTGACGGTTCGTTTTTTTTTTTTCTTTTTTTTTTTTTTTTTTCATATTTTTCCAACATTTTAGATTTATGCTAAAAAAGTAAAACATTATTTTTTTTTAACATTATTTATGCATTTGCAATTTTACTGTAAATGCATTTTTGGAACCTCTTATCTTCATTAAACAGTCTGAGTAAATACATTTAAATTGCACTTTCGATGCAGATTTGGTTTTTCCTCTGCAGTGGAAAGATGGAGTTTGTTGATACTGATTTAATTTGAATGGTAACAACCATACAGAGTCTAATTAGTCTAACTGAATGTATTGATAAAATGTAAGAATTTGACGTAAATGATGACACATACATTTAGTAAGGTTAGGAAAATATTACCCTTCATAAAGTTAAAAAGTGTCCTAGAATTTTAAATTTTTTGCCCCTGACAAGAATTTTTTTTTACCCGGACAAGTGAATGACTGATTTACTTGTCCGAAGGACAACAACCCATTCTCACTCCCAAGGTGTCAAAAACTGCAGAACGGTCAAGCGCCTTCAGCGTCACTTTGAAGACATCAAATGTGCGCCTCAGCGTCACTATATCGACAAACTGGGACCTACACTGATTTCAATGGGAAACTTTTGGCGTCAGTACACAGGCGTAAAGGATATGAGATGATGATCGCTATGAAATCATGTTCAAGAAGTCATTCAGCACACATCGCAATATTTGCCATCAGTTTACTTGTGCCACAGATTGGGTGAGTAAATACGCTGTCTTAATGTTTGTTCTAAAAAAAAACTTTTTTATTTTTTAAGGATTTTACATTAAAAGGTATTACAAGCATGGTACAGTAAGTGTTGTGATTACCGTTATATCTGTCGTAAAAGTACATCAAAATAGCATTACAGTGGTAAAACCATAGTAAGTTTGGTGATTACTGTGCTATTACTATACATATCACAGTAAAACTTAAAAAGTAAGTTACTGCAATAAAAGTATAATACGTGTTGTGGTTATTGTGCTTTTTACGAAACTGCAACAGCAAAACTACAGTTACTGTAGTCAAAATATGGTAAGTGTTTTAACTACAAATATCACAGTATAAATATAGTTACTGTGGTAAAACCATGGCAAGTGTCCTTTTCACTGCGTTTTAACTTCAAATATTACCAGGGATGGGCAGTATTTTAGATAAATGTATTTAAAATACGTATTTGAAATACAAAATACTATTTTGTATTTTGTATTTTAAAGCCTTTGGGAAAAATCTAATGTAATTTGTATTTAAATACATTTAAGATGAGTGTTTTGTATTTTCAAAATACATAAATACTTTGTGCCAATCAACCTCTTTATCAGGGTGCTGATTTAGTTTAGACACACCCCTCCCCCAACCTTAAAGGGGTAGTTCACTTTGAAAATAAATTTTGATATGTTTTAGCTTACCCCAAGGGCATCCAAGATGTAGGTGTCTTTGTTTCCGCAGTAGTTTCAATTTTGATCTTTTTAGGTCCAACCGTTCTTGTCTGTCAGTCATATAATGCATGCCTATGGTCACCTCATCAAAGAAAATGCACAGATTCAAATTAAACAGTCCAATTTAAACAATTCCACATCGTAAGTACACATTGATGGCCTAAGACATGAAACGAGCGGTTTGTGTGAGAAAATGAACAGCATTTATATCGTTTTTTACCTCTTGAAAAACATCCTCTTGCGCGAGCATACACATATTATTTTCTTTTTAAACATCCCTAAACATATATATATATATATATATTTTAACATTTCTTGTTTAAAACATCCCAGATAAGCGCAAACTAGTACCATTTCTGTTAGCCGTCTTACCTACAATCTCTGTTCTGTGTAAACAATGAGTGGCGTTCACACGCAAGAGAGATCACTTCCGGTGCTTTCCGGGAGTTGCGCCGGCGCATCAATAAGCCAGAACGCGCTCACACACCAGGAAGCTTGCTCCCTCCAACTTGGACATGATATTTTTCAAGAGGTAAAAAACGATATAAATGCTGTTCATTTTCTCACACAAACCGCTCGTTTCATGTCTTAGGCCATCAATGTGTACTTACAATGGGAAATTGTTTAATTTGGACTGTTTAATTTGAATCTGTGCATTTTCTTTGATGAGGTGACCATAGGCATGCATTATATGACTGACAGACAAGAATGGTTGGACCTAAAAATATCAAAATTGAAACTACTGTGGAAACAAAGACACCTACATCTTGGATGCCCTTGGGGTTAGCTAAAACATATAAAAATTTAATTTCAAAGTGAACTATCCCTTTAACACTCATGCAGCAGAGTCAGCATTGGATCAGTGACTTTTCTCAGTTTTCTGCATTAAGGTAAGGGTGTCATCATGATCAATTAATTATTGATTAAAGTTAAAATGGTGAATCATTCAGATTTGCCTTCAGTAAACTTGAAAGAATAAAAAAGCACTGACACGTGTAGGAGAAAAATAGTGTTAGCTGTTAGCCAATCAGTTTTGATAGTTAAAAATTTAGTTTTGTTTTTCCTACAGGGCAGGGGAAGGGAAGATCATTTCTAATCAGTTGTATACATCTAAATGTTTTTGTTTTGCATTCAGAATATGTCCAGATATATTTCAGCTTAATAGGGATGCCTGCACTTGATGGCCAATTTCACATGTATTTTGTATATTTTAAAAATACAAAATACTGTATTTGTATTTAAATACATTTTTTTTACACAGTATTTTGTATTTGTATTTAAACACATTTTCCACTCAGTATTTTGTATTTTTATTTTAAATACATTTCTATGTATTTATGCCCATCTCTGAATATCACAGTACAACTGCAGTTATTGTGGTAAAAACATGGTAAGTGTAATGTTTACTGTGTTTTAACTTCACATATAACAGTACAACTATAGTTACTATGGTAAAAACATGGTAAGTGTCATGCTTACTGTGTTTTAACTTCACATATAACAGTACAACTACACTTACTGTAGTAAAAACATGGTATGTGTCATGTTTACTGTGTTTTAACTTCAAATTTCACAGTAAACTGCAGTTACTGTGGTAATAACATGGTAAACATCCTGTTTGCTGTGTTTTAACTTAAAATATCACAGTACAACTGCAGTTACTGTGTTTTAACTTAAAATATCACAGTACAACTGCAGTTACTGGTGTAAGTGTTCTGGTTACCATGATTTTACTACAAATACAACTTCATCTTTAAACAATGGCAAGTCACGAGACAGATAGTGTTTAATCACCCCAGAAATGTAAAGACAGCCTTGGATGACAGATATTTACAGCTAATAAATATATGGCGCGAATCTGATTACTAAAGAAGACAGAATACATATTTTGGCTCATTCCTCCATGTAGATCTCCTCTAGAGCAGTAATGTTTCGGGGCTGTCGCTGGGCAACACAGACTTTCAACTCCCTCCAAAGATTTTCTATGGGGTTGAGATCTGGAGACTGGCTAGGCCACTCCAGGACCTTGAAATACTTCTTACGAAGCCACTCCTTCGTGGCTCGGGCGGTGTGTTTGGGATCATTGTCATGCTGAAAGACCCAGCCACGTTTAATCTTCAATGCCCTTGCTGATGGAAGGAGATTTTCACTCAAAATCTCACGATGCATGGCCCCATTCATTCTTTCATTTACACGGATCAGTCATCCTGGTCCCTTTGCAGAAAAACAGCCCCAAAGCATGATGTTTCCACCCCCATGCTTCACAGTAGGTATGGTGTTCTTTGGATGCAACTCAGCATTCTTTCTCCTCCAAACACGACAAGTTTACCAAAAAGTTCTATTTTGGTTTCATCTGACCACATGACATTCTCCCAGTCCTCTTCTGGATCATCCAAATGCTCTCTAGCAAACTTCAGACGGGCCCGGACATGTACTGGCTTAAGCAGGGGGACACGTCTGGCACTGCAGGATTTGAGTCCCTGGCAGCGCAGTGTGTTACTGTTGGTAGCCTTTGTTACTTTGGTCCCAGCTCTCTGCAGGTCATTCACTAGATCCCCCCGTGTGGTTCTGGGATTTTTGCTCACAGTTCTTGTGATCATTTTGACCCCACGGGGTGAGATCTTGCGTGGAGCCCCAGATCGAGGGAGATTATCAGTGGCCTTGCATGTCTTCCATTTTTTAATAATTGCTCCCACAGTTGATTTCTTCACACCAAGCTGCTTACCTATTGCAGATTCAGTCTTCCCAGCCTAGTGGAGGTCTACAATTTTGTTTCTGGTGTCCTTTGACAGCTCTTTGGTCTTGGCCATGGTGGAGTTTGGAGTGTGACTGTTTGAGGTTGTGGACAGGTGTCTTTTATACTGATAACGAGTTCAAACAGATGCCATTAAAACAGGTAACGAATGGAGGACAGAGGAGCCTCTTAAAGAAGTTGTTAGAGGTCTGTGAGAGCCAGAAATCTTGCTTGTTTGTAGGTAACCAAATACTTATTTTACAGAGGAATTTACCAAATAATTATTTAAAAATCCTACAATGTGATTTTCTGGATTTTTTTTTTCTCATTTTGTCTCTCATAGTTGAGGTTTACCTATGATGAAAATTACAGGCCTCTCTCATCTGTTTAAGTGGGAGAACTTGCACAATTGGTGGCTGACTAAATACTTTTTTGCCCCACTGTATGGTTGATAAGTGAATGGTGAAATTATGATGGAACGATGGGTTTGATGAAACCACAAGCAGTCTTGGCAAGGTTGAGTTGAAGATGATGGTCCTTCATCCAGCAAGAAATGTCTGTTAGACAAGCTGACATCCGAGCAGCTATCGTCGGATCATCAGGATGGAATGAGGGGTAGAGCTGAGTGTCATCAGCATAGCAGTGATATGAAAAGCCATGTTTCTTGCCATGTAGAAAGAGAAAATAAGTGGACCATCACAACAATCACATATCTCATGCAGAGATCCCTCTGTCATAGTGTTTAAGAATATTCACTCAATTTAAACAAAATCAAATAATGTCAGATATATAAATCTAGCATTTTAGAAGAGAACACAACCTCAAAGTTGTTTGAACCAATGAGCATTAAGCTGTGTCATTAGGTGTGTTCGATTTAACACAGCACTGCACAGGATCAATCAAATTCTGACTTGAAGCAGTGCATATTGGTTAGAAATTGTGTCCGACTTGAGACGGAACAGACGGCACGTGACTGTCATGACTGGCATTAAAGTACTGCAATAGCAATTCGAGAGCACCTGGCTAACTCAGCCGCCGCAGTTTCTACAGAGGGGCTTCACAAGCTTTGATGACGTAACAGCTGTTTCAGGATTGGCCAGATTCACCACATGACAATGATCATGTGTGTTTCGTGTTTATTCAGATCTTTTTAATTCCAACAATTGCCACACATCTGTTTTTAGAGCAGTATAATATTTTTTACTGTATATGCAATGTTATATTGAGTCACGTTTATCATAAAACAAGGATAAAAGCATATATACCCCCACTTTATTAGCATTTAAATAGTATGTTTATACTGAACTATATAAGCAGTATATAAAAAAAAACTGTTTCTGTTGCACATGAAAACCTTTCTGAAACATCTGTGTATCTGTGACAAATATTGCATTTTATTCACTTCATCTGTGATAGATTATGCAAACACCGCATGAGTGTCACTACCTAGAGCAGAAAGTGTCCGACTTGATGTGTACGTTTTCAACTCCGCCCCCGACTGCAACTGGGTGATCTCGTGGATTGCCGTCTGTACCCATGGTTCAAGTTGAACATACCTATTAGCATGTCGTTTCCTATCATGCTTTTGGTCAGCTCAGTTGGGGGAGAGCAACTGTGGTCAACTGCACAGCCACCTTGCTGTTGCAAGAGTATTTTGACACAAGTTGGCATGACACCAGAACAAGACGGACTGCTCTCAGACACATTTCCATCCAGCATGTTGCGGTGATCACCGGTGATCGGTTCTGTGCAGTTTTCATTTATTTAATCCCAAACTAACCTCTTACGAAATGTATGATGTACGCATGTCTTGCTTTAGTTGGGCAGGTATGGTAATTGTGTAAAAATAAATAAATAAATAAATAAATAAATGTTTAAAAAAAATGCATAGATTAATCAACAGTTCTATATGAATTTAGCCTCCAGGGTCTTGTCAAAATAAATTTGAAATTATGTTTTCCTTTAACAAAGTATAGATATGTCCTGTAAATGCATGCTTAAAAAAAGTGTCATAGCCTGGCTCTGTTCTGAATGACATCACACTGATGCTTCCAGTCAGAGAGAAAATTACCTTACTGAAACACAATGCTGAGACTGACTACAATGGCAAGTACAGACATTATGCACATGACGTCTTCAGGATAGGCATAAGAAAACTATGAATATAAAGTAATCATTCTGGGCAACTACAAATTGTGTTTTCTTCATAAGGTATTTCATGCTTTTACATTTTTATACACTGATTATTTGAAGAGTTTATTTACTTTTTTTTTTTTCACTTTTTAATCAACAGATACTACAGTTGTTGTTTTTTTATAAAAGTGTCAAAACATACACAATTGTGCTTTACATTTTGTGTAAATACAGTCTGTAGTAATAGAATTAGAAATAAAGATAAGAAAGTAAAGAGATCATTGTTTTTTGTCATGGAGTAAGTGTTACCATAGAAACCAGAAGCACTAAACTTCCCCAAGTGTGCACTAAAGAGCAAGATGTGTGTTTATTATAATTTCAAACAAAATGCAAATGGAATCAAACAAATGAGGTTTAGGCAAATTAGGTGACAATCTGATATTAGCTAAACCTATGATATAGGACATCATGATGCGAAACACTGAGTTGAAGAATCACTCTTAGGCTGTGGTTTTCATCACACTAGCTCTCTAGAGAATATTTGTAATTAGCATCATTTGCTTAATAGTTCAGGTTAATTAGAATATTTAATTGAATAGCTTAGATGACTATATTATAATCAAATTAGCTTCAGCACATGGCTGGGTTGTTTGCGGCAGACTGCCGGGCTCCTCCACGCAGACACATCATGGAAAACTTTCTCAACACAACACTCTTTTATATTTTATGGTCCATTTGAACTGTGCTATCAACATTTGATTATTCTTCATTGAAGAAAAAATAAATAAAAATACCAGCATAGCAGTGACAATAAGTGGGGAAGTGCCCATAAAGGACAGGGCTCAAATTCCCATATGGCAGCTGAAAAGATTAGCTTCTGCAGCATGAAGCTGGAGGAAGAGAAGAAGATGAGACCCTTGAGAGAATGCATAGATCTAATTATGTTACTTACTCACCATTTTAAAAGCGCTAGCAAAAAATGTGGGATTGTGTGTCAGTGTTAATATGTTCAGTTATACAGACATGTAAGTATATGACAAAAGCAAGTGACAGAAGCAGCTGGACAATTGCACATTTGTAATTTAGTAGCAAACAAATCAAACAAATGAAAAAAAAAAAAAAAAAAAAAAAAAAAACAAAAAAAAAACCTCATATACTTTTCTGGTATGTAATAATAATAATAATAATAATAAATATATATATATATATATATATATATAATAAAAAGCCAATTTCTGCTTATATGTCGATCCATATCGTGGACCTTTAGTTGATTTGTTTCAGTACTTTCAGTTAATGTTGCACAATGATTGTAATAAAATGAGAGTGAACTGCTTTGCTTACACAACTGCATTTATGTTATTATCAGTTTGTGCTATCCACTGATCTCAACAAAATATAATTTAACTTAATAGGTATACTTAAAAAGAGTGGGATATATCGTCTACTGCCGTATCGTGTATATATAGCCACTAACTATATTCTTTCCTGGTGTGCATTTCCCAAAAGCATCATTAGCTAACTATAGTTGCTAGTTCCATTATACTCTATTGGTAACAACAGAACTTGCGACCATGGTTGCTTTTGGGAAATGCACCTCTGGTTGGAAGATGCTTGCATATAACAAACAAAGCAGTGTTTTGGAATATATAAAATACAAATTTGTACCAAAATGTAATGTATTGCTGTTGCTGCTTCCACTAAAGAAACCAAAAAAGGAAATGGAGCAGCGGATTTCACTGTTTGAGTGTGGCAGTCCCGTGAGTGTTGAAGACGTTTGGGACATTGCAGGCCATGTGAAAATCGCTCAGCTCTGTCTTTGATAGAGTATGTCAGTCCAATCAGCCTGGGCGGCTGAGCCTGATTGGTTCTGCCAGCACTGAGGGTACTCTAAGGAAGGCTTGATATTACTTTACAACCATCTGACAGCCATAGCGGGTCCAGGCCTAGGTGCCCTGATTCACAGGAAAAGCTCCAAAACACAAGCACACAAATTTTTGTAATGGCCAGATATGTTAGTAGTGTGAAACAAATATTATTTGTAGAAACTTCAACTGTATGATTCAGTGTTCTTGGTTTTCATTATATGTAAGACACAGATGTATTTATTTGTTTATCTGTTTAATGTAAGCATTGCACTAGGGCTTCTGACAGCATAAATTAAAACAGTGTCTCTATCACAGACCAGTAGCAGTAAAACAAACAAACAAACAAAC
Source organism: Cirrhinus molitorella (assembly GCA_033026305.1). Lineage (NCBI taxonomy): Eukaryota > Metazoa > Chordata > Actinopteri > Cypriniformes > Cyprinidae > Cirrhinus > Cirrhinus molitorella. The sequence continues at coordinate 26,986,362 of CM065123.1, forward strand.
AAAAAAACAATATGTAATTATACACACTCCCATTAAAACCTCTTCCCATCTGTGATTTATACACTAATTGGCTCTAAACGTTCATGTTTGAATATATATATATGTGTGTGTGTGTGTGTGTGTGTGTGTGTGTGTGTGTGTGTGTGTGTGTATACACTGGAGATCAAAATTAGAGAACAATTTATAAACAATTGAACAATTCTGAAATAATGTCATCTTCACTGCTCAACAGTTTTTGTCCTGTCTATACCATGCTACCAGAACACCTTTTCCACAAAATAACTAATGCATTTCAACAAAAACATTATTTTGCGGAAAACACACTGATCAAAATTAGAGAACACTTTCAGATACCTCCCAGTTATTAGTTTTAATCTGGCACCTGGTGCTAATTTCCTTGATTATCTGTCAACCCCTAACTTCCAGTTTCACTGACTCTGCAAGATGGTGGGCCGTTCTAAAGTGACTGAAAGCCTCCGGCAGCAGGTTGTCCAGATGAAGGCCAAAGGGATGACCCTATCAGCCATAGCAAGACAAGTTGGTCGTTCCAAATCTGTGATCTCAAGAATATTGAATCTTTACAACATCACAAACTCATTCAAGTCCCCCAAGAAGGCTGGTCATTGGAAGACAAATACAAGAGAGGACAGGATACTGCGGAGGATCTCAATGGGCAATCATTTCTACACTGCAGCTGGAATTGCTCACCAGTTCAGCGCTGAACAGGGTAAGGATCTGTCTCGTCATACAGTGTCTCGACGTTTAAGAGCATTTGGACTGAAAGCTCACTCTGCAGTGACCAAACCTCTCATTAGCAGAAATAATCAAAAGGCTAGACTAAGCTTTGCTGAGGAGCATGTTGTGTGGACAGAGGAGAACTGGTCCAAAGTTCACTTCAGTGATGAAAGCAAGTTTAATTTATTTGGGTTCCAATGGGAAGTGTCATGGTTTGGGGCATGTTTTCTGCAGCAGGAGTTGGGCCTCTTAAACAGCTACATGGCAGAGTGAATGCAAATGTTTATCAGAACCTTCTTCAACAACATATGGTTCCTTCCCTGCGTTCATCACCCAATCAGCCCGCAGTGTTCATGCAGGACAATGCTCCATGTCACACAGCAAAACGGGTAAAGCAGTTCCTTGAAACTGAAAACATTGAAATAATGACATGGCCTGCCCAGAGTCCTGATCTCAACCCAATAGAGAACCTCTGGAAAATCCTTGGCGACAAAGTTATGGCCAAGACACCCACTACAGTCACCGAACTGTGGAGGAGACTGGAAGAAGAGTGGACCAAAATCACACCAGAGCAGTGTGAGAGACTAGTGCTGTTCTGTGGTCGCAGATGTGCTGAAGTCATTCAGAGCAGAGGCCTGTACACTTCATACTAATTGCTGACTGTTGTAACCTTCAGAAAATTTTGTTGTAATCTTTTTCCATGCTACAGTCATTGTTGTTCTCTAATTTTGATCAGTGTGTTTTCTGCAAAATAATGTTTTTTTGTTGAAATTCCTTCCTTCCTTAGTTATTTTGTGGAAAAGGTGTTCTGGTAGCATGGTATAGACAGGACAAAAACTCCTTCAACTGTTGAGCAGTGAAGATGACATTATTTCAGAATTGTTCAATTGTTTATAAATTGTTCTCTAATTTTGATCTCCAGTGTATATACATATACACACACACACACACACACACACACACACACACATATATATATATATATATATATATATATATATATACATACTATGGAATGCCATTCAGGAAATAATTATATATATATATATATATAATATGACGTTTGATGGAATGAATGTCCGAATATATGGAATGAAAGTCTGAATATATGGAATGAAAGTCTGAAAGTCTGAATATATGGAATGAAAGTCTGAAAGTCTGAATATATTGAATGAATGTCTGAATATATGGAATGAAAGTCTGAATATATTGAATGAATGTCTGAATATATGGAATGTGTCAGGTGTCGTGTTGGGAGGACAAACGAGGAGAACGAGGTTGGGATCAGGAACAAAACAAGTCTTTTAATAACAAAATCCACAGAATAAATCCAACAAGAGACAGGCAAGGAGACACGCACACAAAGACGAGAACGGACAATCAAACAATGAACAGAATCTAACTTAAATAGGGTGGTTAACAAGACACAGACAGGTGAAGGCACTTAACTGATAATGACTTAATTAGGGGTGGAGACAGGAACAAAACCAAATAAGGGCAAACAGGAAGTGGAAGGAACCAAAGACAAACAGGACTAAACCAAATCAAAACACAACAAAAAAGAGTCCCAAAACCTGACAGAATGAAAGTCTGAATATATTGAATGAAAGTCTGAATATATGGAATGAAAGTCTGAATATATGGAATGAAACTCAGAATATATGGAATAAAAGTCTGAATATATGGAATGAAACTCAGAATATGTGGAATGAAAGTCTGAATATATGGAATGAAACTCAGAATATGTGGAATGAAAGTCTGAATATACATATATAGAATAAATGTCTGAATATAATGAATGAAAGTCTGAATATATATAGAATAAATGTCTGAATATATAGAATGAAAGTCTGAATATATATATATATATATATATATATATATATAATGTCTGAATATATAGAATGAATGTCTGAATATATAGAATGAAAGCCTGAATATATGGAAATAAACTCTGAATATATGGAAATAAACTCTGAATATATGGAAATAAACTCTGAATATATATAGAATGAAAGTCTGGATATATATATATATAATAAATATCTGAATATATGGAAATAAACTCTGAATATATATAGAATGAAAGTCTGAATATATGGAATGAAAGTCTGAATATATATAGAATCAAAGTCTGTACATATGGAATGAAAGTCAGAATATGTAGAATGAAAGTCTGAATATATAGAATTAAATTGTGAATATATAGAATGAAAGTCTAAATGTATGTAAAACTGTGAATATATGGAAAGAAAGTGCAAATTTGACAATTCTCACTGCTTATATAGCATGTTTTATCAGAGCAATAGCTGTTTGAATTCTGATTCATTTAAAAATGTTCCCTGAAATTTTACAATACTTTGCTGAGCTACAAGACTTTTTTGCAACAGCTGGTCATACTCCAAAAGCAAATAGTTTGGAGTCTACATCACGTCATCTTGAGGATCATATTTCCATTATTGCAACATTCTTAGTGCTTATGGGCAATCATGTTCAACAGAATGTTGCTGAAAGAACATTATGCATCATTCTCGAAGGAATTTATGAATCTTTTAGGGAAATGTGGGCTGAAATAGTGCTCCAGTTAGAAGCTGATACACAAGTGAATGGTATAAGTGCACATTCTGCATCACAGAGAGGAAGGCTGAGGTAAGTGATGATAATGAATTGTACTGTACATTCTTTGCAAGTTGCAAATTAAATAATTAATACAACTTATACATGAACACTTTGTGAATTAGCCCTTTTTTTTTTCATTTGAGGTACAACATACCGGCTGCTCTGTTGATTCACATGCGGGACTTAGGATTTAGCTGGATGGCCATATCGCAAATGTTGTCTGTAAACATTCGAACACTGTACAACCACAGGAGACAACTTGGTTTAGTGGACTATGGGAGTTTCACAAACATTTCAAATGATGATCTTGATCGTCTTATTACTGAGATTCATCAACAAACCCCTGGATCGGGAGAAACCTATATCACTGGTAGTTTGAGAGGAAGAGGGATCAGAGTTCAGCGTTGGCGAGTGCGAGAGCGTTTAAGAATAATAGATCCAGTGGGAAGAGCCTTAAGAGGAAGAAGAGCTATTCAATGGAGGGTCTACAATGTCTCAGTCCCCAATCAACTGTGGTATGTGTTTTGTAAATTAAAAAAATAAATATAAATATATATATATATTTCTCCCTAGCTGGTCAAGGCAACAAAAGGGATAATAGAGGGATAATAATAATAACCTCATCATCATAATTATTATTATTATTGAAAAATCATCATGAAAATGTGAGATAATGCATATATATATATATATATATATATATATATATGCATTATTTAATAATAATAATAATAATAATAATAGTATTAATATTAAGTATTATTATTATTATTATTATTATTTATTTTATTTTTTTTTATTTAATTAATATCAATAATTATATTATTATTATATTTTCAATATTTTTTATACTTTTTGGGGGCAAGAAAAAGACAACAAAGTCAAAAAAAGTTAAACTTTGATGTACAACCTATGTGGTTTATAATAATATTATTATTATTATTATTATTATTATTTCAGGCATATTGACACAAACCACAAGTTAAATCCATGGGGATTTGTCTTTCATGGAGGAGTTGATGGCTACAGCCGCTGTATTACCTACCTGAGATGTTGCACAGACAACAGAGCATCAACTGCCTTGCAACTTTTCCAAAATGCTGTGGATCTGTTTGGACTCCCACAACATGTCAGGGGTGATGCTGGTAGTGAGAATATTGATGTTGCAAGGTTTGTGATTGAGAATCGAGGGGCAAACAGAGGAAGCTTTATGGTTGGATGTAGTGTTCACAATCAACGCACAGAAAGATTGTGGGCAGAACTCAACAGGGTGGTGTCAGCTTATTTTAAAGATCTTTTCCTTTTCATGGAAAATGTTGGAATTTTAGACAGCAACAGCCCACTTCACATTACGGCTCATCACTATGTTTACCTTCCAAGAATAAACGGTAACACTTTATAATAACGTTCAGCTGTAAGTCATTTATATGTGATTAGTTAATGATGAAATAATCTTTTACAAAACATTCACAAATGATTAATAACTGATATGCTAATAATTTGTGTATGTTTTGTTAATTCATTTGCAAGTCAATTACAAGTTCATTTACAAGTAATTACTTAATGATAAACTAATTGTTTACAAAACATGACTATGTGTTTATAAATGATTAATAAGTGCTATGTTAAAGAGTGCAAAAATGCAATTATTCTAAAACTATTTTCTTTTTTAAATAATAATAAATTATTTGCTGTCAAGTGAATAAACATGTAAACCCTTTCTCTCATCAGCACAGACTTTCTGTGTGGAGTGTGTTAGATCTAGTGATAATGTAAACCAATTTACCCTCCAATGAAGATCACACCAGGTGCACAGTGCTAAATGTGTGTCACAGAAGACATCTTTACTTTCACCAGTCAGCCCTTACATTGCATTACACACTACAAATTATTCAGAACCTGTTGTGTAAATGCATGAGTAAATAATTTACAGATCTTTCTGCATCCCCTAATCTAAAGTGTAAACAATTCATCACTTGTAAATGTGTTACACATCATTTGTAGATCTTTCTTACATGTTAAAAATCATCTGGTGGATACAAGGCATTTACAACACTTTCTGCATACCCTAATCTAAAGTGTAAACTACTCATTAGTTGTAAATGTTTTATAATCCTGCTGGTTACAGGTTGTGCGGGTATACACACTGGGGGGAAAGATCTACAAATGATGAGTAAAACATTTACAACTGATGAATTGTTTACACTTTAGAATAGGGGATGCAGAAAGATGTGTAAATGATTTATACATTATGTGATCTTCAATGAAGGATAAACATTTCAATGACTGACATTTCAATTATTTATAATTGTTTAATAATATATTGACTAGTAACTTATTAACCATTTACTAAGGATCTGTTTGATTATTTCATGATGTTATTTTTTAAGATAACATGACAGATTTGTAAATTGTTAGCATATAATTTATTAATCATTTATGAATGCATAGTCATGTTTTGTAAATAATAGGTTCATCATTAACTAATTACTTGTAAATGAATTAACAAAACATACATAAATTGTTAGCATATTAATTATTAATGGTTTCTAAATGTTTTGTAAATGATTATTTCATCATTAACTAATCACTTATAAATGACTTACAACTGAACGTTATTATAAAGTGTTACCAACTTATTACATATACTCTTTTGAACCATGAAGGTGAGTAAATGATGACACAATTGTCATTTTTGAGTGGGTGAATTATACCTTTAATAATTTATTTCATTAATGTTATTATTATTACTATTACTATGGAAATATGAAATTATTTATTTAATGAAATGATACTCTAAATAATAAACAAACTACTAGTAGGTGGTGGTAAATGTCTTAATGATTAAGTCATTGCTGATTCATTAAGGAGTGAGGTAAATGGTTCTTTATGAATGGTCCATTGAATCATTTAGCTTGTTCGACTTGAAGCGGATCATCACCATCAGACCGATTGGTGTGTGACATCAAAGTACCACAAGAGCTATAGACCCTTTTCACAAGACTGTGATGATGCATTTAACTGTCATTAGCATCGTAAATCCTTGACATTTTTTAATTTGAATTAAACCATAATTTGTATTATATTACCTTTAAATCAAAATACAAAAAAAATAAAATAAAATAGTTACCGCTAAAGCGAGGGTGTTTCTAATGCCGCGTCTATGGGAGGGACGGTAAATTTGGCATCATTATCTCTTCTGACTTCCATTATCAGTTTCTCTCAACTGTTTTCCTTTCATTAAAAGTCATGAAAACACTTTTGTGGAATTATTTTGCTATTTGAGCAAATGGAAATGCAAAAAATATGTTTGTAGTACTTTCCCATTCACTGCTCTTCAAGTTAACCCAACTATGATGACTTCCACTGCTGAGAAACCCGGAAAAGTGAAAAAGGTCCATTGAGAGCAGACGGCTCCTTTTGCTTTTGAATCGCTGTCACGGTTCTTTGATGTCATACACTGATAGGTCTGTGCAGCGCCGCTTCAAATCCAACACGCATATGGCCAGTGGTTCAGCATGCCAAATGGTATACCCAGTTTGTTCAAAACGTGTATTAAGAAATGAAATGCCGCTGTGTGTTCCTCTGAGACAGACAGTTCTGCTTTGTCTTCATATTTTCATTGGCAAAGTTGACCAAAACACACAACATTGTGTCTAAAATAACAAATTAACTTCTTACTTATTGAACTGCTGTATAAGATCGGCATCACATTTGCACTTGTGTGATATTGCACTTAGCCTATTGCTCGTGTGATATTGCTTAACTATATGATGTAAATATGAGACAAAAACTTAAACAGAGGCATTTTTGCCTCTTTTAGGGACATTCTAACTACGTTCTCTAGGCTCTATCATGCAGTGAGTTGTTGCCCTGCCTCATATTTGTCATCAATCCATGTAGGTCTGGGGCGTGGCAGGTGCGTTAAATGCATTAATAATTTTAACGCATTATTTTTCACAGTAATTAATTAATCTAATTAATGCGTTAAATTACCAGCCCTAATATATATATATATATATATATATATATACATATGTGTGTGTGTGTGTGTGTGTGTGTGTGTGTTTATTTACCCCTTTAAATCTGTCATTTCCATACATGAAATGTGTTTTCTGCTTTAGCCATTCTCCTGCGGCCTCTGTTCTCCTGTGGCCTTTCTATTGACAGGCCCCTACGGTGAAATTTATGTCACATATTTAATATGGACATGGGGATGATTATCAAATCCATAGATGCCAGGAAAGGCTGATCAGCTGTAAATAATGGATGAGGGGAGGATGTGACTCAATTTGTGAGCAGCACAGAAGAAAAGAGAGTGCATTGACTCCCCCACTCTGGAATGCCATTATTCTGGTCGATCTTTTCTCCTCCAGCCTGACATCACTCAGGGTAACCATCCTTCAATAAAAAAGCTGTCCATAATAAACGAACAACCTGGGTCAATAGAATAATATGGAGAGGGATGACCTCTTGTGTGTGACGGTGTATAAATGGGTTTCTTCATCAGAGGAGATAGGCCCTCCTGCACTTTAACATGAACCAGAGCCATGCAGCACTTATCATCACTATTGCCTGGTTTTGTCACGGCTGTGTTCACTGCATTAATGAATCAATGTTCTAATGAGGCAAATTCTCTTCAATTGGCTCATGCAAATACAATGCAATGATGTACCTAAACATATTACACAGAAAGGAGATGTAATATATTCTAATTAATTATTTGTTTATTCTTTTAATCAAAGTAATTACTAGTTTCTGAAATGAGGTGTGAGAGCCATCATTAATACATTAGGACTTTTGTACAGTTGGCTCTATTTTGTTACTAACATAACCACATATTATACAATATGCAATCATTAAAATAAAAGATAATCAGAAAAAAACTTATCAGGGACATGCAGTCCATATAAGCTGCAAATGCTCTGCATACTCAAACCATTTGAGAGAATGAGTTTGAGACTGGCTAATTAATATTAACATTATTATAAATTCCCTTGTCATAAATGAATGAAGACTTGATTGTATACGAACCAATATATATTTGTGCTTTTGTATATTTTGTTTTTCTTTAATATATATATATATATATATATATATATATATAGAGAGAGAGAGAGAGAGAGAGAGCGCTTTTTTAATATAAATTTTATATAAATTGAGCTTTTTTTAGAGTACTTAAAAATGTTCTTAATGTTATTTGTTTGCTGTATAATTAGTTTGTTGTCTGAATAATTGTGGACATGCAGCTTTATAATTAAACTTAACCCCCCGGTTTCACAGACGAGGCTTAAGCCTAGTCCTAGACTAAAATGCTCAGACTAAGTCTGAACTGTTTCATCTGAAAGAAACTTACACTGACTGATCTTATAATATATCAGTGCCTTTGTTTTGTCTAAAGATGCACACAAGTAATGTTTTTTTTTTTTTTTTTTCCTAAGCACGTTTATCAAAATTACTTAAATGTCCTTTTTGAACTATGACTTAATCCTGGTTTAGTCTAAGCCCTGTCTGTGAAATCGGGCCATAATCTATTTTTATTAAACATGTAATCAGGTTAAATACAAATTCAGTCTTAATAAAATATTTTATTTAAAATCCTTTAAGGTATCTTGAAGAGGTGAGGTATCCAAGTCGCAACATCTAGCTACTGGGGTGCCTCAGGGCTCAGTTCTTAGACCACTTCTCTTCTCTGTCTACAAGGCATCACTGTTCTGTCATTCAGAAACATGGCTTTTTATATCACTGCTATGCTGATGACACTCAACTCTACCTCTCATTCCATCCTGATGATCCGATAATAGCTGCTCAAATATTGGCTTGTCTAACAGACATTTCTTGCTGGATGAAGGACCATCATCTTCAACTCGACCTTGCCAAGACTGCTTGTGGTTCCATCAAACTCATTGTTTCATCATAATTTCACCATTCACTTAGGCATGTCAACCATAACTCCTTCAAAAACAGCCAGAAAACTTGGAGTTGTGATTGATGATCAGCTGATTTTCTCAGACCACTAAAACTAAAACTGCCCAGTAGATTAGATGTATTCAACGGAACATGCTTCACAACTTGTCCAAGCTCTTATTCTGTCCAGGCTGGACTATTGCAATGCTATTTTGGCAGGTCTTCCAGCCAGTTCTATATAACCTTTACAATTAATCCAGAATGCGGCTGCAAGATTAATTTTTAATGAGACCAAAATAATGCACGTCATACCTCACTTCATCAGTTTGCACTGGCTACCAATAGATGCTTGCATTAATGTTAGCCTACAATACCACCACTGGCTTTGCACCCCTTTACCTAAATTAATTACTTCAGACTTATGTGCCCTCTGGAAGCTTGCATTCTGCAAGTGAATGGTGCATTATTGTGCCATCCCAAAGAGGCTTAAAACCACTTTCACAGACTTTCACATTAAATGTACCCTCCTGGTGGAATGACCTGCCCAACTCAATCCAAAGTCCTTAGCCATATTCAAGAATCAGCTAAAAACACATCGTTTCCATCTTTATTTAACCCTCTAACTCTAGCACCCCCTTTGCTAATTCTATTCTATAAAATAATTATAATAATATTAAAAACTAACACTAGCTTCTCTCTATATAATTAACAAAAAAAAGGCCTCTAACACTAGCTTGCTTTTTCTTTTTTATTCTATTTTCTTTTTATTTATTATATAATTTTAAAAATCCCTTTCTACGTGTTCTACGTGCGTTAGGCTAAATGGGACTTGTCACAGCACTTGAATGTTATTGCTCTTTTGTTGATTTTGATTGCTTCCATTGTCCTCTTTTGCCTAAAACGTTTTGATAAGTGTAGTTAATAGATTACATTAGGCTACAGTGATCAGTCAGGGGGAGATGTAGGGACGTGTGCCACGAGGTGAGCAAGATATATACAACCGCGCTATGTTTCTGATCAATTTAATATATAGTTAATCACTGCTGCTACGTGAATATGATCCCATGGTCACATAGAGTCACATAGGATGTAGATTAACATAGCAGAGGTGGAGCTGCATCTTGCACCACAAAACTACAATGAACCAAAGAAAAAAAAAAAAAAAACTGTACTAAGGATGTGCCTGAATCTGTATTTGGAAAATGAATAATGTGTTCTACAAAGCCATTAAAGGAACATGGTTAGCCACTTGCTAGCGGTATGTAACGTGTGTCACGGCACAAGTACAATACTCACTCTCATCCAGTGACAGGTGGAAAAGAGGGTTATTTGTACCAGCTTGTGACAATGACGGGACCAAGTGCAAACTTTATTAATAGAAATAATCGTGGTCGACAAACAGGGTCAGGCAGGAACAAACATGGGCAACGTAGGACAAGACAAAGAAGCGTCAGTATCCGAGCGTGAAGGTCTGGGGCCGGCAGCGAGCAGGGTAATCCAAGGGGCAGGCAAGGGGTCGAAAGGCGGGTGGAGAACAGTCACGGGAACCAGGAACAAAGGAGCTCGGCAACGGGAGGGCAATCAGAAAATAACGCTCGGAATTGACAGTATTAACAAATCAAGACTTCGCAATCTGACTGTAGGTGAACTGGTCCTTAAATACTGTGAGAAGCAAGATGGCCGACAGGGGTGAGAGGTGAGAGGAGACAGGAAGTTCATGAGAATGGGATTATGGAAAATGTAGTGAATGAATGGAGTGAGCTAAAGTCCATAACAGAAGTGAAGGCTCCCTTTAGGGGTGAAAGGAGGGAGCCACAGTGGGACAGTGTCATGAACTGTCCCCCCCCAGGAGCGGCTTCCAGACGCTCAACACAGTCCAATAACACCAAGGGGACAGAGTACAGAGGGCAGGACCGGCTCCATGCGGGCTGATAGAGTTAGGCAGGGCAAATGGTCTAGGAGCTGCCAGAACGGCAGCAGAGCAACAGAGCTGCCAAAGATGCTTAGAAGACCACCAAGATAGAGCAGACAGCCTCCAGGGCGGAGCAGACAGCCTCCAGGGCAGAGCCAGCAGAGCAGACGAGTTAGACGCCCACCAGGGCAGATCGGGCGGAGCAGGCACCCTCCAGGGCAGAGCAGATGAATCAGACGCCCTCCAGGGCGGATCAGGCAGGACTAGAACCCTCCAGGGTGGCACGAAAGCCCCCCAGGGTGGAACAGACAGGACAGGAACCCTCCAGGGCAGAACGGGACTCCCCGAGGGCGGAGCAGACAGGACAGGAGCCCTCCAGGGCGGAACGGGATCCCCCCAGGGTGGAGCAGACAGGACAGGAACCCTCCAGGGCAGAACGGGATTCCCCGAGGGCGGAGCAGACAGGACAGGAGCCCTCCAGGGCGGAACGGGATCCCCCCAGGGCAGAGCAGACGGGTCTGTAACACAGAACATAGACTGACACACACACACACAGAGAGAGAGAATCAGATGCTCTCCAAGGCGGATCAGACAAGACAGAAGCCCTCCCGGGCAGAGCGGAATCCCCCCAGGGCGGAGCAGACAGGACAGGGACTCTCCAGGGTGGCACAGAAGCTCCCCAGGGCTGAGCAGTCAGGACAGGAGCCCTCCAGGGTGGAGCAGACAGGTCTGTAACATAAAGCATAGACGGCCACACACACACACACACACACACACACACACACACAGAGACAGAAGGTTCTGAGCCCAAGCTCCTGGCCAGGTTGGGCTGGATACCCAGCATAAAGAGGGCCTCAGCAGCCAAATTGGGACTGGGTGAGAGCTCAGAGTGGTGTGGGTTGCTGGATGCTACCACCGTGCAGGGAGCAGGTGCGACCTCCCCCTCGGCTTGAGGATCCGTGGCCTCGGCCACCTCCTCGGGGAAGGCCACCCTCAGAGGTTCTGCGGAGAGAGCCGCCACCTCTGAGGACTTGGTGGTGGTATACGTGACCCAGACAACCCAAAGAGCAGTTCTCAGGAGGAGCATGGCCTCAGTGAAGGTCAGTACAGGAGTGGTGCCAGTGATGGGGCTGGGCTCTGGAACAACTGCTGTGACTTGGCTTGGTACTGGAGCAATAGCTGAGACTTGACTGGGCGCCGGAGCAGTGGCTGTGGCTTGGTGTGTGTGCAGCTGTGTTGAGACAGGATTCAGGAGCAGTGGCGACGAGGCTTGACTCTGGAGGAGGAGGAGCTGCGCCGACGACGCTTGACGCTGATGTCGGAGCAGCTGCGCCGACGACGCTTGACGCTGGAGGCGGAGCAGCTGCGAAGACGCTTGACTCGGGAGGCGGAGCAGCTGCGACAACATGACTTGGCTCAGCGGAAGGAGCAGCTGCGGCGATGACGCTTGGCTCAGAGGGAGGAGCAGCTGCGACGACGACACTTGACTCAGAGGGAGGAGCTGCGGCGACAACATGAGTTGGCTCAGCGGAAGGAGCAGCTGCAACGACGACGGTGCTTGACTCTGGAGGCGGAGCAGCTGCGACGGAGCTTGACTCTGGAGGCGGAGCAGCTACGATGACAACGCTTGACTCAGAGGGAGGAACAGCTGCGACGACGCCTGACTGGAGTGGCAATTGCGACATCACTTGGCTCTGGAGAGGCGACTGTGACGACTTGGCTTGATTCTGGAGAAACGACTGCAATGACTTGGCTTGAATCTGGAGGTACAGCAGTGACTTGACTTAGCTTTGAGGGAACTGCTGTGACTTTACTTGACTCTGGAAGAACGGCTGTGACTTGACTTGGCTTTAAGGGATTTGCTGTGACTTCACTTGACTCTGGAGGAACAAATGTGACTTGATTTAGCTTTGAGGGGACTGCTGTGGCTTGACTTGGCATGGGAGGAGCTGCGGCTTGTTGTAATTCATAGAGTGCAGCAAGGATGATTTCCAACCGGTCGAGTGTTGTAGTGAAATGAGAAAACTGACTAGACTGTGGAGGAACGGCTGTGTCTGGACTTGACTCTGGAACATCAGTTGATCTTGACACTGGAACCATGGCTGTGACAGGACTTGACACTGAACAGGCAGTTGTGGCTAGACATGACTCTTGAGGAACAGCAGTGACTGGACTTGACTCTGGATTTGGCTCTGGACTGGCTGCCATCTTGACTTGAGAAAGCTGTGGTTTGGCAGCCATCTTGACTGACTTGGGGTTTTGGGCAGACTGGATACTAGTGAGCGTGGACTTCACAGACAGGATTGGTGGGTCTTCCAGACAAGAAATAAGTCTATTGTAACTGGTTGGGCTGAAAAAGTGTGCTGGGAAGTCCGCCATCTTGTGATCGCGCCAATGCCGCGGCCACCATTTTGTGATCGTGCGCCGGTGCGGCCGCCATTTTGAGATCGCGTGCTGGTGCGGCCGCCATTTCTGTGGTTTCGCAATCCTCCTCCGCGAAATCCACAGAATCAAACAAGTCCCTGTATTGCAGAGCAAAATCCAAAGTGTCTGTGAAGCAGGAGCGTGGCAAGATGTAATCACAATCCTCTTCACTGTAGTCACGTTTCCCCTCTGCGACAGCCACAGGAACAGAAGATGAACCCCCGCACCACAATGCAAAGTCCACATAATCAGAAAAACAGGTGCGGGGGCACTCAAATCGCAGCCTCGATTTGAGAGGCTCATCGAGAGCCAAACAGAAAATGTCCATGAAACAGTTTTCATCATAGAATGGTTGCTGATACATGAGGTGACAAAATTTGTCCACAAAACCCCTATGGGCATACCGTGCTGTTTAAGTTGAAGTAGTTGGTCAAATGGGTCCATGGTTGAGCTGGTGGGTGAAATAAAGCTGCTGGATCCGGCGAAGTCTTTTGTGACAATGACGGGACGTGGACAGGTGGATCCAAGTGCAAGCTTTATTAATAGAAATAATCATGGTCGACAAACAGGGTCAGGCAGGAACAAACATGGGCAACGTAGGACAAGACAAAGAAGCGTCAGTATCCAAGCGTGAAGGTCTGGGGCCGGCAGCGAGCAGGGTAATCCAAGGGGCAGGCAAGGGGTCGAAAGGCGGGCGGAGAACAGTCACGGGAACCAGGAACAAAGGAGCTCGGCAACGGGAGGGCAACCAGGAAATAACTCGGAATTGACAGTATTAACAAATCAAGACTTCGCAATCTGACTGTAGGTGAACCGGTCCTTAAATACTGTGAGAAGCAAGATGGCCGACAGGGGTGAGAGGTGAGAGGACACAGGAAGTTCATGAGAATGGGATTATGGGAAATGTAGTGAATGAATGGAGTGAGTTAAAGTCCATAACAGAAGTGAAGGCTCCCTCTAGGGGTGAAAGGAGGGAGCCACAGCAGGACAGTTCATGACACAGCTAACAGAAGACTAAGCTCACTCAAGAGACAGGCTCAACAACAATGAAGAAAGAAAACACAACAGCAGTGGATGTGTTATAAATAGGTAGTGTATTGTAAACAGCAAACAATTTCTAAACTGTCACAACCAAACCCAAAAAAATAAAAAAATAAATGACAGTAATGCCTTGTCCTAAGGATTTACGCAGTTGCTTGTGGTTTTGATCCTATTTAGCCCTTTTTGCTATTATTAGAGAGTTTAATTTGTTTTTCTTTCTTTGACCTACTTACATTCAAGCTAATAAAAGATTTACTAATATGCGTTTGCTCTTCTCCTATTTATTTAATTTGTTGCTAATCGATTTGTTTATTGTAGAAAATATTTTATATCTGACTAGAGATGTTCAATTTATAATTCTTTGGAATACCCTTTTCTTTGTTTGTAAACCACCACATAGGAAAAGATGAAGGAAAAAATAATAATAAAACAAAACAAAACGATCAAATTCAACACAATATAATGGAAAAAAAGAAAAAAAAGAAAAAAGGAAATCACAACAAACAGCTTAGAATAACAATTTCAATATGAATTGGAATTTCAGTCAATTTCAGTCCCAGTTTAATATTGCTTCCACGAGAACCTTCTTCCGGAAATGACTCAGTTTTGAGCAAGATAGTTCAGTCAAGAAAGGGAGAACAATATATAGTCCTACCACCCTGTTGATTACTTGTTCCTTAAAGTTCAGTCCTTATATGGGCATGGCTCGCCAGATCCTGCACACAATAACACCTTTTCTGGAGCAGGAACAGTTCAAGTTCAAAATCCTCTGAAATCATCCAGTGTCCAGATGCAATTGAGGAGCATCCAACACAGGGTGGTAGAAAAAGGGGGAAGCTTGAAGGAAAAAACAGAAAAAAAACACACACACACACACACACACACACAATAACAACAACAAAAGGAAGACCCAACCTTGCAAAAGACAAGGCCAGAAATACAATTAGACACTTCTTTGCAAAATATACATTACAGCAGTATATTTGAAAATAAAGCAACTTTCCACATATTTAACTCCATGTTTATCAAACACTAACATATTTGAATCTGCAAAAATATACAAATAACATATTCAAGTGACGCATTTAGGTCTCATCTGCCCATATCACGTGCGTCACGATTAGCAATTAGCTCATAACTCAAAAACACAACGTAACAATTAAAATAACACTTGTAAAATTTTCCAAAGTAGCTTTCAACCTTGAAACATTAGTTATTTGGCACATTCAAATTATATTCTTCCCATTCCGAACAGAAGAATAAATGTTATTTGTCTTTTATATACAACATGGATATAATACTTAATCATTTAACATTTGAACACCATTTACCCCACATTTACACAGGAAATGTTAGTAATTCATGATTAATTTAGTTCAATTACCAGGAGAATTAGATTTTTGCTTAGAAAGACTTGAGTGAGACAAAAACTCCAACTTTGAGGCGTATATTTTCCACTTTTTTTTTCTAACATCCACTCGTGATCTCTGATTGATGACGTTCAATCCGCACTTCTATTTCAAAATCTCAACTGTTTCTCTGATACAACTGTTGGTTACCCTTGTTTAATCTAGATAATTTTTTTTCCCCTTCTTTTTCAGGATCGCTTAATCACTGCATCAGGAGCAAATTCATAAGCCATTTTTCTCTGATTAAAGAACATTCTCTCTCTGTCTGTCCTGGTACTGCCCATTTGGGTGGGGATAACTTTCTATTGGTCTAACTGGGTCAATTACATTACCCACTTGTTTAATAATATAATTGTTCTAAATAAATTTTTCATTTTTATTTTTTCTTTATGCATTTAGTTGTTTTCGTTATTTTTTATTTTTTTTCAAAAACACTACAGATAATAATAAAAAATAACTTTTTATTTTTAAAATTGTGAATGCAATGAATACTTTTTTCCGTTCAGCTTCAACAGGACTTATAGTAACCTGGGTTACACCCTGCCCTCCTGAACACATGCTGCATCTGCATATTTTTGGGGCTGGGTCACAACCACAGGCTCATCATCAACAGAAGCAACATTCATCTCCTCCAAAGAAGTGCTGAATGGTACACTCAGACCTTGCAGCAGAGACTAAATTACCACAGTAAGTGGATTCCCTAATTGGGGATATTCAAGCCTTTTTGCAGGTTGTCACTCTCTTTCCGAACGTCTGGGAATAATTCCCTCCTCAGTGTAGTTTATTTGTTCACTCTGATCAGCATGCATAATTTCATTCAGAGCTAGATCCTCTTTACTTGTGTGTTCAACCTCACAATCAACTTTTGTTTCAGCTTCCTGGGTGGGAGACTGTTCTAAAGACTTGGAACAAAGATCAAATTCTAGATTTGTATCACCTGACTCCAGCTCATTGGAAGGCATTTCTACATCTACAGACTCAGGTGGGCTTTTCTCCACAAGTCTGCAATCAGGTGACTTTTCCTTTACAGGTTGCTCTGGATTTTCCTCGGTGAATCCACAGGTAGGTATGCTCTCGTTAGGTATGCTCTCTCCAACAGGTTCAACAACAGGTGAGCCAATCGGGATGTTCTGAGTTTTTAGGCAAGGTAAATACTCAGGGCTCACCAAAACTCGAGTTTCAAAGTCCAACGTGTCCCCAAGTACAGGACAAAGAAACTGATCTTCTTCAGACTCAGAATACTCACATTCAGACTCTCGTGCTTCATCATCACATGAATGAGCTCTAGTTCTGGGCCTATGAACGACCCTCTGCTTAGGTTGCTGCTCATGTATGTTTGCCTGCAAAAACCCACAGGGCACGTATCAGATGTAACGTCCTGAGAGGACCACTTCGCCCAACAGGTCGGACGGTGTACACTGGTAAGTCACCAGCCTTCTTAACCACTATTTGGACATCATGTTCCCACTTGTCGGCGAGCTTATGCTTCCCTCGTAACCTAACGTTGCGCACAAGAACCCTATCACCTTCTTCCAAAGGGGAAGCAACAACACGTTCATCAAACCTTCTCTTGTTGTACTCTGCTAGCTTAGCAGCATTCCTTATAGCCATCTCATAGCTTTCTCGCAATCGGTCCTTCAAGTCTTTAACATATTGGGAGTGAGATTTGACTGGAGAGGATGAACGAGGATGTTGCCCAAACATAAGCTCGTAAGGAGTATACCCAGTTGTATCATTACGTGTACAATTGTAAGCGTGGACCAAGGGTTTTACAAACTCCTTCCATATGGACTTTTGCTCATTCTCCAACGTTCCCAGCATCTGGAGAAGCGTCCAGTTAAAACGCTCCACCTGATTACCTCTGGGGTGGTACGGAGTGGTACGAACTTTGTGGATACCTGCAACACGGCATAACTCTTTAATTGTGTGGGATTCAAAATCAGGCCCTTGGTCACTATGCAGTTTCTCAGGAAACCCATAGTGCACCAAAAAGTTTTCCCACAGACATTTAGCGACTGTCCGGGCTGTTTGATTTCGAATCGGCACTGCCACAGTGTATTTCGTGAAATGGTCTGTGATAACCAATATATTTTTAGTATTGCTGTGGTCCGGTTCTATTGACAAAAAGTCCATGCAGACCAGCTCCAATGGCCTACTGGTTTGAATACTGACCAAAGGAGCTGCTCTGTCTGGAGGGGTTTTTCTGCGTATGCAGCGTCCACAAGTTTTTATCTTTCTTTCAACTGTATGGGACATTTTGGGCCAAAAGAACTTGGACCTCACCAAGTCCAGCGTTCTTTCAATACCCAAATGTCCCATGTCATCGTGAAGACTACGCAAGATCATTTCCCTTAACCCAACTGGCAACACTAGCTGATAGTAAGAGGCACCATTTTCCCGCCTTTTTCTGTACAGCACCCCGTTTCTCAACTCAAGTCGACTCTCAGCCAAAAGACTATTTCGGGTGGCTGGCCCCTCAGGGTACTAGGTCTGGTACCACTCTTCATCCACTCAATTACCACCTTAAGCTCTGGATCTTTCCCTTGCCATTCAGCTAATGCAGCCTCTGATAAATGAGGAAGGTCAGGAAGACCATGTCCATCTTCATGTTGAAACTTATCTGGCAAGGCATCAACACAGTGAGTGAGGAATTCAACCAATGCAACTGAACAGTGTGCCAAGCCGGAACTGTCGGACAACCCAATCACCTGATGCCTCTCACAGATGACTTTCACCACATCTGCCATGAGAACACCAGAATCATTCCCAGGTGCTACAAGGTGTTGGAGTGTAAACTGCTTGATCCTTTCTCTCTCTTTCTAAGAGATTAGATCATCCATGTTCTCACCATGTGGATGCTGAGAAAGGCCGTCTGCGTCCTGATTTTGACTTCCCGCTCTATACTGAAGCTTAAAGGTGTAGGTTGACAAGCTAGACAACCAGCGGTAGCTGGTTGCATCAAGCTTTGCGGAAGTCAAAATGTACGTCAGAGGGTTACTGTCTGTTACAACAGTAAAGTCTGTGGAGGGTAAGTGGAGGGTACCCTTCAGTGAGTCCAGTGAGAGGTTTGACTATCTTCGAGTAGTCACACACAAACCTTTTGTAGTACCCAGCAAAGCCTAAGAAAGCTCTCAGCACCGCTCCATAAGTCCCTGGAATGTACTTGGCACGTTGGTGATCCCCTGAGGCATCCTATTGAATTCCCAGAATCCAAGAGGGCATACAAAGGCAGTCTTGCACTTATCAGCCTCTTTCATTTATATCTGGTAGAACCCGGACTTTAAATCAAGCACCGAGAACCACCTTGAGCCTGTAAGTACAAAAAAGACTTCCTCCACTCAGACTCACGAATGATTCCAGCAGCCATTAGTTATTGAAGATGCCTTCGGACAGCATTAATGTCCTGAGGGTGAATTGGACGCGTTCTATGCTTAAAGGGCGTCTCATCGGCTAACTTAATTTGGTGCTTCACCTGGCCTGTACAACCATACTCAAGATCATGTAAAGTGAAAACCTCAGGCATGGAATTCAACAGATTGGATATCCGCTCCTTCCAGTCTGAAGACAAAGGAGAACCCCCAAAATCAAAGGCAAGGTTGGCACAGGTAGGTGCTGGTGCTTCAGCATTTGAATTCTGAGCAGTTTTCTCCATGACCCTCTGTACTGCGTGGATCTCAGCCAGTACAGCTTTAGGGGGATTGTTTTGTCTGTTTGAGTCCCATTTTTTAACAGAACTGATAGCAGAGAAGGGTGTCTAGAGGGCAAGGTATGCACACTGCTGGCAACAAAAAGACCACTTGGAAAAGGAGCTGGTGGTTGCTCAAGAGTTACCCATTTCTCCATACAAGGTCTCAGAAGCTGAACATAGCCATTTAGAACCACTGTGTTCCCTGCAGGCACAACTTCAGGGAAAATCCCTATCAACTTCACATGTCCCAAAGCTTCACTGCTCGCTTATCCCCACCTCGCCTCAAGAACCTTAAGCACCGCCTGATAACCATTGAGTTTGAGGAACTTTGGAGGGCGTGGACTTCTTCCTGTGAAAGTCCTAAGATGGACTGAGTCTTGCTGTGCCATTGCAGTATCACCTGTCTTTACAATGTGCTCCACTACCATTCGCTGAACACCTGGTGGATCTGCAACATTCACAGGAAAAACAGGACTAGTAGTCACTGTGACATCATCAATATTGCTTTCCAGGCTGGGGGATGCCATCGGTCTCTTGGTTGGGTCTTTTGATTCTAGAGTTTGTGTTTCTATAGTCACAGCATTGGTCAACAAGGGCGTTGGAGAATGACACAAAGGTGCTGGGACAGTTGTCTCTGCACCTTGAGAATCATCACAACTCACATCCTGTGCACCTGCTGGAGTACGGTTAGCAAAGTGAGCTTCCTGGAGGGTTTCTAGCTCCTTTTGAAGCACATCTGAGAAAGGTCTTCTGCTCTCTTTAGCAAGAGCCTTGAATGTTTCAATGTACCCCTCAGTGACTGCTGTACCAGCTGTCCAATTATACACGCTAGCCAGAGCTCGTACTTGAAACGTTACATTAGGGTTCAGAAGACTACCCAAGGTTAAGGGTAACAAAGGCATCAAGTCCAACATTGCAGAGCTGTAGGCATATTCCACTATAACATTACGGTGGAATTCAGATGTAGGATCATCAATTATCAAATTACGGTTGATTAAGCCATACTTTTGCAAGAATGTCTCCAGCTCACCGTCTGTCTCGGTCAGTATGAGGTCTTTGACTATGAGCGCATTTGCCACATTCACTTTCTCTCTTTCTATGATATCCATAATCAAAACGTAAAATGTCAAATCTGGGTTTCCTTGCCACAATTTCTTCCTTGTTTTCTGCCTTTCTTACAGCTACATTTGCTGCGACGCACCTGTCTCCTGGCTGGCTCGCCAACTTCTTGTAACATGTGTCACGGCACAAGTACAATACTCACTCTCATCCAGTGACAGATGAGAAGAGGGTGATTTGGACCAGCTAACAGAAGACTAAGCTCGCTCAAGAGACAGGCTCAACAATACTGAAGAAAGAAAACACAACAGCAGTGGATGTGTTAGAAATAGGTAGTGTGTTGTAAACAGCAAAACATTTCTAAACTGTCACAACCAAACCAAAAAAAAAATAAAATAAAATAAAATAAATAAAAAATAAATAAATAACAGTAATGCCTTGTCCTAAGGATTTACGCAGTTGTTTGTGGTTTTGATCCTATTTAGCCCTTTTTGCTATTATTAGAGAGTTTAATTTGTTTTTCTTTCTTTGACCTACTTACATTCAAGCTAATAAAAGATGTACTAATATGTGTTTGCTCTTCTCCTATTTATTTAATTTGTTGCTAATCGATTTGCTTATTGTAGAAAATAGTTTATATTTGACTAGAGATGTTCAATTTATAATTCTTTGGGATACCCTTTTCTTTGTTTGTAAACCACCACACATAGGAAAAGATGCTTGAAGGAAAAAACAGGAAAAAAAAAGAAAAAAGAAAAGACCCAACCTTGCAAAAGACAAGGCCAGAAATACAATTAGACACTTCTTTGCAAAATATACATTACAACAGTATATTTGTAAATAAAGCAACTTTCAACATATTTAACTCCATCTTTATCAAAAACTAACATATTTGAATCTGCAAAAATATACAAATAACATATTCAAGTGACGCATTTAGGCCTCATCTGCCCATATCACGTGCGTCACGATTAGCAATTAGCTCATAACTCAAAAACATGACGTAACAATTAAAATAACACTTCTAAACTTTTCCAAAGTAGCTTTCACCTTGAAACATTAGTTATTTGGCACATTCAAATTATATTCTTCCCATTTCAAACAGAATAATAAATGTTATATATATATTTTACATACAACATGGATATAATACTTAATCATTTAACATTTACCCCACATTTATACAGGAAATGTTAGTAATTTATGATTTAGTTCACTTACCAAGAAAATTCAATTTTCGCTTAGAAAGACTCAAGAGAGACAAAAACTCCAACTTTGAGACGTATATTTTCCACTTCTGTAGTGTTCACACTAACATCCACTCGTGATCTCTGATTGATGACGTTCAATCCGCACTTCTATTTCAAAATCTCAACTGTTTCTCTGATACAACTGTTAGTTATCCTTGTTTAATCTTGTTTTTTTCCCTTCTTTTTCAGGATTGCTTAATCACTGCATCAGGAGCAAATTCACTAGCCATTTTTCTCTGATTAAAGAACATTCTCTCTCCGTCTCTCCTGGCACCGCCCATTTGGGTGGGGATAACTTTCTATTGGTCTAACTGGGCCAATTACATTACCAACTTGTTTAATAATATAATTATTCTATTTTTTTTTTTTTTTTTTTTTACTTTATGCATTTAGTTGTTTTTGTTATTTATTTATTTTTCCCCAAAACACTTCACAGATAAAAAAAAAAAATAATAATAATAATAACTTGTGAAAAATTGTGAATGCAGTGAATACTTTTTTCCGTTCAGCTTCAACAGGACTTATAGTAACCTGGGTTACAGGTAGCCTGTTACATTACAGTACATACAATTTTACTTACTGCATAAACAGAGTACGGAGAGATGACTGATAGGATAATGGCAAATGATTTGCAGATATTAAACACCACAGACAAACATCTAATCTTCTAAAATGTGTGGTAAGAACTGTTGCTCCGTAGTAAACACAGAGTATGTCTAATCGCAAATCTCAAAAGTAAAAAGCGAGCATGCGTTCAAAAGTGATCTCAGTGCCCTGAATATTAATAGCGCCTCACCGATGCCCGCAATTTATAAACAGTAAAATTACAATATAATTGTGAGAGAAAACATTACAATTATTTTTTTCCTCTAATCTTGGATTTATTCCCTTTTACTTGATTGTATCGTTGGCTACACATTGAGATGCGTATCACATTTGCCTCAGTTACTGAGATGCACATCTGTACACTAAACAATCTAAGGTTAGGGCATTGTTCAACCATCATCAGTCTTAAATATAGTCATTGTCACTAATCTGGTCCATGGCCTTCTGTCCACTCAACACCAGTCACTCTCTCACTATATTGACTCTTTCAATACACAGAGTTCCACATACCACCACAGACTACATCTCCCGTCATCCATTGCACTGATTACATGTACACAGCCGCATACAATCAGACACACTATTTAAGTCTTGGGCGCCTTGAGTGTTTTATAGCATTTAGCAGTGGTTGTGTTAGCTACTCTACAGAGCCTTTTCCTTGTTTTTCCCTTTCTTCTAAGTCTAGTCTGATTCTTCCATGTTTTTGATTACCTGCCTGCCTTGGATTACTCTCTTGTCTTGCCGTTTCGGATTCTGTTTGCTCCTAGTTTTGGAACTCTTGCCTCTCTATTTGGATTACCCGTTGCTTCATCCCTTGGATTATGTTTGCTGTTGATTGACCTTCGCCTGCCTAACGGATTACTCTTATGTCTTGTCCTCCATATACCTGTTTGCTCATGTCAACCCTGCCTGTGTGTGACGTATGGATCCGCCTGCTTCACGTCTCTGTCTACCCATTACAGTCATATATCATAGTGGGTGGTCATTAGGTGAAGTCCAGAAGGAAAGCTAGTACTGGCTAGTTCTGTTGCAATACTAACGGTTGTAGGATTACAAATTTAAGAATCTGTTTAAGATCTGAAGATCCTACATCCTGATGTAACATCATATAAAAAACTAAGGTTATCTACATTATATTAGGCATTTAATGTGAACATAGTGGCGTCTGTTTACTGAAAGGTAACTGGATGTGAATTTCACACCTTGGTAGTTCTCATGGCCAGGTGAAGATTAAACCATTTGGGTACTGTTAAGTAAGTTTGCTCAACATCACAGACGGGGGTTGATTTCCTGTATTGATTTCAGAAGTGGTTACTTCTGAAGTTCTGTAAGATCAACACTTTTAAGGACTGTCCACTGAATGCCTATATAAACTACAATGTATCATGGTCTCAATAAAGACCTCCGCGAAAGATACCCAAGAGTCTCCTGGATCTTTGCTTCAACAAGAAAAAGTTTTCTACACGGTTATCCAAAGTGTTTTAAAAATGCACTAATTGCTTAAAACCCTTAAAAAAATAAAACAAAGGCGTCTAAATACCAAACATTGGTGGAAAACATAAACTGACTGGTGTAACACTGATGATAAAATAAGGAATACAGGATTAGTTAATGATAAGTTAATGATACCTAATGAAAACCTGGTTTGTCTGTAGGGATAGTGTTCTTCTGCTGATAAGCCTTGCCATTTGATTACGATTGTATATACATTTTATTAAAGGGGGTATAACACACACAGTTTCACCCAATCTCATGTTAAAGGGTTAGTTCACCCAAAAATGAAAATTATGTCATTAATGACTCACCTTCATGTCGTTCCAAACCCGTAAGACCTCCGTTCATCTTCGGAACACAGTTTAAGATATTTTAGTCCGAGAGCTTTCTGACCCTCCATTAAAAATGTATGTACGGTATACTGTCCATGTCCAGAAAGGTAATAAATACATCATCAAAGTTGTCCATGTGACATCAGTGGGTCAGTTAGAACTTGTTGAAGCGTTGAAAATACATTTTGGTCCAAAAATAACAAAAATTACGACTTTATTCAGCATTGTCTTCTCTTTCGGGTCTGTTGTAAATCCGCGTTCACGACACTGCAGTGACGCTGCTGACGTGTTATCTGGTAATGCACGTTTACGTTGCCGTGGCTGTTTTTGGCGATTAGGACATTTGCAACATGCACACTTATGCACCATTTTAAAAAATATAGCAATATTTTTCGATGCTTCAACAAGTTCTAACCGACCTACTGATGTCACATGGACTACTTTGATGATGTTTTTATTACCTTTCTGGACATGGACAGTATACCGTACATACAGTGCCCTTCACAATTATTGGCACCCCTGTTTAAGATGTGTTAAAAGCGGTCAAATAAATTCAATTTTTTATTTTTTTTTTTGCAGAAGCATAATCTCTAACTGAAAAATTGTGAAAAATATAACCTTTAACACAAGTTAATAATAACTTTAAAAAGTCCATGACTTAAATATATATATATATATATATATATATACATATATATCACCTGTTCCACAATTATTGGCACCCCTAGCAATTCATTGAGATGCGTATCACATTTGCCTCAGTTACTGAGATGCACATCTGTACACTAAACAATCTAAGGTTAGGGCATTGTTCAACCATCATCAGTCTTAAATATAGTCATTGTCACTAATCTGGTCCATGGCCTTCTGTCCACTCAACACCAGTCACTCTCTCACTATATTGACTCTTTCAATACACAGAGTTCCACATACCACCACAGACTACATCTCCCGTCATCCATTGCACTGATTACATGTACACAGCCGCATACAATCAGACACACTATTTAAGTCTTGGGCGCCTTGAGTGTTTTATAGCATTTAGCAGTGGTTGTGTTAGCTACTCTACAGAGCCTTTTCCTTGTTTTTCCCTTTCTTCTAAGTCTAGTCTGATTCTTCCATGTTTTTGATTACCTGCCTGCCTTGGATTACTCTCTTGTCTTGCCGTTTCGGATTCTGTTTGCTCCTAGTTTTGGAACTCTTGCCTCTCTATTTGGATTACCCGTTGCTTCATCCCTTGGATTATGTTTGCTGTTGATTGACCTTCGCCTGCCTAACGGATTACTCTTATGTCTTGTCCTCCATATACCTGTTTGCTCATGTCAACCCTGCCTGTGTGTGACGTATGGATCCGCCTGCTTCACGTCTCTGTCTACCCATTACAGTCATATATCATAGTGGGTGGTCATTAGGTGAAGTCCAGAAGGAAAGCTAGTACTGGCTAGTTCTGTTGCAATACTAACGGTTGTAGGATTACAAATTTAAGAATCTGTTTAAGATCTGAAGATCCTACATCCTGATGTAACATCATATAAAAAACTAAGGTTATCTACATTATATTAGGCATTTAATGTGAACATAGTGGCGTCTGTTTACTGAAAGGTAACTGGATGTGAATTTCACACCTTGGTAGTTCTCATGGCCAGGTGAAGATTAAACCATTTGGGTACTGTTAAGTAAGTTTGCTCAACATCACAGACGGGGGTTGATTTCCTGTATTGATTTCAGAAGTGGTTACTTCTGAAGTTCTGTAAGATCAACACTTTTAAGGACTGTCCACTGAATGCCTATATAAACTACAATGTATCATGGTCTCAATAAAGACCTCCGCGAAAGATACCCAAGAGTCTCCTGGATCTTTGCTTCAACAAGAAAAAGTTTTCTACACGGTTATCCAAAGTGTTTTAAAAATGCACTAATTGCTTAAAACCCTTAAAAAAATAAAACAAAGGCGTCTAAATACCAAACATTGGTGGAAAACATAAACTGACTGGTGTAACACTGATGATAAAATAAGGAATACAGGATTAGTTAATGATAAGTTAATGATACCTAATGAAAACCTGGTTTGTCTGTAGGGATAGTGTTCTTCTGCTGATAAGCCTTGCCATTTGATTACGATTGTATATACATTTTATTAAAGGGGGTATAACACACACAGTTTCACCCAATCTCATGTTAAAGGGTTAGTTCACCCAAAAATGAAAATGATGTCATTAATGACTCACCTTCATGTCGTTCCAAACCCGTAAGACCTCCGTTCATCTTCGGAACACAGTTTAAGATATTTTAGTCCGAGAGCTTTCTGACCCTCCATTAAAAATGTATGTACGGTATACTGTCCATGTCCAGAAAGGTAATAAATACATCATCAAAGTTGTCCATGTGACATCAGTGGGTCAGTTAGAACTTGTTGAAGCGTCGAAAATACATTTTGGTCCAAAAATAACAAAAATTACGACTTTATTCAGCATTGTCTTCTCTTTCGGGTCTGTTGTAAATCCGCGTTCACGACACTGCAGTGACGCTGCTGACGTGTTATCTGGTAATGCACGTTTACGTTGCCGTGGCTGTTTTTGGCGATTAGGACATTTGCAACATGCACACTTATGCACCATTTTAAAAAATATAGCAATATTTTTCGATGCTTCAACAAGTTCTAACCGACCTACTGATGTCACATGGACTACTTTGATGATGTTTTTATTATCTTTCTGGACATGGACAGTATACCGTACATACAGTGCCCTTCACAATTATTGGCACCCCTGTTTAAGATGTGTTAAAAGCGGTCAAATAAATTCAATTTTTTTTTTTTTTTTTGCAGAAGCATAATCTCTAACTGAAAAATTGTGAAAAATATAACCTTTAACACAAGTTAATAATAACTTTAAAAAGTCCGTGACTTATATATATATATATATATATATCACCTGTTCCAGAATTATTGGCACCCCTAGCAATTCCTCTGAATAATTTAATTAAGGTATTTTTTTATATATATTTTTCTGTAGTTGTTAAAGTTGGTCAGGGTATCTAGGAACTTTTAATTAGTAATTCATGACTTCCTGTTTCCCTGGGGTATAAATATGACGTGACACAGAGGCCTAATTCTCTTACCCACTTGTCAACATGGCAAAGACAAGAGAACACACCATTCAAGTAAGGCAGATGTGTGTCGACCTTCATAAGTCAGGCAATGGCTACAAGAAAATAGCCACTTGCCTTAACTTGCCCGTATCTACAGTCAGAGGAATCATGAAGAAGTTTAAAACAACTGGAACAGTGACAAACAAGTCTGGAAGAGGTCCCAAGTTTATCTTGCCACAACGCACAGTGAGGAGGATGGTAAGAGAAGTACAAAAATTTCCTAAGCTCACTGTCACAGAATTGCACCAAAGAGTGGCATCTTGGGGTCACAAAGTCTCCATAACAACCATCAGACGCTCTCTACATGCCAACAAGCTGTTTGGGAGTCATGCAAGGAAAAAGCCTTTTCTCACTAATACTCACAAATGTAAATGTCTGGAGTTTGCTAAGCGGTACTGGGACTTTAACTGGGATCATGTGCTTTGGTCATATTATACTAAGATAGAGCTTTTTGGCAACAAACACTCCAAGTGGGTCTGGTGTAAAACAAAAGATAAGTATGCCGAAAAGCACCTCATGCCCACCGTGAAGTATGGTGGAGGATCTGTGATGCTGTGGGTTTCTCTTCCAAAGGCCCTGGGCTGGGAACCTGTGGTCGTGGCGCTGGTCTGTTGGGTCTGGCTCTGTGGAATTCTTCGATGAGTGATGGATCTAAAATGTAACGGGCGGCTACTCATGATCTCTCCTCAGCTCCATAGCCCTTCCAATCCACCAGATATTGGAGCTGACCCCCTCTATGTCTCGAGTCCAGCAACTCATTCACCTGATAAGCGGGAGCCCCATCAATATCCAACGGTGGTGGTGGTTCTGGGGCCTCACGGCCGGGGTCAGACTCCAGGTGGACCGGTTTGAGGAGGGAGACATGGAAAGAGGGAGAGATACGGTAGTTAGCAGGAAGTTCCAGTTGGTACGTACCCTCATTAATTCATTTAAGAATCTTAAAAGGGCCTACGTACTTTGGGCTGAGCTTCCTGCTTGGTAGCCGCAACTTGATGTCTTTCGTTGAGAGCCAGACCCCTTGTCCTGGTTGGTAGGGAGGGTGTGGGCAACGTCATCTGTTGGCTTGGAACTCCTGTATTCGCACAGCCCGCTGGAGACGGACGTAAGCGCTGTCCCACACCCTCTCACCACGGCGAATCCAGTCGTCCACAGCTGGGACCGAGGAAGGTTCCCCCGACTACGGGAACAAGGGAGGTTGGAACCCCAGGACGCACTGGAAAGGGGTTAGGCCTGTGGAAGAGTGTTAATGAGTTCTGGGTGTATTCGGCCCAGGGTAGGAACTCGGACCATCGATGCTGCTCACAACTGCAATAAGTATGCAGATATTTACCAATCTCTTGATTCAGGCATTCAGCTTGACCATTGGCTTGAGGATGGTATCCTGATGTGAGACTAATGTTGATATCCAGATGCTTGCAGAAGGCTCTCCATACTTGAGAGGTGAACTGGGTCACTAACAATGTCCTCAGGAAGGCCATATTCTCTGAAGACATGGTGGAACATGGCTTGGGCCATCTCCATTGCAGTGGGGAGTCCCTTTAACAGGACCAAGCGACAAGACTTGGAGAAATGGTCAATTATGACGAGGATGGTGGTGTAATTGTTGGATGGGGGTAGATCGGTGACAAAGTCTATGGATAGGTGTGACCAAGGGCGTTGTGGGATGGGTAGTGGTTGGAGGAGGCAGGAGGGTAGTTCCTTGGGGGTCTTGGACTGAGCACAGACTTGACAAGACTTTACATATGTGGTGACGACCCGGTCATGGCTGACCACCAGAGTGAATTTTGTAACAGGCGAAGAGTGCGAGAAATTCCCGGGTGGTCCGCACTGATAGAAGAGTGAACCCATTGCATGATACGTGGACGCAGGCATAGGGGAACATACTGCTTGTTTGGTGGGCAGTTAGCAGGTGGTGGTTCCCGTTGTTGTTCTCACTGTAACTCCTCCATGGAATCCCAGGAGACTGGGGCAATGATGACAGACTGGGGGAGTATAGGTTCAGGAGGGGAATTATCTGTGGGGAAGTTGTAACGTCTGGAGAGAGCATCTGCTTACAATTTTTACTGCCGGGTCTATAGGTTACTGGAAACTGGAAACGAGCGATGAATAAGGACCAACGAGCTTGGCGTGGGTTTAGACGTTTGGCACTTTTAATGTATTCTAGGTTCTTGTGGTCTGTGATAACTTGAAATGGATGGGTCGCACCTTCTAACCAGTGACGCCACTCCTTAATGGCAGCTTTCATGGATAGGAGCTCCTTGTTCCCCATATCGTAGTTCCGTTCAGCAGCTGTTAGTTTTCTGGAGAAAAAGGCACACGGATGTAATTTGCCTGGTTAACCGTGTCTTTGCGAGAGTACAGCTCCGATTCCAAGGTCAGAAGCGTCCACTTCTACAACAAAAGGCAAGTCAGGGTCGGGGTGTTTCAGAATAGGTGCAGAAGTGAATTTCTCCTTTAAAGTATTGAACGCATCGTTAGCTTGGTTCGTCCACCTTAGTTTCGCAGGTTTGCCCTTTAGCAGTGAGGTTAAGGGGGACGCTACAGCGCTGTAGTTGCGGATGAAACGTCTGTAGAAATTTGCGAAGCCCAGGAATCTTTTTTTTTTTATTTTTTTTTTAAAGATTTATTTTTGGCTTTTATTATTATAGGACAGATCAGTAAGGACAGGAAGCGAAGTGGAGAGAGAGAAGGGGGTAGGGTCGGGAAAGGTCCTCGAGCCGGGAATCGAACTCGGGACGCCCGTTGCGCAACGGCGCTGTATGTCGGCGCACTGCCCACAAGGCTATCGGCGCCGACGAAGCCCAGGAATCTTTGAAGTTCTTTGATGGTGGAGGGTTGGGGCCATTCGGTGACTGCTTTAACTTTGATTTCATCCATCCTTACTCCATGGTGACTGATGTGGTAGCCTAGAAAAGAAGTCTGTTTAAAGTGAAATTCATATTTCTCTGCCTTGATGTAGAGCTGATTCTTTAACAGCCGGGAAAGAACCAGTCTTACATGCTTAACATGTTCCTCCTCAGATTTAGAGTAAATCAGAATGTTGTCGTCATAGGCTACCACAAACTGGTTGAGCAGAACTCTGAAAATTTCATTAATGAAGGATTCAAAAATGGCAGGCGAGTTGGCGAGCCCATACAGCATTACCTGGTACTCATAGTGCCCCCTAGTGGTGAGGAAAGCAGTCTTCCACTCGTCGCCCTCTTTAATCCGAATTAAATTGTATGCACTCCTTAAGTCCAACTTGGTATAGATGGTGGCTTCATCAAGTGCTGATGGGACTAAAGGAAGTGGGTAACGAAACTTGATTGTGACACTGTTAAGTCCTCGGTAATCGATGCAGGGTCTTAATCCTCCATCTTTTTTCTCAACAAAAAAGAATCCTGCAGCGGCTGGAGACGTGGATGGGCGTATAAAACCGGAGTCCAGTGCTTCTTCAATGTAGGCCTCCATAGCTTGAGTTTTGGTCTTGGAGAGAGGGCAGACTTTGCTCTTGGATGGCATGGCATTGGGAAGCAGATCAATGGCACAATCCCAGGGTCTGTGAGGTGGTAATTGTGCTGCCTTGGTCTTGCTGAAAACTTAAATCATGGTAACAGATTGGAATGTTAACTGTCTTCTGAGTTTCTGGGCTCTCGATGCTGGTTGTGAAACATGGTTTGGATCTTATGGCAATACAATGATTTTTACAAAAGGGTGACCAATGAGTCAGCTCACCATGGTACCAGGAAATGTCAGGGTCATGAATAGACACCCAGGGGTACCCAAGGATAACCTTGTGTTTGGGGGAAATCAACAACGTACAGTGTTATGGATTCTTGATGTACTATTCCAACATTGAGTGTGAGAGTTCTGGTCTGGTGAGTAATCCCCTCTCCGATGAGTGTGTTGTTGATGGCTTTAATCTTGATAGGAGGGGTGCAGGGTTGAGTAGGGATGTTGTATTTCTTGACAATGTCTTTGCTTATCAGACATTGAGTTGCATGGGTTCGTCACTGGAGTTAGTTTCAGTTGTGGAGGGGATCTGCAGGTTGTGTTGATTGCTCCGGCTACCCTTGTGCTTCGGAGCTTATCACATGAGGTTGTCAATCTTAATAGCAAGGGTCACAGATTCAGAAAAGGAGGAATTCTCTCCTTTACAAGCCAGCTCAGTTTGCAGTTCTGAGTTAAGGCTCTGTTGAAACATTGCTTTCAGAGATACATCATTCCATCCACTCTGCGCAGCAAGTGTCCTGAACTTGATGGCATATTCAGCAGCAGTGCGGTTACCTTGTTTGATGTTGATAATTTGGGTTGAAATATCCCTGCCCCCAGCGGGATACTCAAACACTTCGCATAGTTGTTGAATGAAGTAATCCACTGAATGTGAATCAGAGTCCCACACTGCTCCGGCATTAGAAACGCACACTTCTTCTCCTCTAATTCAAATTTTTCCCCCTGATGATCAAGGTAAAGTTTGACTTGACGAATAAAGCCTTTACATTCCCCAGCAGCACCATTAAATTTATCAGGAAGGGCAAAGCTTACCGTTTTAGGCGTGGGCGGAGGAAGTGATTGGATATAGTGCGTGAGGTGTTCATTGATGGACTGGAGCTTGGTGAGTTGTTCCTGGTAGCTCTTCAACGTTTCGCTTTGATAAGCAAACACGGCTTGGAGGCGAAGTATTCTGTAACAAGGGCGCGGAGGCTGAGTGTGAATCCATGAGCGGGAGTTTATTAAGGACAATAGCAAAGACAAACACCAGTAGGCAGGCAGAGGGTCAAAACCAAAGTGGCAGTCCAATCCGCTAATATACACAAGGGAAAATCCAAAAGGTAAGTCCGTTAAAGCAGGCAATGGGTCTGAACCAAAAATCAGTCCAATCGGGCAAACAAAACAAAGGGGCAATCCAGAAAATCCAAAAACAGGAGACCAGGCAAAATCATACACAAAATAGGCAGTCGGAAACAAGAAAACGCTCGGTAAGGCAGGATGAACTGGCAATACTTCACAGTGAGTTCCAGCATGGCCTCTGCTTAAAAAGCTACCAAACAGGAAGTAAGTGTAGAGGAAGCAGAGGGAGTAGAACACAGTCAGTACTCAGGTGAGGGTTCCCTCTGCTGGCCTGGCATTACAATTGTGTTAATTCTTAGACAAACCTTTCTGTGAATGAACACGCATATCCCATATATCATTGTATATATTATGTTTATGTCTTGTCTTTAGTATTTTATAACTGTTTTATGCATGTGTTATGATAGATTACTATATAGTATAACCAAATAAATGCCATGTTTGGTCTCTTTGGATTCGTATTTTGGTTATCTAAAAGATTGTGTATATTATTTGTTGATACCTATGCAACATATTAACCCCCTGGGGTCGACGGTCGTGCCAGCGCGACCAGCTCACTTTTTTTAGATCAGTGCGAAAGACACTAAAAATACTCTGTCGATATTAGTCACACAAATAAGAGTTATACATCATTCGAAATGGTTAAGTGTATACTTTTTTTTTGTGTACACTCACAATAAACTTTGAACTTTGCTCTTTTTTAAAATAAAGAAAACACACAGGGTGTTTTTTCTGTTTTCAGCGTCTCCGCGCACCGCAATTAGAAATGCCTCAGTAAATGTATCTTTAACTTGGTGGATTTTCAGCACACAGACATCTTATATACATTAATAGAAAGCTTGATATCTCTACTTTTAAATAAAGCAAGTCTTGTCGAAAAACAAATGTTCTGTTATAAAGTAATCCGTATGACACCAACAGCATGTTGAGTTTTGCACTCAGATCTCATTATAAGTTAATTTGTTAACGCCCTTTCTTTAGTTTCGCTTTTGATATGATAATTAGCCATGTGCGCCGTGTGATCAGTCGGTGGTTCTTTTAGAACCTAAGAGGATGAGGAGCTAGAACTCTTCTGGACCTTTTAAGTTTCCATTCCCCAAGGATCATCAGATTTCGTCTGGGTCTCTCTCTCTCAGCCCTTTTGCTCTTCTTTACTTTGCACATGGGAAGGAATTCACAATCACCACCGAGTCAGGACATTTTTGGAGGACATCACCCTTCAAACCCAGAACAACGTGATCGCAAATCCAAAACCTTGAAACCGCCAAGACTTTCATACGATACTGCATTCGGACACTCGTCCACAACCAAGGCAACGCAAATATTGTACATTTAACTAAATAGAGGTTTAGTATAAGCTATAGAAGAGTTGAAAAACAGCACTGATGGTTCCACTAGCAGATGGGAGTTTTACTTACTCAAACCTGTTCTGAGGGCAGAAAGGAAAATGATTGGTTCACAGATTCAACCAATGAAATTCGAGCAGAGGCGGGATTAGGAAATTTGAACGTGGGGAAGGAATACTGCAGTGAGATACGTTATTCACGCTCCGTGGGAGATATTTATTGCAAGGTAAGTACATTTATTATGTATTCATGTAATAAAATCAACATATTTATCATTTACTAACGAAACTAGCGAACAAAGATGCGCAGAATCATCAGCTGAATAGCATATCATATGCATTTTTATTCAGCTGTTTCATCAGTCGATCGCACCAAAATGGGTTAATTGTAGTAAAACATGCCTTTCCATTGCTACCGCGCTGTCTTTGAAACCGATAAGCGGTATCAGAACTCAAATCTCTGTGACATTTCATCAGTTTGCTAGCATTTATATGACTGTTATTTTTAGTGTACTATGCGCCGCTTTCAGGGCAGCAGTAATCAATATTCATATTACTGAGTAATCAATATCAATAATACTGTTATTTTTAGTGTACTATGCGCTGCTCTCAGGGCAGCAGTAATTATTATTCATATTACTGAGTAATCAATATCAATAATACTGTTATTTTTAGTGTACTATGTGCTGCTTTCAGGGCAGGAGTAATCAATATTCATATTACTGAGCAATCAATATCAATAATACTGTTATTTTTAGTGTACTATACTATTTCAAGAAACTGTTTTTTGCACTTACGTTTTCACATGATTTGTTTGATAATGCCAACAAACCTGACACTGACTGTGACTATTTCATGTAGCTTTTCTTCTCTTTGCAGAATAACATTCCTGAAAGAGCAGAAGGTTATTTTAGTTGTCTTCTAAAATAAATAATTGATTCTGAAATGGTGCGCTGAAATGAGTGAAACTCCAGTCTCACTTCCAGTTACAAATTACCTAGTAGGCAGTGTTGGGGGTAACTTGAGTTACTCAACTTGAGTAACTCAAGTTACGTAATAATATTACTTTTTTCAAGTAACTAGTAATGTAACACATTACTTTTTCATTTCCAAGAAAATATCTGAGTTACTTTTTCAAAAATATATATATATATATTATATAGAACAAGCAAAATAATCTGCCAATGGAGTAAGCAAAAAATCTTATTTCAAACAGAAAACATTTCATTTAACATTTAACAGATGATTTTGCTTGTTTCAAGCAAGAACACTTAAATTTTGTCAAGAATTTTTACTTCTCTAGAAAAACCTTCTTAATTTAGGAAATATATATTATAAAATATTATTAGATATTTTAGCTAGAAACAAGACAAAAAAAAAAAAAGAAAAGCATTTTTTGCAGTGTACCAGTAAGCAAAACTTACTTTAGATGAACTAACATTTGTGTTTTGTTTTTTTTTCTCATTGCTCAAGTGTGTTGAACTTTCTTTTCCTACAGTTCCACTGTAAAGACGGGAATTTGTTTTTCCTTTAGCCTTATTCACTTAATTTCATTTTGGTGTGAAAGGGCTTTTACATTTGCTAAGAATCAGTCTTTTTATATTAAAAACAAACAAGCAAGCCCTGCCCAGATTTAAAAAGTAACACAAAAGTAATGTAATGCATTACTTTCCACAAAAAGTAACTGAGTAACGTAAATAGTTACTTTTTTAGGAAGTAACACAAAATAGTAATGCATTACTTTTAAAAGTAACTTTCCCCAACACTGCTAGTAGGTAAGTCCATAATGCCAGCCTATGGACATCAGCTGTGATTTTTCTAGTAATTCTGTTCTATACATTGCTATATTTCAGATGCTGTGCAGTGAGCTGGTCAGTGATGTGATGTTCATGGTATGGAAGTTTGCTCAATAGAAAGTGGTCCAAGAAATGTATGCATTTCAATTGCAGGAGGGCTTGTCCTGCAGACTCTGAAAAAACTGGCTTTGAGAAGATATTTGGCAAGGTGATCTATGGCCTTGGTTAAAAGGGAGCACGTTCAGATTTGTTGAGTAGTGTCTGAAAAATAAATTAAAAACCTCTAGGAATCATGATATCAACCAGTTAAACCTACTGAAGTTTAAAGATACATCTTTGCTATACCTTTTTGTTGTGAAATGTACCTGCTTTTACATGGATTTATTTCACAGGATTCATTTGTAATTGTATAAAAAGGAGGAAAGAACTCACAATTATGCTTGATTATTTTATTACAATAAAACATTTCCAAGCAACATTTTTCAGTTTGTTCTTACACAAAAAAAAAAAATAAACAAACATTACAAGTCCTAAATTCTATGCAATATCCTGAGAACATGAAGCTGTTGCACAAAAAAATGCCACTTTGCAATCACATGTATCATCAAGTCAACTCTGTGAGAGAAGGCCAATTTAAACAGTAGCAACATATGTAAAAATTATTTATATGGCACCTCAGTGATAAAACTATTGGATTCGATTTATTCACAGTGGAGAAGCAAGATCATATGAAGCACTGCTCACATGGCTAGTTGCATGGTTGTCTGCTATAAATTAAACGTACGCTTGGAATAATAAAAATAAATGTATATTTAATAATATACTATGTATTTATTATATATTTTTAAATCTCTGGTTCAAAAATAGAGAAATTGACCCACTATTGAAATTGTTTTCTTAAATTGTAGCTTTCAAAATGGTGGGCTTGAAAAATCTAGTTTTAGTCTTCAACTTCAAAATC
Source organism: Cirrhinus molitorella (assembly GCA_033026305.1). Taxonomy (NCBI): domain Eukaryota; kingdom Metazoa; phylum Chordata; class Actinopteri; order Cypriniformes; family Cyprinidae; genus Cirrhinus; species Cirrhinus molitorella. The sequence continues at coordinate 27,022,920 of CM065123.1, forward strand.
ATCCTACATCGCTGTTTTACCCTTTTTTGTAAAGGGCATTTGAACTTCTATGTTTTTTTTTTTGTTTGTCCTGCAGTGATGTAGAATGATTTTGCTGTTGAAGAAGAAATCGAGATGGGAGTTTTTCAGCATACCCTAACTGTATTGACTTGAATCACACACACACACACACACACACACACACACACACACACACACACACACAAACACACATTAGAGATAAGCATTTGAGGTTAAAAAGTATGTAAATTGTCAATTTGTTTCGAAAATAACAGATCGTTTCACGAAATGTGCATCTTATTCCTGGCCTGGGATCATTTAGATCTCTTTGAAGCTGCATTTAAACTGCATTTTGGAAGTTCAAACTATAGAACCACCATAGAAGCTCACTATATGGAAAGAAATCCTGAAAAGATTTCCTCAAAAAAAAAAAAAAAGTTTTTTTGTTGCTAATATGTCTCTTACTGTTAAAGTAAACCGACAATTAAATGATAGACTGATTATTTCTTTGTTAGTGGGCAAATGTACAAAATAAGCACTGCAAAAATGCTTTTCTTATTTAGATTTTTTTTGTCTTGTTTCTATACAAAACTCCTCCTTACAACATTCTTAAATAGGGGATGCCGGTGTGACGTCACGGCCCTAGCGCCGCGGTGTCTTATGGGAAAAATCGCCATTTTGTGAGGCCACTTGTTGATTGAGGAACGTTGAGGTTGTTGTGATCGTCGTCATGGGAAGAACGCGTTGTGTTGTTTCTTGTAATGTTCGTTCACACGATCGACCGGGTAGAAAAATAGACGGACTTTCTTTTTATAATTTTACAACCTGTAAAACGAACGAAGGGAGTCATGTGTCTGAAATAACAGCGGAGACGGATGACCTGCGCCATAAGACGCATGGACATGCACTTCGGAGACATCCATAGGTCATTGAAAGTGTGTTCCAGGCATTTTCATTCAGGAAAGTGTATAAACGTCAGTAGCAGATGATTGTGTTCTCGGTTTGTATATAGCCTATGTGATGCGATCTGGGAAAATCTGTCGGATGGCGCGCTGGGATGTTTTGAATGTCAGTTTTTTTTTTTTTTGTCAAAATTAGGTTTTCATTAAATTATTATTCTATAACATCTTGTCTGTCATCTCTGAAAATATCTTGGCAAAATTCACTTGTTTAGTGCAATAAAATTCTCTAAGAGTCTATTCTATGTTAAGAACGTGCTGCAGAGGTGCTTTCTCTAACACCACAAAAACAGTTAACCTATCAAAATAATCCATGTAACATATTCAATAATGGTGTATCAATGCACATTTCTTACCAGTCCTGTGTAAACTACGAGACGCAAAGTTGTATTTATTTATTGATACCGTGAGATGTCGGAGCGCAAGAGATCAATGCAGTCGGAAGAAGCTGCTCACTCAAAACAATCTAACTGGCCTCAGTCTACTCAATCCTGGTGATGTCAGTGCCTTATACGATGTTATAATGGACTATTTCACATCCAGAGGATGTGAAGGATCGGATGAAGAACTTACTAAAGATGAAGAGTCCGGTACAGTAGCGTAGCCAGGATTCACAATATGGGTGTGCCCAGAGAAAACTGGGTGGGCCTAGCCATAAATGTATCTGTTATCAAAATTGATTACGCCCAATGGCTCGAAAAGGACGCAACAAAACCGGGGACACACGAGAAAGTGCAGTAAATGTACAATGTTTATTAACAAAAATAGAACTATACAAAGAAAAAGAACATTATAACATGAAATCGTCAGAAGTCAGGGGTGTAAGCTGAGTGCATGCATGGAATGTAATGGACCGTAGTGGTGTTGGATGTATAAAATAAACAAAACCAAACGAAGACCAGTCCCAAAGTGCAGCTCCCGCTTGCAGTGGCCAACGCGAACGCTTTAAACAATGCAGGGAACCAGCAACAGGTGTCCACAATCCGATCCAGAAACAAGAGGGCGGAGCAACTGCTACGTTCCGAGATCGGGCGGGATCAAAAACACAGAACGGTATGACCGTATGCAGAGGTTGGAGCGATGACAACATTGAATCATAGACGCACATCACACATGGGTCGTCACAGGCAACTACACCTGCTTGAATTATCAGAGTATAAGCCTGTGTGTCATTATAAGCAGAGCATAACGATAAGAACAGCATATGAGCAAAACGGCCACACCGCCTTCTGAAAGACGCAACACAACAATATTTTGCCACAAAGCACCGGCAAAAGTAATGACAATGATTGTGTCGGGGGAAACAGTAAGATTGCTCTTACCTTACCTTAAGATGTATTGCTCTTACCTTTGTGAGCAAAAATGACGGATAGGCTAATTTTACATTTTTTCCATTGAAAAAATGCAAATGATCGCGCTGGTGCCTCCATGTACCTCAAAGCAGCTTCAGCTTTTTGGATATGCGCCTAATAGCGCAAATTTATAGGTTTAACATTTAAACTAACATTGTTTCATATAGCTACTTGAACCAGGGACATCGGCAGAAAATCTTCAATGGGAGAATCTTTCATAGGGGGACACTATAAAAATTATAGTATATTTATATACAAATTATAAAATAAACCACAATTTACAATGTCATTCGTTATAAACAACATATATAAGTTTAACCAAAACGAAATTATTTAAGAAACAAACAAATTCTAAAATAAAACGCAAATTATAATGGCATTCGTTATAAACTACATAGGCTATATAAGTCTAACCAAAACTAATTTAAGAAACAGACAAGTTCTAAAATAAAACACAAATTATAATGGCATTCGTTAATAACATATAAATCTAACCAAAACGAATTTATTTAAGAAGCAGACAAATCATAAAATAAAATAAATTACAATGGCAAAGAAACCTACAAATTATAAAATAAAACACACACTATAATGAAATTCGTTAAAAAACAAACAAACAAAAAAAACATTCAAAAGTCTTACCAAAACAAATTTAAAGAGAAACCTAAACGCACCAACATCTCTCATTCGGCACGAAAACAAATAGGCTAGGCCTATTTCCCAAAAGTGGCACCGGTGCGATCGCTTAGATTATTTTTCTTATAGGAAAAACAACGGAAACAACTTAAAATAGGCTACTATGTCATTTTTGGTCATATAGATATATAATACATATACATAATACATACACTGTAAAAGGTTCAGAGCGTGAAGATGAAACGCAGTCATGTTATTTTCGGAGTCTGTGTTTGGGAACAGTTTTGGGAGTTATAACGAAGCAGTTTGAGACTTTAGTCAAGCATTTAGATTGACAAAACTAGGATTTCAGATGCGGTGCAAAGAGATCGGTTCATTGGTTAGTCCAGTTATGCTTTCCCATCACAAAAGCCTGGTCCGGTAGCAGTCTATTATAAACAGTGCGCGAACCGTTGTGCTGCGCTGGCGTTTCTTCATGTAAACTACAACTACAAGGTACATTATTCCTGCTATATAAACATACAAGTGGTGATCAAAAGTTCGGAGACTATACCCATGATAAACAACGGAAAACATACGTTAGTGTGTTTGTGTAATAATGCAGTATAGCGCTCTTGTTAAACCCGTATAAAGTAAAACTAAGTCTCACTTTAAACCTTTAAGTTCCATTCCTGAATTCCTGAAAATCATAGCTATCAGCCAGCTTCAGATACGTGTCTCTGTATAGTACATTTGGTTATTTTAATCGACTTTTCAACATTGTTTTTCACACATTTACTGTAATAACCATAGGCAGTGGTGGCCTCACAATATGGCGGCGCCCTCTTGTTTACGTCCCAGAATGCATTGCGCAGTGACGTCGGTTTGCAAGCTCTATAAAGAAGGAATTTCTAGACAAGGTTCTAGACAAATTACTGACTTGTTTTCAAAAAAAGCTGTTCAAATTAAGTGAGTTTTTAAATAGTCAAAATAGTCTATCAATCAGAAAACAATATTATTTTGCTTACCCCATTAGCAAATTATTCTGCTTGTTTCAAGCACTCACTTAATTTGAACTTCTATTTTCTGAAAACAAGTCAATAATTTGTACTTGCCTAGAAATGCATTTTTGATTTAAGAATGTTTAGATATTTTGGCTGGAAACGAGACAAAAAAAAAATTCCTTGTTTCTCTAATGGCTTCTCACTTGCCCTTTCCCCTGTATGAATGACTGTATGTTTGTGCATTTAGATTAGTTATGTGCTAGTCCTTAGTTAATAAAATTCTTGTGCACAAATTGCACAAGAATTTTTTGCCTTGCAAATGAATGTCCCTTTACGATTTTCGATTCAAGCTACATGCTATGTAGTTAGTGTAGTTAGTTACTAATGCATTAATACATAAGAAATTTATTTTCTATGGCCAAGAAAATATCCTTTCTTAGAGTACATATGAAATTACCCTGAATGTTCACTGGACGAACGGGTCAGTTAATTGTAATGTAAATTCTGCTTTGTCAAGCTAACTATTGAATTATCCAAATATTATAATTAATTTTAACGTGTTATGATTAATTATTAATATTTCCCCTTAAGCTGAAAACCCTACAGTGAATCACTCTTATTTTACCTCTGGGAGTAATTTGAGCAGCTCAATTGCTGCTATTCATTTAATCTCATGACAGGCAGCGCTGACAGTCGCGTCGATCAGATAATGTTACACATTAAAACGAAGGATGACATACATAGTAGGGTGTCAGAAAAAAAAAAATAGTTTTGCATAGTGCGGTTTATTGCTAAGTCCAACTAAATTAGTTTAATTTTCTGATAACACTTTATTTTAAGGTGTCTATAATACAGAGTAATTACCTAATTAAGTACTAGTAGTAGCCATGGTACTTACATGAAACAAAATGTACTTGCCATGTAACTAAGTTATGGATCAGCCTGTACCTACAGATTGTAATTATGTAAATGTAATAGGCAGCTATTGTTCCACATATGTAACAGACCGAGTCTGTTACACAGCTACTTGTACACTTAAGTACAATCTTGATACACTTTATTTTAAGTAGCTTATGCCTGTGTAATATTCTGTAATTTTAATGTAATTAGAAAAGTAGTACATGTATTTAAGCTGTACACTGGTGGGTTAAATCAAACTAAGGTGCAGCTGGATAAGTAAAAAGTGGAAAGTACAGTATAGATACACACAAAGTACACTTAAGTACAATCTTGATAAACTTTATTTGAAGTAGCTTATGCCTGTGGACGGACTGTGATAAAGGTCCATAAAAACACATGCTGCATCCAAAATCGCATACCTCCCTACTATATAGTATGTGAAAAACAGTATGCAAGAAGTACACGGATGACCTACTGCTTCCGTACAAATTCTGTAGTAGGCATTCGATGGACACTGTACTATCCCATAAGGCCGCGGGAGAGGACTCGTCATATTTGAAAATGGTGGAAGGCAGCGGCACGGATGCTTTCAAGTGTAAGTACCTCAGAGGAAAACGTTCATTGTGGTTAAATTGTACTTGTTTAAAATCATCCAAGTTAAACGACTGACTTGTTGAAGTTTTAAAGAATGAAAACCGATGAGACGATTTTGTGAATTGGGTGTAAAAAAGATCATTGTTATCGATCAGATGAAGTTAACTTCAATTCAGTAAGTTACAGTACATCAGCTTGTTAACGCTGCTGTCTTTAAACAGATGGTTCATTAAGTAGTTTAATGAGATAAAGTTACAGAACTTAAGGGAATTAGAGCGATTTTATTTATTTTACTAGTGTTGATTTTTTTTTTTTTAGATACAAAATGTATTAGATACATAGCAAAATACTGTTAATAAGTGCCTCAGCTTGTCAACATAGCATTGATAGATTGATCAAGAATTATCACTAATGTTTACATTCTGTTTTGATGTTACAGGGACTGATGAACACCCATGTTCTCATCCAGGAAGAGAGTGGCTAATGAAACCCTCTTTACTTTATTGTGTAATATGCTGCAATCAAAAGGCTTGCGTAAGTATACAAATGAATATTAATCTTAACTACACACTCTTTAGATTTATTTATGTTAGGATATTCATTAATTTATTAATTCATTGATCTATATTTTATCAGTTATAAAGTGCTTAATATGTGGCACTGAGTAACTATTTTCAAAGCTCTTGTGTGCACACTAGTTTTGTATCAGTTTCTAGCTGTTTTTTAAACAAGCAAAATCTGGGTCTTCTGGCATCACACCTGCCCTTCCAGAGTCTGCACCTGTCATGGCCGCCCTTCCAGAGTCTGCACCTGTCATGGCTGCCGTTCCTGAGTCAAGACACGTCACGGGTGCCGTTCCTGAGTCAAGTCACGTCACGGCACCGTTCCTGAGTCAAGTTACGTCACGGGCACCGTTCCTGAGTCAAGTCACATCACAGCCGCCGTTCCTGTGACAAGCCACGTCACGGCCACTTTTCTTGAGTCAAGCCACGTCACAGCCGATCAAGTAAGGTGACAGCTACATTCCTTGAGTCAAGTCACAGCTGCACTCCTTGAACCTATTCAAGCTACCACTGCACTTCCCAGGTCAAGTCACGCCACCACTGCACTCCCCGGGTCAAGTCACACCACCACTGCACTCCCCGGGTCAAGTCAAGACACAATAACACTTCCTGAGACAAGTTAAATCACCACAGCACTTCCTGAGTCAAGTCAAGACACGACAACACTCCCTGAGTCAAGTCAAGATATAATCACGCTCCCCGAGTCGAATCAAGTCACCGTTGCATTCCCAGACTGTGTCCAAATCACCTCTGCACCTCCAGTGTTAAATCAAGTCAGGGCTGTCTCTCCAATCTTAAGTCGCACCGGATCTTCCAGAGGTACATCACTTTACATCTTATCTTCCAGAGACATTTCACTTCACATCTGATCCTCAAGAGACACGTCACGTCACGTCTGATCATCCAGAGACATATCACGTTGTAGTGATTATTCGTGGAAAACTATACGTTTACCCACAGTAAAATATGTATAATTAATGGTGATTAATCATACCTATTTTATACACTTTACCTGATGCAGTAGAATTAATAATATTGACAAACTTTTTGAAAGATTGTATATTATTCTAAGAAATATTACTTTCCTGGCCTTGGAAACTATTATTCTTGATGTAGTTGGCTAGACTATCATAATGCTTCAGGTTTGTAATGAAATCAAGCAGTTTAAGTGACGTTAATTTGTGTCATAAGTGAGGGTACACAGGTGTATCCTATGTGGAACAGACATGTAAATTCTCCTCCCCTTCAATTCTGTTGTAATAAATTACATTTAGAATTTACATTTGCAGTTTAAATAAACCATACATGTCACATATTTTAACAGGGCATCTTGCTTTATTAATATTTATTATGAATGTCATATATAACAGACTTTGATAACATAAGGGCAGATCACTTTAGCGCAGCTGATGATGCTTTGAAGTGACGCTTAAGTGGTCAAGATTATTCACCCTTTGATTCCTCCATCCTCATTTCCTTTCCTTGCATCCTTCCCTCATATCCTAAGGGGGTGGGGCTAAGATGTGAGGAAAGGAAATGAGGATGCACACATGAGAAGAACCTAATGTCATGCACAGAGGTCTTGGATATGTCAAAGGCCAGTGACAGCACCCTGTATGATGCTGCTCACAGTCTGTAATCGATTGTCTATGTATATATTACGCATATATATATATATATATATATATTAATATTAATATATATATTAAATTTTTGCCCTGTGGTGATGACACATGACACGTGACAACATCAACATAACGGATGTAGTACATGCGAATTCCATTCATACTACACACATTCATACTAGGCCAGCACCCTGTATGATGCTGCTCACAGTCTGTAATCGATTGTCTATGTATATATTACGCATATATATATATATATATATATATTAATATTAATATATATATTAAATTTTTGCCCTGTGGTGATGACACATGACACGTGACAACATCAACATAGCGGATGTAGTACATGCGAATTCCATTCATACTACACACATTCATACTATACAGAACGTACTGTTTTAACGGTCGGGCAGTACATTCAAATTCAAATGTAGTACCTACTCACGTAGTATGCGATTTCGGATGCAGCCATACGTTATCATCTGCAGTTCTGAATCATGACCCGGATCTTTTATAGTTACTTTTATGTTATCTATTTTTCAAAGCCCAGTGTCAGTAAAGATGATGTGGTCAGTGGAATTCCAGTGTTTGTGGAAAATTTGAAACTCCATCTCATCTCGATGTTGCCCTGAAGATTGAGGTAAGTCATCTCTTAGCCTAGGTGATGCAGATGTGGTCTGTTACTGCAAGATGTATATAAACTTTGGAGCACAAATGTATCTATTGCTTTCACTCAATTGAGCCAATTATAATAATGGACTGGATCTGTTTTATAACAATTGTTCTTTTGTGTCTCTTTCTTTCTTTCTTTCTCAATGTTTTTTTTTTTTTTTTTTTTTTAATAACTTTCCTGCCTTTTGGAAAAAAAATTCCATTCACACAGACTGTGGAGAGATTTTTGCAGCTTCATGACATGTGAAGTTTACTGCCGATGGAGAGCTTCTGGGACACTGACAAACAGCACTTCCCAGCAAGTTCATTTGAAATGCATTCATTAATTCATTTGTGTGTGTGTGTGTGTGTGTGTGTGTGTGTGTGTGTGTGTTGGTTATCCTATATGCAAGGCTTGAATTGAATAAAAAAAATAAAAATAAAATACAAAAAGCATCCCCTCTGTAAAACAACCATCCTCCGATACCATCCCCTTTAGATTAATAATGTTGTGTATTGTGTAAATCTTATTGTGCAAATTAAATATTAATATTCTCTACATATAATAATTTACAAACTAAATAACAGTGATTGGCCAATCAGAGCTCAGTATTAAGACGCGCATGTTTTCGTCATTTTTCGGCAAAAGTCCCAAGCACAATTTCTGACATTCTTTAAAATAAAGACAACAGGTATGATATTTCCTTGATTAGAGTTTAAAAACATTCCCCTGATATAACATTATTGTGCTGTATTATGTGTAACTGTGAGGACAGAGAGAGAGAGAGAGAGAGAGAGAGAGAGAGAGAGAAATTGAATTTTAACAAAACTTTATTAACAATTTATTTTTTTTTTAATAATAATAAAAGAACATTAAATATAAATACATTACACATGTACAATATTACTCATCACAAAGAGAAAACCAAGTTTCCTTCAAATAATACCATATTAACCATAAACACCATATTGATTCAAAAGTGTTAAGGTTTTGCATACTTTTATAAAAGTGAAAATCTATCAAAACTCTAGACTTTACCAGACTTAAAAAACACATATTGATATCACATGATTCTTGCTGCATTTTCCTTTTTCTGCTGACATAGCCATTTTGGCTTGTCCAATAATACAATTCAAAAGCTGGCACATAAAACGTTTTGCTCGAGAATACTTAAAACCCAAAATGAAAGTCTCAATACAAAACTTTTCATTAAACCTCCCAAACAACTCACTTAACTTCATGAACAAAGGTTCCAATCTAGAACAGTACATGAACGCATGAAAAATAGTCTCCCTTTGTGTACAAAAGGGGCAAGCAGGATTGACTTCTGGATTCAGCACAGAGACAAAAGAATTAACAGCGATGACACCGTGAAGAAGTCTCCACTGCAAGTCACCTACCCTCTTAGACAAAGGTGGCTTATATAAAGATCTCCATTCCGGTCTAACATCTCTCAGTCTGAGAGCAGAACGCCATGGTGTGTCAGTTTTCTTTTCAAGAATATTCTTATTAAGAACCAAAACACAAACTTTATACAACTTTTTATCTTCACATGATAAAAAATCCAAAAAAAGAGATTCACATGATTTAAAATAAAAACTGGTACAATCATCAAAATTAGGTCGAACAATTAAGCATAGAAAGAGATTATCAATGTCAGGGGTACTGGCCCCAGTGAAAAAGTCATCCAAGAGGCTTTTTTCCTCAACAGTTAAACAAATTTTTTATCTATTCAAAAACTGACAGAATAGCCGACCAGATCTGACTCCCAAATGTTTTGAAGCTGCATCAACGTTCTCAAAATTAGGTCCAGTTAAGGACAACAAATGACCCAAAGTGAACTTTCTGGATTTCTGGAGCAAGAAACTGTACCCAGATAAATTACAGTGAGTACTCTCAACGTCACAATAGAGCACTCTAATCATATCAACAAATCTTCTGCAAAAACCAAAAGCTGATAAAGTACTCCATAAATAAGAATGTTCAACTCTGTCAAAAGTCTTTTCTTGGTCCAAAAAAAACTAGGCCACAGTTAATATTAAGCAATTTGGAAACATAAAAAAATATAAAAGAGACGTTATCAAAAATGGACCTACCAGGAACACAGTAAGTTTGGTCCGGATGGATGACCTGATCTAAAACACCAGCCAATCTATTAGCCAAAGCCTTAGATAAAAGTTTATATTCATTGCAGAGGAGTGATACTGGACGCCAGTTTCTTATGTCAGTAAGGTCCCCTTTTTTTGGGAGTAGGGTGATTACTGCCCTTCGGCAGCTCAACGGCAATCTGCCCTTTAACAAACAGTCATTGAGCATCTCGAAGAGATCTACACCCATCTCTAACCAAAAAGTCTTATAGAAGTCAACAGGGAGGCCATCTATTCCAGGTGCTCTCCCAGACTCCATGCTCTGCAGGGCTTTGTAAAGCTCACTCAGGGTCAAGCTCTTTGCGAGGTCACCATTGGCCTCTTCTGACACCTTTGGCAAATCTTCAAGGAAACTGTTTTCCTCACAGTTGCATCACATATGCAAAAAAACTCATCCTGTAACAAATTGCTATTAAAGTGCCAGTAAGCACTCTTTGGCTTAACTGTACTTACAATAAATGTGCAGTGCACCATACTGTGGTCCGTAAAACCAACAGGCGTAATGTAACACTTATTAAAAATACTAAAGTGATACTTAAAACAATAGAACCTGTCCAACCTAGCTAAGGACATAACATTATCCCGTGAATGTGCCCAGGTATATTGCCTTTCGTCCTTGTTTAAAGATCTCCAAATATCACATAATTCATATTTTTTTAATAATGTGGATAAGACGTTTGCGTGAAGCCAAATGTGGCTCCATGTGATTCCTGTCTAAGTTCAGCTCAGTACAATTAAAATCACCGCCCAGAAATAAAAACTCTTCAGAACAGCAATTTTGTAAAGACAAGCACAAAGTATTTAAAAATAACATTCTTTCCAAAGGTGCAGTAGGAACATAAACACAAATGAAAACTAACACATAATTTTCAAAACATGCTCTAACCTTTAAGAGCCTCCCTTTAACAATTTCATCAATATCATAAGAAATAGGAATTAAATTCCTATTAAATAAAATAGCAACTCCCCCACTAAACGAGGAATTATGGCTCAAAACAGAGACACCATCAAATTCCCTCCCCCAGTCAGCAGCATTTTTCTGGTCACTGTGAGTTTCTTGTAGAAAAGTAACACCGATATTTTTTTGCTTAATAATTTCATACACCATTGCTCTCTTTCGAACATCTCTAGCACCGTTAACATTCAAGGTAGCTAAATGAACTTCACTCATTAGTAAGGAGAAAGAAAAGAAGACCAGCCCATATAAATAAAGAGCGCTGGTCATCATGCCCCCCGAATTAACCGACATCATTATCCAAGGCAATGTTGATGTTCCGCACAATCTTCTTTAAACAATACATCTCTTTATTAGTAAAGCAGCTCTCTGCCATGAAGTTTCTCATTTTATCAACAAACTGTTTAAGATCAGGAAAGAATTCCTGGACACGCACACCTCTCTTATTTTTAGTCGCTCTAAGAAATAACTTAATATCATCGAGCTCGTAACTGCGACCAGTGAAGTCTCTCTGTGAGAGAGATGCACTAGAGTCAGAAGACTCACCATCACTACCTGTATCCTCAACATCATCCTCAACACTTTTTTTGCTAATTTTAGCATCACTAACCCTGTTGCTCTTTTTTCTTTTTAACGGAGCTTTAAACACCGTCTCTTGAGCTTTTAAACTAGCGCAATCTGTCTCACAAATCATATCCATAGACGCAGAAATCCTATCCAAAACAGTGCCATTGTCTGCGTTTCCCAGAGGCTGTTCTACACTTGCTGAACCCACCTTATCGTCTTCTAAAATCGTGCCGGTGGGCTCCGAGTGCAAATACTCATGTCGCGACGCGGACGGCCCGGCCGCATCCTCAGCGAGAGAGCCTGCCGCCGCCGCAACAGAGCCCGCACCCGGCAACACCACCTCAGTAGAACCGGTGCCGACAGCCACATCAACGTTTGCTAAAATTTCACTTGCACTCGGTGTTTCGTTTTCAACATTTTTGTCGGGACAATTTTGAACTAAATGGCCCAACTGGCCGCAGCCAAAACACTTAATTTTAGCGGTGGAAACAAACACAATGTAATCATAGTCGTCAATGCGAAAGTTAAGTGACAAGTCAAGTTCAGCATCATCATTAGTGATCATATAGACAAAACGTCTAAAAGAAACAACGTGTTTTAACAAAGGTGAATCGCAACTGATGAAAATACTCTTTATTCGGGACAGTAGTTTGCCATAACGTGACAGCGCTTGAGTCAAAATGTCATCACTCATAAAAGGTGGGACATTAGACAGAGTGACTCGCTTGGCTGGTAATGCAAGGGGAAGAACAGGGACAAGTTCATTGTCAACAACTATTCCTTGTTCAACCAACTTATTGGCTTTATCGATTGAGTCAAGAAAAACCACCACAGCACTGTTCATCCTAGAGGCAGATAACACGCTTTCATGCCACACGGCGTTTCCTATGGCCAGGCAGCACGCCTCCACACTCACCGTGGCCGCTACCTTCACTGCGTGCCGCCGGGTGAGTGAACTAAACACATGTTGGCGTGGGGCCGACATGCTCTCGCGAACGGGAGACACGCGTCCCGAAACGCCAAACTAAAACAACTAAAACCATCAAAACTAGTAAAAGACACAGAAGAGCAAAGGTGGAAAAAGGAAAGAAGACTCACAGCACTCAGCTCCGCACTCACAAGCACCCCGTCCACTCACACTCAGCACTCAGACGCACCGGAAGTGAGAGAGAGAGAGAGAGAGACTATGCGATCCATTCAGAAATCACCGGTTCTAAGTATGTCAGTGACTTTGCAAAACAAACTAAACAAAAAACTCGTCTTGAAAATCCAAACGCATTCGTTGCATGATGAAGCATATATTACAATGCAGTAATGCCTATAATTCAAAAAATGAAATGAAAAATATCCCTTTTTTTTTTTCTTTATATGATGTAATATCATAGCATAGTGATAGCAAATGTTAAATTATTTTTATACAGCGGTTCAACAGACAAGAAGTTAAATGACTGAGTTAGGTCATTCATGTAATACAATGACTTTTCTGTCTCTGTGATTTACTTACTCATATTTTCTCTAAAATGAGTCACATATTTATAAGAAATAGCTTAAATTCTATATTTAGGTCTTATTACTTAGAGATAATAGACATTAAAATACTATTTCGCATTTTACACACCTTTTTATTGATATAGGTATTCAATTTTATCATGTTCTCAGTGCAAAGTAATCAACTTCCACAATAAATATAAACCATGAAATGATAAAAACCTCAAAATATTTTTAAATAATGTTATAGACTATTTTAACTGCATCTAATAATACATACAAATCATGTGAAACTATAGTTGTTGTAACAATTTTAATCATTTACCGTGTCCCTAATGTCACCTTCCACACTGTTAGTATGTACTTTCTCGCCTTCCAGAATAGACTGCAATTCCATTGAGACCAGTTTCAGGAAGTGATATGGTTTATTTTTCCCACTTGAATGTACAAACTGAGGTAAGTGTCAACTCTCACTACTACCTTTCATATATAAATATATATATATATATATATATATATATATATATATATAAATGTTATCCTGCTTGTCACTCTCTTAAAGTTCCACCCTGTTAGGATATGTGTTGAGGAATGTTTGTCCGGTCTAAAAAAAATAAAAACATATCTGACATAGTTATAAAAGTTCTGTTTATCTGTATAGGATTAAAAAGTTAAATATTAGATGTCCACCATGTTAGATTCCACCCTGTTACGTTAGGTCTATAAACCTAACAGGGTGGAATGTGAAACTAACAGGGTGGAAACTCCAGAATCCAAGCTTGGAGGAAAAAAGACAGCCAGGGTATCCTCATAAGTGCAGTCTTAAATTAGTTAAATAACAAATTAAATGAATTTTAAAAAGTTGTGAGAAAATGAGATGCGCACCAGTTATATGCAGCAGAAGCAGGTCTTTAACTCATAGCAGCAAACAAAGGTATCAAATCAGCGAACAAAATTAACAGAGATAATTATAGCTATAATATGGATTAGTCTGCATAATGTGAGAAATTTTGTTTTACACAAAATGTAGGCAGAAGACAGGGAAATAAAAATATGAATAGAAATGTGTAAATATTAAGTTTTTGTGCATAAAAAGTGTCTGCAAACTAGGGAATTTGTGTTTGTTGTTTGTTAATCTAGTTAATCCAAATGAATTACAGCATCTTTATTTTCATTCATTATAAATAAAAAATAATTTTGTATGTCTGACCTCTCTAAATTGTTTTATTTATCTAGCCACATAGCTATTTTTTGTCTCCCTCCCCCAAAGGAGGGAAATGTACCCATAATTATTTTTTTTTGAGTCCCTGAGCATACAGACACACACAGTGTCATGAACTGTGCCGTTGTGGCTCCCTCCCTTCACCATCAGAGGGAGCCTTCATTTCACCATGGACCATTTTTCACTACATTACCCATAATCCCCTCCTCTCACCTCTCACCTCTGTCGGCCATCTTGCTTTTCACAGTATATAAGCCACGCCCACACTCAGTCTCAATTCTGAGCATTTCCCCCTGTTTTATCTCCTGTTGCTGACCCCCTTGTTTCCTGGTTTCCCGATTGTTCTCCGCCGGCCCTTCGACCCCTTGCTTTGTCTCTGAATTACGTTTATTGCTTGCTGCCTGCCTCGACCTTCCCGCCTGGACTCTGTTACTGCTGTTTGGATTTACCTCACTGCCCCTGGTTGCCCCTGTCTGACCGTTTGTTGCGATTACTGCTTTCAATAAAGTTTTGCGTTTGGATCCACTGGCTTCAGCCCCGATCATTACAGAAATACTTCACCAAACCCGGATCCAGCAGCTTTATTGAGTCTCTCAGGCCAGCCACAGATAGATCCAGCAGCAATGGAGATAATGCGTCTTCGCCAAGGTACACATCCCATTGAGGTCTATGTTGTGAACTTTCTTGAACTGGCTAATGTGACTTGTTTGGATGACTTGTGCTTAATGATATTTTTCCATGGAGGGCTTTCTGAGCCGCTCAGCTCTCTAATGCCACTTCATGACCCAAATTGGACTATACTACAGTACATTGATCTGGCACTTCAAATGAGTGGTTCTACATTCACCGTGGGCATTGTGGAGGGAAAATTTGGCCTCATCTCAGAAACTGCCCCTAAGAGGGCCACCAGCCCTGAGACTTTTTGTGAGATGGCTGCCGCTCCAGAGTCTGCAGCTGGCAAGATAGCTGCCATTCCAGAGCCTGCACATGACAAGATGGCCTCCCGTCCAGAGTCAGCACCTGTCATGGCCGCCCTTCCAGAGTCAGCACCTGTCATGGCCGCCCTTCCAGAGTCAGCACCTGTCATGGCCGCCCGTCCAGAGTCATCACCTGTCATGGCCGCCCGTCTAGAGTCATCACCTGTCATGGCCGCCCATTCTATTCCAAGGCCAGTCGTTATTCCAGAGTCAAGTCCAGTCTCAACAGTCGTTCCAGTGTCTAGTTCAGCTATTGTTCCAGAGCCAAGTCAAGAGTCACGTCTAGTCTCAACTGTCCTTCCCCAGTCAAGCCAAGTCGTCGCAGCTGCTCCGCCTCCAGTGTCAAGCATCTTCGCAGCTGCTCCGCTTCCAGAGTCAAGCGTCTTCGCAGCTGCTCTGCCTCCAGAGTCAAGCCCCGTCGCCGCAGCTGCTCCGCCTCCAGAGTCAAGCCCCACTGCCGCAGCTGCTCCGCCTCCAGAGTCAAGCCCCGTCGCCGCAGCTGCTCCGCCTCCAGAGTCAAGCCCCGTCGCCGCAGCTGCTCCGCCTCCAGAGTCAAGCCTCGTCTCCGCAGCTGCTCCGCCTCCAGAGTCAAGCGTCTTCGTCGCAGCTGCTCCGCCCCCAGTGTCAAGCGTCGTCGTCGCAGCTGCTCCTCCCTCTGAGCCAAGCACCGTTGTCGCAGCTGTTCCTCCCTCTGAGCCAAGACATGTTGCCGCAGCTGCTCCTCCCTCTGAGTCAAGCACCGTCGTCGCAGCTGCCCCTTCTTCTGAGCCAAGTCATGTTGTCGCAGCTTCTCCTCCCTCTGAGTCAAGTCTCGTTGCAGCTGCTCTCAAGGTGGATAATACTGCTCTAGCGCCAAGTCAAGCCACAGCCGCTGCTCCTGAACTGGCCTCCGCTGAGGCCACGCTCCTTTTGAGTGTTGCTATTTGGATTGTCTGGGCCGCATTTACCACCACCGAGTCCTCAGAAGTGGCGGTCCCAGCCGCAGAACCTCTGAGGGTGGCTTTCCCGGAGGAGGTGGTCGAGGCCACGGATCCTCGTATCGAGGGGAAAGCCGCACCTGCTCCTTGCACGGTGGTAGCGCCCAGCAACCCACACCACTCCACAGAGCTCTCGCTCAGTCCCAGTTTTGCCACAGAGGTCCTCAACAAGTGGGGCGTCCAGCCTAACATGTCCAAGAGCTTGGGCTCTGAGCTTTCTCTCTCTCTCTCTGTGTGTGTCTGTCTATGCTCTGTTACAGACCTGTCTGCTCTGCCCTTGGAGAACCCTGTTCCGCCTTGGAGGGCTCCTGTCCTGTCTGCTCCGCCCTGGGTAGATTCCGCTCTGCCCTGGAGGGCTCCAGTCCTGTCTGCTCCGCCCTGGGGGGATTCCGCTCCGCCCTGGAGGGCTCCTGTCCTGTCTGCTCCGCCCTGGGGGGATTCCGCTCTGTCTTGGAGGGTTCCTGTCCAGCCCGATCCACCCTGGAGGGCGTCTGATTCGTATGATCTGCCCTGGAGGGCGTCTGATTTGCCTGATCTGCCCTGGTGGGTGTCTGACTCGTCTGCTCTTCCCTGGAGGGTGCCTGCTCCACCCGATCTGCCCTGGAGGGCGTCTGATTCGTCCGCTTTACCCTGGAGGGTACCTGCTCCGCCCGATCCGCCCTGGTGGGCTTCTGACTCATCTGCTCCGCCGTGGAGAATGTCTGCTCCGCCAGTCCCGCCCTGGGAGCTGTCTGCTCTGCTGGTTCCACTCAAGAGAATGTCTGCCTCGTCCTGGTGGTCTGAGCATCTAGAGCAGCTCTGTTGCTCTGCTGACCTTTGGGCACCTTCTGGACCTTTTGCCCTGCCTATCTCTGTCAGCCCGCATGGACCTGGTCCTCCCCTTTGTACTCTGTCTCACCCCCCCTCCCCTTTGTTATTGGACTGTGCAGAGCGTCTGGAAGCTGCTCCTAAGGGGGGGGCTCTGTCATGAACTGTGCCGTTGTGGCTCCCTCCCTTCACCATCAGAGGGAGCCTTCATTTCACCATGGACCATTTTTCACTACATTACCCATAATCCCCTCCTCTCACCTCTCACCTCTGTCGGCCATCTTGCTTTTCACAGTATATAAGCCACGCCCACACTCAGTCTCTTTGCGAAGTATTGAGTTAGTTTTCTCTGCCAATTCTGAGCATTTTCCCCTGTTTTATCTCCTGTTGCTGACCCCCTTGTTTCCTGGTTTCCCGATTGTTCTCCGCCGGCCCTTCGACCCCTTGCTTTGTCTCTGGATTACGTTTATTGCTTGCTGCCTGCCTCGACCTTCCCGCCTGGACTCTGTTACTGCTGTTTGGATTTACCTCACTGCCCCTGGTTGCCCCTGTCTGACTGTTTGTTGCGATTACTGCTTTCAATAAAGTTTTGCGTTTGGATCCACTGGCTTCAGCCCCGATCATTACACACAGATTGTGTGTAGGCATATGTGTGTGTGTGTGTGTGTGTGTGTGTGTGTGCATTGGTTACAAATTAGCCACTGCCTATATGTAATGGGGACGAAATTACCCCACAAGGATTGTAATACCCGTAAATTTTGACCTTGTGGACAAGGTTGTAGTGCATTGTTTTCCAGACTCTTTCTACATAAGGTAAAGTGTTGTTAACTATTTGTGTTTGTGTATAGTGTTGGGTTTTTCTTGTGCATCAGCAAAAACTTTTTTGTGTATTTGTTTTAGAGATTTTGTCAATAAATGTATATGGGTTTTCAATTTTGTGTTTGTGTTGATTGTAACTAGGTAATACAAAAAAGAAGAAGAAAAAAAAAAGAAATATACTAAATTACAACTTGTAAATGACATTAAAGTATTTTTTTAGTTCACATTAATTGCTTATCATTCAGAAGTATACATTTACCATATTTCAAAGTACATATACAATATACTAAAGTGCTACTTAAGTGGTAAAAAAAAAAACCGCAATCAGTTTGCAATCAGTTACAAATAAAATGCATTATTTGGTGAAACAATTACATTGAATTCACATTTAAGTGTATTGTTAACGGACATTAAAGTATATTGTAGTTCACATTAATTGCTTGTCGTACATTTACAGTAGTACAGCAGTACATTTAAAGTGTACAACAGTACACTTTAATCATAATTTAAAAAGGCTACAAGCAATTTTTTAAAGTACATATCAAGAAGTCCCACTTAAGTGGTTTAAAAAAAAAGTTTTTTTTTTTGTTTTTTTTTTAAATCACTAAAAAGTTCAACTAATTGCATTTAAATATAACATTAAAATGTAAAACATTTTAAATTAATTACACTTAACCAGCAAACATTACATTTAATTTGCACTTATGTGTAATACTTTTTGTAAAAGTATATTTAAGTGCATTTCTTTTTCACAAAGGTAATGCTAACTTTTATACTCTTTTCTTATGCAGCGTCCCAATCATAGGTTATAAATCAGTTATAAAACACTTTTTCTGAGGCATACCATGTTGTGGTCACAGCTCAGAGAATTTAAGCATTACTGAGAGAAAGAAACAGACACAGAGAAAGAGAGATTAGAAAGGAACTGAAAGGATTTTTGGAAGGGTTGGCTAAAAGGAAAGCTGTTTCTGTTCAGCTTGCCCATATCCATAAGCAGCTGTGATTGTATATTGCTAATATGTTTACCAAGCAAACTGTGTTAGTATCATGTTCAGTGTCAGTAATAATAGCTTAAACTTCCCAGCAAGAAAACATAAAAAAAATATGTATATAATATTTAAATAAAATGCTGAGTTATGCTGATGTGATGCAGTTTGGTGTGTGGAGATTCTGGCAAAAGCACTAAAGGCATGTCAGACTTTCTGCCTTTAAAAGGTTTTGTGTATAAACTGGGAAGTTAATTAAGGTAGTTAATAATGTTAACAACTGGTATGCATTTGCGGTACCCTTTGTAGTTCTTATTTTATAAAGGAAAATCAACCAATCAACTTGAACCATATGGTCTTATGTGCTCATCTATTGAGGTTTTCACAATAAACACACAAAAACTTTTTCTTCTCTTTTCTGTGCATAACATGTAATGCTAACTGTTTAAAAAGGTATTTACAGTAACTTTTTTTTTTCTTTTCTCATTTAAAATCATAGCCGTATATACAACCGTTGCTGGCTGCACTATGGTGGGTAAACAAATCCAAAGAGCATTACTGACATTCTTATGGTACATGTAGTACTTGCTACAAAATCAAGGAAGATTCCAAGATTTACCGTATTTTGTTTATATGTTGAAAGAGTTAAACAAAAATGGAGAGATGAGAGCCATTGGCCTCACGTCTCTGTGACCGTGTGATGATGTGTGGCACGGCAGGGGGCTGATAGGGTATTCAGGGCAGTGCGGTGTAATACACAACTGCCAGCATCCATCCACTTCTCTGAGGAAGGACACAGATGTCAGAAATTAGTTGACATGATGAGAGAGGGGAGCTCCATTCCAAAGTAAATCGCCATCCAAGAAGAACCTAACAGTAAAGAAAAAAAATAGAGTTCAGTTTGCACAGATAAAATCCCTTGTGGAGAGAAGAGAGAGAGTGGTGGAAGGAGGTTACTTGACATCATGTGTAAATGTTTTTTGAAGGCACTACATGCTGAGAAAGAATATGAAGGATGTACATTGATATTATTATTAAGTCAGCCAGGTGGAGAAAACTCTTTAGCCTAATTGTTTACCTCTATTTTGAACCAGCTCAAAACCCAGCCACTCTACTAACTGGTGACCCCAGTTAGTGCTGCTTGAGTGTTTGTGCAACTAATAATCTGTACAGCTAGGCAATACATATAATGAGTGATGTACTGAAGAAATTCATGGGTGTCAGCAAAAGATTGTGTCTATAGTGATATCAGCATATTACATAACATATTATTGCGTATTTTACTGTGCTTTATTGTTAGCACTGAAAACTCCAACAGCCTGACTTTATTTGACAACCCATTTCTATTTTTGACAAAATACAGAGAAATTCAAGACGCTATATTTTCCTCATTTTTTATTATTTTTTTAAATAAACTATATTATTTATTATTGAATAATTTAATTTAATTATTGAATAATTGAATTTAATTTAACTATTCCGAATTCATGCAGAATGCAGGATTTTTTCATCTTCAGAACAAAATGAATAATACATTTAAACGTGTAATGTTACATAATAAAAGGAACATTAAATTAAGACGTGTAATCAAGAAGATATATTAGACAAGGTAACGTCTTGGTTACGTATGGTAACCCTTGTTCCCTGATGGAGGGAACAGAGACGTTGTGTCAAATGAAAGACACTAGGGGTCGCTCTAGGGAGCCCAAACACCTCTGACAGCTTTGAAAAAAAAGGCCAATGAAATTGGGTGTGCAGAATTTGCATAGCTAGCCCTGCTGCTCACTCGTTCTATTCTGAGGAGTCAAGTAGCAACTCAGCTACACTCAGAGGCAGTCCAGGGTTGTGGCAGGAAGGACACAACGTCTCCGTTCCCTCTATCAGAGAACGAGGGTTACCATACGTAACCAAGACGTTCCCCTTCTGTCGTTCACTTCAACGCTGTGTCGAATGAAAGACAGTAGGGGTCCCAGTGTAAAATGCCAGTAACTAGCGGACTGCATCACAAGTGTGCAGAGTGCAAATAATAACAGGTTTACGTGTCAGTTAAATCCAACTCACCTCTTTGTGACCTTCCAATGCCCAAGAGCCTTCAACCGGCCTTTCCTCACCTTCTGCTGAGTATATTGGAGAACATTGGGACAGTGACTGTTCCCCACAGGGGTAAACAGACACTACGGAGATCACACCCTACCAAGAGGGGAGGTAACCGTGTGAAAAATACACCTAGAGACAGTGGGGGAGTACTACGAAGGGATGATCCTGAGACTGGCTCCGCGTAAGGAGAGACTGCTGGACTCAGAACCTAAGACAGAGTCTGTCTTGAGGGAAACACTGCATCTCTTAAGGCATTGGTCTCAAACTCAATTCCTGGAGGGCCACAGCTCTGCACAGTTTAGCTCAAACCCTAATCAAACACACCTGATCCACTAGAAACTAACTAGAAACTTCCAAGCAGGTGTGAGTTGGAGCTGGTTGGAGCTAAACTCTGCAGAGCTGCGGCCCTCCAGGAATTGAGTTTGAGACCACTGTTTTAAGGAATATAGGTGGGAATACACACACCAACCCAATATGAGAGTTCACAAGAGGTAACCTAACCTCATATTGAATTCTGATGGCCAGTTCCTCCGCCAAACTCAGCTACATGTAACATGCTTCAGTGATGGAAGTAGTTAGTTCAGGGTTTGTACCAGGAAACTTACTGAATTGAAGAAGTGTCATCACGCAGGGGGGAGGACACTATAGCAAGCTTCTACACCATACAAGTTTCTGGAGTCACAGGGCTTGCATTCATGACTCCTGAAGACACTGGCTCCATGAGCAGATTGTAGAATCTGGTGAATGTGTTAGGTGTAGCCCAACCTGCAGCTCTACAGTCTATTAGAGAGGTCCCGTTTGTTAGTGCTGCTAAAGCTGTGATTCCCCTTGTTGAGTGGGCTCTCACTCCCAGCGGGCAGGGTATACCTCTGGCCTGGTAGGCCATACAAATCGCGTCCACAATCCAGTGGGAGATTCTTTGTTTGGAGACAGCATTTCCCTTCTGCTGTCCTCCGAAACAGACGAAAAAGAGCTGATCAGTAAGCGCAGTCAGAAGGGCCGTCTTTAAAGAAAGGGCACTGAGATCGACTGACTGAAGAGGCTCAAATGGATCTTGCTGTAGGCCCTGGAGGACCACAGACAGATCCCAATAGGGGATAAGGTGTGGCCTGATGAGATTCAGCCTACAGGTACCTTTAAAAAGTCGAATAACCAAATCATGCTTCCCCACCGATCTGCCTTCCACAAGGTCATAGTTAGCAGATATAGCAGGTACCTGAACCTTAAGTGTTGTAGCAGAAAGGTGCCTTTCCAGGCCTCCTTGGAGGAAGGAAAGCACTGACTTGATGCCACATCTCCGTGGGTCCTCCCCGTGGTAAGAACACCAATTCATAAATTTGCACCAACTGAGTTTGTACTGAAAGAGAGTGTTTATCACTGAGGGTGGGAGATCTTTGAAATCCTCCTGGTCGCGTCAAGGCACCACAGATGGAGGTTTGAGAGATCTGGGTGGAGTGCCAGATTGTGCCCTTCCCCTGAGAAAAAAGGTCCTTACTCAGGGGGATGTGCCAGGGAGGAATAGGGGAGAGGAGCACCAGCTCTGAGAACCAAGTCCTGTTGGGCCAATACAGGGCCACCATCAAGATCTGTTCTCTTTCCTCCCTGACTCTGCACAGGGTCTGTGCAATGAGGCTCACTGGGGGAAACGCATACTTGAGTAGACCCCTGGGCCAGCTGTGTGCCAGTGCATATGTGCCGAGGGGAGCCTCGGACAGACTGTACCACAACTGGCAATGGCTGGATTCTGACGAGTGAACAGGTCCACCTGAGCCTGGCTGAATTTACTCCAAATCAGCTGGACCTCTGGGGGTGAAGTCTCCACTCGCCCCCGAAGTGAAGTCTGTCATGAGAGTGCATTGGGTACCTGATTCAGTTCGCCCGGAATATAAGTGGCATGCAGAGACTTGAGTCTGTGTTGACTCCCAAGTATTAGATGGCGGGCTAGTTGTGACATGCGAAAGGAGCGCACACCGCCCTTGGTTGATGTATGCCACTGTCGCTGTGTTGTCTGCGCGGACCAACACATGCTTGCCCTGAACCAAATGTCTGAATCTCTTCAGGGCCAAGAGTACTGTCAAAAACTCGAGGCAGTTGATGTGCCAATGCAGCCGAGGGCCTGTCCAGACCCCCGAGCCCGCTTGCCCATTGCAAACAGCGCTCCAGCCTGTCTTGGATGCATCTGTCATGACCAAGATGCGTCTGGACACTTGTTCTAGGGGAACCCCTGCCCGCAAAAACGAAATGTCTTCCTAAGGACTGAAGGTTCTGCAATGGTGCAATGGTCTCGTGCACCAGATTCAGTAGCGTGACTGCGACTGAGGACACCATGTGCCCCAGGAGCCTCTGAAATTGTTTCAGGGGGACCGTTGAGCTGCGTTTGAGACCCTCTATGCAGCTCAGCACTGACAGGGCACGGCCTTGATAGAGGCATGCATTTATAGTGATCGAGTCCAGTTGAACACTGAGAAAAGAGATACTCTGCACTGGGGAGAGTTTGCTCTTTTCCCAGTTGACCCGAAGTCCCAAAGGGGCTAGGTGGTTGAGAACCATGTCCTTGTGTGTGCAGACAAATTCCTGGGAGTATGCTAGAATGGCAGTCGTTGAGGTAATTGAGAATTCGTCTGCCCACCTCCTGAAGAGGGGCAAGGGCAGCCTCCATGACCTTCATAAAGACGTGGGGAGACAGGGAGAGCGCAAAGGAAAGGAAAGGGACCAGGGGATTGCCTGACCTTCATAAAGACGTGGGGAGACAGGGGGAGAGCCCAAAGGGAAGGAAAGGGACCAAGGGATCGCCTGAGCTCAGGGGATCGTCTGGATGACGAATTTGAATTGGTAAAACATGAGGAAGCACAAGGTTTGCAGATGAACATGTTTTGGTAAGGTTCAGCGGCTGGACATCCCGTGGAGAGTCAGAAACGCTGTGAGTTATGCCCAGAGAAGAAGAAAATTGCTCTTTAATTATATGTGGTGGCTGTCCGCTGAAAGGCAGAGAGCCAGGGAGGAGTCGAACCCAACACTCGTCCCCTTGTCGAGTGCGGATCCAGGCAGGTCCCTCTCCTCTGGGCTGCCCGTCTCAGGAATGTTTTGAAACCTGACAGGGGTTCCTTGAAACCTGACAGGGGTTCCTTAAGGACGAGCTGGTGGCGCCACCTTCTTGCGAGAACTGGTTTAGCTGCAGGACCGGCTTGCTGCAGGGCCTAAGCTCATCTGGTAGGTGGCCATCCTCGGTGCTGAGCAGGTGGGGGCTGCTGCTTCGGGGGAGCAAGGCTGGGACCTGACCCAACCCCCGAAGTGGCAGGATGTGCTTAATGGCCTCCGTCGAGGGTGGTGAGGGAGGAAGAGTTGGTATATTGTGTTCTGGCCGAGAAGGGAGCCTTCCACGATTTCCACAACAAATCCAGCCCATACTGAGCTGAACTTTCAAAGTCATCCGGAGCTCGACTGGTGAGTATAAAGGATGAGTAGGTCGCAGGGATTTATCCGGCGAAATATTACTCATTTCCTCCCGTCCTATACCAACGCACATCGCAGCGACCTCATACCCGGAAGTAGAAATGTGCTCCTTTATTAGAGGTAATCTTCTCTTAAGATCGCTGTCGAAGCACCCAGAGGAGGTAAGTGGTGCTGCTTCTCACAAAGAGATGCTGCATTTGGCTCCGAAGAAATAGAACGAGTGAGCAGATGCTAGCTGGCCCTATTTATACCCGGATGTCCAGCTATGCAAATTAGCTTGCTATGTCCATGCAATAGCAAGACAAATTTTATATACAATTTAATAATGATAATACAATAGATTCAACACATGTTTTAACATGACAAAAAAATAATAATAAAAAAATAAAAATAGATGCTTTATGTAGGCTAATTGTCTTATGACGTATTTGTATTAGTCTTTTAAAAAATGTTTAAAACATTTTAAACATTGACACAGAATAGATATGCTAAAGTTAAACAAAAAGATTGTTGATATTTGAGTATTTGTATCAATGAATAGTTAATTTTATTTGCTATACCAGTAAACATTTTGAAACGCTAAAAAAAAAAAAATACATTATTGAAAACCTGGCTACTTATTGTAGCAATAGCAAACAATAACACTGTATATATATATATATATATATATATATATATTGATTTTAATGATAAAAGATTGTAAACATTCTGTTAAAAACTGGTTAACAGTACGTTTCCTTGCTATACACAGTGAATAATTATAATTAATATATATTTATATTTAATGCAAGTAACAGTAAAAATAATGTTAAATGAAGTGAAGTGAAGTGAAGTGAAAAAGAACTAGTCACAGTATAATTTACAGTGAAACCCCATAAATTGACTCTTCTAGCTGTTTTTGTATTATTATCATCATTTTATTATATATAGGTATCTACTCAGTAGGTTACTACTTGTTCTTATCAATTATTTACATTATGTTTTTTTGCAGTGTTGGAGGTAACACATTACAAGTAACGCAAGTTACGTTATCATATTACTTTTTCAAGTAACTACTAAAGTAATGCATTACTTTTTAATTTATTTAATTTAAATTACATTTACTTTTTAATTTTTGTGTGAAAGGGCTTTTTTACATTTGCTAAAAATATAACTTTTTGTATTAAGAACAAACAATCAAGTCCTCAAGTCAAGATTTAAAAAGTAATGCAAAAGTAATGTAACAGTTTTATGTTTTATGTAATGTTGTTAAATTCATGTTTATTACAATACTTTATAGTGTCAAGTGTGTTACCATGATGGTGTTTTAGTATTTTTGTGAATGACACTGTGTGCAGCTAGTTTCCTTGTTTCCTGAGTCAAAGTTAAGTAATTTAGTCTAGTCATCAGTGTCTTGATCCCTGCCTGGCTTAACTCATCCTGTCTGTTTCTTTGCCTGCCCTGGATCTCTCGTCTGTTTTGGATCACTCTTTGTCTTGTCGTCTCGGACTCTGTTCGCCCCTCATTTGAACTCTTGCCCACCCGTTTGGATTTCCCATCTGCCTCGCCCCTTGGATAACGTTTGTCTCTGGACTACACTTTCGTCTTGCTCTCTATATACCTATTGTTACATAGAGAGCCATTGTTCGACCCGACAATAGGACGTTGAAAGCATTATAAAAGCTCCAGATATATTTCCTGTTGATATTTTAAATTAAGATTGTGTCTGTTCCTAAGTAATGGGTCCCAGGAAGTTTCAGATTGTACTGAGGTAGAAATACAGTTGCATTCTGTTACCTTTTTTATTTATTCAACTATGTATGCATTTTTTAGGTTGTGTTGTTTTCAGTTTTCATATTGGGTTCCAGCAAGTTTAAAATTTTCCTGAGGCTGACATTAAATTGCTTTATGTTACCTTTATTATCCAAGACTATAATGATGATGAAACTTCCTATTGCAGTATAGGTGCATGTAGTTCAAAAAGCCAGCAAACAACAGTGATTGTAACAATTCTAAACTTTTTGAAAGACTTCAGCATTTGTTCTGCACACTTACCTAAACACTCTGTGGGGCTGCTGTAGTAACTGGGGTCCTATTTCAGCCGCAGCATGAAGCCACTGAGTTCCTCAGCTGTAAAATGAAAGCAGTGAAGCACAGTGAGAAAATGTATTAGCCTCACTGTGATAAGGAGAGCCCTTAGTGAGCGACGCACGCCTTCAGTGGGTAAAATAACCACTGGACAAATTGTTTTTGCTACATTAAGTACCTGTTACTTTATTTCACAGATGGAAAAAAAATAATGCAGGCTCTGGGGTTTGGAACCAGCATAGCATTGATGATTGCATGAACGTAGATTTCTATAAATATCCATGAAGTCTTTATATGGAAAGTGATTTTCTCAAGAACTTTTGAGCTTAAAGAAAGTCAGGCAATTGACTAATACAATATACAATGATAGATGACAAAGTGCCCAGCGGGCAGTCGATAGGCTACTGAGGGAAATCATGCTGAATATCTGTTAATAAAAATAAAATAAAAAGGAGGGAATATTTTCACTCAGCGGGTGGAGCTGGGATTTTTCAATTAATGACTGCACCACCACAGCAGAGCCGCACAAATTAAATGAGTGTGTCAGATCTGCAGTGATTTATACATTTCGACTGATCTAACAGGCTGGTGGAGCAACTATGACACCATGACAAGCCAACAATAGATATGAAAAATGAGCTAATACCACAGTACTTAATCAGAGATTTTCAAAGGCCAACACAGCATAGCTGAGAAAAATCCACAAGTACTTAAAAGTATAAGAAGACAACGCAATATAAAATGCCCTCAATATTTGACTAATCATAGGGGACATATCATTGAGAGGTTGGAGTGAAAAATGTAGTACTCTCCATCTAAACCAGACCTCTGAAAAACCTCTTTGAATGACTATGATGTTTTTATGTAATTATGGACAGAAGCTAGTAGTATGTGTGTACTTCACACATAACTGCTTGTCAGGGATTAGTACAGAGATATGAAGTACCCCCACCCCACTTTTTTTTTTTTACTTAGGCTCTGATAAAAAAAAAAAAACAACTAAATAAATAAATAAAAATTAGCTTTTTTTGCACTCAGCAGATTTAGAGGAACCAATTACTGCTCTGCTGATGTGAGTGCAGCCCTCGGGTCCCACCAACAAATGACAAAGTGCATTAAAGCAGTTTTTATGTATTAGAGGGGTTCAATTTCAGTTTTTCATCCAATCTCATCTATTCCTTTAGCCTGTGGTTTCAGCAGCAAAAATAATCAACTGATTTGTGGAAAAGAGACCTCACAAAATATGAAAGGCCCATCTTCACAGAACATTAGGTCATGATTAGATCTATCTACAGTGGAGAGTTAAAGTTGGTTGTTGTTGTTGTTGATTGAGTCGTATTTTACCCAGACACATCTTTGCTCAGTCCTCATGTATAGCCACAAAGGATGGAGAAAACTGAAACAATGCAGCAGGAAAACTTAAACAGACATTTATTTTTGACAAAATAAGCTATGAGTTTTAATATATTTTATCCTGAAGAGTGCTGATCTGTTTTTTTAATGCATAATTTTTGACTACAAGCATTTTGAGCAGAGCATTTTTTAGGCTTTTCAGGCCTAACAAAACACATAAGCTATGAGAAAGAGAAAGCAAAAAAGGGGGGCAGGGTATAAGGGAGAATGGGCAGGGGTGTGGGAGACAAGCAGACAGAAAAGGAACACAAGACCAAACCTGACAGCAAGCTATAAGCACTTGAGCTGCAGAGAGAGGCAGTCAGGCAGCCAGTGGCCACTGATTGAATGATCCCATTTCTGGGCTTTTTGTTAGACAACCGGCAGCAGTGTATGAAGATTGATACAGAAGAGCTTGACTCGCTTTGCTGGATCATCAAACGGATTGATATTACTCTCCCTCTCTGGATGAAGACAAAGTAACTGTTATGATACTCAATATAAGAGCTTGTCAGAAGCGGAAAATCATCTGGTGTCGCTGGTTATGGGAGCGTTTCACAAACTGACATGTGAATTTATTAGGTAGATGCAGGGCTATCTGATGCTGAAAGCCAGAATTCGCACAGAGAAATCTCGAGTGCAGATTGAATTACAGGCCCAGGCTGGAGGATGTTACAGCTTACAGCTTTATCATTATCAACACATACACATACACACAGACTGACACAAAATAACATATTTACACACACACACACACACACACACACACACACACACACACACACACTCACACACACACACACGACAACAACTGACAGGTAAAGTGAATAACACTGATTATCTCTTCATCACAACACCTGTTAGTGGGTGGGTTATATTAGGCATTTTGTCCACAAAGTTGATGTGTTAGAAGCAGAAAAAATGGGCAAGCATAGGGATTTGAGCAAGTTTGAATTTGTTGACAATTGTGAGGGCTAGACCAGTGGTTTTCAAATCTGTCTTGGAGGCACCCCAGCCCTGTACATTTTGTATTTCTCCCTCATCTCATCTCAGATCCATCAGACGAGCTACTGTAGCTTAAATTGCTCAAGAAGTTAATGCTGGTTCTGATGGAAAGCTGTCAGAATACACAGTGCATTGCAGTTTGTTGCGCATGGGGCTGCATAGCCGCAGACCAGTCAGGGTCTGACTCTGACCACCGCTGAAAGTGCCAACAGTGGCTAGGTGAGCATCAGAAGTGGACCATGGAGCAAATTAAGAAGGTGGCTTGGTCTGATGAATCACATTTTCTTTTACAAGAAAGTGTGTAAAAGAACTTTCCTTGAGAAAACATGACACCAGGATGCATTATGGGAAGGCAGTGTGATGCTGTGGGTAATGTTCTGCTGGGAAACTTAATGGGTCTGTGAGCTTAGGCTACGTCAGAAGATGACATGGGGAAGGGTATGTGTTGTGTCAGAAAGCATGTTGAGGACAAGAGTGAGTAGGAGGAGGGCTTCACTATGAGGGCTGCCATGACTGCTGCCATTGGTATACTAACCTTTTTTATAACCATCTGACAACTGTAAAGTTAACAGTAGAAAACCGGCAGCTGTGGTTGCCAAAATTTTACCTTAAAAAAAAAAAAAACAGTAGCAACGTTTTATAGTTTGCTGTTTTCACTTACAGGTAAATATCGTAATTTCATTAACTGATATAATGGTAATGTACCAACCTACTAAAGTACTGAAATCTGTTTTATACATAGGCAATACACTGATAATCACCAAAAGCAGGTGGTCATGAAAAAAAAAGTCACATGATGAACACAAGCAGCTTTTAAATATTAACATATATAGAAGGTGCACAGTGTCATTCAGACAAACACTAAACACAATCATGATAACACATATGAAACTGAAATAATGCAATAAACATTAATTTAAACACATTAGATGTAGCATACAACCCTAATGTACAAACTTGCTAAGAAAAAAAAACAAAAAAAAACTAAAAAGAAAGAGTTATTTCAACAACAACAAAAAAATCACATAAAAAAAATGAACACTGGAAATTCTGGGTCAATTTACAGTTATTCAGTCAGTTAGTCTTTTACTGTAAACCATTTAACATGTTTTTACTGTAGCATTTTTACAGTCTTTACCGTTAAATTCACTGTCATTTTTTATGAGACCAAAAGCGAATTCTGCATGTCTCAAAACAGTCAACTAAACAAGCATTTCCTAGCAATGACAACTGCACGAAACACTAATGAGACAAGAAATAAATACACTTACGTGCTGCTTTTAACTTCCGCTGATTGACTGCTCTTTCTCAGAGTATTTATTTAGACTGTCTTTTGCTAGCGTTTGAACACACTTTCTGTTAATCCCAACAAAGGGTCAAGCAAGCACATGACATGGACAAGTTATGTGATACAGTACGAGACCAAACACAAATTTAAAGGGATAATTCACCCAAAAATTACACTTTGTTGTTTATCTGCTTACCCCCAGGGCAAGAAGCGATCTGTCACACGTATATGTCACTCATTTTTTACGCAGTGCTGATGTAACCCAGGTTACTAGCCCTATCCAACAACAACAAAAAAAGAGAGATATTAAGATGTGTGTCTGTAAATATAAACACTTTATTTTATTTAATTTAATTTTATTTTATTTGATTAATTAAATGCTGATGATAGAGCAACAGAAAATATCACGCTTAAGAAATCACAAATATATATGTTAATACATGTAAAACTGGATAGCCGAACGTAGTTCCGCCCACTGCCGATTGCATCATTGCAATTGTTAGATCAATTCAAGCTAATTCACCTCGTGAGAGAAGTAATGCTGGATAGAGCGATGCTTCATCTCATTTTGCGATTCTAGTTGTGGAAACAAATAGAGAGAGAAGAGTAAGAACTACATTAAATGCAATATTTGAGTTTAAGTGATAATATTTGAGTTTGCTGTTTTGAAAGAGAAAATTGTTTATTGAGTTGTATTGTTAATAAAATAATATAAAATAGCTTGGAAAATTTGTCTGATGAAATCCGTGCAAAACGGCCTTTCTGTGGTGCATCAGGAATTATTTCTTACCAATATCTGTCTTTTCTTGGTAAGTGAGTTAATGGTTAATTTCATACGCTTTATGTTGTTAATATTATTCACTCTTTTTGAGAGTTGAGTGAATTCAAATGATGCTGTGATTTATATACTCTGAAAAAGTGAGTAAAAAGGTAAAATATGAGGTTATTCATTGGTTAAATTCATTGACTTATCGTTTTAAGTGTTTATGGTAATGTATTTGGCCGATAAGTGCGACATTTGTAACGTAGCTTGCATGGGGGGTTTTGCTAACCATGCGGTCCTATGTGTTACTAGCTATGAGCTAACCGAGTGCACTTGCATTAAGTGTTATTCTTCAATATTTATGTCATGTTCTGTCATGTTCACAGAATGTGAAAACACAAAGGAATAAGTATAAGTATATTACCGTGAAAGTTGAAAATGTTAAATGTTAAAAAAAAAAAAATGTTTAAATGAAATGTTAAAGGGTTGTTAAATGAGAAGTATTTGTGATTAATTGTGGGTTAGGGTTAACCCTAACCTAACCCTAATTTGTCTTTGGAGTTGGATGAGAGGTTTCCTGGACTTCTTTATATGTGTGTTGTTTCTGCCATCCGCAAGGAGCACAACATTGTCAGAAACTGGCGAGCCAGACCGTTTTCTGAACTTGGACAATCGTTGTAAAGCATCAAAGCGGTATGACCATTTTTTACGTTTTCCCTGGACATTGTTGTGGAAGACAGGATCAGTTCCCCTTTTCCTCTGTGTACAGTTGTACTTTACAAATGGTCTTGGAATTGTATTGTTTTTTGGTTAATTTACCTGTACTCAATTGTATTGGTTATTTTGTCATTTATTTTTCATCAAAAGGGTTCCAAAAATAAACAATATGAGGGATTGATTCAAGTCATATCTCTTGATACACAGTGTAAATGGGCATATAATTTACAGTAAGAAGAAAGAAACAAGATAAATCAAAAGTTTATAGCTGAGCTTGACCAAGCTTTTTCAGAAAACAAAGCATTCAAGAGTCAGTTGAATTTAAGCTAATTTTCTCTCAAAAACAAAACAAAAGAAACAGCCTTTGTGAATTGTTTATGTTGTAACTTTATTTGTTTTGGTGTATACAATCAAATACAAATAAGAAGAAACCCTTTTACCTTTTGGTGGCTTCCCTTGTCTCGTTGAAACACTGGTTCACGAGCGAAAGTGATCTTCTGTTCTGGTTCATGATATAAAAAATATGTAGCTTTAAACTGTAGAGATGTTTTGTACTTGTGTAGCAGCAGAGAACCTGTTAAACTGACAGTGTGCTTGTGCACATGCTCTACTATTCCATTAGTTTTCGCCAGGCTGCAAAGAAATATAGAGCTGAGTATCATCAGCATAACAGCGAAAGCTAACACCATGTTTCCTGATGATATCCCTAGTACTGAGCCTTGAGGTACTCCGTACTGCACTTGTGATCGATATACCTCTTCATTCACTGCCACAAATTGATGGCAGTCAGATAAGTACGATTTGAACCATGCCAACCACGCTCTTCCAACATAAATTCTATTCAATTCTATTCAAAAGAATGTTGTGGTTAATAGTGTCAAACACAGC
Source organism: Cirrhinus molitorella (assembly GCA_033026305.1). Classification (NCBI taxonomy): domain Eukaryota; kingdom Metazoa; phylum Chordata; class Actinopteri; order Cypriniformes; family Cyprinidae; genus Cirrhinus; species Cirrhinus molitorella. Next base: position 27,055,802 of record CM065123.1, read on the forward strand.
GCTAAGATCCAGTAGCACTAACAGAGAGCTACAACCACAATCGGGTGGTAGAAGCAGGTCATTTATAACTAATAAAAGCAGTCTCAGTACTATGATATGGTCTAAATCCTGACTGGAAAAACTCACAGATCCAATTTTTCTGTAAGAAAGAACATAATTGTGAGGATACTACCTTTTCTAGTATCTTTAAGAGAAAAGGGACATTCGAGATTGGTCTGTAATTAATTAGTTTGTTGGGGTCTAGCTGTGGTTTTTTAATGAGACAGCTAGTTTGAAGGATTTGGGGACACCCTAATGACAATGATGAATTAATAATATTCAGAAGAGGATCTATGACTTCTGGAAGCACATCTTTTAGTAGCTTAGATGGAATAGGGTCTAACATGCATGTTGTTGGTTTAGATGATTTAACAATTTATACAATTTTTCCTCTCCTATAGTAGAGAATGAGTGGAATTGTTCCTCAGGAGATCTATAGCGCACTATCTGATGTAATAGCTGATGGCTGTATGGTTACACTTTTATCTCTAATAGTATCAATCTTGGAAGTACCAAGAAAAAAACTCTAGTTTTGTTTTCCTCCAGATGCACTTCATTTTCCGGGCTGCTCTCTTAAGGGCGTGAGTGTGCTCGTTTTACCACGGTGTCAGACTGTTTTCTTCAATCTACCTTAAGTGTAAAGGAGCAATCGTATATGAAGTGCTAGAAAAGAGAGAGTCCATAGTTTCTGTTACATCATCAAGCTTTTCTGAGCAATTGGATATGCTGAGGAATTCAGATAAGTCAGGAAGATTACTTACAAAGCAGTCTTTTGTGGTAGAAGTGAGGGTTCCACCATACTTGTAACAAGGAGTTCAATTTACAGTTTTAGCTATCTGGAGTATACACAAAACTAGATATTGATATTCTTTGCTGCAGAATTTTAACTCCATTAACATCAATTCCATGTGACAATATTAAATCTAGAGTATGATTTTTGACAAATGAGTATGTCCTGACACATGTTGTCTAACCCCAATAGAGTTCAGAATGTCTATAAATGCTGATCCCACTGCATCTTTTTTTATTATCAATATGAATATTAAAATCACCTACTATTAAGACTTTATCTGCAGCCATCACTAACTCATAGAAAATCAGCAAAGTCTGTATGGTGCCCTGGTGGCCTGTATACAGTAGCCAGTACAAGCGTCACAGGGGATTTATCATTAACACTGCTGTTACATTAAAAGCTGCCACTGCTGAACTTGGTGCTGATCTGACACTGCTTTAAATGTGACCTATAAATAATTAATACGTACATGCACAGTTTTAAGGCAGCTTTAATTGCCATTTTTCATTTTTCAATTTGGTTTTGAATATGATACAGCGCTTTAATTATGTATTAATATACAGTGCATTAATTGTGTTAAATATTTTTAATGCATTAAAATAAAAAAATATATAATAATCGCCTTTTCATCATGTTCATGTTTTTGTCTGTTTGACAGGACCATACAAAGTTGTGTATCTTGTATTAGAGCAGTTAAAATGTGGTGCTTTGAGTGCAATTCTCTGATACTGATCACTGGATGTTCAACATGGCATTTCAATGCAAAGAATTCTCTGAGGATTCCACAAAGATGGCCTAGGCTATAAGAGGTTCAATAACACTCTGAAACACCCTGAGTTACACTACAGTGGCTAGGGTCATACGGAGGTTTTCCGAGATGAGTTCCATTTAAAATAGGCCTCGCAAGAGTCAATGTATGAAGTTCTGTGAGTCAGGTGCAGAACCTGGCTTCAACAAAACAGATGCATGAGATGTGATGCCCTGGTGAGGCGTACCAAGAAAATTGTGTCTTGCCTACAGTCAAGCATGGTGGTGGTAGGATGATGGTCTGGGGCTGCAGGAGTGCTACTGGTACTGGGGAGCTGCAGTCCAGTGAGGGAAACATGGATGCTTTTATTTATTGTACATTCTGAACCTTCCCTTCAGAAACTGGTCCGAATGGCAGTTTTCCAACATGATAATGACCCCAAACACACAGCCAAGATGACAACTGCCTTGCTGAGGAAGCTGAAGGTGATGGAATGGCCAGGTATGTCTCCAGACCTAAACCCTCTTGAACAACTGTTGGGCATCCTCAAGAGGAAGGTGGAGAATTCCATGCTGAGCAGTATTAAGGCAGTGCAAGATAACAATGGTGCTAACACAAAATACTGACACTTTGGACACAGTTTTTACTTGTTCAATTAGGGTGTACTCACTAGGGGTGTAACGATACACCAATGGCATGATTCGGTTCGGTTCACGATTTTGGAGCCACGGTTTGGTCCGGTTCGGTTCGGTTTGGGTTCTGTTTGCTTGGGGGGTAGGGTTCATGTCATCTTAACAGCAATGCTAAGGAACAGTAGATTCACTTAAGTTAATAACAACAACAATAACTTTTTCTTTATTAACTTTGGCTTCACATTTTTAGTGCAGTCAGCATACCTGAGAAAACAAAAATGAAATGAATACCTCCAATGTAGACTAGTCAGAATAAGACATTTCTCTGTTTAGTGCAGCCAGCTTAACTAAGTAAACTAAAATGAGATAAATAACTCCAGTGCAGACTAGTCAGAAATAAACATTTGTCTCTTTAGTGAAGTCAGCTTACCTGAGTAAACTAAAATGAAATGACTCCAATATAGACTAGTCAGAAATAAACACTGGCTTGTCCACTCTAAGAACATTTGGAATGTTCAATTAAGTTTTAACCTCTTAAGCTCTGCAGCATTTTCTTGTATTTTCACTTAAATTTTTTTCTATCCAAACATGAAACACCTCTTATACTGTACTGTAGATTCCAACAGACTAAATACATCGTTTATCAGGTTGTTTGCGGTGCTTTCACTTTTCAAGCTAATTATAATTATATCACAAACCTGAATATAGCCTCTATAAATACTTGTAGATGCACTTATCAGCCGCGCATCATGTCCTCTCCATGGCTTCTGGTCTGTTTTCTTTTCTTTATCTGGTTAGTTTCGGTTTTGGCGACTATCTGTGTCTGCCACGGAGCTGCACGTGCCATTCGTCTTCAAAACACTCCGTAAACTACAATTCCTAAGCGCTGAGCAAGACTTCACAGCAGAACGTCTGAACCGGATTCACTCTCTCTCTATGCGCTCTGGTGTCCCGTTACATGGCTCTGAGTGGCCAGGCGTACTAGAGTGGCGTGTAATCTGACCTATGACAGTGCTCTGAGCAGCCACGGAAATCGCAGCGTTGTATAACATCCGTCTATGCAGCAGAATCACTGCCGCTGCAGCTTTGGTTTGGAGAGCGCGTCTTAGTCGCAAAACAGAAAGTAGCCTTCTGTGACAAAACAATGGATTTCTTACCAATGGAAGCACGCAACCTCAACAATGGGCAGCAGGGGGTGTGAGTACCGCGGTACGCCACGAGAGTTACGCGATACGTATCGTGGGTGGTGTATTGCGATGTTTCGGTTCGGTTTGTGATATCGTTACACCCCTAGTACTCACTTTGTTGCTAACTATTTTGACAATAATGGCTGTATGTTGAGTTAATTTCAGATGACAGTAAATATATACTGCTATACAAGCTGCACAATGACTAATCTAAAATATATCCAAGTTTTATTTCTATAGTATTGTCCCTTGAGAAGATATACTAAAATGGTTGCTGAAGTGGTCAGAGGAGAGCTGACCCCCCCGACTGAGCCTGGCTTCTTCCAAGGTTTTTTTTTTTCTCCATCAGTGTCACAGATGGAGTTTTGGTTCCTTGCCACTGTCGCCTATTGCTTGTTCAGTTGGGGACAACAACTAAATTGGGGAAAACTAAATTGGGGACAAACAATTTATTAATTTGGAACTATTGATTAATTTCCTCAAACTAAAATTGTTTAAAGTTTCTTTTTTAATTATTGATATATTACTTTTCCATTTGATACTGTAAAGTTGCTTTGACACAATTTGTATTGTAAAAAGCGCTATATAAATAAAGCTGAAAAATAAAGCTGAAATGTGCGGGTGTACTCATTCTTAAAGAATTTGATTGCAGATGAAGAATTTGATTGCAGAAAACACATGTGCGTATGAAGAATACAGCAGTGCTAAGAGCATAACAGTCTGATGTGTCCCACTGCTGATAAATGTGTAAATGAGTGGTTCTGCTGCATTAGCACCATAAAACCATAATCCATTCCCCATAAACCATTACATGCGTCACAACATTTCTGATTTATGAGGTGGAGTACTGATGGGTAAAAAAAATCTTGCCAAACATCTCAGTGACAATACTGAGGACACTTTAATTGTGATTTGATTCCCCTGGCCATTAGCCAGATGATGAATGAACACTGGCAATCTCTGACAACCCACGGAGAAAGTCTTAATATTACAATTATGTGTCCGTCTATAGATTTTATTGTACCTCTCTCTCTTGTATCAGTTCATCAGTACAGTGCAGCTTCTGTGTAGATTAAACTGAGACTTTGTTTTACTCCATCTCAGAACACTTAGTTATGTTTTATGACACGCACTAAATCAGTTTTATGCTGCTATTGATTTTTTTTCCCTGCTCTCCTCTGAGCTCCCTCATACATACATAAAACAATACATCAAAACATTTATTTTTCATTATTCCTTTTTGTTTCTGTTTCAGCTTTTGCCTTGACCTTCAGAATGCTTGAAATGTGGAGGAAAGGCTGTTCTATTCCATTCTCCATTTGCAAACTTTCCATTTGCTTTCTGCTAAAGAGAGACATGTTGTCACATGACATATTGTCTGAGACACACATCTGACTAAGGGGTGTTAGCAGGGCCGTACCTGGGGTTTGCGGGGCCATGGTGCAGGTTGTACCCGTGGGCCCTGTTTGAAATTGATTAATTTGCATGTTTGTTCTATTTATTTATTTGTGCTATTTACACAATGTTTGTTTGCAAAGTTTCCAGGTACAGAAACCGAATAATCAAATGTAAAATAGCACTGCATAGTATTCATTGTATAAATTAAATATAGATTAATTCTTGTTAAAACTACAAAGTAATTCAGTCAAGAGGAGTAAGTGACTTACTCCACCAACAGCAGGTAGTAATTTAGGCGCGGTCATTTTACAATGACAATGCATCCAATATAATAATACACATCCAATTTCTTTCTGAATTGTTTACTTTCACTTTAAATATTATTTTTTTTTTTTTTCAAGGATACTCTCCAAGACAGATATTTTGACATAATTTTGTATGTATTTGTCAGTTCTAGAGGAAGACGAGGCAAATTCGATGCTCAAGTGCTTTGAGATGCGTCTCTCTGCGTGTGTCCCATGCGCCATGCCATGCTGTGGTGCTGAATTAGGCTTTCACCCTCAGTCGTTCTCTACGGCGTTACGTCAATGACGTAATAATGGGGATCGGCTACGAGACCCTATCACCTCTGAGCTTAAGAGAAAACGCCAATGAGAATTGGCGAGTGGAATTTGCATGCCGCGCCACTCCCCCGGACATACGGGTATATAAGATGGCAGCGTGCATCCACTCATTCAGATTTCTGCTTCGGAGCCTCGCCTCTAAAGCTGTTGGAGAAGAAGAAGAAGAGAGAGAAAACTGTGCAGGTGTTCCTGCTTCTTCAAGTTCCTGCTCGATCGTGTAACCGGCACTGCCGGCATCGTGCCAGACCAGCGATCTCCTGGCTGTTGCCTTCCCTGGGGCACACCGATTCTAAAAGAGCAAATTTCTTACATGGTCGTTGATAGCGTCTTGTCCGACCGTGTGCTGCTGGATGTAGTGGCTTTCTGTTATCTAATGACAGCCACGAACGCTGCCTTTCGTGCCTGGGCAGAGAACACACTGAGGCGGCGTTTGTGGATGGATCTTGCATTTATTGTGAGCGCATGTCTATGGCCACGCTGAGATCGCGCCTCTTGTTCACAAGGTGGCGCCCCTCATCCACTTCCCCTTCCAGTTCGGCGGGCCGTTCAGGCTCCTTGGCTGCATTGGTTAGAGGTGAGGGAGATCTGAGGGTGACAGTGTCGAACGTTCCGTCGGGTCAGCCCCCGCGGAAGTCCGGCCCCTCAAAACGGGGTTCCGTGGAGATGCCAAAGCTTAACACTCGTCCGCCCGCCGGACCTAGTGTTACCTTTGGTGCTCCTGAGGAGGACAGAATATTTATCACTGCATCAGAGGAGGGGCTTATGCCTGCTGAGGCAGACGCTTCTACTGAGCAGCTCCCCACCGTGGCGACTGCTCAGTCGGAGGCTGATGCCGAATCCGTCGGGCAGCCGTGAGCATCGGGTTGGAGGTGTCTAAAGCGCCCTTCTCCCGAGTGCTCGCGGCTTGATGATTGGTATCTGGGTGCGAGTAGCGACGTTACACCTCGCTCAGCCCCAGTGCCTTTCTTTCCCGAGGTGCATGAGGAGCTTACTAATACGTGGAAAGCCCCCTTCCACAAGTATATCAGGCCAAAGCACTTAAAGAACTGCACGAGGGTAGTTCTGACCACAGATTGATGCAGGAACTGCGCTCGGCTACCGACTTCGCCCTCCTGGTGACGAAGGTAACGGCGCGGGCCCTCGGTCAGGTGATGTCTACCATGGTAGTCCAGGAGCGCCATCTCTGGCTGAACCTGGCGCAGATGGCTGACGTCGACAAAGCTTGCTTTCTCGACGCACCCGTCTCCCAGGCCGGCCTCTTCGGCGACACTGTTGAGGACTTTGCCCAGCAGTTCTCGGCAGTACAAAAGCAGTCGGAGGCCATCAGCCACATCTTGCCCCGGCGTGGTTCTAGCAAGACTTCGGGTGCCAGGCCTCCGGCTGCACGTCGCGGAGGGCGCCCCCCTGTGGCTACGGCTTCTGCTCCGCCCCCTGCACCACCGGCTGAGGTAAAATCACCTCAGCCTGGGCATAGAGCCAGTCGCAGGAAGGCGGCGCAGCCCGTTCCTCAGCGGCCCGCTAAATCCACTCGCAAGTCTGCGAAGCCGCCCTGACACGGGCTACCCGGAGATGGAGATGTTTGCTCTTCGGGGGACATCAACATCAGTTCCCCCAGCCCCGGGGGAGGGCCGGGGCCAGGTACCATCGCTGCTGCCACTGACCTTCCTTCATCTCTGGGCCTAGTGCCCCGAGTTTCGTTCCTGAGCGACGCCTTGCTTCCTCGTAGCCTGCGTGGGAACCAGGGAAGGCAAGTGCTGCCCGTGCAGCTCAACTCTTCTCCAGAACGCCCCGCTTTCTGGGTTGAGTCTCCTTCCCCTTTCCCCCTCCGGCTGCCCCACCTCTGGCACGCCAGTTACTGCTCTGCTGATCCCATTGGCAAGCAGGCTGGGAGCCTGGCTAGCACTTCCCAGCCCGTCCCCTTGGTTGATCCGGACAATACGACTCGCCTACGCGATTCAGTTCGCGAGGCGGCCGCCCAAGTTCAGAGGCGTGCGTTTCACATCTGTCCGCTTGGACATGAATGCCTCTGTTCTACAGGCGGAGATTGCGGTTCTCCTGGCGAAGGACGCAATTGAGCCTGTCCCTCCAGCCTAGATGAAATCGGGATTTTACAGTCCTTATTTCATTGTGCCCAAGAAAGGAGGTGGGTTACGACCGATCCTGAACCTTCGAGTGCTGAACCGGTCCCTTCACAGGTTACTGTTCAAGATGCTTACCTCGAAACGCATACTGTCATGCGTATGGCACCAGGATTGGTTTGCAGCCATCGACCTGAAGGACGTGTACTTTCATGTCACGATTCAACCTTGACACAGACCGTTTCTTCGGTTTGCTTTCAGGGGGTTGGGCATATCAGTACAAAGTCCTCCCCTTTGACCTGTCCCTGTCTCCCCGCGTCTTCACCAAGGTTGCGGAGGGTGCCCTGTCTGCCCTCTGGTGGAAGGGCATCTGAATCCTCAACTATCTCGACGACTGGCTCATTCTGACTCACTCGCGAGATCTGTTATGCATACACAGGGACCTGGTGCTACAGCACCTCAGCCATTTGGGGCTTCGGGTCAACTGGGAAAAGAGCAATCTCCCCTGTGCAGAGCATCTCTTTTCTCGGGATGGACTCGGTCACCATGACAGCACACCTCACCAACAAGCGCGTCCAGTCGGTGCTGAATTGTCTGAAGTTCTTCAGACACAAGACAGCGGTCCCTCTCAAAAATTTTCAGAGGCTCCTGGGGCATATGACAGCCGCAGTTACGCCACTCGGGCTGCTTCATATGAGATCGCTTCAGTGCTGGCTACACGGCCAAGTCCCAAGATGGACATAGCACCATGGCACGTTCCGGGTGGGCATTACCCCGGAATGTCGCCGCCTCTTCAGCCCTTGGTCAGACCCTGCTTTCCTGCGGGCCGGCGTGCCCCTAGGACAGGTGTCGAGGCATGTTGTAGTCAACACGGATGCCTCCATGATGGGCTGGGGTGCTGTGTGCAACGGGCAGACAGCCTCGGGCTCCTGGACAGGATCTCGACTGCAGTGGCATATCAATTGCCTCAAGTTGCTTGCCGTGTTTCTGGCACGCCGGTGGTTCCTGCCACTGCTGCGCCACAAACGTGCTTGTCCACACGGACAATACAGCAACCGTAGCGTATATCAACCATCAGGGTGGTCTATGCTCCCGTCGTCTCTCACAACTCGCCCGCCATCTCCTCCTCTGGAGTCAGATGCGGCTCAAATCGCTGCGGGCCGTTTATGTTCCAGGAGAGCTGAATCGTGCAGCCGACGTGCTCTCACGACAGCTCACCCTCCCTGGAGAATGGCGACTCCATCCCCAGACGGTCCAGCTCATTTGGAGTCGATTCGGGACCTGGTTTGCCGACCATATGCTCCTCGTGACAGTCCCTCCCTGGAAGATTCCCCTGAGGAAGGACCTTCTTTCTCAGGGGGACGGCACGATTTGGCACCCGCGTCCCGATCTATTGAACCTACATGTGTGGCTTCTGGACGGGACACGGAAGACCTCACTGGCCTCCCCCAGGCCGTGATAGACACTATCACTCAGGCTAGAGCCCCCTCTACGAGGCAGGCCTACACCCTGAGGTGGGGTCTGTTCATTGACTGGTGTTCCACTCGCCAAGAGGACCCACGGAAAATGCTCGGTCAGAGTGGTGCTTTCCTTCCTGCAGGAGAAGTTGGAGCGGAGACTGTCCCCCTCCACTTTGAAAGTGTATGTCGCAGTCATTGCAGCATATCACGATGCAGTTGATGGGTCATCCCTAGGGAAGCATCACCTGATCATCAGGTTCCTCAGAGGTGCGAGAAGGATTAACCCTCCTAGATCGCACCTCGTACCCTCTTGGGATCTCTCTGTGGTCCTCCAGGGCCTTCGGGAGCTCCCTTCGAGCCGCTCAGTTCAGTCGAGCTGAAGTTCTTGTCTCTCAAGACTTCGCTCCTGACTGCGCTGGCCTCCATCAAGAGGGTTGGGGACCTGCATGCATTTTCGGTCAACGAAGAGTGCTTAGAGTTCGGGCCAGGTAACTCTCACGTTATCTTGAGACCCCGGCCCGGTTACGTGCCCAAGGTTCCCACCACTCCCTTTCGAGATCAGGTGGTGAACCTGCAAGCTCTGCCCCAGGAGAAGGCAGACCCGGCCTTAGCGTTGCTGTGTCCCGTTCGTGCCTTGTACATTTATGTAGGCGGCACCCAGAGCTTCAGATGCTCCGAGCAGCTCTTTGTCTGCTTCGGGGGACAGCAGAAGGGGAATGCTGTCTCCAAACAGAGGTTGGCTCATTGGGTAGCAGATGCCATCACCTTGGAGTATGAAGCCCAAGGTGAGCCATGCCCCCTAGGAGTTCGAGCTCACTCCACTCTGAGTGTTGCCTCCTCCTATGCGCTGGCGCAAGGCGCCTCTTTAGCAGACATCTGCAGAGCTGCGGGCTGGGTGACGGGCATGCAAATTTCACTCGCCAATTCTCATTGGCTTTTTCTCTTAAGCTCAGAGGTGATAGGGTCTCGTAGCCGATCCCCATTACATCATTGACGTAACGTCTCCATTCCCTCCTTCGGGAACGAGGGTTACCTTCGTAACTGAGACGTTTTCACATATTTTTTTGTGTTTGCATGTTTAACTTGGTTGAGTTTTTTCGCATCTTGTGTTTGAATGCTTTAAACTCTTTTGAATTATGAAACTAGCAAGGCTTAAAAACATGTGCAAATGATAAACTTTTGTGACGACATGCAGCAGTGACCAGTCAACTGTTCTGAGCGTCTTTTTAGGCTGACCTCAGCCAGTCAGTTGAGATCGCCCCCCGTCAGCCGTGGACCCCTATAATCGTCACCACCACTTACCTCACTATTGACGGCCCTGGGTGTTAGTTTACAATTCACCCAAAGCATGATTAAAATATCTGAGGGTCAGTGTATATGTGTCATGAACTGCACCGTTGTGGCTCCCTCCCTTCTCCTTCATTTCACTATGGACTATTAACTCACTACATTTCCCATCACCCCATTCTCATGGACTTCCTGTTACCTTTCACCTCTCACCCTAGTCAGCCATCTTGCTCATTACACTCACACAGTATAAACAGCCCGGTTTGTTCACTGTTTCCTCGCAAAGTCTTGTTTAGTTACTACTGGCAATTCTGAGCTCTATGTTTGCTTTCTTGTTGCTGACTCCCCTTGTTCCCTGGCTCCTGTGATTGTTCTCCGCCCGCCTTGACCCACGCCTGTTCCTAGTTTTCTCGATTGTTTGCTTTTGCCCCTTGCTTTTGCCCCTGACTATTTTGCTCGGACTGACTACCCTTGGATTACCTGTGTTGCACCCGTCTGCTGTGTTTGACCTCGCCTGTTTACTATGAGCTATTATAATAAAGTCTTGCGAATGAATACACACATCTCAGCCCAGTTTGTTACAATATGACTTTAATGCACTGTAAAACTTAGTAAGTTGTGGAGACTGATTACATCAAAATAACTAAGTTATTTTTAACAGTGTTTATTAATTATTATTATTTTTAAATAATTATACTAAATTGCAAGTACTTTTTTTAAGTGCATTGTACATCAAAATGTTTAATTTATAATGGTTTAGTTTTTTTCTATAATTTCTTATCATTTCTTTTTTATTATTATTGTTTCTAAATATTTAATTATTTTATTCTGCGAACAAAATAACTACTAAATACACGTGTGCATTCATTGATGTTGTCATATTTTTGTGATTCATACGTTTTTCTCTGCTTTTAGTATTTATTCCATTTTTACTTATTTTCCATAGACAGTATATTTTTCTTTTCTCTGACGCATAAAAGGTACATTTTGTTATAATAAAAGGATGTTTGGTACATTTTTCTGTAAACCTTTTTTGTGTGTAAAGGATGTTTTAACCAATTTGCCTTGTGTTGTACAAGATGTACTTTCCAAGAGCTGCAGTATTTGCAAAAGTGATATCTGAAGGATGCTAACTTTGCTGTTTCTGCTTCAAGTGTATAAAACCACAAGATGTTATCTCAGGTCATGTTGGCGTAACCTTCCCAGACAGCAAAAATCATCTGGTCCAGATCTGGCCCATACTTGGGCCGGTGTCTTTTGGCACAACGGGCCAATACCGACACACATCTGGTTTTCCCTCATCTGGACCAGCACTGGGCCAGCTCCGTACCAGACTCGGCCTAGATCTGCTCTGAAACCACTGAAACCAGGCCCGGGCCGGATCCGTCTAAGACAGTGATAAAGCACTGAAACGGATGTGACTGTAACGCAGATTTGCTGGTTTGAAAACGAATCCGGCACAGAGTCAGCTGCTGTCTGGATTGCCTTGAACTGAAATAAACTTTGGTAGGGAAATATGTCAATTTCCCTTGGTCTGGGGCTCCATGCAAGATCTCACCCAGACAGCATCTGACTCTGTGCCAGATTTGTTTTCAACCGGCAAATCCGCGTTGGGCCAGAATCAGGCCGGATGAAATTTGCTGTCAGGGCAGCTTGTGGAGTTTCAATGATCATTAGAACGGTGAGGACCCAGAACTACAAGGGAAGATCTTATCAATGATCTCAAGGCAGCTGGGACCATACCCAGACAGCATCTGACTCTGTGCCAGATTCGTTTTCAACCGGCAAATCCGCGTTACAGTCACATCCGTTTTAGTGCTGTATCACAGTCCTAGACGGATCCGGCCCGTGTCTGGTTTCAGTGGGCACGGTCTACTATCGCAGAGCGGATCCGGGCCGAGTCTGGTACGGAGCTGGCCCAGTGCTGGCCCAGATGAGCGGAAAACCAGATGCGTGCCGGTATTGGCCCGTTGTGCCAAAAGACACTGGCCCAAGTCCGTTTTGCGGATTTGCAGGAGTGTGGGCCAGAATCAGGCCGGATGAAATTTGCTGTCAGGGATGTCTCTGGTTGCATCTAACATGGTTTTGTAATTCCTATAAGAAATTTAAGCAACTTTTTGGTCAACTGTAGTACACAAAATCACAGAATACTCATCCAGGCACTCATATACTTTTAAACAAAACTACCTTTACATAGGAGATTTTTACAAAAACATAGAATTGGATATACCCCAGACAGCAAAAATCATCTGGTCCAAAATGGACTTGGGCCGGTGTCTTTTGGCACAACAGGCCAATACGGCACACATCTGGTTTTCCCTCATCTGGACTCGGCCCAGATCTGCTCTGCAACAGTAGTCCACGCCCACTGAAACCAGGCCCGGGTCGGATCCGTCTAAGACGGTGATACAGCACTGAAACAGATGTGACTGTAACGTGGATTTGCCGGTTTGAAAACAAATCCGGCACAGAGTCAGCTGCTGTCTGGGACTGTAACAAATGAGTCATGGACGGGTGGATCCATTTGCAAGCTTTATTAACAGGAATCGTAGTAGTACAGGCAGGGTCAGGCAGGAACAAATGGGGATGACGAAGAACAAACAAAGGGCAGTCAATATCCGAGCGTGGGGGTCTAGGGCCGGCAGCGAGCAAAGAGTAATCCAAGGGCAGGCAAGGGGTCGATAGGCGGGCGGAGAACAGTCACGGAACCAGGAACAAATGAGATTGGCAACGGGAAAGCTAACCAGGGAATAACGCTCAGAGATGACAGAATAAACAAATCAAAACTTCGCGATCTGACTGTGGGAGAACCGGTCTATTTATACTGTGAGAGTGAACTAAGATGGCAGACTAAGGTGAAAGGTGAAGGGTGACAACACGGGGGTTATGGGAAATGTAGTGATAGATGGTCCATAATACATTGAAGGCTCCCTCTAAAGGTGAACGGAGGGAGCCATAGCAGCACAGTTCGTGACATATACCCCCATCTTCATCTACACAGTTAAAGAGCTTAATTCATCAATATTTCCTTAAATAGTACAAATTTATATCATGGCATGACAGGACTGGCGGTGCTGTGACAGGGCCTGACTATTGATTATGTTGAAGTAGAAAAAGTTATGCTTTGTGTTCTTTATTTAAGTTTTGATAAGCAGACTTATTTTAAATTATTATTATAATTTTAATGATAATGTAATATTAGACTATAGTAAAGTTCAATCAAGGACATGCACAGTAATAAGGACCTAATTTATTGGAATATGACTGACAACCAATATAGTCCAAACATCTTTTTAATTCAATAAACTAATTTAATTTTATTTCAATATAAAAACATATTTAATTTAAATGTAATCAATAGACACTTAATTGAATAGTGCAATGTAAAGTAACTGTGGTTCCGCATCATATTACAGCTTATTAATAACTGGGTAATACTATGGTAATATTCACATTGTTACTTAGGAAATTACATGGTAATAACATAAATTCCATGTAATTTTCTGGGTAATAATGTAGATATTAGAATAGTAACACCCTGTTATCACCAAGCTGTAATATGAAGTGGTACTGTGATGGTAGCCCTGGAACTGCGGCCTTTCTCTTAAGCCTAGATTTGTCTTACTCATTCAACCCGTGAATATTTTTTCTTCATTCCTTTTTCTGCCTCAAACTATCCTATTCTTTCTGAAGATGTTTCTTCTTTCTTTCAGGGTCTGCATTAAGTCATGCCCAACATTGCCTTTGTCTCTCAGCTGCACTAACTGAATCTATCTAACTGCAACCTGTGTGAATTAGAATAATTACAGTCATTATTGCTCAAAGCTAATATAAATGATATCTAGAAAAGATATCTATATATGTATTGCAATATCATTAATATACAAAGTGCATCCTCAAAAGCAGTGCTACACAGGCCTAGGTAAAAGAGGAAAAAATTCTAAAAGTTTGTCAATGACCATTAAAAGCTTAAAATTTACAGTGTTATGCCTATTTATTCAAATAATGTTATTAACTACTAATGCATGTGTTAAATACATATTATATACAACAAAGTAATAAAGAGGAACAATGCCATTCATTTGAAAGGCTGTATCACAGGGCTGTCAGATCCTGTCACACAGGGATGTGACAGGGCCTGACGATTGGTCATTTCAAACCGCCATTACTCAGCCTGCTAGCATTCTAGCATACAAACTGTTAGCATGCAATCAAGGAATTTCAGTCACCTTTTTAGACATGTTTTGGATTTAAAACATTTTCATTATTTTCTGGGATGTTTTATTTAAAAAAAAAAAAAAACATACAAAAGCAAGCTTAAAATCATACAATTCATTTACAGAACTCATCCTTGATCAGCGTTAGCTTCACACTGTAAAAAGTAATCACTGAATCTACTAAGAAAAGCTTGTAAACGTAACTGATTTTGACAAATTTGTTGATTTTACTTAACTAGACTGTGTTATGTGAACTTTCAGGTGGATGCAATTGTTAAACTAAACAATGCTAGTAAACAGTACTTTACAGTACTACAGAACATCTAGTTTGTTGGACTAAAGGTCACTACAGACCACTAGGTGGCAGAAATCCACACTTTACTTGTGAAAAACACCAGGAGAAGAAGACGACGAACTGAACTTCAGCTCGTTTTTGAGGTGTGGCAGCGGGATAAGGTATGTTGGTAATCTACTTATAAATTACATTCTCACACTGTGTCCTGTAGTTTTTGAGGAAAAGAAGATGCAGATTTTATTAGTAAAGTTTTACCGAAGAGTGTTAAATAGAGGGGGAAATGGGCTTCATAAAAAAAATAAATAAATAAATAATAATAATAAATAAATTCTACCGCATTCTTAAACTTAAACCTTATTATATTCAAGTAGATATCCAAGCACCAGAAGCAGCCCACATTTATTAGTATAAAAATATGTTTCATAGACATTCAGTTGTTGATGTGATCATGTGAAATGTGATCATCTCTGGTAACTTTTTAACTGCAGGCAGACGCACATTATGGTACATTTACATTTACATTTAGGCATTTGGCAGACGCTTTTATCCAAAGCGACATACACTTTTTGTCCCAAGTGAACACACACCCGGGGAGCAGTTTTGGGGGTTCGGTGCCTTGCTCAAGGGTCTCACCTCAGTCGTGGTATTGAAGGTGGAGAGAGCGCTGATTAATCACTCACCCCACCGACAACCCCTGCCGGACCTGGGACTCGAACCTGCAACCTTTTGGTTACAAGTCCGACTCCCTAACCATTAGGCCACGGCTGCCCCTGTTTTCTCCTTTCGAACTTTCGGGGGTTTTTGGGGGCCTTAACATGCTCAAAAACTCTTGAAAATTGGCACACATGCTGGAACGAGGCGACAAAGTTATGGCGAGAAATGAGAAACAGGAAGTGTCTAATAACTTTTTTACAGATTGTCTGATTCTGATGAAACTTCATCAGTTTGTTCGTTCTATGATGCTGATCAAATAGATGTGACTATTAGGAGTCAAAGTTATAGCGCCACCAACTGGCTGCAGGAAATGTGTAATTTTCTAAATGCTTTAAATTCAAGATCTTAATTTTACTCTATTTGCTTCA
Organism: Cirrhinus molitorella; assembly: GCA_033026305.1. Taxonomy (NCBI): domain Eukaryota; kingdom Metazoa; phylum Chordata; class Actinopteri; order Cypriniformes; family Cyprinidae; genus Cirrhinus; species Cirrhinus molitorella. The sequence continues at coordinate 27,071,641 of CM065123.1, forward strand.
AACTTCATCAGTATATTGTCAAAACACGGCCAATAAGAATCTGTAAACGGTTTGTTGATACATTAAATGCTGTTTCCATGGCAATGTGTCAAAGTTAAAAATTAGTTTTCTGTGTTTTTGAGGCACTTAAGATGCTTAGAATTCCATGAAACGCAACACACATATCAGCATTAATGATAGTTAGACACTGGCAAAAGCTCATAAATGGGCGTGGACAAGGCACTCTATAGCGCCACCTTTTGACAATATTTGGGGGCTCGTTTTTCCTACAGTCACCAAACTCGGTACATATATTGTTCACTTCAATCCAGACAAATTTCTAATTTACATCCGTTAGCTGTGACCAACAGGAAGTCAGCTATTTTTGTTTGAATGTGGATTTTTGGAAAAATCAGTCTGTGGAATTTTGAATACTGCTCTCAGGAAAACCAACAAATTCACACCAAACTTTTTCTACATGATGCCAAGATAGTGAAGATACTAAAGATAACCATCATTTCATTATATCTTTAAAATGCAGCATCCAAACTCTTTCAAACTTTTTTCAAACAGAAAACTAGTCATTCTGAGGAAGTATGTCACAATAAAAAAAAATCCAACACTGTATGAATTAAGGAAAATTAAAATCCCTTCTGAATTTACAAATAGATGAAGACTGTAATAACCTGGATGACCACCGGATGGAGACACAGGCTAAGATATCTTTTAACCCATCTGAAAGAAAACGTCTCAGGTTACGTATGTAACCATGGTTCCCTGAGATAGGGAACGAGACACTGCGTCCTCTAGGGGGCGCTAGGGGGAACGCTGTCAGCGTGACTCGTGTCTGAAGCATACATACAAAAACTACAAGCAATGGCCGGCGACAGCCTATGATGTCACTCGCGGCGCGACTCGTCGCTGCCGGTGCGTCACTACCGGAGCGGCTATAGTATAAAGGACGCTGGTAGAACACAACATTCGCTTCTTCGTCTGAAGCATACGTCTGAAGCATGGCAACCAGCCTAGAGGACGCAGTGCCTCGTTCCCTATCTCAGGGAACCATGGTTACATACGTAACCTGAGACGTTCCCTCTCGAGGGAACATCAAACTGCGTCCTCTAGGGGGCACTAGAGGAACGATATACCCACGCTGCCATGCTGAGGGGAGTGCATACTAAGTAAGGCGAGCACTAAGTACCAATTCCCCAGACGTTTAGTGACGGCTGTCAGTGACATTATCCCCTTCGGCCAAAGGCCTGAGCTGTTACCCAACTTACCTGTAAAGGGTCAGGGGAGGACCCAGGGTAGAGCTCAGCCTTGGAATCAAGAAGACTCCTTCAAGGGGATACGGCAAGTGCCCAGGAAGTCTAGGTTTGCCCGTCATGCAGGAGCTATTACTGGTTCTGTAAGGGACTGTTCCCTCAGGAACCGATCTACAGAGCACGTAGCAGCATCCTGTTCAAGGAAACATAGGTGGATTAGTTCTAGGAGTGTCTCAACAGGTCCTAGGTAGCAACTGCCCAATAGGTATCAAAGAGGATACATAATCGGAGCGGGGCCCAAGGTGACCGGGGCACAACCGACTCTAAACATGGGAACGAAGAGAGCGCGTAACCCATACCATACAGGATTTAAGAAAAGTGCCCAAAGACTTGCGTGTGCACTTACCACTATGTGGATTTTAGAAAAGTGCCCATAGACCTGCGTGGGCACTTACCACTCATGTGGATTTTAGAAAGTGCCCAAAGATGAACGTGAGCACTTACCATAACATGGGTTTCAAAAGTGGTGTGCCAGAGAGGTCACACTCAATAAGGCTCCTGCTCAGTGAGAACAGGCAACCCGCGAGCTGCCAGTCACCTGAGAGCAATAGGAGCTAATACTAGGGCAGAGAAAGAGGAGATGGTTAGGAACAGGTTCCTAACTCCTGAGAGACAGGGGGAACACCTGAACCGTCAAGGATGGCTCTTGAGAAACCTCTCCACAGAGAGGGGCGTGAAGCCATGCCCTACCAAAGAGGCCTGAAATGGATCAAACATCCTACTTGATGTGACTGCATAGAGGCAGCTCCTCCTGCCCTCAGGCTGTAGGGGATAAGATCCAAGGGACATTAGCTACAACCCAAACCAATGTGGATTATGCTTTCTGTCTCGACAGAAGCATGGGCCCTGACTAGACCAGGCCGAAGACTGCAAGCAGAAACCTGGGAAGATATTGCTCCTCAGAGCAAATACTTCAGAAGGGGTTTCCGCAGAAAAACCCCCCTCACAGTCAGACCCACTCCGCAAAGGGGGGATAGCTAGAACGGGAAGCCCCTCAGGGCAAGCCTAGTGATGAGCCTCTAGAGCAGGGAGATATCAGGGAGGCATTCTGTAAAGAAAATATACAGAGCGCTTACCTGGAGGAAGGACTACAAGCCCTAAGATACCATACTGCAGGAGGGGACCTGGAAGTCAGAAGGTCCATGGGGAGTATGGCCAGCAAGAGCGGATCCAAGTAGACGAGCACAGCGTAACCTTAGTCAATAGACCAGAGGAGGGGGCACTCGTAGAGGACCTATTCTGAAAGAAACAGTATAGGATTAGCACTTGGATATATACAAAAAGAGATATACTCATCCAAGAGAGGCTGTAGTCATGTATCGGGGCGCTAGCAACCATGGAGACATCTCCCGAGGTTAGTTGCAGCCGCCGGCGAAGTTCTATCCCTGAAACATAGGAAAAACACGACAAAAGCCATACATATACATACATAGGTGATTCTTACGCACAACTTCAGTTAGAAGTCAAGCCTTACCGTGGCGCGGTCCATAACCTCCAACAGCTCCTCATATGCAGGGCAGGAGGTTTGAGAAGGCTCAGCCTCAGCTTCTTTGCCCTCAGACATCTCCTGCTCTTCTTGGGTGGACCCCAAAAGAGTACTAGCTCCTGGATCAGATGACGTCAAGGAAACTACGTCATCCTCCAGAAGCTCACTCTCATCTCTGACAGACGAGCGCGAAAGGGAAAGCCCCTTTTTTAACTCATCAGCCAGATCCGCCTGTGATCCCCACAAACTCATTTTCCTCCGAGCCTCAGCAGCAGAGGGTCCTGAGTTGCGGGAAGCAGACGGCTGCTGCTCTTTTCTCGAAAAGAGAGCCAGACGAGAGCGGAGCTTTTTCATCAGAAAACGCTCACAATGCACGCAAACCGCCCCCTCGAGGACGTCGCGCGCGTGCTCTTCACCCAAACAGAAGACGCAAAGATCGTGTGTGTCATCAGGTGTCAAATAACGTGGACACGGATGCACGCACCTCTTAAACACCTGACTAGTGCTCGCCATGATTACAGGAAAGAAACAAAATCAGTCTTACCAGAAAATGCACGCTTAGACAAACAGTCGCTGAAGACGAAGAAGAGAATGTTGTGTTCTACCGGCGTCCTTTTATACTATAGCCGCTCCGGTAGTGACGCACCGGCCGCGACGAGTCGCGCCGCGAGTGACGTCATAGGCTGTCGCCGGCCACTGCTTGTAGTTTTTGTATGTATGCTTCAGACACGAGTCACGCTGACGGCGTTCCCCCTAGCGCCCCCTAGAGGACGCAGTTCGATGTTCCCTCGAGAGGGAACTACATTCACATCAATTTATATGTAATTGTACTGTCAGTAAACTTTTGTATAATAATTGTAGAAATGCTTACAGAGCAATTTTTTCTTCATAGTTATAGATCATAAAATGTGTTGGTAACAATTTACAATGAGGTCTCTTTTTTAACATTAGTTAATGCATTAACCTACAATGAATAATGTAGTTTCACAGCATTTATCTTTATGTTAATAAATATCTTTATTAACATCTTTAATTATTAATTTTAGCGTTAGTTAATAAAAATATCCATGTTCATGTTAATACACAGTGCACATAAACCCTTATTAGGTGAGCATTTTAATAGCATGTTAATACATTTTGAAATGAATATTAATTAACTTTAATGCTATATAATTATTGTTCATGTTAACTAACATAGTTAACCCTTTCATGCATGCAGGTCACTACACTAGACAGATATTTGAAAGCTTTTTCATTAATATGTGAATTATTTTCTTTTTTTTAACTATATGGTAACTATTTTAAGGCATTAGATTGATTCTATTTACTTTCTGCTCTCTCCAACACTAATTTATCTCTGTCTATTCTTTTTGTTTCAAAATCAGAGTATTATGTTTTATACTTATTTTCATGACACTTTAAAACAGTACATGGTTTCTTCAAAAAATCACAAAAAAGTTTAATTAATGTAACTGCTGCATTTAAGAACACTGACACTGATCAAAAATGACTAAAATGAGTTAAACAAATCTTACTGAATTATTTTAAATCCTTCTTATAGAGACCTTGTCCTTTGGTGTGACATCTTTTCATGTGGTGTGACAGTACAAGCATCATACTGGTGGACACACCATAGGATGATTCAGCCTTTTATATTAATTAATGACCTTGCTATTCCATGCTAACCTGTCATTAGCAGTTATCAAGAGACTTCCATAATTTTAATAATGATAGATGTGCACAGTTTCCCTGAAGTTGTATATAAAGAGTTCAGATGCAAACCCCCATAAAAGCCATCTCAGTCAAAAGTTAGATAAATGAGTGAATGCTCTTGACACACATTATATACATCCATCAAATACTTTGACTTCAAACCCAGTAAATTCCCAGCCTCAGTCCAATCAGAAGTACCACTATTTACATAGAAACCTGTACATCGAAGTCTGACAAAAGTGCATTTTATTTAAAGAAAAACGTCAGATGAATTTAGTGGCTTTTGCATCTGAACTCTTCATATATTGTTCATTTTTGTATGTGTGTGTGTTTAACTCTCTTGATGTCATAGTAGTAACCCTTTCATTGCTGTAACCCTTAAAATCAGACAGCCAGAGTGATACTGTGATACCATGTGCCCGCTGTGCACTTTTTTCATTGATTGCACCAGGTTGGGGATTGCGCTGAGGGCGAGGGCCCGCACATCGCTGCTTGCAGCTATATTTATTATTATTATTATTAGTATTCTCCTTTCGACCTTTCGGGGGGTTTTGGGGGCCTTAACATGCTCAAAAACTCTTGAAATTTAGCACACATGTTGGAACCTGCAGCCATCAGGACGTGTCAGAGACTGGGGCCCGGGCGTGGCACAGGGGCTGTACAGTGCCCCCTGGAAAAAATCCAGAAATCTTGCTGTCTAGCGCACACATACTTGCGTATATTCAAATGAAACTCAGTAGACCTATAGAACTCGTCGAGCTGAACAACTTTTGCGCTCTATGTCTCAAGCTATACCCAACAGGAAGTGCGCTATTTAAAAAGCGCATGCTCTGGAATTTGATATACTCCTCAGGGGATTTTGAAACATTTGCCTCGAAACTCAGGGAATATGATCTAGAGACATTGGGGATGAAAACTTGTGAGGGGATTTTTGATATCTCTAACGGTTTGGCCGTGGCGAGGCGACAAAGTTATGGCGAGAAATGAGAAACAGGAAGTGTCTAATAACTTTTGCACAGACTGTCTGATTTTGAAGAAACTTCATGAGTTTGTTCGTTCTATGATGCTGATCACATATATGTGACTATTAGGAGTCAAAGTTATAGCGCCACCAACTGGCTGCAAGAAATGTGTCATTTTCTAAATGCTTTAAATTCAAGATCTTAATTTTACTCTATTTGGTTCAAACTTCATCAGTATAATGTCAAAACACGGCCAATAAGAATCTGTAAACAGGTTGTTGATACATTAAATGCTGTTTTAATGGCAACGTGTCAAAGTTTAAAATTAGTTTCCTGTGTTTTTGAGGCACTTAAGATGCTTAGAATTCCATGAAACACAACACACATATCAGCAGTAATGACAGTTAGACACTGGCAAAAGCTCATAAATGGGCGTGGAGGAGGCACTCTATAGCGCCACCTTTTGACAATATTTGGGGGCTCGTTTTTCCTACAGTCACCAAACTTGGTACATATATTGTTCGCTTCAATCCGGACAAATTTCTAATTTACATCCATTAGCTGTGACCAACAGGAAGTCGGCTATTTTGGTTTGAATGTGAACTTTTGGAAAAATCTGGCTGTGGAATTTTAAACACTGCTCTCAGGCAAACCAATAAATTCACACCAAACTTTTTCTGCATGATGCCAAGATACTGAAGATGCTAAATTGCGAGCAGATTTGGGATATCTGGAACGGTGTTGACGTGGTGATTTATTAAAGTAACAGTAAAAAAAGAAAACCATAATTTTATTATATCTTTAAAATGCAGCATTCAAACGCTTTCAAACTTTTTTCATACAGAGAACTAGTCATTCTCAATACATATGCAAAAATTCAACCAAATCCAATTATACATCCATCAAATACAGAGCAATACTGTAAATCCATGTGCCCACTGGGCACATTTTTTATTGATTGCACCAGGGTGGAGATTGCACTTATGGCGAGGGCCCGCCAATCGCTGCTTGCAGCTATATTTATTATTATTATTATTATTAGTAGTAGTATTCTCCTTTCGACCTTTCGGGGGGTTTTGGGGGTTGATGGGTGGCAAGAGAGAGCAAGAGAGAGTCTGAGTGGGTGACAATCTTAGCCTACGTCTCCATCCGGTGGTCATCCTGGGTATTATAGTCTTAATTTATGTGTAAAACCAGAAGGAGAACAGAGAGAAGGATGCAGAAAGAAAATAGAATTAAAATTATGCCTTACAAAATAATAACCATATAGTTTAAAATGAAATATTTCACATATTAATTAATAAATTTCCCCTGTTATCTTTTAACCCATCTGAAAGAAAAGTACTTTCACAGAATCAATTGATATGTACTGTACTGTCAGTATTCTGGTATATAATGATTGTAGAAATGCTTACAGAGCATTAAAATATTTATTTAAAAAATCTTCTAAAGAAAAAATTATTTAAAGTTTTATATATATTATACACTCTTTCACTGATAAAATTAGAATGTTTTAAATCTGACCATTTATTACTCAGTTTAATTAATTAGAATAAGAAACAAATATATAAAGTAAGTTAATATGATTTAATATAATTCACATTTCACAAATGCCTTTAGATCATTAATATATATATATATATATATATATATATATATATATATATATATATATATATATTATAGTTTCTTATTGCATTTTTTTTAAATGTTTCTTATAGAAAACTAGTCCTCTGGTGTGACATCTTTTCCTGTGGTGTGACACTACAAGCATCACACTGGTGGACACATCATAGGATGATTCAGCCTTTTATATTAATTAATGACCTTGCTGTTCCATGCTAACCTGTCATTAGCAGTTATCAAAAGACTTTTCCATATTTTTTAATAATGATAGATGCACACAGTTTCTTTAAAGTTGTATATGAAAAGTTCAGATGTAAATCCCCCTAAAAGCCATCTCAGTCAAACATTAGATAAATGAGTGAATTCTCTTGACACACATTATACATCCATCAAATACTTTCACTTCAAACTCACTAAAATCCCAACCTCAGCCTAATCAGAAGTACCATGATGTACATAGAAACCTATACATCGGTGCCTGACAAAAATGCATTTTTTATTTTAAAGAAATATGTCAGATGGATGTAGTGGCTTTTGCATCTGAACTCTTCATATATTGTTACTTTTTTACTGTGTCTGTGTGTGTTTAATTCTCTTGATGTCACAATGTAACCCTTTCATTGCTGTAACCCTTAAATCCAGACAGCCAGAGCAATACTGTAAATCCATGTGCCCATTGGGCACTTTTTTTTATTGATTGCACCAGGGTGGCGCTTGCACTTATGGCGAGGGCCCGCCAATCGCTGCTTGCAGCTATATTTACATTATTGTAATAGCTATAGTCTGTCGTTAATTTTTAGTGGGCCGGTCTAAGGCATGGACCTCCAGAGCTGAAAATGAGTCCCACTCCGGCCCTACACCCAAATGAATTAATATCGAATTGAATCGAAATCTGAATAATCTAATCATAAACTTGTGAATCTAATGTATGCCGTTGCACAGCCCTAATTATTATCATTTTCTTTTCATTTTGTATGTGCTGATTTTTGGAGATTTACAGTCATGCAGTGGAAATGTAAGTTCTGCTTGTTTTTTGTTTTTTGTTTTTTGTTTTTTTTTTCCTTCCAGCCTTCCACAGAAAGAACCTTACAGATTTTTCACAAGACACAAGTTTTGTATGTAGTTTTGCCTGTGATATTCTGATTATTTAATGTAATGCACACAGTTCTTGAGAACAGACAATTGTTTTCTGATCAGTCTTTATGCAATATTACGTCAGTGTTTATTAAGGAAAAAAAAAAAATCTGTATTTTGATCACTTTTCAAATATCAAATCAGCAGTTTTAGAATTGGCTACATTGATATCTGGCATACTCTACAACTTGTTTTATTGTCTTTTTGTGCAGCAGTTTAAAGGGATGGTTCACCCTCATGACGTTCCAAACCCATAAGTCGTTTGTTCATCTTTAGAATACATATTAAGAATTTTTTCACTAAATTTTAGAGCTTTCTGACCCTGCATAGACAGCAACACAATTGAAACGTTTCCAGGTCCAGAAAGGTAGCAAGGACATCGGTAAAATAGTCCATGTGACACCAGTGATTCAACCAGTGAATCTACAAGAATACTTTTTGTGCACAAAGAAAGCAAACACAAAAAATACTTTATTCAACTATTTTTTCTCCACCATTATCGAGAGTACTGTGACTTAAAATCATTATTTTATTTTTATTGATTCTCGTAGCTTTGTAAAATGAATGTATTAATGACTGATGTCACGTGGACTAAAAGCTCTTGGATTTCATCAAAAATATCTTAATTTGTGTTCCAAAGATAAACAAAAGTCTTACAAGTTTGGAACGACATAAGGGTGAGTCAAATGACAGAATTTTAATTTTTTTTTGAGTGAACTATCCCTTTAATGTAGAGTATCCTCCAGTACTGACAAACATCTTTGGTTTCATTCAGAGGCTGATTTTGTCACTCAAACCTAAAACATATTCCATGAAAAATTGTCTGATGTAGTAATGTCTAATTGTAGCATGATGGAGCATTTTTCATGACCATTATGATTTCTAAAATTGACTTTTGATATATTTGCTATTGGCCACTTGTAGTTTGCTTTATAAGTTAAAAAGTTGCACACAAAAATGAAAATTGTCATCAGTTGCTCCTGACCCTGATCACTTTACATGGTAAATAGGTTTCATTTAAGCTTTTATTCACATATAAACATTGATCAACGCAAAATGTTTACAGCATTCAATTTTGGCAAATTAAATCTCAAACAAGTGATCTGTAACACAGGGTTTGGATTTTGTTTTGGGGTTTGTTCACGTTCTTGTTTCATGTTCATGTTTTCATGTCTTTTATTTTGTAGTTTAGCTCATGGATCCTGTTTATGTCATGCTTTCCTGTTGCTCTTGTTTCCCAGCTTGTCCATGGGGGTGTTCCATAAAACAAGTTTACCAAATAAGCCAGGCTTATTTCAGTTAGTCTGACTTATTTTGAGCAAAATCAAGTGACAATAAGTCAGACTAACTGAAATAAGCCTGGCTTATTTGGTAAACTTGTTTTATGGAACACCCCCCACGTGTCATGTTTTTAATTGGTTCATGTTTCTGCAATGGTTTTCTCATCTCCTGTTTTTTCATTGGTTGCTATGTGTTGTTCAGTGTTTCTCATTGGTTAGCCGATGTCATGTGATCCCCTTTGTTTCCTATAAGTTGCCTCATGTTCCTTTGTTCCCTTGTTGTGTATTAACATTGTAATCCGCTAATGGTGAGTGTTTGTTTCCATGCAAAGTCTGTTCCTGTCAAGTCTTCATTTGGATTATCATTTGTTTGTTGGATTACACTTTGTTACAATAAAGCTGCACTTGGGTTCATCATTTCAACTCGCCTCAGTGGACTTCCGTTACAGGATCTTGATGCTTGAGAACCATTGAGGATAATTCTTGTGTTAGTCCACGTTCTAGCTGATTTTGTCTCTTCTTTAGAATAGGCTTGTTTCATATTTTTTATTTTATGATCTCTTTATAAAACTTTATATTAAAAGTGATTTTAATCAAACCTGAGAGAATCTATCTTAATTTGTGTTCCTAAGATGAACAGATAAAGTCTGAGTTTGGAATGATGTGAGTAAATGATGATAATTTTTAATTTTTGGTTGAACCATTTCTGCAGTCTCTTCTTTCTAAGATTCCAATTCCTCAGTTTTATTTGCATGGCCATGTAAATCTAGAATTCTCTTGTATGTCAGAAATGGGACTTTCTTTATTTAATTTTTTTTATTTCTTGACAGCAGTATGTGACATATTTCTTGCAGTGTTAAATTGCTGATTTGACAGCATGCCTTAAATGTATTGACTTGAAGTAACATTGTTTTATAGAACAAATAAATGTACTATTGATCGGTTGTCTGTCTTTGTGTTAACAACTTAAAGTTTTGAGCAATCAGTTTCCACACATTTTTCTAGTAATGTGAACAAAGAAGACTAGTTAAGTAAACTGTTTTGAGTTCTGTGTACTAAGCTTAACTTAAATCTCAAAGTTGGCTGCACTTGTCAAATTGAGCTATCAACACTTTTTTGTCAGTTTTTTAGTAACTTCTACAAATACACAAGTTACTTATACAAAAATGTTGCAAGTTTTAGTAACTCAAATTATGAATTATGAACAAAATTATGAAAGCTGTAGATCCAATTTGGCTGGGGACAAAGACAATGACAGGATTTGTAATTTTCAAAAGCGTGTTTAATAAAGAAAAAAATATATATCTGAGAACCTAATGAATGATACATTCCTTTACAGAACAACTCACAGAAACCAACCATCAGTCAGTTTTTGAAATTTTTTGGATGAAATACTTTTTATGCACTGTAACAAGTTAAGGACAGATTATGTATGTTTCTGGTAGAATGACCCGTATGTAAATGAATGCCATTGTTTGCAAATAATGTTAAAGAGTGTTTTTAGAGTAAGCTCAATTTCTCTGTCATGAGTTTACTTTTTTTTTTTTGGTCAGGTTTAGTTTCTCTGTATCGTAAACTCTAGGTGCAAGGCTTCTAAACCAGAGTGTTTTTAGGGGCATGATATTTAAATGACGATAGTTGTCAGCCGCCACATTTATCAACGTACAATCATTTGTATGACAGGATTAGCAACATGAATTTGTGCGCTCGGATCTGCACTCGTTTCTATGTTAGATTGCTTTGGGGGTGTTTTTCTGCTAAAGGATGATGGACGGGACGATAACCTTGGGTGAGAACCTCTTTCCCTCAGCCAGGGCTTTAAAAATGGATCATGGATGAGTATTCCAGCATGACAATGACCCAAAACACATGGCCAGGCTAACAAAGGAGTGGCTCAAGAATAAGCACATTAACGTCCTGGAGTGGCCTAGCCAGTCTCCAAAACTTAATCCCACAGAAAATCTGCCGATGGCCACAACAAGCCAGACGCCGATTCAACGTGTTGACAAGAGGAACACACCGAACCGATGCGCCTCACCGACGCCCACCAACTGCCCGACGAAGCCCGACGGCCGATCGTCGGCTTGGTGTGTCCCGGCCTTTAAACATGGTGGAGGAGACAATTGCTGCTGTCAATGCTGTTCTCACAACATCCTACATCCTACACTTACATCCCTCCAAACTGCATGTATACTGCAGTGAATGTTTATATGATTGTTGTTTGACAGTCATATAAACTGATGCTACATTTTATTTTATTTCTGACATAAAAGCATTTGATATGACAAGCTCGTAATCACGACTGCATAAGTATGAAATAGGACATTTCCGATAACACATGAAGGCAGCATAAGCCATGTTTTGTGAAAGGTCCAATTCTTTTTTCACTCATTAAAATGCAAACCATATTTATAACTTGAAATTATTTTTTTCTGGATTTTTTGTTATTATGTCTCTCACTGTTTAGATAAACCTACCATTAAAATTATAGACTGATCATTTCTTTGTCAGTGGGCAAACGCACAAAATCAGCAGGGGATCAAATGTGTGTGTGTATATATATATATATATATATATATATATATTTTTTTTTGTTTGTTTTTTCCTCTCCTCACTATGTAGATAATGACACAGTGAATAAAAGTGCTTGGCATTGTTTTGCCAGAGACAAACATCTGATGGTCTGATAAGAAGATGTAGGTGCATATTTATATATATATATATGAAGAGTTCAGATGCAAAAGCCCATCTGAAGTATTTCTTTAAAATAAGCATTTCATCAGGCTCCTATGTATAGGTTTCTACCTAAGTACCGGTACTTCTGATTGGGCTGAGGCTGAGATTTTAGTGAGTTTAAAGTAAAAGTATTTGATGGACGTACAGTGCACAGCATAAATTATTACACCAAGCACACATCTGTCCTGTTTAACTCCTGGAGGACATCCTCCTTTAAATGCCTTGGTTTTTAAGCTGCTCATGAGTGCTCTAGGCTGGTTGATTGGTATCTGGGGGATGACCGCGAATCCAGGGCACGCTATACTCCACTACCCTTATTCCTGGAAGTTCATGAGGAGTTGGCTCCCTTCTCGGCCAGAACATGGTATACTAACTTCTCCTCCTCAGAGGTTCCCTAGGTGGATGTAGGGAAATAAGGTCAATTTCAAATGATTCAGTTTGAAATCTGAATTGTAGGGATTCGGAACCATATGATCAATTTAATTCAAACTTAATATTTCATGTTAATTAACTATTTATCCACCAAAAGGTTTAACTGGGTATATCTTACCAATTCTGTTGTTTAAATTATGCTTCTGGCCATAGATCACAATATAACAAGGGAATGTTTATATACTTCAAAGCTTAGATAGCTGGATCTCAAAAACACAAGACACTGTCCTTTAAAATGAAACAATGATTTATTGTACTACTCTAAGAATACAGAAACTAAACTACTGGGACACATACACACTCACACACACAAACACACACACACACACACACACACACACACACACACACACACACACACACACACATACAGTTCAGGATGATGATGAATTACTGAGTTTGAGAAGGATCCCAAATTTCTGTCTTTGCTACCCATCCTTAAATCGCATAATAATGATAATAATCATAAAGGCAAAGAATTTTACTATTATCTGCAGTGGAGACTTATGCACCAATTCAAACAAGGAAGTGGAAGACCTTGTTACTTTCTTTGTGTTGCCTTGTTTCCATGATGGGCTCGTCTCAGCAGAGGAATCGTGCAGGTCCTGATCGGTCTTAGATGACATCTTTTGGGAAACTTCTTCGGTGATGACTGGATGGTTGAAACAAGTTGCTGGGCCTTCGGACATTGCTTAGTTACGCCGGGCGATGCTGGTTGCTCTTCCGAGTGACTACGCAACGAAGACTGGTCAAGCTGGTCAGCAGGATATCTGTGCAGGAAGTTCTGGCGGTCCAAGCAAAGAGTTGTCTGGACACTGGTGTTTTAACAGTTACCTCAGTCCATCCCACAAGGTTATTGTCTAATTGACATTGCTGCTGGGTGGAGCTCCACCCTGTGCTGTTACTCCTCGTGCATACATTAATTCCATGTGCATCCCATCAGTGGGAAGAATATCTCTGCAAGTTTGTTACTAATTTCAATAAACTTGTAACATCAGCATTGTACACATGACGTCTAATTCATTCATCATTCCGTATGCATCATTCTGATCAAACTAATATCAAACAGTGGGTATTTGGCCTACACATTGATATATTTAGTCATTCTTATTTAGGAAAAAGGGGATATAAGGCACAAATAATTCTGATTATACAAAACACATCGAGTATATAGCAAAGATATATGACACGCTATTAGTGAGTATATTTGCTCTAATAGAGAATAGGAATAACTGTTCTTAAAGGGACAGTTCACCCAAAAATGAAAATTTGATGTTGGTGACTTTGTTTCTTCAGTAGAACACAATTGAAGATTTTTAACTCAAACCGTTGCAGTCTGTCAGTCATATAATGGCAGTCAATGGCTACCAAATCTTTGAGAGTAAAAAAAAAACATACACAAACAAAACCAAATTAAACCCTGCGGCTCGTGACGAAACACTGATGTCCTAAGACACAAAACGATAGGTTTGTGTGAGAAACTAACCGGTATTTATATAAATTTTTGCCTCTGATTTACCACAACATCCATCTGTCCTGAGCGCATGCACAGCTCGGGCTCGTGACATGTGTATGTGCTCTGGTGTAGTACACGCAAGTGTCGGAAGCAATCTGCGCTTATATGTCACTCATTGTTTACAAAACGTACTGCTCCATGGTACAACAGTATTACCCATTCTCTCAAGAAAGAAACTCAAAATCTTGAGTGCAAATGGAGAAAAAACTAACTTAGACGTTTTTAGAATTGCGTGGAAAAACAGTATGTCCAGGTATAGACGGGCTCTAAAAGCTGCCAGGGCCGAGCACATCCGCAAACTGATAGAAAATAACCAAAACAATCCAAGGTTTTTATTTAGCACAGTGGCTAGATTAACAAATAACCAGATGCCACCCGACCTAAATATTCCTTTACAGTTCAATAGTAATGACTTTATAAATTTCTTCACTGATAAAATAGATAACATCAGAAATACAATAACCAATTTAGATTCTACAGCGTCTCATACGTCAATTTCCTTTGTCACACCCAAAGAAATACTGCAGTGCTTTAGCGCTATAGGACAGGAAGAGCTAAATAAATTTATTACTGCGTCTAAACCAGTGGTCTCAAACTCAATTCCTGGAGGGCCGCAGCTCTGCACAGTTTAGCTCCAACCAGCTCCAACTCACACCTGCTTGGAAGTTTCTAGTTAACCTGAAGAGATTGATTAGCCTTGATTAGCTGGATCAGGTGTGTTTGATTAGGGTTGGACCTAAACTGTGCAGAGCTGTGGCCCTCTAGGAATTGAGTTTGAGACCAATGGTCTAAACCGACAACATGCCTATTAGATCCTGTACCCACTAAATTACTGAAAGAGCTGTTACCTGTAGCAGAAAAACCTGTTCTCAATATTATTAACTCATCGTTATCTTTAGGTCACGTCCCAAAACCATTCAAGCTAGCGGTTATTAAGCCTCTTATTAAGAAACCACAACTAGACCCTAGTGAACTGGGAAATTACAGACCCATTTCTAATCTTCCGTTTATGTCTAAAATCTTAGAAAAAATTGTGTCATCTCAGTTAGACCAACTTCTAAATTATCTAAGTTAACAGAGTGTTTTAAAAATGTAAAATATTGGATGACCAATATTTTTTCCTATTAAATTCAGGTAAAACAGAGATATTACTTATTGGACCAAAAAACAATCCACAAATCTTATGGATTACAATCTGCAACTAGACGGATGTACTGTTACTTCCACTACAGTCAAAAGTTTGGGTGTTATAATAGACAGTAACCTGTCTTTTGAAAATCATATTTCCAATGTTACAAAAACAGCATTCTTCCATCTTAGAAACATTGCCAAGCTACGAGACATGTTACCTGTTTCTGATGCAGAAAAGTTAGTTCATGCATTTATGACCTCTAGACTGGACTATTGTAATTCATTGCTAGGTGGTTGTCCTGCATCTTCAATAAACAAGGTAGTCCAAAATGCAGCTGCTAGAGTTCTTACCAGGTCAAGAAAATATGATCATATTACCCCAATTTTAAAGTCTCTGCACTGGCTACCTATTAGGTTCCGTATAATTACAAAATATTACTTCTTACCTACAAGGCCCTTAATGGTTCAGCTCCTGCGTACCTAACTAGTCTTCTACCACGCTACAATCCATCATGCTCCCTAAGGTCACAAAACTCTGGACTTTTGGTAGTACCTAGGATAGCAAGTCCACTAAAGGAGGTAGAGCTTTTTCACATTCGGCTCCCAAACTCTGGAATAGCCTTCCTGATAATGTTCGGGGGTCAGACACACTCTCTCTGTTTAAATCTAGTGTAGTGACTAATTATGTTCCTATTTTTTCTCCGTTTCTGCCATGGGATTGACATCCTGTGGTAACTAGGAATTATACAAGCTTCAGTCTGGATCAAGAACACATAAGAAGAGATGATGCCAACCCCTCGGAGGACTTCAGATGATGTCAGTCCTGAAACAACGTACATCACTACTGAATTTTACTACAGTAGTTTGATTGCATCATAAAATCATTACTGTTAATAGTGTTCTTTGTATGTTCGATTACGTCATTAACTGATCATTACCATACATCTGTGCCATATGTACATCAACTTGACATAGTCACCACTATTAAGCTACTACTAAATATATTGTACAAAATTTAATTTGCTGTAAAGTTGCTTTGCAACAATACGTATCGTGAAAAGCACTATACAAATAAACTTGACAAGTGATAGTTCACCATTTGGTTTTAATTGCTCCTCACGGAGAACAAGCGTCCTCTGTTCTTTTGATTGGATTATCCTATTGCTGGTTCACCCCCTTGTCAGAACTAAAATAGGGTGATTCCAGACTAAGCGGTGCCAGAGATGGAGAGTCATTAACTTTTATGACTCTCAAGCTACCCACATGAGGGCAAATGATCAGTTTTACTGTAAAGCCAAAGTTATAAGAGAAATTCCAGATCATTCTGAGATGATCGTTCCCTTGTCAGGTTTCAAAGCGTTCCTGAGACAGGCAGCCCATAGGAGAGGGACCTGCCCAGATCCGCACTTGATGAGGGGATGATTGTTGGGTTCGACACCACCCCGGCTGTCTGCCATTCGGTGGAAGACCACCACATGGCCTCCACGGGACGACCAGCTGCAGAATTTTACCAAAACATTTCTAACTGTAAACCTTGCATTTCCTCGTGTTTTACAACATCAAATTCGTCATCCATACGATCCCCTGAGCTCAGGCAATCCATTGGTTGATTTCCATCAGACAAATTCATCAGGCAAAGCACTCAGTGGCACCTCTAAGCTTCTTACCCCCAACCACAGTGTTTTCTACTCTGACCAGCCACAGTATCCCTACCTGAGGAACGTCACGAGGCACTGTATATCACTAACCTCTCTAATGCGATTGTTGGAACTGCTTCTCTTTGGCAAGGCATCTGATTCAGTGATGATGAAGCTACTTGCAGCTGGTTTTCCAAATTTTAGTCAGTCAGTCTTTAGTGGAAGTCTATTTCTGTTTATTTAAATGACATTTTAAATGAGAACCGCAGCCCTACAGAGTTCAGCTCCAACACTAGTAAAGCTTACCTGCCTGTAGCTTTCTAGTTACCCTTCAGACCTTGATTAGCTTGATTAATTAGGGTTGAAGCAAAACTCTGCGGGGCTGCGGCTCTCCAGGACCGACGTTCGCCACCCCTGCTATAAACAGATATGCTATGCTAGCGTAACATTTGCTAGCAGACATTTCAGATAATTAAGGAAAGACACCATAATTACAGAGGTATAAATATTATCAAAAGTACTTAAAATATACTGTGGGTAATGTTACTGTCACAACCGTGGTCTCTGTGGCTCCCTCCGACCGCCGTCAGCGGGAACCCTCTCCCGAGTTCTAACCCACGAACTACATTTCCCATCAGCCCCGTACCTGGGCGGCACTTCCGCTTCCGGGTCGCCGCCGCACTTCCACTTCCTGGCGGTTTATAAGCAGCCATTGCAATGTGCTCGTTGCGAAGTTTTGACTAGTTTTCTATCATTCCTGAGCGTATTTTCCTGCATTGTTTTCTCGTTGCCAACCGGACTGTTTCTCTTGTGTGATTGTATTCTGCCAGCCTACCGACCTCTGCTTTGTGACCTGGATTTACTGTTTGTTTAGCTGCTAGCCCCGACCCTTGCCTGGATTACGTTTACTCTTCTGGATTGCCTCTATCACACCAGTCTGCCGTTGCCGAACTTTGCACGTCCGACCCTGAGTTTTGTTGTTAATAAATACGTTGCACATGGATCCTCAGGCTCCTGTCCCATCCTTTGATGCGTCACAGAAAACTTCGCCGCCATCGGATCCAGCGACGGTTCAACAGATCACGTCGGAGTTAACTGCTCAGGCCTCGGTGCTGACGATCCACCAGCACCAACTGGATCGTCTCACCGCTCTCACGGAGCAGCTAGTGAGGTCCCTCCAAGGCCTCCAGCTGACGGCACCCACCGCCATGCCGGCAGTGGCAGCTGCTCAGCCATCTCCTCCAGCCCAGTCCGCCACTACCAGTCCTCGCCTCGCCTTCCCGGAAAAGTTTGATGGGACTCCCTCCAAATGTAAGGGCTTTCTCTTGCAATGTTCATTATTTGTTAGTCAGCAACCCCTTCTGTACCCCTCGGATGACAGCAAGATAGCCTTTGTTTGCGCCTTACTCACCGGGAGGGCGCTGGACTGGGCAACGGCGGTATGGAATCCAGACCGGCCGACTTTCACACCCTTCCCCGCGTTCCTTCAGCGCTTCAAGGACGTGTTTCAACCCAGCGCGGAGTGCGGGGATGCCGGCGAACAACTGATGGTCCTGCGTCAGGGTAAGAGGACTGCAGCAGATTACGCTCTTTCCTTTCGCACGCTGGCGGCTCAGAGTGGCTGGAATGATGAACCTTTGAAATTGCACTACCGCAAAGGATTACATCCCGACCTGCAGGTCGAGCTCGCATGCAGAGACGAGGGTGCGTCACTCGACCAGTATATCGAGCTCTCCATTCGCCTGGATAATCTGATGCGCTCGCACAAACCTACCCGCTACTACAGCGCTTCACCTTCGGCTACCGTTGCACCCGAGCTCACGCCGGAGCCAATGCAGGTCGGATTCACCAGGCTGTCTTCAGAGGAGAGGGAGAGGCGGATTAGGAACAACCTCTGTTTATACTGCGGACAGCCAGGACACATCCGAGCGAACTGCCCTACTTGTCCACCACGACAACTTACATCGGTGAGTACATCTAAGCAAATGTCTACTCGATGTGATATTCCTGTCTCACTGAAGTTTGGCAAAACCACTATTACCACCAATGCTTTGATTGACTCCGGTGCTGCCGGAAACTTCATAGACCTAGACTTTGCTGTTACTCACCACTTACCTCTGCTTCCTTGTGCTCCACATGTGGCAGTGGCCGCCCTCGACGGGAGACCACTAGGCTCTGGAAGAGTCAACCACATCACCCAGGATCTCACCCTGTTCATGGAACCGGCACATCAAGAGGAGATCCGCTTCTTTGTCATTTCCATGCCTCAGACACCCCTCGTTCTCGGCTTCCCATGGCTTCACCTCCACAGTCCCTCCATCTCTTGGGCTCAATGCACCATCAACCACTGGTCTCCTCGCTGCCTTCTACACTGCACTCAGTCTTCGACCATCGTCTCTACCATCCCCGCTCTTACCCAACCTGAAGGGGGCATTCCACCGGAGTATCAGGATCTTCGAGTGGCCTTCAGCAAATCCAAAGCCACCCAGCTACCTCCACATCGTCCTTGAGACTGCTCCATAGACCTCCTGCCTGGGACCAGTCCTCCCAGGGGGCGCATCTTCCCACTCTCCCAGCCAGAGTCTGAGGCAATGAACACATACATCCAGGAGGAACTGGCTAAGGGCTTTATACGCCCATCCACATCCCCGGTGGCGGCGGGGTTCTTCTTCGTCAAAAAGAAAGATGGAGGACTGAGGCCTTGCATCGATTATAGAGGACTCAGCGACATCTCTGTGAAGTACCGTTACCCCCTTCCACTCGTCCCCTCAGCTCTGGAGCAGCTCCGTTCAGCACGCATCTTCACCAAACTGGATCTGCGTAATGCCTACAATCTCGTCAGGATCCGTGAGGGAGACGAGTGGAAGACGGCGTTCTCTACCACCTCAGGTCACTACGAATACCTCGTCATGCTCTTCGGCCTCTCCAATAGTCCGTCCTGTTTCCAGGCCTTTGTGAATGAGGTCTTCCGGGACATGCTGAACCGCTGGATGCTGATTTATATCGATGACATACTCATCTTTTCAAGCAACATGCAGGAACACATCCATCACGTCCGGTCCGTTCTGAACCGCCTCATTGAGCACCAACTGTATGCTAAACTGGAAAAGTGCGAGTTCCATCAAACTAAGACGGCTTTTCTTGGCTACATCATCAGCGCGGAAGGGGTGGCCATGGATGAGAGGAAGGTCAGTGCAGTTCTCGACTGGCCGCGGCCCTCGACCCTCAGGGAGTTGCAACGCTTCCTTGGCTTTGCAAACTTTTACTGCCGCATCATCAGGCAATTCAGCACTGTTGCAGCACCCCTCACGGCCATGGTGAAAAAGGGAAGTCATCATCTTACCTGGTCACCCGCAGCTTCGCAAGCCTTCAACGACCTCAAACGCCGTTTCACAACGGCTCCCATCCTCAGTCACCCCGACCCCGAAAAGGAATTCATAGTGGAGGTGGATGCCTCAAGCACCGGCATTGGGGCTGTGCTCTTGCAGAGGCATGGGGAACCACCCAAGATGTTCCCCTGCGCCTACTATTCTCACAAACTGAGCCCGGCTGAACAAAACTATGATGTGGGCAACCGCGAGCTGCTGGCCATTAAGGCAGCGTTGGAGGAATGGAGACACTGGCTTGAGGGCGCCAAACATCCCTTCACGGTCTTGACAGATCATCGGAACCTGGAGTATTTAAGATCCGCCAAGATGCTGAACCACCGTCAAGCAAGGTGGGCCATGTTCTTTACAAGATTCCAATTCCAAGTAACTTACCGACCTGGATCCCAGAACACCAAGGCCGATGCCCTATCACGTATCAACGAGCAAACAGCACTCGCTCCTTCCCCAGAAACCATCCTACCTGCTTCCATCATTGTCGCTCCTGTGGTGTGGGATCTCAGGACCGAAATCTCTGAAGCTTCGCTCCAGGATCCCCCGCCTGCCAACTGCCCGGTCAATCTGTCCCTCTCCCTCTCCGTCAACGGGTGCTCACCCAGGTCCACGCCACACCCAGTTCGGGTCATCCCGGGATCACCGCCACCCTGGACCTTCTATCCAATCGCTTCTGGTGGCCCTCCATCCGCTCCGACACCATCACCTTCATCAGGGGTTGTCCTACCTGCAACACCACCAAAGTACCCCGTCAGCTACCGGCAGGCCTCCTGCAACCTCTTCCCACACCTCAACGCCCCTGGTCCCACATCTCTGTGGACTTTGTCACAGACTTACCCCTCTCTCAAGGCCACACTACCATTCTGACTGTTGTGGACCGCTTTTCCAAGGGCTGTCGATTCGTTCCCCTGCCAAAGCTCCCCACGGCCATGGAGACCGCCGAATCCCTCTGCAATACAGTCTTCAGATTCTACGGTCTGCCGGAGGACATCGTGTCAGACCGGGGCCCACAGTTCACCTCACACCTCTGGTCTAGCTTCTGCCGTCTCCTAGGGATTAATGTCAGCCTCACCTCCGGCTATCACCCGCAAGCCAACGGACAAGCTGAGAGGCTGAATCAGGAGTTGACTCGCTTCCTCCGCACTTACTGCCAAAACCACCAGGAGGACTGGAGCCGCTACCTGCTCTGGGCGGAATATGCACAAAACTTCCTCTGTAAGCCATCCACTAACCTCACACCCTTTCAATGCACCCTAGGTTTCCAACCCCCGCTATTCCCCTGGTCGGGCGAGCCATCCGACCTCCCAGCAGTCAACTCCTGGTTTCAGCGCAGTGAGGAGACATGGAACCAGGCTCATACACTCGTACTCGTACACCTCCAGAGGGCAATTCGCCGCACTCAGGTCCAGGCCGATCGCCGACGTAGACGAGGCCCCATCTACGCTCCAGGACAGTGGGTGTGGCGCTCCACCCGGGATCTGAGGCTCCGCCTCCCCTGCAAGAAGCTTAGTCCCTGGAACGTGGGCCCATTCAAAATCATCAAACAAATCACCCCAGTATCATTCAGATTAAAGTTACCTTCCCAGTGTCGTATTTCACCCACCTTTCATATCTCTCTGTTCAAGCCCGCTGACGACCCGGGAGGAAGGGAGATCCTAGAGGAGACTGCGCCCCAGGGACCTCCCCCCATCATGATCGACGGCGAGGAGGTCTACCGTGTAAACACCATCATGGACTCCCGACGCCGGAGAGGTCGCATCCAGTACCTGGTTGACTGGGAGGGTTTCGGCCCGGAGGAAAGATCATGGGTCGCCGCAGGGGACATTCTCGATCCCTCGCTCGCCGCTGAATTCCACCGTTCCCACCCAGATCGGCTGGCCCCCCGTCCCAGGGGTAGACCCCGGCGTCGGATGCCTCCTCGCGCCAGGAGTCGCTCGCAGGGGGGGGGCTCTGTCACAACCGTGGTCTCTGTGGCTCCCTCCGACCGCCGTCAGCGGGAACCCTCTCCCGAGTTCTAACCCACGAACTACATTTCCCATCAGCCCCGTACCTGGGCGGCACTTCCGCTTCCGGGTCGCCGCCGCACTTCCGCTTCCTGGCGGTTTATAAGCGGCCATTGCAATGTGCTCGTTGCGAAGTTTTGACTAGTTTTCTATCATTCCTGAGCGTATTTTCCTGCATTGTTTTCTCGTTGCCAACCGGATTGTTTCTCTTGTGTGATTGTATTCTGCCAGCCTACCGACCTCTGCTTTGTGACCTGGATTTACTGTTTGTTTAGCTGCTAGCCCCGACCCTTGCCTGGATTACGTTTACTCTTCTGGATTGCCTCTATCACACCAGTCTGCCGTTGCCGAACTTTGCACGTCCGACCCTGAGTTTTGTTGTTAATAAATACGTTGCACATGGATCCTCAGGCTCCTGTCCCATCCTTTGATGCGTCACAGTTACTTAACCATTCTGATGCAGTTGTTGAACTTTTTTGTTAGAATTACGAGAAACAGAGAGAAATGTCTGACGCCGTTCTCTCTCCAGCAGCTGATATGCCTGCGGTTGCCATGGTAACACTCAACCGCCACCAGTACTAAACATAATAATAACAATAAAACAGGGTTTTAGCTTCTTTCTAGAGTTAGAAAACTATGTTTTATACATTTATCAACCCATTTATTTGTTTTAAATTGTAAGACTCAACTTCTGTCAGACACACAGTTGAAATAACGTTAATGCTAGCTAAAAAGTGCCTCAGACAAACGCGCTGTCCTTATTCAGTGTCTGCGGCAGATGAGATGGTGTACCCTGGCCTGTGTCATTATTTCAGCGTTATCTTAGTCAAGGAATAAAAAGTTTCACCACTCAAAAAAAAAATTATTTTCCTTTCTTGTAGCGTGCAAACACACCTGGAGGCGCGCGCGCTCTGTCACGTGACTTACGTCACTGTTTAAACCTTTTTTTTAAACAATTTTATTAAACCTTCAAATAACAAACAGGCATCTTTCCATTGCTAAACACATTAACAATAAATCCAAGCAGCATATATAGTAAACAAAATAATACTAAAATAAAAATAATAAACATAAAAATACAAAACGCAAATTATAACAAGTTTTGAGGCACTCTTAGTTTTAAAATAGCAAACTCTGCTAATCAGAGCACATACAGAACGTGTAAATGATGGTCATACAATTACAGGCATGCAACGTTGCAGATACATTGGCAGTAAGTCATGAAATTACCAGTATATTACCAATAGAGTACGTATCTAGGACATCCTTGGTAATATTACAACGTTAGGAGGACGTACTGCGGACCTTGTGCGTTGGTAATTTGATGGTAATAAAATTACGTGCATGCTACGTTGCAGTTGCGTTGCCGGTAAGTCACGAAATTACCAGTATATTACCAATAGAGTACGAATCTGGGACGTCCTTGGTAATATTACGACGTTAAGAGGACGTACTGAAGACATTGTGAGTTGGTAATTTGATGGTAATAAAATTACGAGCATGTGACGTTGTAGTTACGTTGTCAATTGGTAAGTCATGAAATTACCAAAAATGACCAATACATTATGTAACTGTTATGTCGTGTGTTAGCTGGGGACACATGCGCAGTTGTCAGTCTGCCACAAAACTACCGTAAATGCTCTAGTGTCTACAACATCATATGTCATTAACCGTGAGAACACTTTATAGTACAGTTAGTAAAAGTTACATTACCAGGATGGAAGATCAGGTTGTTGACGATTTTCTGATATTCTTGCTCTGTCTGCACAGCTTACGTGAACATGCCTATGACGTATCTGTCTGCGCAAACAGGGTGCGCAGAGGTATGCAAATACAGGTGCTGGTCGTATAATTAGAATATCATCAAAAAGTTGATTTATTTCACTAATTCCATTCAAAAAGTGAAACTTGTATATTATATTCATTCATTACACACAGACTGACATATTTCAAATGTTTATTTCTTTTAATTTTGATGATTATAACTGACAACTAATGAAAACCCCAAATTCAGTATCTCAGAAAATTAGAATATTGTGAAAAGGTTCAATATTGAAGACACCTGGTGCCACACTCTAATCAGCTAATTAACTCAAAACACCTGCAAAGGCCTTTAAATGGTCTCTCAGTCTAGTTCTGTAGGCTACACAATCATGGGGAAAACTGCTGACTTGACAGTTGTCCAAGAGATGACCATTGTCACCTTGCACAAGGAGGGCAAGACATAAAAGGTCACTGCAAAAGAGGCCGGCTGTTCACAGAGCTCTGTTTCCAAGCACATTAATAGAGAGGCGAAGGGAAGGAAAAGATGTGGTAGAAAAAAAGTGTACAAGCAATAGGGATAACCACACCCTGGAGAGGATTGTGAAACAAAATCCATTCAAAAATGTGGGGGAGATTCACAAAGAGTGGACTGCAGCTGGAGTCAGTGCTTCAAGAACCACTACGCACAGACGTATGCAAGACATGGGTTTCAGCTGTCGCATTCCTTGTGTCAAGCCAATCTTGAACAACAGACAGCATCAGAAGCGTCTCACCTGGGCTAAAGACAAAAAGGACTGGACTGCTGCTGAGTGGTCCAAAGTTATGTTCTCTGATGAAAGTAAATTGTTTGTTTCCTTTGGAAATCAGGGTCCCAGAGTCTGGAGGAAGAGAGGAGAGGCACAGAATCTACGTTGCTTGAGGTCCAGTGTAAAGTTTCCACAGTCAGTGATGGTTTGGGGTGCCATGTCATCTGCTGGTGTTGGTCCACTGTGTTTTCTGAGGTCCAAGGTCAACGTAGCCATATACCAGGAAGTTTTAGAGCACTTCATGCTTCCTGCTGCTGACCAACTTTATGAAGATGCAGATTTCATTTTCCAACAGGATTTGACACCTGCATACAGTGCCAAAGCTACCAGTACCTGGTTTAAGGACCATGGTATCCCTGTTCTTAATTGGCCAGCAAACTCGCCTGACCTTAACCCCATAGAAAATCTATGGGGTATTGTGAAGAGGAAGATGCGATATGCCAGACCCAACAATGCAGAAGAGCTGAAAGCCACTATCAGAGCAACCTGGGCTCTCATAACACCTGAGCAGTGCCACAGACTAATCAACTCCATGCCACGCCGCATTGCTGCAGTAATTCAGGCAAAAGGAGCCCCAACTAAGTATTGAGTGCTGTACATGCTCATACTTTTCATGTTTATACTTTTCAGTTTGGCTAAGATTTCTAAAAATCCTTTCTTTGTATTGGTCTTAAGTAATATTCTAATTTTCTGAAATACTGAATTTGGGATTTTCATTAGTTGTCAGTTATAATCATCAAAATTAAAAGAAATAAACATTTGAAATATATCAGTCTGTGTGTAATGAATGAATATAATATACAAGCTTCACTTTTTGAATGGAATTAGTGAAATAAATCAACTTTTTGATGATATTCTAATTATATGACCAGCACCTGTACATATGTTGACAATACTCAGACCGAACATTTTAATTATACAAACATTTCTTGGTCCTATGCATTCTACATAATATATAAATACATACAAATACATTTAGACCACTTAACTTCATGATTGCTATCTAGATGTGAAGAGACTTTCAACCAGCAAAAAATGTTTATGAAGACAATCACCTATTGCACCTTCAATGTTGAGATGCTCGGTTGAAAGTTGGCTCCTCAGTCTGATAACAAATACGTGTGCCGACAAAGATGTTCCAGAGACACAAACAAAATGGTGTACTAATCAAGGGAACATCAAACTTTCGAGGAAGGAGGGGGAGCTATCTGCTCCCTGTGGTTCAGGACTTGCCACTGCTAAGGCCAGAGGAAACTGAGTTTGTGGGGATCGCAGGTGGAACTTGCGATAAGCTAAGACTGAGCTGAGGGATGACAATGCAATTTCACTCACATTGTCTGATCCGGCAGCCAGTGCTCTGCTGGCTTTCTCCTTAATGTGCCGGTTTCAGAATTAACTAATCACATTCAAACTCATGTTAAATAGGAGTTAGTACACCTGCCATCATTTAAAGTGCCTTTGATTAACCCCAAATAAAGTTCAGCTATTCTAGTAATCTTTTCCTGACATTTCCCTAGTCGCATCTCACAGCAAAAGCCATGGTCCGCAAAGAGCTTCCAAAGCATCAGAGGGATCTCATTGATAAAAGGTATCAGTCAGGAGAAGGGTACTGTTTTGGGGCTGTTTTTCTTCAGCTGGAACTGGGGCCTTAGTCAAGGTGGACGGAATTATGAACAGTGCCAAATACCAGTCAATATTGGCACAAAACCTTCAGGCTTCTGCAAGAAAGCTGAAGATGAAGAGGAACTTCATCTTTGAGCACGACAATGACCCTAAGCATACAACCAAATAATGACTTCACAAGAAAAAGATTAAAGTTTAGAATGGCCCAGCTAGAGCCCAGACCTGAATCCAATTGAAAATCTAGGGTGATCTGAAAAGGGCTGTGCATAAAAGATGCCCTCGCAATCTGGCAGATTTGGAGTGTTTTTGCAAAGAAGAGTGTGCAAATGTTGCCAAGTCAAGATGTGCTATGCTAATAAACTCATACCCAAAAAGACTGAGTACTGTAATAAAATCAAAATGTGCTTCGACAAAGTATTAGTTTAAGTGTGTGTACACTAATGCAACCGCATTATTTTAGGTTTTAGTTTTTACTTTCCACAGAAAAAAGATTTCAGTTTGTTTTTCAATTGAGTTGTACAATTTTGTTG
Organism: Cirrhinus molitorella; assembly: GCA_033026305.1. Lineage (NCBI taxonomy): Eukaryota > Metazoa > Chordata > Actinopteri > Cypriniformes > Cyprinidae > Cirrhinus > Cirrhinus molitorella. Next base: position 27,098,704 of record CM065123.1, read on the forward strand.
TACAACAAAAAGTTATAGGTCACAGTAAAAGTTGAAAAAGTTCTGAAATTATTTGTGGTATTTTCATTTTTTTTTTATCACATAAACCTGGCATTTTAATAGGGGTGTGTAGACGTTTTAGGCCAGAGAGGTCTACCGCGTCACGTCCAGAACCCACATGTGCAGGTTCCTGAGATCGGGACACGGGTGCCAAATCGTGCCCAATCCCTGAGAAAGAAGGTCCTTCCTCAAGGGGATTTTCCAGGGAGGGGCTGCCGCGAGGAGCATGAGTTCGGGAAACCAAGTTCTGGTGGGCCAATATGGAGCAACCAGCAGAACCTGCTCCTCGTCCTCCCTGATCTTGCACAGGGTCTGTGCAAGGAGGCTCACTGGGGGAAAGGCGTACTTGAGAGGGCCCCCTGGGCCAGCTGTGTGCCAGAGCATCCCTGCCAAGGGGGGCCTCGGACAGGGAGTAGAAGAGAGGGCAATGGGAGGACTCCTGGGAGGCAAACAGATCTATCTGGGCGTCCCCGAATCGACTCCAAATCAGCTGGACCGTCTGGGGATGGAGTAACCATTCACCAGGAAGTGTGAGCTGTTGAGCGAGTGCGTCGGCTGTCCGATTGAGCTCTCCTTGGATGTGAACGGCGCAGCGATCTGAGCCGTTTCTGACTCCAGAGGAGGAGATGGCGGGCGAGTTGTGACATGCGACGGGAGCGTAGACCCCCTTGATGGTTGATGTACGCTACGGTCGTGGTGTTGTCCGTACGGACTAGCACGTGCTTGTCGCGGAGCACCGGAAAAAAAGGGCGAAGGGCGAGAAACACTGCTAGCAACTCGAGGCGGTTGATGTGCCAAAGCTGTCAGGGGCCTGTCCAGGTCCCCGAGGCAGCCTGCCCGTTGCATACAGCGCCCCAGCCCGTCGTGGAGGCATCCGTGTTGACCACAACATGCCTGGACACCTGGCCTAAGGGAACACCTTCCCGAAGAAAGGCTGGGTCCGACCACGGGCTGAAGATGCGGCAACACTCCGGGGAAACGCCAATCCGAAGCGTGCCGCTGCGCCATGCCCATCTCGGGACTCGGTCGGAAAGCCAATGCTGAAGCGGTCTCATATGGAGAAGGCCAAGCGGAACCACCGCAGCCGCTGATGCCATATGCCCCAGGAGCCTCTGGAAATATTTGAGAGGAACTGCTGTCTTGTGCCTGAAAAGGTTCAGAGAGTTCAACATTGACCGAGCACGCTCCTGTGAGAGACGCGCTGTCATGTTGACTGAATCCAACTCCATCCCGAGAAAAGAGATACTCTGCACTGGGGAGAGTTTGCTCTTCTCTCGGTTGACCCGAAGCCCCAGTTGGCTGAGGTGCCGTAGCACCAGGTCCCTGTGCTCGCACAACTGATCCCTCGAGTGAGCTTTTATTAGCCAGTCGTCGAGATAGTTGAGTATGCGGATGCCCTTCTGCCACAAGGGACTGAGGGCACCCTCCGCGACTTCAGGTCGATGGTTGCAAACCAATCCTGGTGGCGGACGCATGATATGATGCGCCGCATCGTAAGCATCTTGAACGGTAGCTTGAGAAGGTACCGATTGAAGACACGAAGATCCAGGATTGGTCGTAACCCACTGCTCTTCTTGGGCACGATGAAGTAAGGGCTGTAGAACCCTGACTTCATCTCGGCTGGAGGGACTGGCTCGATCAGCGGGCGACCCTCCCTTAGATGCCGTGATAGACATGCATCACCCGCGTTTGGATGAGCATGCATCTGCCTGAGGAATCTCTACAGGACCACGGGGTGGAACAGAATATACCCGTATGTACGGGGAAGTGGCGGCTGACACAAACCACTCGCCAGTATTCATTGGCTTTTTCTCTGTAGCTCAGAGAGGATTGGTCGCAGTGCTTCCATAGTAACGTCGTAGTGAAACGACTGAAAGGGGAACTGGTACCTGTTTGTTAGCCTTAGGCTTGTGTTGCAGTATGTATGATTGGGTTTCTGTGTTTTTCCTCTGCCAGTGTCTCTCTTTTGGTCACGGGACCCCCGGTTGCTGTTGGATGTCTTTTCAAACCGATTCTGGATCCAGTCTGAATTAGTGATGGCCGGTTCGTGAACGAATCGTTCTTTTGAGCCGGTTCTTTTTACTGAACCGGTCGAACCAATTCACCAAATCGGACTGAATCGTTCGAAACGGTTCGCGTATCCAGTAAACACTTTTCACTGGAGTAAACCACAATTTACTTCAGTTACTCGCTTTCTGACGTGCATGACAGGTCATCCGACTCGAAATAAACCAGAATCACTGAGTTTTTCAGTCACTCCCACACTACACACTGAATCGAACTGCCGTGAAATAAGAACTGATGATATTGCGCATGCGTGTACTTTTCCAAGAGAACGAGGAGGGTTAAAATATTTGTACAAAGTTGTTTTTAACACATTACAGTAAAAGTTGTGCAGATGTGTTATTGTTAATTACTTTAAAGATGAGAATCAATTATTTTTTTAAACAATTTGTTTCATATTTTCGGGAACAGTTTATTTAATTTATAAACAAGGTAATATAAGGCTAAAATTAAGCTAAAACCAGCACAAGGGATCCGAATCGCTCTTGCTGACTAGCGCCTGGCTGTGGCTGACTGTTGTCATTCTCGAGTTAGGACATAGGAATCGGTTGCAGGCGGTTTTCGGAATCGGATCACCAGTACTGAACCGAGAGCTGTTTCTCTTGTCCGACTCCAATTTGGGAGAACCGATGAGTTATTGATACTGAGCATGCGTGGTTCAGCTAACACCAATAGGCGTCTGACTATGTGTAATTCTTCAATGAACATTACTGATGACACAACTGATGCTGTGCTACAGTGCTAAATGCTGCGAGCAATAAGCATGGGTGAACCGACGACTTGAATTAAAAGAGGAAATTTGGAAAGACGTAAGTTTATTCAATAGCAAATAGACAAATGTATTTACTTTATAACTTAAAGACTTAACAAAAAAATTATATGATAAACTTATCAGATGATGATGATGATGTTTTAAACTGACTGAAGTTATGATTAGAGACATTAATCGAGTGTGCTGTGTGTATTTTCATCCCGAGTGACCGGGCGATCTCGACATTGCGTCCCTGCGAATGACGTCATTACGTTAGCGCCTAAAAGAACCTATGAACCGGTTTTTTGAACCGGTTCATTGAAACGAACTATGTATCCCTGACAATACTTCTGAATAGAGTGCTGATGCCACGGCCTGCCTGGCCAGATTCTTGAGTGAGGTCACGCAGAGCTGAAGGAAAGCCCCCAGCTGACGAGCCAAAGTCTAGACTGTCGTTCTAGATGACTAGCTATATCCCTTAAAGGAAACTTTTTGCTATCTGATTCCAAGCCTGAGCCCTGCCTAACATGTTATTTTTTTAAATAAAGAAAACAGACAGGGTGTTTTTTCTGTCTTCAGCGTCTCAGCGCACTGCGATTAGAAACGCCTCAATAAATGTGTCTTTAACTCGTGGATGCTCAGCACACATACAGTTTACATACACGAATAGAAAGCTTGATATCTCTCCTTTTAAATAAAACAAGTCTTGTTGAAAACAAATGTTCTGTTATAAAGTAATCCGTATGAAACCAACAGCATGTTGAGTTTTGCACTCAGATCTAATTATAAGTTAATTTGTTAAGGCCCTTTCTTTAGTTTCGCTTTTGATATGATAATTAGCCATGTGCGCTACGCGGGGATGTTAACGGCCACATCACCTGAACCAACCTTGAGAATTCATCGAGTTCATCTCAGCTACTGTACGCTTATGGAAGAAGACACAATGAGAGGACTAAACACAGAATTCACCTCAGATGAAGAACAGAATGCGATATGCGGCTGATCCACGTGAGGCGATCGTTCGGATGAACAAAGTAATGTTTCTTATTTGCATTAGTTAACGTGCTATTCTCACAAACTTAAACACATGGGTTTTTCCAAAACTATAACTCCTGGCTAAAAGTTTTGAAATGGAGTGAAAAGGATAGGTACAATTCATACAATACAATACAATTAATTGTATCTAAATTCTTATGACGCGATGAAGATTTCATGCTCAATAGGCTATAATATACAACAAAATACGACATAAAAGTAATAGGACTGTAATGTTTTAGTGATCGCATACCTGCATCACATTTGACTCTTTCACTTGAGTCTAATTTAATTTTATTAACTTTATTATTTTATTATTATTTGTACGGCAGTACCAGGGGCAGTTCAGTTTTTGCGATCGAGTAAATGCACAGATATAATAATTCACTGATGTAATTGTGTTTGCATCGCCATAATATTGAAGTATATGTACTTGTTTGACGTTTCAAAATCTGATGTTTTTGTTATGCATGGATATTAGCGATTGATATTAGTAATAAAAATGTAGTTTCTTGTATTTTGTTATCAGCATTTGTAAGTGCACTGTAATCTAATATTTCTAAAATCTAATATTACTAGAATTCCATTCTGTAAGATCATTTTGATCAAAGTAACTCCAAACTTTGCGATGCAGGCGACAAATATACACTTGTTAACATGCTCCACAGCACCATCCAGTGCATTCAGTTATAACTGCGTAAGATTTTTCTTGGATTACCTGCATTTTAAGCCAGCAAAGCAACACACAGTAAAATGTGAATAGTGTGTAAGAGAAAAAAAATCAATTTAGCTCAAAGGGAATCTAAGATTTTATAGGGAATTTGAACAGAATCACTGTTCTACAGCTGAACACTGAATCGGCTCGCGATTCATTAAACAAGACGTATAACATACAATGGATATTACTATCTGTAGCGTCTGCACAGGATCAGTAGGACCATTCAGGCCGTAATGTTTCAAAAATACCCTTTAGTCTTTAACATTTGCAAATAAATTACAGACAGGCCCCCCCAGTCTGCGTTTATATGGGTGTTAAGTGGCCCGTTATCAAGAAGATGCTAGGCAGATCGGATCTCTGTTGTTTCTCCTTGGACTTCAAAGGCATTCCAAGGACATGACCCTCACCCCATTACCATGCCCCAAAAGGGCTGGTCCCTACCAGACTAGCCTGCCATCCTGGAATACACATAACACACACACACACACACATATACATACACTCATTCTTTGTTTTTAGGACATATTATACTGTTTTAAGCCCAGTATGATATATGCATGTGTTGTACATATTTTCATTAGTGTATTAGCACAGTTGTAACTCATTGTGTGTCTCAGTTAACCTCTAAATGTTTATATTCCAGTGTATGAATGTATCTCTGCCTTGGTACCTTCTAGACATTTCGTTCTTGGTATGGAAATGTTCTGCTTTCTATTCCCTAAATGAATGTGTATGCTATTTTGTTCCAAAATAGCATCATACTGTTTGTACTACATTTTGGATAAGTTTGCATCAACTTTCCAGACCAGCAATAAACATGCAAATGGGCCGTAAATGGGAACAAAGAACATTTCTCCCGCTCAAAACCCAAGCTTTGTATTGGCCCTTTTCACCAATGCGTGGGTGTGTCCCGCAAGGTATCAAAAGGCCATTGCGCAAGTCAAACGGCGCTCAGTAACCCTTTTGTTGAGACCCTCAACAAAATTGTTGTGGATTTTCCTATCTCCGGAAGGATCCAAGGAAACCTCCAGCTTTCTCTCCTAAAAGAATTCATCAAGGACTTCCGTTGTCCACCGCATCAGGACTCTTGTTCAGCAACCAAAGCCAATGCAAGTAACTGATTATAACTATTTAGATGCATGTTTAAGTTGAGCCCCTTTTTAAGGTGATTTGGTTCTCTGATGATTCATATTAGGTTGTGGTTAATTGATGCTAAATACTGCCTTTCTGTACTCTCTCTCTCTCTCTCTCTCTCTCTCTCTCTCTCTCTTTCTTCAATCTTCTCTTTGTTTATATGTGTTTTGTTTAGTTTAGTGTTTGTTAGCTGTAGTTTCACTTATGAAAATCCTTTTTTTCACAATTGTCTCAGTGTCCAGCTCACAATTCGAAGTCCCTGAACGTGCGATTCTATTTGCTACATGCTATATTTAGATTTTTCTGTGAGCTAAGTTACTGTTAGTACTGACTAAAGTAGGAAAGTTAAGCTTTCTTGGCCAAAAAGTAATCTTTCCTAGAATTGATAGATGATTATACTGTCTATTCGGTGGACGAACAGATCAAATAATTGTAATATTGATTCTACTACAGTTAATCCTAAGAGAAACCAGTTATAATTAATCATAAATATTTTACCCTTGAGCTAATTTGCTACAGATGGTGGAGTTTAATGCGGGCACGTTCAAACTTTGTTTTGTGAGCAAACTCTGTTTCAATCTGCAATTGTGTTTATGTTATTTTACGCGCATTTAGAAGTGAGACAAGTCGCAACGCGAACTCACTCTTTGGACAGGACGGCGCAAAGCCACCTCCATAACTGTATGTTAACAGCCTCTATTTGTCTAACATTTAGTCACTGTTAATGGTTAAAGTAAACTGCAGTTTCATAATATTAAAAATTGTCCTGCAAAGACAAAGAAATCTCATTGCAGTTTTCATTTTAATATTATCAAAATCGCCTGTTGGAGCGAAGAAAACCTCCTTGCAGCGATAAAGATTGAATTGAGCGAAGTTCCTCCTTTCATCTTTTAAAAGGCCTTATTCTGAGGATATCGCTAGATTGAAGTCATTACATGTTAATTTCATTCACCTAGGCGACCTCACTCCCTTAGGTTTAACCGTTAGAGTAGCTAACTAATGGGTGCCTAATGTGCATATCTAATCACAAGAACACTGCGATTGCTGATTGGTATGTAAATGGGAGTTGTTCAAACCTTGATCAAGTGTTAAATATAACGACAGCATGTAAATCCTGCTTGTTTATAGATTTATTGTGTAAATTGCTGTTGTTTGATTTCTAGTGTGTAACGGCAGCGAAGAAACCCTGCCCCACACTTCATTGTGCATTTAAGTTGCACAAGTGCTTTGAATCTGTTGGATTCTAGATCACATTGTTCTTGTGATAGGCGCGATAAATCAGCCTTAGATCTAAACGCGCAGATCTAAGCATGTTTGGAGTTAAAGTACAGTACCTGTGACTAACTGTCATGAACTGTGCCATTGTGGCTCCCTCACTTCATCCCTAGAGGGAGCCTTCATTTCTCTCTATGGACCATTTACTCACTACATTTCCCATAACCCCATTCTCATGAACTTCCTGTGTCCTCTCACCCCTCACCCCTGTCGGCCATCTTGCTTCTCATAGTATAAATAGACTGGTCTGTTCTCTGTTTATTTGGGAAGTCTTGCTTAGTGTTACTAGCAATTCCGAGCGTTTTCTCCTGGTTTGTTTTTCCCCTTGTCGACTCCTTGCTCCCTGGTTCCCGTGATTGTTCTCCGCCCGCCTTTGACCCACGCCTGTTCTTTGTTTTGCGATTGTTTGCCTGTGCCCCTTGTGACTACTGCCTGGACTGACTACGTTTTGGATTATCTGTATATACCCGTCTGGTGTTATTCGACCCCGCCTGTTTTACTACGATTTCACTTAATAAAGCTTGCTAATGGATCCGCACGCTTCTCGTCTCTTCCTCGGAGCTAGTGTAACACTAACACTAGAGGGCAGGCTGTTTAGGTGTCTAACACATGTTCAACTCCCCCCTACCCTCTTGATCTCACCTTGTGTGGGCTCACCCACACCACCTTGTGGCCATTCTCAGCTAGGTCGACTTCTCTCTAATTTGTCTTTTAATTTTTTTTTTTTTGCTTTTTTTTTTTTTTCTTCCTTGTTTCTTTGTTTAGCCGTATAATTCTCGCCTTTTTGTTACCTTTGTTTTCTTATTTATTTTTCTTATTGCTTTGTTTTTTGTTATTAGTTGTTACTTTTATTGTTATTACCCTTTTTTATCATCGGCTTTAACTCTATTTTATTACATTTGCTTTTCACTTCTCACCTCTTCTCTCTCATTCTACCACTCCCCCTAGTGCTTAGCTGATGAAGTGACTGGACCGAGTCGAACCATCACTAAGCCTAGCCAATGGTATACTAACCCATCCAGGCAGTGAAACAGAGACACTAGGTTTCCTTCCAATTTTCCAGGTACCTTAGCAGTTCCTGCTAGAGGGGCAACACCCCGAATGTTATGAAAAGCAACACCTCCTACCCTGGAGGCCCTGTCATAACTCCTAACAGCAGTTAAAGGCTTAGACCTGCTCCCTTTCCTATCTCCCTCTGTTCTGTTTTAATTTTTTTTTTATTTTGTTTGTTTTAATTTTGTTCTGTTTTGTTTATATAGAGAACGAACCTTTGAGAATCATCAGGGAAGGCTGAATAATAGATTGACGACCTAAGCCGTTAAAGTATTTAGACGATTACGCCGTCACCAATTTTTATTTAAATCCCTTCCGGTGCTCCCCACAACAAGTAGACACACCCGGCCATTCACGGTCCAGATAACAGGTGCCCGGTGTATACTCCGCAAACTTTTGTACTCAAGCCGTACAAAGAAAATATAGTTAATTTGCTGTAACCCTGCAAAGACTTGCATTGGCCCTTTTGCTGTCTCTCTCTCTTCCCCCAGTGAGCCACCATGTCTCGATCACCTAGCCCTGAGGCCCACTGGGACCGACTAGATTCCTGGCTGCACACCTTGACGGGTACCCTCCTGCCTGAAGCCATCGGTGACCTGCAACACATGAGCTGGGAACAACTTGACGACAACCTGAGCGACTTGATGACCCACGATCCTATGACTACAGCACTAAAGAGCTCGCCAAGATCACTGGATCACTGGCCCACAACCTCCTCACCCAGGCAAGGATGAGCGAAGCAAGCATCTCTCGCCTGGAACAGGAAGCAGCAGCGCTAAAGCTCCAGGCTGAGGAGACCCAGAGAGACCTGACACTCGCACAAAGTCAACTGGATTAGCTTAAGACTCAGCACCAGCGTGGGACATCGGACGAAAGGGACCCAGACCTGCAGGAGGAAGTAGAAAGGCTCCAAGAGGCCTTGAATGATCTCCGTGTAGACGCTGCACGCCGAGAGCAACGGGAAAAGGACGCCAGAGAGGAGCTAAGTGAACAACTCCAGCACACTGAATCTCTCTTAATGAAAGCAGAGACTGAACTCAAAGAACGAAAGGCCAAGGTCAAGGCCTGCAAAGGCCATCTGCAAAGTGCCCGGGCTGGAATCACTGCTCTGTCCCAACAAAGAGACTTTTTAAAAGAAGAACTCGACATAGTTCACAGAGAACTTAAACATGCTTATAGGCTGCAAGGTGACTCTGAAAGGGAAATGCACACCACAGAATTTCCCCTAACCAGTAGACTGAAGCCTCCCAGTCAAGAATTCCCAGACAAAAGGGGGGGTGAAAGCCCACTGCTCAAGACATCACCTGCCAGCATTCCAGAGCCCCCAACAGCAACAAGAGGGTGGAAGCCTTTTAAAGGGACCTCGCCTTCCAGCCACGGCATAGGCCCCAAAGAACTGGATAAGCTGTCCAGAAATATTCCCATGTTCACCCCCATGTTCTTAAAGGACATTGACTTTCATTTGCAAGCTGTCATCAATGTGACCACGTGAGACAGACTTTACCTCATCAGGACCACCTCCAGCCGGGAGGTGCGTAGCTTCCTAGACCGGCAGCCAGAAATGGTCAAAGAAGACTACCAGCAGCTACAACAGGCTTTGATCAAGGAGTTTTCTGACCCAGAGTCGGAGCAAGGACTGATTACTGCCACGAGACTACGCAGGCCTACTACATCCGGCTCCGACAAGCCTACTTCGGAGCCCAGAACGAGCCAGGAATGGAAAATGATTTCAACTTTAAAATGCTGTTCCTCCGAAACCTGCACCCCGCCGTGAGTCACCACTTGGGAGTCCTGGCTTGCCCACAAAGCATGTCCATTCAACAGCTGTGGGATCTAGCCCACAAGGCCTATGTAAAACAAAGGGCCGCTTTTGAAAAGACTGCAAAGACCCCCACAATTTACCCAGTCTCTGACCAGAGTTCAGAATTGACTCTAGAGGGCACCCAACAACATTATGGTGACACACCTTTCCACAGAATGTCAGGGCCATTCCGGGACAGCAGAGAGCAGCGTGGTCATGGCGGTGCCCGTTCAAAGCACCAGACAGGGCACCCCGAGACCTCCTGGGAAAGGCCACAGCCAGTATTCCACTTGAAGGGTGGAGCCACGTGGGAAGGGAGGAGACGGCACAAGGGTAGTCGACCTCCATCGACTCAAGCTTCAAGCTCTAGCTGCCAGCGGCCAAACCGCTCTCAACATGCCCTAGACAAGCCAAAGTCTGAAAAATCGGCAGAGCTGGACCAAGCAGCTGCATCTGAGTCAGCAGAGATCATGAGACTTTTAAGGGAACTTGTCCAGAAAAAAACCCACAAGGGAGACAAAACAGACAAGCCAGATCAATTATGACTAAGCATGGGATCTAACACAAAAACCTCTCAAACCGAACCTCACAACCAGATCCCTGCTAACCGACTGCCAACCACGACACTGGATATTCCCTTACCAAGAGACCCCATTCAGCCATCGCAACTGACTGCTGACCCACTGGAGCCAGCCAATGCTCAGCAACACATCTCCAGCCAGGACCCCAAAGTTCCAGAGAGTGCAGTTTTGGTGGTCTGCCTCCCCGACGAGCCACATGAGACCAGCCTGGACTGCCTGCCAGTCAACGCACAAGCCCCAGTGCCAAAACTCCTGGGAAATCTGATCGAAAGGGGGGTGGCTAAAAGCTATACCTGACCATCACATTGGAAAATAAGGTGAGACTGGAGGCCCTGGTTGACACGGGAGCTGATCTGACTTTAATGTCAAGCCAACTTTTTGACAGGCTTCAGACTGAAGCCAAGAGACAGAATCAAACACTTAAATACCAACGATGTGTGCTCAATGTGCAGTCGTACAGCCAAAATGAGGTCCAACTCGAACAGGTAGCTCCCATTCACCTGACCATCGGCCCTATGAGTGTAGTGCATCCTGTGTACATATCACCAATGGACTCATACCCTCTTCTCATTGGCAAAGATCTGCTGGACCGCTTTGAAGCCTTGTTGGATTTCAAACAGCTGAAAATCTGGGCTCAAGTGCGAGAACCTCTGCCTCTTCAGTCCCCGAGATCACCCGACACCAATTGCCAGGTCACAGAGGTCATGGAAAGTCTTACCGCTAGCCGTGGAAATGGCCCAAGCCATGACCCTGGCTCAAGGTCAATGATCTGTGCTTTCCAGCTAGCCAAAGACTTGGGCTCAGACAGCCCCCAAGTCAGGGCAGACCTACAGCTGAATGATGTTACAACAAAAGACATCATACTAGCACTGTGGGCAGACAACTCAGCTATTAGCCTCACACTGTTCGACACACTCAAGAGACACACACCAAACATCCCCATTGCTAACAAGCGCACTCGATTCTCACTGGACCCCTGTCTGTCAACTCTGGTGACTGCCAAGAGCATCTGTGCCTTGAACTTGAAGTGGAACAACCGATGCCTGACTCATTACTTCCTGATTCTCCCAGACCTACCGCATGATGTTTACATCAGAGTAGACATTTTGATTCGACTCAGGGCTCACGTACCTCACGGCCTGGCAGCCTGCCAAAGCTGCTCAGGTGACATGCCTATGGTGGTCGCAGAAGAACCCTTACCACAGCCACTTACCTGCCACAGGTACTTCGAAGAGAGTGTGTGCCAAGGCATGCCCACAGCCTACGTCGATGGATGCTCCTACAACCACGATGGCATCTTAAAGGCAGGTGCAGGTGTTCTCTGGTTAAATGACCAACCATGCCCACCACAACACTTCAGGTTGGGCGCCCAGTCATCACAATATGCTGAGATAGACTAAACAACTAAACATGATATGACTATCTATTGGAAGTAGGTGAAAGGACACTCAAAGACAGACAAGGACCTCAACGACCAAACTGATGCCCTTGCCAAAACAGGTGCACTACACGGTGAGTTATGGTCTCCACCAGCCCACCCACCCTTAACGTCACAGCCATAACTCGCAGCAAAAGAACTCAACCCATTACACCACCTGCCTCACAGACACTTGCACTGGCTCCTCAAATCACCGATAGCGACATTGCTAACATGCAAGCTTCAGACCCCTCAATACAAACAATCATTCACCACTTCTCTGACCCCTCCAACCACCCTATAACACCTGCTCAACTCGCTAATAATCCAACACTCAAACGGCTACATAACCTGAAACCCATGCTGTGCGTCCTAGACAACATTCTGTTGTACATCCCTGATGACACCACTCCGCCAAGGCTCGTGGTGCCACAGTCACAAAGGGGTGTGTGGTTAATATATGCCCATGATGCAGCATGCGCGGGACACCACGGCACAAGAGCCACCTACGAGACACTGAAAGAAGTGGCATACTGGCCCGGCATGCAGCAGGATGTAGCAGAGTACGTGAAAGGATGCCTCATTTGCTGCCAGTTCCAACCAGCAAATCCAAACCACAGAGCCCCGCTGCAGCGCAGAGGAGTCACATTCCCTTGGCCCCCTTCCTAGGTCAATGAGGGGCAACAAGTACTTCCTCACAGTTGTGTGCCAGTTCACCAAGTGGGTAGAGTGCCTGCCAACACCCAATGATACTGCCCAAACTACTGCATACCTCCTGATGAGCCACATCTTCTCCAGGTTTGGACTACCCCTGAGAGTCAACTCAGACAGAGGCACCCACTTCACAGCCGAGATCATGCAGCAGATTTGGGAAATTCTGGGAATCCATGCACAGCTGCACATAAGCCAGCATCCAGTTAGCTCAGGGCAAGTCGAGAGATCCAACCAATCCGTGGTCAACATGTTGAGGAAATATGTGTCTGCTAACCAGAAGGACTGGGATGTGAAACTTCCCCTGGTGCTCATGGCCATCAGAGCAACCCCACAAGAGTCAACAGGTGTGTCTCCCTTTGAACTAATGACCGGGCGACAAATTACATTACCACTGCACCTGCTATACCAGCCAGGAGACTCCAATCTGGTCACAGCCTACACCACTCACCAATACCTCAATGAACTACACCAGCATCTGGGAACCACTTTTGCATTTGCACAACAACGGCTCCAAAAGAGTGCAGAAGGCCAGAAAACCTACTATGACTGGAAGGCATCCCACAAGGAACTGGAGGTTGGCGACAAGATCTGGTACTACCGCCACCTCAAACAACCTCGAAATGGATTTCAAAGAAATTTCTGCCACGCTGGACAGGACCTCACGAGATTGTTGACAAACTCTCCCCTGTTGCATATCGGATCAAGCTGAGCCGGGGACAGAAAGAACCAGTTCTCAAATGGGTCCACCGTAACCAGATAAAGAGACATATGGCTGCTGGCAGGGAGACGGGGGGGCTAGTACTAACTAGAACCGGCTGTAGTTCCCAATTCAGACTGTTCTGACCAGCCGAACATTTCCCTCACTGATTCCCTTCAAGTCCACCTTGCCTACTCCCTGGGAGCGTTCATCCTGCTACACGTCAACCCTGAACAAAGTGAGCTGGCTTTCATTCCTCACATCAAGATAAACACCCCAGATGGTCGTGGCCTACCACGACAGTAACCCACAGCTCTGCTTGGCCCCAAACCTGCGCATGTGCACCCTGACCAAAGATATTCACTACCTCTGCCCTAGCAAGCCGTTCCTCCGAGATGGCACTGAAGGAATCTGCGGTCTGAAACCCATGCAGAGAGACACGCTCTGCCCTGCAGAGGCCAAGCCGCGTGCCCAGGTCACAGAGACACGAGCAGAGATTGTTGGAAATCGGTGGCTTGTCAACACTCCCATCCGCACCGCCACACTGACTTACGACCAGCACGATACTGCCACTCGTGTCAGCTTGCCCAACCAGAGCATGTGGATCCAGGTACCCAAGGGTGCCATCTTGCACCTCGGGGACCTGGCACTGTACCATCTCCCAAGCGAACAGTACCAATCCGAGGTAGAAATTCCAGTCTTTTTCAGGGACTACAATCTCACCCTGAACCCTGAATTGGAATTGAGCATTCAGCACTTTGTTTTGCCAAAGCAATCGGGTACACCCTAACCCTTGGCCTTGCCCTTGCCCTGTTTAACAGAGTCAACAGGGTGCAAAGGTCCATGAGTAGGTGCTCGGCTGGCCGCTCTCGGACCTTCAAACAGAAGCAACAGGAAAAAGGGACCAACCCTGATGAAGATTAAACTCAAGCTGAAGATCCAAAGGCTGAGGAAAACTATGAACTGCTTGCTCCCTGACACTCATGTTTCACCTGCTCTCTGACCCTCATGATGCACCTGCCATCTGATCCTCATGATTCACCTGCTCTCCGACCCTCATGATGCACCTGCCATCTGATCCTCATGATTCACCTGTTCTCCAGCCACCATGGCAACTGTTGCCTGACGATGTTTCCTTGAGAACTTCGCCAGCCAAAGGGGGGGAAAGCTGTAGCGTCTGCACAGGATCAGTAGGACCATTTGGGTCGTAATGTTTCAAAAATACCCTTTAGTCTTTAACATTTGCAAATAAATTACAGACAGGCCCCCCCAGTCTGCGTTTATATGGGTGTTAAGTGGCCCGTTATCAAGAAGATGCTAGGCAGATCGGATCTCTGTCGTTTCTCCTTGGACTTCAAAGGCATTCCGAGGAGGAGACCCCATTATCATGCCCCAAAAGGGCTGGTCCCTACCAGACTAGCCTGCCATCCTGGAATACACATAACACACACACACACACACACACACACACACATACATATACATACACTCATTCTTTGTTTTTAGGCCATATTATACTGTTTTAAGTCCAATATGATATATGCATGTGTTGTACGTGCATGTACGTATTTTCACTAGTGTATTAGCACAGTGACTCATTGTGTGTCTTAGTTAACCTCTAAATGTTTATATTCCAGTGTATGAATGTATCTCTGCCTTGGTACCTTCTAGACATTTCGTTCTTGGTATGGAAATGTTCTGCTTTCTATTCCCTAAATGAATGTGTATGCTTTTTTGTTCCAAAATAGCATCATACTGTTTGTACTACATTTTGGATAAGTTTGCATCAACTTTCCAGACCATCAATAAACATGCAAATGGACCATAAATGGGAACAAAGAACATTTCTCCCGCTCAAAACCCAAGCTTTGTATTGGCCCTTTTCACCGATGCGTGGGTGTGTCCCGCAAGGTATCAAAAGGCCATTGCGCAAGTCAAACGGCGTTCAGTAACCCTTTTGTTGAGACCCTCTTCAGACTCACCCCCTGAGTCGGACTTTCCGGTAGTTTAGCTTCAAGTAACTTTGTAGACTTGCGTGGATTTTCCTATCTCTGGAAGGACCCAAGGAAACCTCCAGCTTTCTCTCCTAAAAGAATTCATCCAGGACTTCCGTTGTCCACCGCATCAGGACTCTTGTTCAGCAACCAAAGCCAATGCAAGTAACCGATTATAACTATTTAGATGCGTGTTTAAGTTGAGCCCCTTTTTAAGGTGATTCGGTTTTCTAATGATTCTCATTAGGTTGTGGTTAATTGATGCTAAATACTGCCTTTCTGTACTCTCTCTCTCTCTCTCTCTCTTTCTTCAATCTTCTCTTTGTTTATATGTGTTTTGTTTTGTTTAGTGTTTGTTAGCTGTAGTTTCACTTATTAAAATCCTTTTGTTCACAATTGATTGTCTCAGTGTCCAGCTCACAATTCGAAGTCCCTGAACGTGCGATTCTATTTGCTACATGCTATATTTTGATTTTTCTGTGAGCTAAGTTACTGTTAGTACTGACTAAAGTAGGAAAGTTAAGCTTTCTTGGCCAGAAAGTAATCTTTCCTAGAATTGATAGATGATTATGCTGTCTATTCGGTGGACGAACAGATCAAATAATTGTAATATTGATTCTACTACAGTTAATCCTAAGAGGTCTAAATATTGATGATTAACTATAACCAGTTATAATTAATCATAAATATTTTACCCTTGAGCTAATTTGCTACATATCCAAAATCTAGTAAAAAAAAAACAATTTTTATTAGCACAGTAACAAGATCGGCAGTTTAAGATTTGTAAGCACAGAACACAAGATACTTCCCCTTTTAATAAAAATAAACCTTTATTGGATAAATCTAAGACACACAAACTAATCTAAGACATAATCACTTGCATTCACACAGGTTGCAGAAAGAGAGGAAATTAGGAAAGATTCCCAAGTTCCCAAGACCTGAACAACCATCAATCATCTAATTAACCCTTGCACTGAGTTACTCAATGAGGCTATGCAATTTTATATTAAATGCACTAGTTCAGTTAGAATCTGGAGGTTGTACTTGCATTGCCTTCATGTTAAGGGATCCCCTTTGGTGATGTAGTTGCAGAAAGAGGGTTTACCAAGGTTGCTGATTGGTTGGAAGTTTCTTGGTCATTGGATGTGATGTCTTGGGCATTAGCTGAAGGGTGATGCAAAGTTGTGTACGCTAGTTGAAGTTTTGAGGCGGGTATAGACCTGAGGTCGGACTCAGAGGCAAAAACTTAACTTAGAACATGAAACTCTCAATAGAAAGAAAAGAAAAACTATTGTAAAACACAGAAGTGTGATCCTCATGATTTCTTCATGATTTTAACTGGCATACAAGCCAGGGTGCGCTCAAAGAAAACAAAAGGCATTACTGAAAAGCAACGCCTAAAAGCATCCTGAAAAAGCAAAACTTTATGGTGTCCTGGGTTTTTAAACTGGACTCTTGGACACATCCCAAATGGTGTCTTGACCAATTAGGCACTGTCTGAGCTTGGGGTGTTGCTATATTTCTCCTCCCAGTAGATAAATCACATGTTATCAGTCACATAGTTTGAAATTTCCTGCTCTTCCAGAGTATAATTTGGATGTGATTTCTATAACAAGATTATAATGCATTTTACAAAGAACTGAATCGTAAAAAAAAAAATGTCTCAAGGAAGCTATTTTAAGCTCAGGCATACCAAACACAAATAAACCCTTAAACTATTCACTAGTTATTAAAAGGGACATACATTATTAATAATTAGAACATAATAGACACATTTGTGGGTTACATGATAGGGAGTTATGCAATAGAAATGATTAGTTGCTCACAAGTCCTTTTAGCATCATTTAGATGCATATATGCACATAAAGACACTTTCTGTGCCATTCTGTGATCGTGAGGTTGTTCTGCAGGGACTGAAAAGATCAAAAAGGTATAGAAGGCATCTCAGTCTGGTTCTTGTCTTGGGTGGAGGAAAACCACACAACAAAGTCTCTACTAAATGATTTTCCTCATGTGATGATCGTGATGTGCTGTGTCTTTGACCATTAATCTTGGGTTTCTTGCAGTCTCCTAATACTGAGTTGGAATTGTCAAGTGTTCTTGTGTGTTGATGCTGCAAGCTGTTTAAAGCTGTGAAGGAGTTGGATGGTTAGGCATATTTCAGGCTGGCTGGTGTTGGACCAGATTTATGATCATCCCTGTTGTCTTGGGCCTCTTTGTGGAAGGTGCCTCCTTCCATTTCAACAAGGTTCTGATGGAATCTTAAATGGTCTGATTCGCTCTGATACCCTACAAGTGTTTTTATTTTTCGAATAGAGAAATATTTGACTATTTGTGCACACCCTTAGAAATCAGAAATTCCTGAATTGACTCATAGGCTGGATCAAACTGTCTAGCGGGCAGCATATGGCCCGGAGGTCGGACGTTCCCCACCCCTGTGTGACCAAAATACAGAAATACATTGATTTACGTCACACAAATAAGAGTTATACATCATTTAAAACTGTTAAGTTCAATTCAAGTTTATTTGTATAGTGCTTTTCATGATACAAATTGTTGCAAAGCAGCTTTACAGAACATTCAAAATTCTAAAGCCCCTCTGTGGCAGGGTATGGCCTTACCTTTCTGGGTACCTAAGGCTCTAACCTCGGGAGCTTCTGTTATTAGCAGCCCAGGTTGCAAGACCCTCCTCAGCCCTTGTAATGTCTCTGACATCAGATGACCTTGGTGGTGCTCCGCCCCGTTGGTAGTGCTTCCCTCGCCAAAGCGGGGACGTTAAGCACACCACCCTTGGGCAGAATGGATAGATCCTCCTCTCTATGTGAGGACTAGGTATCTACCCTGTGGCTGCTAACATTTGTCAGAGCTTTCCAAGCCTCATAGGATTAGTTGGCCGCTTGCTGCCACTCGATGTGTTTCGCCTGCTGCCACGTTGACCTGTGCGGCATCTGCACTGGCCTGTTTGGTCTCTTGGAGCTCCATTTGATAGCAGCCTAGGCCATCAGGCCTCTCTCTGCCCTTGTAATGTCTCTCCGACATTCCATGTGCGTGATAAGCTCCCCTCACCAAGGATCTTTAAAAGCATGCCACTCCTCGATGGTGTGCATGGTACCTCTCTGACATTAGGGAAGGACCTTTGTGCCCTATGGCTCTGACTGTTACCAGGTTGTAGCCTCTGGTGGAATGTTATCATCAGCCTCTGGTGGAATGTTATCATAGCCTACTCGACCTGCTGCTGACTGAGGTCACACAGGTCTCTAGGCAACCCCTAGTTATGAGCTAGGGTCTGACTACATCCCTTAAAGGAATCTACTTCTGATTCCAAGCCTGAGCCATGCCTTAAGGTCAGGTTTCGAGTAGCCTTGCCCTTGCAGGTATTGGTTTACTTAACCCATCACCTATTTTTAGAACACAAGATGCATTAATGTATAGGAGTTTAATATAAGAAATAAAAACCATCTCCAAACCCAAAAGCACTCATTGTTCCTCTTAACCTGCAGCCCTATTTTTGAGGTTTTCTGAAAAATGACATACCCAAACAAAAATGCCTGTAGCTCTTGAACCCTAAGGTCTATATTTATAAATCTGGTATTGTTTGAAACTAGACACTTGAAACTTTGTTACTCTGGAGTCGTAATGACTCAAAATTAGTATAGCAACAGAGTAAAACAAGGTCAAATTTTCATGAAAGTGACTCGCAACATCTTTAAATGAAATTCACTTAGGGAAAAATAGATGATGCTTTGATGCCAGAGGTCTGAAAACACCACAGAAGATAAAGCTAAATCTCTGATCATATTTTGATTCAAATTTGAGGACGATACTCCTAAAAACTTAGTTTATGTAAGCTTTTAAAAAAGTCTAGGCTTTCAAAAAAGCCATGTGGGGGCTCCAAATGGACACCTGGTAACCAAATGACCAAATGAGTCAGAACTATATAAAACATTTATGTATATCAATTCAGAACTGTTGTGCCCACCACAAAACACAAGAAAAAATATTTTTGAAAGGACACCTAAACTTTTCCTGAAATAACTTTTTTGTTTTTTTTAAAGAAAAACTTACAGAAACTATATCTTTATGGTATTTTATTTCAAGAAAAGCTTTGGGGAAAGACATTTAGAGCTCAAAGAACTCTTGGATCTTTAGAACTCTTGGATCACTTCATAAAAGTAATTTTGAATATAATTCCATGCAACTTTATAAAAGTCCGCTGATAGTCCATCAGTTCCAGGTGCTCTACCCGGCCTTAATCTGTTTAACAGCATCAGTCAGCTCCTCAAACAAAATCAAACTGTCCGGATTCTTACTATGCATTTTAGTAAGAGTAGGCAGTTGTTGCAATAGCTGTGAAACACATTCAGTATCAGTTTCTTCTTTTCTGTACAAGTCTGAATAAAAGTCCACTGCAATCTTTCTCATTTGTCTAAAATCAGAAGGATTTAGTTCACCAGGTGTTGTCATTTAATTTTGTTGTTTTGACAATAATAAAAAATAAGCTGTGGGAGCATCCATCTCATGTACAGACATAAAACGGGATCTTATCAGAGCACCTTTAGCCCGCACTTGCAACAAAGTTTCTAGATCTTGTTTCTTTTTGCATAAAATGCCAGCTTAAGATGAATTAGAATTCTGAATCATACCAGATATAATATGAGAGATCTCATGTTCTATTTCAGAATTTTTTCTTTCCTCTCAGTCGTTCACTACGACATCATGTATGTAAGTCAAGTCAAGTCAAGTCAAGTTTATTTGTATAGCGCTTTTCACGAAACAAATAGTTTCAAAGCAGCTTAACAGCAAATTAAAGTTTGTACAATAATTAAAGTTTGTTAAATGAAAGTTTCTACAATAATTAAGGTTTGTTAAATTAAAGTTTGTACAATAATTAAAGTTTGTACAATAACGTTTGTTAAATTAGAGTTTGTACAATATGTATAACGTTACCATTAATGATTATATGTTGCAATCAAATCACTGCAGTAAAATTCTGTAGTGATGTATAGTGTTTCAGGGCTGAAATCATCTAAAGTCCTCTGAGGGGTTGGCATCATCATCTCTTCTTCGGTGCTCCTGATCCAGACTGTAGCTTGTGTTATTCCTAGTTACCACGGGATGTCAGAAACAGAGAACAATAGGAACATAATTAGCGTAGCTGCTGTTCAAACCAAGCAAAAGGATTTGTTCAACCAAAGCTAAGGATTAATAATGTGCAATTGATCAGATATAACTGCAGTAAAAGATTATGAGATGCATTATGTGAATGCTTGGCTAAAAAGATGTGTCTTTAATCTAGATTTAAACAGAGAGAGTGTGTCTGAACCCCGAACATTATCAGGAAGGCTATTCCAGAGTTTGGGAGCCAAATGTGAAAAAGCTCTACCTCCTTTAGTGGATTTTGCTATTCTAGGTACTACCAAGAGTCCTGAGTTTTGCGACCTTAGGGAGCGTGATGGATTGTAGCGAGGTAGAAGACTAGTTAGGTACACAGGAGCTGAACCATTTAGGGCCTTATAGGTAAGAAGTAGTATTTTATAGTTGATACGGAACCTAATAGGAAGCCAGTGCAGAGACTTTAAAATTGGGGTAATATGGTCATATTTTCTTGACCTGGTAAGGACTCTAGCAGCTGCATTTGGACTAACTGTAGCTTGTTTATTGAAGATGCAGGACAACCACCTAGCAATGCATTACAATAGTCCAGCCTAGAGGTCATAAATGCATGAACTAACTTTTCTGCATCAGAAACAGGTAACATGTTTCGCAGCTTGGCAATGTTTCTAAGATGGAAGAATGCTGTTTTTGTAACATGGGAAATATGATTTTCAAAAGACAAGTTGCTGTCTATTATAACACCCAGACTTTTGACTGTAGAGGAAGCAGCAGTACATCCATCTAGTTGCAAATTGTAATCCAAGAGATTTTGTGTATTAATTTTTGGTCCGATAAGTAATATCTCTGTCTTATCTGAATTTAATAGGAGAAAATTATTGGTCATCCAGTCTTTTACATTTTTAACACACTCTGTTAACTTTGATAATTTAGAAGTTTCATCTGGTCTTGTTGAGATATATAGTTGAGTATCATCAGCATAACAATGGAAACTAATTCCATATTTCCTAATAATATTGCCAAGGGGCAACATGTATATTGAGAAAAGCAGAGGACCTAGGACAGATCCTTGTGGCACTCCATACTTTACTGGAGATAATTGAGACGACTCCCCGTTTAAGTAAACAAAGTGGTAGCGATCAGACAGGTAGGATCTAAACCATCTTAAAGCCTGCCCTTGAATACCTGCATAGTTTTGTAGTCGATCTATTAGTATGTCATGGTCTATAGTGTCAAACGCAGCAATAAGGTCAAGTAAAACTAGCAATGAGATGCAGCCTTGGTCTGATGCAAGAAGCAAGTCATTAGTGATTTTAACAAGTGCAGTTTCTGTGCTGTGATAGGGCCTGAAACCTGATTTAAATTCTTCATAGATATCATTTTTTTTGCAAAAAGCAGCATAATTGAGCAGATACAACTTTTTCTAAAATTTTAGACATAAACGGAAGATTAGAAATGGGTCTGTAATTTCATAGTTCATTAGGGTCTAGTTGTGGTTTCTTAATAAGAGGCTTAATAACCGCTAACTTGAATGATTTTGGGACATGACCTAAAGTTAACGATGAGTTAATAATATTGAGGAACGGTTCTTCTGCTACAGGTAACAACTCTTTCAGTAATTTAGTGGGTACAAGATCTAATAGGCATGTTGTTGGTTTAGACGTACTGATAAGTTTATTTAGCTCTTCCTGTCCTATAGTGGTAAAGCACTGCAGGTTTTCTTTGGGTGTGACAAAGGAAATTGACGTTTTAGACGCTGTAGAATCTACGCTGGTTATTGTATTCCTGAAGTTATCTATTTTATCAGTGAAAAAATTCATAAAGTCATTACTATTAAACTGTAAAGGAATATTTAGGTCGGGCAGCATCTGATTATTTGTTAATCTGGCCACTGTGCTAAATAAAAACCTTGGATTGTTTTGGTTATTTTCTATGAGTTTGCGGATGTGCTCGACCCTGGCAGCTTTTAGAGCCTGTCTATAGCTGGACATACTGTTTTTCCACGCAATTCTAAAAACTTCCAAATTAGTTTTTCTCCATTTGCGCTCAAGATTACGAGTTTCTTTCTTGAGAGAATGGTAGTACTGTTGTACCATGGCGCAGTACATTTTTCTCTAACTTTTTTCAATTTGAAGGGGGCAACAGCTTCTAATGTATTAGAGAAGATAGTGTCCATGTTGCTAGTTAATTTGTCTAGATCCTGTGTATTACTGGGTGCACAGAGCAGTTTAGATAACTCAGGCAGGTTACTTGTGAATAAATGTTTAGTGGCTGGAACAATGGTTCTGCCCAAACGATACCGCGGAGCGATATAGTTAATATCAGTCATACGCAGCATGCATGATACAAGGAAATGGTCAGTAACATCATCGCTTTGAGGTACGATATCTATATCAGTAAGATCAATTCCATGAGATATAATTAAATCTAGCGTATGATTGAAACGATGAGTGGGCCCGGTGACATTTTGCTTGACTCCAAAAGAATTTAATAGGTCAATAAATGCAAGCCCTAAAGCATCACTCGTATTATCGACGTGAATGTTAAAGTCTCCGACAATTAGTGCTTTATCAAAATTAACCAACAAGTCGGAAA
The DNA here is from genome assembly GCA_033026305.1 of Cirrhinus molitorella. NCBI lineage: Eukaryota > Metazoa > Chordata > Actinopteri > Cypriniformes > Cyprinidae > Cirrhinus > Cirrhinus molitorella. The sequence goes on from CM065123.1 coordinate 27,121,684, forward strand.
GGAAATCTGAAAATTCTTTTAGAAAGTCTGTATACGGCCCTGGTGGTCTATACACAGTAGCTAAAGAGGTAAGACAGATTTCTTTTGCATATCTGACAGAGTAACTTTAAGCAAAAGTATTTCAAATGAATTAAACTCGTATCCTTTTTTCTGAGTTACATTGAGAATATCACTATATATTGTTGCGACACCACCGCCACGACCAGTCTGACGGGGCTCATGCTTATAACAGTAGCTTGGTGGAGTAGACTCATTTAGACCAATATAATCATTTGGTTTTAGCCAGGTTTCAGTCAAGCAGAGTACATCAAAACTATTATCTGTGATCATTTCATTTACAATAACTGCTTTGGGTGCGAGTGATCTAATGTTTAGAAGCCCAAACTTTAAAAATGGTTTTTGTTCGTTTATTTTGCATTTTTCCGGGTTAATCACGATCAGATTTTTTCTAGATCCTGCATTAACTGTATGTTTTGACCTCACTATTCGAGGAACAGACACAGTATTTATAGATTGGACAGCACTAGTGCTATCATTTAAGTGTTCAGAGCAAAAACCATCATAGCAGTTATTTGGGAATCGGCTTAGTAGTCAAATGGAGCGCAGCGTCCTGGAGATGTTGTCCGACAGCAGTTCTGCTCCGACTCTGCTGGGGTGCAGGCCATCAGCACGGAAAAGCCTAGGACGCTCCCAGAAAAGATTCCAATTATTAACAAAGAGCAGTTTCTGTTCTTTACACCATGTCAATAACCATTCATTTAGAGCAAAAAGTCTACTGAACCTTTCGTGCCCACGTCGATACGTGGGAAGCGGTCCTGACACGATGATCCTCGTCTCTGGCGCCGTGCTGTGAACCGTCTCGATCAGGCTGCCGAAGTCCCGCTTCAAGACCTCTGTCTGCCGCAGCCTGATGTCGTTCACCCCCGCGTGCAGGACGATCGCGCCGACACTCTCGTCCTTCAGGATTGCAGGTATCTGCGCAGAAACATCGAGAACACGAGCACCAGGATACAATGAGTTTGCACATTACCTTTAGCTAAAGTAGCATGAACGTACCTGACGATGGAATCTCCGACGTTCACAGCATCGCGTTCCGTCTCGCGGAGGGGAGCGAAGCGGTTCCGGGTGGAGATCTCGAAGACCGGGGGCGGCGGAGGGGGAGAGGTCCTCGTCCGTGGCCTGGCTCGCGTCTTCCGCTGCTGCTGCACCCAGGGTCCGTGGTGTCCCGGCGCTGGAGTGAAGGACATCTGGGAAGAGCGCGTCCTGGGTGCAGAGGGCCTGCACAGAGAAGCACAAGGAGTGGAAGTGGTAGGAGTGTTAGTATCGCGCTGTATACTTACCCGAGAGGATTCCAAAGCTGCCCTCAGCTCGGCCTGCCTCTCCAGGAGCTGGCGGATCTGCTTCTCCACGGCCTCCAGCTCCACCTGCACCGAGTGCAGCTCGAACGTGTCATCACCTGTATTCAAAGGTAGACACAAATTTGCCATTAAAGCAAGTAACAGTTAGTAAACAATGGTAGTGTGTGTATAGACAACGCAAGCAAGAGTAGCGGCAACCACGCTGGTGATGCTAACAGGCTATAAGCTAGCGGACTCGAGAATTCAAAACAAATCTAGTGTTAACAAGGTACTCCGGTTGTTTTAGTTTTAAAACACAACAAGGGGTATATTCACACGTTATAAGAAACGTAAATGATGGTGTAAAAATTAGATTTTCGTTTGTAAATTAGACAATATTAAATTGACTTGACGGAGCCCAAACTCCAAGCTTATGGGTAGTGAAATTAAATGTGATGCGATCTAGGAAAACCCAACACAATTGAGAAATTTTACCATTTTTAGATTGTCATACCATATGAAAGCTGGGATCAAGTTCTTTCCAAAACTATTTTTATTTCTTAAACGTAACTGTCATGAACTGTCCCGCTGTGGCTCCCTCCTTTCATCCCTAGAGAGAGCCTTCACTTCACTATGGACATTTACTCACTCCATTTCCCATAACACCTCTCTCATGAACTTCCTGTGTCCTCTCACCTCTCACCCCTGTCGGCCATCTTGCTTCTCACACAGTATTTAAGGACCGGTTCACCAACAGTCAGATTGCGAAGTCTTATATAGTGTTAACTGTTAATTCTGAGCGTTGTTTCCTGGTTGCCCTCCCGTTGCCGAGCCCCTTTGTTCCTGGTTTCCCGAGACTGTTCTCTGCCCGCCTATCGACCCCTTGCCTTCTCCTTGGATTACTCTGCTCGCTGCCGGCCCCAGACCTTCACGCTCGGATTCTGGCGCTTCTTTGTTTTGTCCTACATTGTCCATATTTGTTCCCGCCTGACCCTGCTTGTCGACCACGATTATTTCTGTTAATAAAGCTTTGCACTTGGATCCACCCGTCTCAGCCCGATTCATGACAGTAACAAAAGTTATGGCTATCTGAAGTTGGCTGATAGCTATGATTTTCAGGAGTGCTATACTGCATCATTACACAAACAGACTAACGCCTGTTTTCCGTTATTTATCATGGTTATAGTCTCAGAACTTTTGATTACCCCTTGTATGTTTAAATAGCACTGTAGTGTGAGGTCTCCGAAGAAACAACACCCCAATCATAAAAACTCGCTAATGGACACTCCCCCCCCCCCCCCCCCGGTATCTGGCAAACCTCTGGATGGCCCAAATGGCTGCCAGACAGATGGAATCCACATTTAAAAGTGCCCTTTTGACAACGAGTGTAAATTAAACCCCCTCCTTCACCAAACTGAGATAACTCTCACTTCTCCTTTCCACTTCAAAGAAGTCGGTGGGGGAAGATGGGACTAGAGAATTGCCATACGGCTCAGGAATGGAGTGCCTTGCATCTGGACAAAGGGAAGAATCCTTATTCTCAGTTGTGGCTACCAAAAAAGGGACAGAAATGTATAAAATGTATACCCTGTTACATTAATTGTCTCTCTATGTTACTCTACCTCCTTAATAATGGGACAAACATATTGGAACTGTATCTTGCCTGTATTTACATTCCTGTATAAGCTATAAGTAGTAATGGGTATAATCTCTACGTGTTTGATATCTAAATGTTTCTCTTTTAAGTTCCTAAATGATAGTGCATAGCTTTGCGTTGTGTCTCATACTCCTATTATTTTATTCTAGTCTAAGTTGATTTAATTTTCTGATGTGTGAATTCCTACGGGCGGGTGATGAATGCAAATGAGAACTGGACTAAGACAAAGGAACGCATTTCGCGCCCAAAATCCGAGCTAGTACATTGGCTGCTCCACCCGAAAGAGGCGGAACACATCAGATCTTTAAAACACCAGCACACAGAGAAACTGCGCTCGTTTTTTGGATCCGGTGACGCTGCTCGCCTCCGCGCACGCGCTCGTCACTCTCTCTCTCGAGACCGGTTCTCCCTCTCTTCGGGACCGTTTTCTTTTCCGCAGTTTACTTCGGCTGGACTCGCCTCATTACGTCAACTTCTTCGGAAAGCCACGGAATCGGACGGACACACTCACTTCCAATCGCACTGAACCAACCCGGACTAAACTCTTTCTCTCTCTCTCCTCGCGGATCAGGACCTGAAATAGCGCCCACTTCGAAATCAATGCATGTATCTGATTTAACTTAACAGCTGCGCTTAAGATTTGCCCCTTTTAATTAAGGTGAAACTTCCAATGGTTCGTGCAGATGTGGATAGCTGATTTAATACTGTACTTTCACTTTACCCACTCTTTCTACCTTTTCTTACTTTTCGTGTTTTATGTATGTATTGTTTTGGTTTGCTAATTAGTTATGTTTCCCCTCGTATGTAACCAATAAACCCTCATTTGTATTCCCAGTTGAACTTGTTAACGCTCATTGCTCACATTTCACGTCACTTAAACTGAAGTGATTTCGTTACAAGATCTGACAAAGTATCGTAATCTAGCCAATTACGGTGAGAATATTGTTTTCCTTGGCCAGGAAAGTAAATTTCTACCAGAGAGACTCTGAGGCGATAGAAATTTGAACAAAATTTATTTGATAGAATAATAAGACAGAATAAATTGGCAGTTTCTTTGGCGTGGGCTCCATCCTTAATCTGTGACTGTGGTAGACTGGCATTTCCTGCCTGAAGATGAAGGCAGGGGTGAGCCTACCCCCGATGTAGTATGGATGGTAGCCGACCTGGTGGTGGTGGGGAGGATGGAGGGGAACTTCAGCTACGACACCTATTGGCAGCCGAATAGAAGAGTAAGTTTGGTCTTTTTATACATGGTGTTAAGCTGGCATTGGCTGTCGCGTTAATTATGAATGAATAATGTGGCATTAGAGTCATCCTGGTAGAACTTTACGCTGCGCTTTCATTTCTTAGAATTAATAGATAATCGATTATGCTCTCGGCGGACGAGCGCATCCAAGCTCGGTGTTGTTATTGATTCTGCTGCGTCAGAGAAGCATATAAAATATCTGTAATTAATAACCATTGATTACGCATATTTTATTGTGCTTAAATTAATAACTTTTGTTACATTAATTGGTGGAAAATGCGGGCAGTTTAAAACGTTATTTGTGAGCAAAATTGGTATACCAGTTCATCTGTGTTTACAAGTGTGCGTAAAGCGCGCTGGGCAAAATCAGATTCGCCCCTTGTTTTGTTTTATGAATGAATGCTGCAGTTAAACGGGCCGAGACAGACTAACTGTTAAGGGCGTTTAGAGTTAACTCTAACTTGTGTGGCTCTTATGAGATGAAAATTCCTTTTAATGAGCCTCACTAGCGCTACAGCGCGGAGACAGAATCTGTGTTATTACTCAGAGAAACTGTTAATGAGGTTAGGTAGTTGCAAAATTTCGTGACCAAGACGAGAAATTCCTTGCGCCACGAAGTTGCTGAACCGAAACAGCTGAGTTTTCTAACCAGGAAAATAAATAGCCTAACTGTTAATGATGGTAAGCAACTAAATTGTTACCGCCAGATTCTGGGCGAAGCGGCTGAATGAGAAGGTATAGCCAATCTATTGATACATTTGCGCATCCAATGTTTTGGTTGGTTGTACCCATTTCCCAGTTAAACATTAGCTTTGCTACCTAATGTCTGACTTTCTCGTTTTCCTCCTTGAGCATGAAGGATGTTGTTTGCTTTATTAACTTTAATTTAGCACGCGGTAAATGACTATTGCAGGAAGAAAAACGGGAGGCGGAAAGGATGTTGCTTCTGGTTTTACGTACTTTATCGTAATGTCGGCCAACAGATGACTACCGCTAAAAAGGGAAATGTGATATCAAATCTTGATCAAGTTAAAGTGTATTTGTGTTGTGTATTATTATGTGTTAACTCCGTTAAGATCCACTGAGATCCAAGTTTCGCTATCCGCGATTGCCTCAGCTAATGTTATTTGAAATTGTATCAAAACCAACATGGAATGCTGTAACCCAAGTCCCTTGTGAGCCTAGTTGCATTACAATATGTGACTTGGAGTCGGACGTGTTTTGGTATAAATTCTCTTCAACAAAGTTTGCAGCTGGAGGCAAAGTGTTTATTTAAATCTGTGTTTAAACTGGGCGCGCTCTTGCTAAAACTCGAGCCGTAAAACGCGTCATCACGTTCCACTAACACCAGAGGGCAGTGTGCTGTAAGGGTGTAACACCCCCACAGCCCCCTCCCTCTCTGGCGTCCCTCTTAGTGCGGCTCGACCACGCCACCGTGTGGACAACCTCGGTCAGTCTCTTCCTCCTTTGACTTCGTGTTATTGCTTCTGGTTCTGCATTTCCATTGAGCGTGTTTAAGATTAAGCTATTCGTTCTTTGTTTTGTTTTTGTTCCTGCTTTTTGTTGTTTTTTTGTTTGTTTTGTTTTCTCTTCCCTCCTTCTCTCTTAAATTTTCTTTTGAGCATTGTTATTATTTTAGTATTGTTTGTTGTCTTCTTATTTGATTCTCATCCCCAGTTTCATTTCAGTTTCATTTGTTTTCTGATTTGAGGTTCACTCACTTCATGTTAACTTTATCCCTTTCCCATGCTCAAAATTAATTAATTTCCGAACAATAATAATTCTTTTTGAGTTTGTCCTCGTTTATTTTACCGCTCTAGCTTAATCCCTTATACTCTGTATGGCTCTCCCCCCCGGAACTTTCAAATTAAATTTAAATTAAAAGTTAATTAAATTTAATTTTGATTAACCCCCTGTGGTTTACAACTGTTAGGGTTCTCAAGACCCTTTGATTCGAGTTTACACACTTCGTGTTAGTCTTGTTTCATTTTCCATGCTCAAAATTAATTAATTTCCGAAACAATGATAATTAGGTTTGAGTTTGTCCTCTTTTGTTTTACCACCCTAATCTAATTTCTTATACTCTATATGTTTTTCCTTCCAGGAACGTAGTTAACTAAATTTAATTTATTTAACCTTTGGTTTGCAACTTTTAAGGGTCTCAAAACTTTTAAATTTGCTCTCCCACTGTAGTTCCTGTTACGCCACTAATTCTACTCTTTTGTGCAACCTTGTTTTCCCCTTTAGAACGCCTGAGTAGTGGAGTGACTGCGTCCTCTTCGGTGGTGCCTGGTGGGTGGGTTTTGTTTGTCCTGACGCATCCGGCGCTGGCGGTAACCTGACCCCAGATACCTCAGTCCCCGCACTCAGGGAACCACGACACGGGGTGACTCATTCAGCTGCTGGTAATCCGTGTTAGTGGGGACCGATAACACTGGCTTACGCACTGCAGCAATTTTGGGGTAAATAACCCCGGGGTGTGCCTCTTTGCGGAAAAGAAAGGCCCGAGGGCCATGTCTGTTGCGGGAGGCCTCTTCCCCCCCGGGCAAAACCCCAATTTTCTCAGTGCCTGCCAGCCGGTCAGTCCACTTGGTGCTACCAGAGCGTGCTGAGGGTCGCGCCTCGTGTGGTGGACGCCTGAGTGGTGTGCAGGGCAAGTGATCTGTGGCATTTGCCGCTAGGTGTCCGGAGGAGTCGGGGGGAGACCGAACCCGCTTTGCCCGGATCCACCGAGAGGACCTCACTCCACGCCCAGGTCTGTTTAACAAAAGCACAATACCCACATAGCTGCCAGGGCAGATAGGAAAGTGAGCACCCTCTCTTCCTCCCATCACCTTAAGCTGACTCTGTTGTTTAAACTCAAATCGTTTACCTAGGTTATGTGACACGATAGCGCCCTCTATGGGCGAATTCCGTCATAACCGTAGCGTGCTAACTAACTGAGCCAAGGAAAGCAGCTCCCATTTTCCCTCTTCTATCTCTTTATTCTTGCTTATTATTATTATTTCTCACGCTGCTTGTGTGTTTATTTTTTTTGTTTGTTTCCTAGAAAGCTCAATCTGCATGAGTCATCGGAAGGTGTCAGTAATAAGTAGATGAAATAAACAACCCCAGTCACTGCAACGGCACACCCAGTTGTGATCGATCGACACCTTTATTTAGACTCTTTCGTGCACCCCATGCACTGAATAGCTATCCAGACACGCCGTCACTGGGACGAATAGGTTTTAGGTTGCGTCACTGAACACTCAACCCTGCTTAATCGCACCACACATAAACTATATGCGTTATAGTGCTGAATAACCTTGTAGGGATCCACCTGGGCCCTCTTTATGTCCTTCTCTCTCGCCCCCAGTGCGCCAACATGTCTCGATCATCTAGTCCGGCCACCCACTGGGACCAGCTGGAGACCTGGCTGAATGCAGTGACAGGGACTATACTGACAGAGTCGGCCAGGGACCTGCAACACTTGAGCCGCGAACAGCTGGACGAGAACTTGAACCGGCTAATGGCCCACGATCCGACACAAAGCTACAGCAGCAAGGAGCTGGCCAAGATCGTCGGGGCCCTCGCCCACAACCTCGTTGCCCAAGTAAAGCTCAGCGATGGAAACATCACCCTCCTGGAACAAGAGGCCACCGCCCTCAAGCTGCAAACGGAGGAGGCTCGCAGGAACCAAGCGGACGCCGAGAACCGCGTGGAGCAACTGACCCGGGAGCTACAAGAAGAGGTAGAACAGCTCCAAGAGGCCCTATCCGACCTCCGTATCGACGCGGAGCAAAGGGATCAAGAAGGAGAGCTAGCTCGCCGAGGCCTGGAGAGCAGGCTCCAACAAGCTGAGACTCTTTTAGAACGGGCTGAAGTTGACCTCAAAGAAAGAGAGGCCAAAGCCAAAGCCTTCGAAAAACACTGTAAGGCAGCCCGAGCTGAGGCCCAAACCTTGGCTCAGCAACAAGAACAACTCAAGGCTGAATTTGATGCCGTGCAAAGAGAACTGAACTATGCGTATCAATTCACGGCTGACCAGAAGGAAGGGGGGAGCTCCACTGAACCTCCCCCGACAAGCAAGCCTAGACTTCCCAGCCAAGCCTCAGAAGACAGAGAGGAAACTCCGCTGTTCAAGAGGACGCTGGCCTGCGTCCAAGGGCCCTTGGCAGCTGCCGAGGGAGGGGGCCCTCTGCCAAGAACCCCCACCACAACTCATGGGTTGACACCCAAGGACATCGACAAGCTGGCCAGGAACATTCCAACGTTTACTCCAGACCCTGCAGGAGGACACGATGTCCACGCCTATTTGCAGGATATTGACTTTCACTTACAAACCGTGGCAAACGTTTCCATCAGAGACAGACTGTACTTAATCAGGATCACTTCCAGCCATGAGGTGCGCAAATTCCTGGACCGACAGTCAGACGCCGTCAAAACGGATTACAGACAACTGCAACGCAAGAATTCTCGGATCCTGAGACGGACCAGGGGTTAGTTGCGGCCATGGACCTTAAACAAGGTCGTAACGAAACCCCACAAGCCTACTACAACAGGCTGAGGCAGACCTACTTTGGGGCTAGAAACGAGCCACAAATGGAAGAGGACTTTAACTTTATGACTCTTTTCCTTCGCAACCTGCTTCCTAGCGTGAGCCACCACCTGGGAGTTATGGCCTGCCCCCGCACCATGACCATCCAACAGCTGCGAGATCTGACCCATAAAGCCTACGCGAAGCACCGGGCTGCCCCTGAAAAGACTGCTAAAAACCCGGTTGTCCTGTCCGTCTCTGAACACTACCCAGAGCTGACACTAGAGGGCGCTCAGCCACAGTACCATGCAAGATCTTTCAACCGAGAGGCAAGAGACTTTACTGCCAGCAGAGAGCGAGGTGACTACAGAGGTGCTCGACCCAAGCATCGCACAGACAGACAAGGGCACGGCTCACGCTCATCGGGGGACCCACAGAGCAAAGCTGCCTGGGAAGGCCCTCGACAGCCAAGAAGTCATCGACCTGCCAAGATGAGGGCTGCTGGCCCCCAGAGTCACCAAGGTACTGCAACGCAAGGTCCCTCCGACAAGCCCAAGCCTCAGCTGCCCTCAGAGCAGACCGGTACAGGGACCTCAGAGTCAGCGGAGATCTTGAGACTGTTAAAGGAACTGATGCAAAGGAAGCCCGACAAGCGGAATAGAAAGGATCAGGAGAAGCCAGATTCGGCATGACTACGAGTGGCTTCTGAAACCAACAAAACCTCAGAAAGCCCTCCTCGTAGAACAGCACCCCAGATCCCCACCAACGACGCTACGCCCTCACTCGAAACCGCCTCGAGTCGGACTCTCAAGCCACAGAAGTGTGCATTGAATGTGCAGTCATACAGCCAAACAGAGGTCCAACTGCAACAGATTGCTCCTATACATCTGACCATCGGCCCCATGGGTCTGGTGCACCCTGTGTACATTTCACCAATGGACCTTTATCCCCTCCTCATCGGCAAGGATTTGCTAGATCGCTTTGAACCTCTGATGGACTTTAAACGACTCAAAATATGGGCTCAAGTGCGTGAACCACTTCCGTTTCCCACGACCAACCCGGCTGAAGTGCAGTGCCAGGTCACAGAGGTCAGTGATCCGCCCCCAGCTGGTCGCGAGAACACAGACTCAGGAACAACCCCAAGTTCAGAGGCACCCCTCTGCACCCTAGAACCAGACCAGGACCCAGACACCTACTGCCCCCGGGTCCGAGAGGTCGTGCACCTGAACCACCTTGAAATAACAGACACTATTCTGGCACTATGGGCAGACAATTCAGCCATCAGCCTCAAGCTGTTTACTGCCCTCACTATGGCCACACCGGACATTCCCTATGCAGCCAAAACCACACGATTCCCATTGGACTACCAGCTACCAACTTTCGTAACTGCCAAGAGCATCTGTGTTTTGAACTTGAAGTGGAATGGTCGGTCCTTCACCCATCCCTTCCTCGTCCTTCAGGACTCACCACGCAAACTTTACCTTGGAGCAGACATCCTCGTCCGCCTCCAAGCACACATAGACACTATTAATGATGTGGTATGGGCTCCGTTGACCTCACAGCTCCCTGTGAGCCCGTTCGACCATACGCACCTCGTCTCAGGCCAAACCATCCCAGAAGTTTGTACCCTGGTGAATGAACTTGAGACCACAGTGCCTGCCTACACCAAAGGGGTCGCTGTTCGGCTTAACCTACGGCGGGGCCAAACCCTCAACCACACATTGGCCTACTTCCAGCCGTCACCCGAGTGCGCTGAACTCGGACTCACCCTGGAGGCCACACCCTTAACGGAAGTCACATCACGGGCTGTCTACATCCTATTCAACAACTGCACTGCCACACCCATTAGACTCCCTAGAGGCTACCGGGCGGGATGGCTGATAAGCCAGAACTTCCACGACCTAGAACTCACTATACCAGTCATAGGTCCCATCCCCCCACCGCTGACCTTGGAGGGAAGCCCTAACGACACAGTTTTCACTGCACCCTTCCGTATGGTCGCCATTACATCTATCATGCCGATGACCAAAGAGCAGGTGTGCAGGACCGAAATGACCAAAGACTGTCTGTCAGTATACACTGTCTCATGCCAGCCCACATGTGAAGTCAACGAGATCACCGCCCCCGTAGCCATCAACGAAACGAACGACGCGACAATGGAGGAGCCGTACCCCGGGTTTGAGGCCCAAGTCCAACAGATTTTGAAGGATGCAGATGCCATACAGGATGAAACTGATCTCCAAAAACTTCGGCAGATCCTGTACCAGTACAAGGCGTCATTTGCAAAAGACTCCCTAGACTGTGGGCTCACCCACCTCCACACGGTGCGAATACCCTCGCACCCAAATGCTCCTCCCACGTTTGTCAAACAGTACAAGATCCCCATTGCTTCACACGAGTCAGTACAAGAGATCATTGACTCGATGCTAGAAAAGGGAATCATCCGGCCCTGCAACAGTACCTACTCTGCACCCATCTGGCCTGTACTCAAGCCAAACGGCAAGTGGCGACCCACGATTGACTACAGGAAACTGAATCAGCAGGTGCCACTATCACGTTGGCCCATGACTCAACTCGAGCAGGAGATTCCCAGGATAAGGGGGGCCACCATCTTCTCTACGCTTGATGTAGCCTCTGGATTCTGGACCATACCGGTACACCCGGAAGACCAACACAAACTGGCCTTCACCTTCGGCAACCGGCAATACACATTCACCCGCTGTCCGTTCGGGTATGCAAATAGTCCTGCTGAGTTCAATATCTTCCTCGACAAGGCGTGTCCAGATGCCAGAATGAGGGGCAACCTCATTTATGTCGATGATGTCCTTATGAAAAGTGCGACCGTAGACGACCACCTCGAGGAGATAAAGCATGTCCTGAACCAACTAACCACAGCAGGCGCTAAAATTGCTCTGCACAAGGGACAATGGTGCAAAAATAAAGTAAACTACGTTGGCCTGCTCATAGGACCACATGGCATCGAACCCCAGTCCAGCCGCATACAAGCTGTACAGAACATCAAAGCCCCCAAGAACATCTCAGAACTACGGAGCTTCCTCGGAGTGTGCAACTATTCACGACAATTCATCGAGAATTATTCTGACATTGCACGACCCCTAACTTCTCTTCTGAAAAAGGACTGTCCATTTCTGTGGACCAATGCTCAGGACAATGCTGTGCATGAGCTCAAACGACATCTGTGCCCAGCTCCGTGTCTGGCCTACCCCAACCCTCAGAAGGAGTTCTATCTCGAAGCTGGATTTTCCAACCACTGCCTCAGCGCTGGCTTGTACCAACGATACGATCAAGACAAAAGAGTGGTCGCTTATGCCAGCAAAACACTGCTCCCACCCGAACTCAAGTATACAGACTGTGAGAAAGCCCTGCTCTACACGGTATGGGCAATCCAGCGATTCTCCAATTACATCGGAGCACAAAAGGTGATCATAGAAACCTGCCATCAGCCGGTCACATTCCTCAATAGTCAACGCATCAGAGATGGTGTGGTCACCAACGCACGCATAGCCACGTGGTTGATGGCCCTCCAAGGACGCGACATTGAAGCACGATATGCTCAGAACCACAGGTCTGCACTGGGCAACGGACTTGCTGCATGTCAGAATTGCTCAGGTGATACGCCAACCACAACACTGGAGCCTGAGGAACCCCAGCTGCTGCAGCAACCCACCTTCCACCGGTACTTTGAAGAAAATGTATGTCAAGGCATGCCAACAGCCTACGTCGATGGATGCTCGTACAACCACCAAGGCAACCTGAAGGCTGGAGCAGGAGTCCTATGGGTAGACAACAACCCTTGCCCACCGCAGCACTTCAAGCTGGGGCCACAGTCATCGCAATACGCAGAAGTGGCAGCCGTCCTGATAACCCTCCAAATCGCAGCAACTCACAACATCAAAGAACTCCTTATCTGTACGGACTCTAACTATGCCAGATTGAGCTTCACGTGTCACCTTCCCAACTGGATACAGAATGGATACAGAACTGCCAACAACAAGCCGGTCAAGCATCAACACCTGTTCCGAGCATGTGATACCATCACCAGGGAACACGACATGCTTGTCTACTGGAAAAAGGTGAAAGGACACTCAGAGCAACCCGGCCAAGACAAAGACTTTAATGACCAAACGGATGCCCTTGCCAAAGCGGGCGCACAAGATGGTGACCTGTGGTCACCTCCACCCCAAACGACCACACCAGCCGTCGTGGCGATAACACGCAGCCGACGCCGTGCAACATCTACAGAACCGGCATCCCAAGCCGGGTCCCTAACACCACAGATTGCGAACGGCGACTTAGTTTCGCTACAAGCCTCTGATACCTCCATACTGACTATGTTGAACCACCTCAAAGACCCCTCCTCCTACCCTATCGCATCTACTGACCTCACTCAGGTTTCCGGCCTCAAACGGCTACACCACATCAGGCACCTGCTGCGTGTCACTGACAACATTCTCTGGTACGTCTCTGATGACCGCACGACGCCTAAGCTCGTGGTTCCCCAGTGCCTAAGGGGGGTCATGCTAATGTACGCCCATGACACACCATGTGCCGGACACCATGGCATCAGAGCTACCTATGAGGCACTAAAGATAGTGGCATACTGGCCCGGCATGCACCAGGATGCGACAGAGTACGTCAAAGGATGCCTGGTCTGTTGCCAGTTCCAGCCGGCGAACGCAAACCACAAAGCCCCACTGCAAAACCGAGGAACAACATTCCCATGGTCAGACTTGCAGATCGACTGGGTCGGACCTTTACCGAGGTCAACAAATACTTCCTAACGGTGGTGTGCCAGTTTACCAAGTGGGTTGAGTGCCTCCCGGCACCCAATGACACAGCCCAAACCACAGCATGTCTCCTGATGAACCACGTCTTCTCCAGGTTTGGACTGCCGCTGCGAGTCAACTCGGACAGGGGCACACACTTCACGGCCGAGATTATGCAAGAGATATGGAAACTCCTGGGCATACAAGCCCAGCTACACATTAGCTTCCATCCAATCGCGAGTGGGCAAGTGGAACGAGCGAACCGTTCTGTGGTCAGCATGCTGAAAAAGTTTGTGGCATCGAATCAAAAGGACTGGGACGTGAAACTCCCCCTGGTGCTCATGGCCATCAGAGCAACCCCCAGTCAGTCAACCGGTGTACCTCCCTTTGAGCTGATGACTGGACGACAAATGACTCTGCCACTACACCTGTTATACCAGCCCGGAGACTCCAACCTTGTCACCGCATACACAACCCACCAGACATCTGAGAACAACCTTTGCTTTCGCCCAACAACAACTCCAGAAAAGTGCGGAGGGCCGTAAAGCATACTACGATCAGAAAGCATCGCGAGAGGAACTGGATGTGGGTGACAAAGTCTGGTATTATCGTTTCGCCCCACCGCAGCAGACAGGCCCTCATCGGCTCTCCAAGAAACTCTTACCACACTGGACGGGTCCCTATGAGATTGTAGACAAACTGTCCCCTGTGGCCTATCGGATTAAGATCAGCAGGGGACAGACAGAACCAACCCTCAAGTGGGTCCACCGCAACCAGATCAAAAGACACTGGGCTACTGGGCGAGAGGGGAAAGGGGGGGCTAACACTAATTAGACTACACTCTTCCCTTCCTAAATCAGAACCCATAGAATGCGCTGTTAGGGAGGGCCACCCGACAAAATGACTGACCAGCCAAAGAACCTCGCTTGTTTTTCCTTTATTTGTGACTTTTGCATTTCTGCCTCTGCCACCAGGATGCTGCTGCTGCTCACCGCCCTGAGCCTCTGTCTAACAAGAGGACTGTTACAGCCGGAAATCGTGTCGCCTGGCCCGGCATCGGGCATTGTGTTGAGAGAACAGCCAGGCCTTCTGATCACCAACTGCCGGACACACACCCAGAAAGTGTACGTCCGCCTCGACCCTCGCGATGTCTACCGGGCACACTACCCACGGGCCGTACCACAGGTCAGCTGGGCTGGCGGACGATGGACACAGACTGCCCTGGACCACGCAGAGGCCGACATTACCCACATGCTCACCCAACTCCAGAAGGTGACTGTCACACAAGCCGACCTAAGTGGCCAAAACCGCCGCACTAAACGATTCCTAGGAGCGTTACTGGGGGCTGCCGCCGCAGTCGGAACCCTGTTCAACCTGGGCATAACCAGTGTCAATGCGGTGAGCCTGGCTACCGTAAGGCGACATGTGAATGAGATCCAGACGGAGATGCCACAGCTACAAGCACAGCTGACGACCCAGAGCAAAGCTCTGCAAACCATCGGCAAGTCACTGAAAGGCACTGTAGTGGTCCTCAACACCCACAGCGTCCTGCTAAATCAGACTGTAAACTCCGTGAAGCAGCTCTTCTATGTAGTCCAGTCGGATCACGCCCACACTCAACTCGTCACGGCACTCATGACAGACATGCTGCGAGAAGTGAGCTCATCTGTGGACAGTCTCACCATGGGAAGGATTCCGCCATACCTGGTACCCCTGAGCCTGGTCCAGACCGTACTGGCTTCAGCCACCTCCGGGCCAACCAACCCCCTTCAAGCCCATCTCGCCTATTCCTTGGGCAGCGCCATCCCTCTGCACATTGCCCCCGAACAGGGCGAGATAGCTTTTCTACTGAATCTACCCATCATCGAAGCTAACAACATTTATAGGCTCAAAGACATGGTCAATGTTGGATTCTGGCAGGGTAGCACCCACCTCAGGATACAAACCCCCAGCATAGTGGCCTACCACGACAGTAATGACCAACTGTACCTGGCCCCGAACCTGCGCATGTGTACCCTGACCAAAGACATCCACTACCTATGCCCCAGTAAGCCCTTTCTCCGGGACAACACAGAGGGGATCTGCGGAATGCACCCAATGAGGACCGACACCCGCTGTCCAGCGGAAGCCAAACCCCGTGCCCAAGTCACCTACACCCAGGCTGAAATCGTGGGAGATCGATGGCTAGTCAACACTCCGGCCCGAGTGGCCACTCTAACCTACGACCAGCATGACACCGCCACCCGCATTAACCTACTCAACCAAACCATGTGGATTCAAGTCCCGAAGGATGCGATTCTACACATAGATGACTTGGCCCTATACCATCTACCCAGCGAGGAATACCACACTGAGCTGGAGATCTCAAACTTTTTCAGGGACTACAACTTCACCCTCAGCCCTGAACTGGAAATGAAGATTGCAGAAGGCGGGCCCCAGCTAATCGATATCACCCCTATCGACCAGGCCCTACAAGCCCTGGGCCAGATGCCTGCTCTGACCAACCTCCCAGTAGTCCGATCCTGGACTGCCGCGGACACTGCCCTCTGCCTGAGCACCGCCATAGGATACGCCTTCACTCTCGGCCTAGCTTTTATCCTCTACAGAAAGGTCAACGAAATGCAAGAGTCGGTAGGCAGGTGTACGGCGGCGTTTCCCCGGACCTTCGAGCGACGTGCCCTTTTGACAACGAGTGTAAATTAAACCCCCTCCTTCACCAAACAACTGAGATAACTCTTACTTCTCCTTTCCACTTCAAAGAAGTCGGTGGGGGAAGATGGGACTTGAGAATTGCCATACGGCTCAGGAATGGAGTGCCTTGCATCTGGACAAAGGGAAGAATCCTTATTCTCAGTTGTGGCTACCAAAAAAGGGACAGAAATGTATAAAATGTATACCCTGTTACATTAATTTTCTCCCTATGTTACTCTACCTCCTTAATAACCTCAGGGACAAACATATTGGAACTGTATCTTGCCTGTATTTACATTTCTGTATAAGCTATAAGTAGTAATGGGTATAATCTCTACGTGTTTGATATCTAAATGTTTCTCTTTTAAGTTCCTAAATGATAGTGCATAGCTTTGCGTTGTGTCTCATACTCCTATTATTTTATTCTAGTCTAAGTTGATTTAATTTTCTGATGTGTGAATTCCTACGGGCGGGTGATGAATGCAAATGAGAACTGGACTAAGACAAAGGAACGCATTTCGCGCCCAAAATCCGAGCTAGTACATTGGCTGCTCCACCCGAAAGAGGCGGAACACATCAGATCTTTAAAACACCAGCGCACAGAGAAACTGCGCTCGTTTTTTGGATCCGGTGACGCTGCTCGCCTCCGCGCACGCGCTCGTCACTCTCTCTCTCGAGACCGGTTCTCCCTCTCTGCGGGACCGTTTTCTTTTCCGCAGTTTCCGCAGTTTACTTCGGCTGGACTCGCCTCATTTCGTCAACTTCTTCGGAAAGCCACGGAATCAGACGGACACACTCACTTCCAATCGCATTGAACCAACCCGGACTGAACTCTTTCTCTCTCTCTCCTCGCGGATCAGGACCTGAAATAGTGCCCACTTCGTTACAAGATCTGACAAAGTATCGTAATCTAACCAATTACGGTGAGAATATTGTTTTCCTTAGCCAGGAAAGTAAATTTCTTAGAATTAATAGATAATCGATTATGTTCTCGGCGGACGAGCGCATCCAAGCTCGGTGTTGTTATTGATTCTGCTGCGTCAGAGAAGCATATAAAATCTGTAATTAATAACCATTGATTACGCATATTTTATTGTGCTTAAATTAATAACTTTTGTTACAGCATGAATAATGTACCTTGTGGATGTAGCTTACATTTAGACACGTGAGCGTGGCACAACTGTTCTGTTATATAACAGACTGTCATCGGACTTCTCCTCTTTAGTAACTTCATAGCCCGATCCTTCATCTCTGGATGAGAAATAGCCCGTTATAACATGGTTTAGGGGACTGACATCACCAGGATTGAGACGAGTAAGATCGTTTGAGAGTGCAGCTTCTTACGACTGCGTTGATCTCTTGCGCTCTGCCATCTCACGGTATTATAAAATAAATAAATAAATAACTTTACTTGCCGTAGGGCTGGCGGGGAATGTGCATTGATACACCTTTATTAAATATGTTACGTGGTTTACTGTTTTTGTGGTGTTAAGAGAAAGCATCTCAGTAGCATGTTCTTAACAGAAAGGCACAGTCATTTCTGCTTGTTGCAATAAATCACAATTTTTGTGAATTTTGCCAATTTATTTTTAGAGATGATAGACAAGATGTTATAGAATAATAATAAACATCCCAGCTCGACATCCGACGGTTTTCCCAGATCGCATCACAAATTTGAAATGTAATATGCAAAATAGTAATGCAATGTGTAATATTTCTGTACTTAAATGTACATTTTCCCATACATATATGCAACATTTAGTGCAAAATTAAAATTTAATTATAGAATTTACATTTGCCATTTCCAACACTAGTTTTAATATGTAAATCAAAAATGCATATTATTGCTTTAGAAGTTTAAATGAAAATGAAAATGTATTACCCAAATTGATTAGATGTTTTACATGTCCAAGCAAAAACTGTAGCAAAATGATCATTTGAATTGTGTTTTTCCTAAATGCATTTAGACTTACTGATAGGACACGTTGGATTGCATTTTCATCATAATACAGCGTGCTAATTGTAGCAAAATGCAGTGAGAATTCCTGAATGCATCCTTAGCGTCGCACATGCCTCAAGTTTCTCACCGTTTACACTCTAATTGATGCCTGTGATCGTATAGAATATGCTGCTTCTTTCACTGTGTCTGCGCCAGCTGACAGTTCACCAGTCAGATCTAGGAGCAGCTACCACGGAACATGCCACAGCCGAGGTAAAAATCACAGGCATCAATCGTGGTGTCCCGTGGCTGTAAATGGTGAGAGATATTGTTGTGGCAGGCACATGGCGTTTAGCAGAGGTAGGGGACTCGAGTCACATGAGTAAGGATTGGATTTGTGATCACGTTCTTCCGGGTTTGAAGAGTGATGTTCTCCAAAGATGTCCTGACTCTGTGGTGATTGGGAGTTCTTTCCCAGTGAAGTAAAGAAAGCAAAAGGGGCTGAGAGAGAAGATCCAGCCGAAATCTGATGATCCTTGGGGAATGGAAAGACAAGGCTGCACGGCCTGGCACAAGCTTAAAAGGTTCAGAAGAGTCCTTAGCTCATCATCTTCTTAGGTTCTGAAAAGAACCTCCGACGGATCATGCTCAAGTCCTGCCGGGTGCTGGTGCGCCAGCTCCGGGACTTGGCAACCAGAAGGTGAGACACGTGTGAAGAGGGTGAAAGCACCGAAAGCTGAGATGAACTGAAGACTGAAGACTGAAGAGAGTGAAGACTGAAGAGAGTAAAATGTGGCTGGTGTGAGTCCTTTATCTTCTTGTCACGCCCCTGGACTGTGTTTGTTTTGTTTCCTTCCCCATGTGCTCTGTGTGACCTAGTTTCTGTTGATTGGTTAATTTAGTTCAGGTGTGTCTCATTATCTCCCCTTTATAAGTTCCTTCCTGTTCTTTGTTTTTTTGTCCGGTCTTCATCACAACCTCAACTTCACGTCAGTGTGTGTAATCTCCTCCTGTGTGGTAAACCCTTCTTTGTGAATTATTAAATACCTACTGACATTCATCTTCGTGAGCCTGCGTGTTCCCTAAACACACCCGAAGTGTGACAGAAGACCAGACCTTTAAAAAACAGTTAAGCGTCGTGTTTCCCCGTCATTTCTTTTCCGTTTTGAATCAGTTTTTATTTTCTGTTTTTGCCGTCATGGACCCAGTGTATAGCCCCGAGTTTCTCCTCCTCATGCTGAAGCAGGGGGAGAAATCGTTCGAGGACCATACCAAACTGTTCATTTCCATCGCGAACTATTCCAGCTATCCGGACGGCGCGCTCTGCACATTTTATAACGCTGGCCTGAACCCCACGTGCAGAGCGCTGTCGTCCGAAGATGGTCCTCGAGCGGACTTCGCCGCCTTTGTGGAGTGGACACTGGCGAGAAAGTGCCACTCCGGACCCAGAGCCCAGCCCACCATCTCCCCGCTGTGCGAAGCCACAGCCCGAGCCCACGCTGACGGAGAGCCAGAGCCTCAAGCGACCAACGAGCCATCGCCAGAGAGCGCGACAGAGCTGAGGATCGCCTCGGAGCCCGAGCCCCAAAAGGTCAGACCAGGTGCGAGAGCCGGCAACAGAGCTCGCCACGGTGGAGAACGCCAATGACAGCGAGAGCGCAGAGTGGAGCTCCGCCCACTGCACTATGGCTGAGGGTGAGCTGATTATATATCTGGGGCTGTTTGAAATGGAAAATGAACTAATAGACTGGGAAACTGAACTGGAGTTAGATCCTGCCCCTTTCCTTCCTCCTTCATCTCCGCTGGTCCTGTCCAGCCCTCCTTCGTCTCCGCTGGTCCCGTCCAGCCCAGAAGGGGCTCCCGAAACTCCAGTGCACGCTTCACAAGAGCACCCTCCAGTGCCAGCACCTCGTCGGTGCCCTCCAGTGCCCGCTCTACAAGAGCACCCTCCAGTGCCAGCGCCTCGTCGGCGCCCTCCAGTGCCCGCTCTACAAGAGCACCCTCCTGAATTCAGCCCTGAGGACATTCACAAGGTCCCGCCCACCCACCCTTTCCTGTCTACTCCGCTGCTGGTTCCTTTCAGCCCCACGGCTCATCCTCAGCCCAACATCTGTGTGCTGGATTCGCCATGGGTCTGCCAGTCTCCATCGGCATCATGGCTGGAGGATCCCTCATCTCTGCCTCCAGCCTCTGAGTCCCGGACTCCACCTCGGCCCTTCGACCCGTCGGCTCCACCATGGCTCCTAGCTCCCTCCTCTCCACCATGGCCCATCAGTCCACCAGCTCCACCGGGCTCCCTCGTCCCTCCGGCTCCGCCTTGGTCTGTCATCGACCGTCCGCCGCCTCGGGATTCCACTCCTCCGGCTACGCCTCGTCCTTCCATCCCTCCAGCTCTGTCAGGCTCCTCCTCAGTCCTCGGTCGCTCCGGCTCCACCGTGGCTTTCTGGATCCCCGTCTCCGCATCGGTCGCCGGTGCCATCTGTTCCGCCTTGGCCCTCCGGATCCTCCCCGTCGGCCTGACCCATCGGCTCTCCGTCTCCGCCTCGGGCTCCTCCTCCACCTGCTCCGCCGCCATTGGTCGGCCCCCTGGAGTCGGTGGCCATTCCTCCTCCATGGCTCCTCCCTCCGTCGGCTCCACCGGGAGCCATCATGGTTGTGGCCTGGGTCCCACCTGGCTTTTCCTCCTGCTCCGGATCCCTCTTGTCTCCTCCCTGGGCTCCGTTTTAATTCCTCCTCCTGGGTAGCCGTCCTCCTCCTGAGCCTCCTCCCAAGTTTCTATCTGTTCCTGTTTGTGGCGCGAGGACGCGCCATCCGGGAGGGGGGGGGATACTGTCACGCCCCTGGACTGTGTTTGTTTTGTTTCCTTCCCCATGTGACCTAGTTTCTGTTGATTGGTTAATTTAGTTCAGGTGTGTCTCATTATCTCCCCTTTATAAGTTCCTTCCTGTTCTTTGGTTTTTGTCCAGTCTTCATCACGACCTCAACTTCACGTCAGTGTGTGTAATCTCCTCCTGTGTGGTAAACCCTTCTTTGTGAATTATTGAATACCTATTGACATTCATCTTCGTGAGCCTGCGTGTTCCCTAAACACACCTGAAGTGTGACACTTCTAGAGTGGTCACACCTCTAGTAATTCAGAGAGCCAATGGTGTTTTGTATCTTTGGAGGGAAAGTTAATGGTCTTTGTCCAGATCCATAGTATTTTGCATATGTAATTTGATTGGGTGTTGATGCAAATACTACTAAGGATTCTTAGAACACTAATATGTTGCACAGGTATCAACAAATAATATCCACCATCTTTTAGATAATCAAAATATGAATTCAAAGATACCAAACACTGCATGTATGTTTTTATACTAGACTAGTAATCTATCATAGCACATGCATAAAACAGTTATACAATATCCAAAACTACATGCAGGAACGGTCATAATATACACAGTGATCTGTGATTATTTCTGTGTTCGTCACAGAAAGGTTTGTCTAAGAATTAACCCAATAAGTCACTTTCAGTGGAAGAATATGTTTGATTTAGGGAGAGTCAGGATGGGGGAAGAGCCTCCATACATTCTTCTAGTCTGCCAGAAGCGTCCTGGTTGCCATGGTAACCGGTCCCATCTAAGACTTTGCGGCACCCCGTGTTGGTTTGGGTGAGGGGAAGTCTGTGCTTACTTGTTAATTCAATAAACAACTGATTTGGGTAAATCTAAAGAACCATTGTCTGATTGGCCCATACGCTACATCTGTCATTAAATTAAAGTGATTATAAATGATTGACCTCCAACTAACGATGCCATCTGTGAATTTGCCTCTCAAACCATACTGCTTTATGTCAAGTACGTCCCTAATGACTAAAAACAATATGGAATTGTGCCACGGAAAGAGATGATTCTCTTACACCCAATGCACCCAGAATCCAATGTATATAGCAAAATGGCCCTAGTATGAGTTTTTATATAAGGGTGTCAAACATATGGCCAGGTGTTTAATCCAGCCTAGGGGGTGATTTGATAAAAATAGCACTGGTCCACCGGCCATAAATCTGAGTGGTTTTTAGTTTTATTTTAGCCAATCTCTATTTCAGACTTGCAAACAAACTGCTCTGCAGTCATTTTAAAATGTAATTTGAGTGAAAATATTACAAAGTCTGTAAACAGGATGTTAACACAGGCATGCTCTAGTTCAGGACTAGTTCAGGGGTGGTGAACTCCGGTTCTGGAGAGCCGCAGCCCTACAGAGTTCAGCTCCATCACTAGTTAAAACTTACCTGCCTGTAGCTTTCTAGTTACCCTTCAGACCTTGATTAGCTTGTTCAGGTGTGTTTAATTAGGGTTGAAGCAAAACTCTGTGGGGGTGCGGCTCTCCAGGACCGATGTTCGCCACCCCTGGACTAGTTGCATGTCTCCGCCATCTTGGATTTCCAGTCTAGTGAGTGTGCGCATGGACGCTTCCGGTTTTACTAAACGCCAGTTCAGAGAGCCAGAGAAATCCAAAAATTAACTTCTATTTGTGTTTAAAATTTATAATATCACGTAAAAAGTAACTAAGGTCTACTTCACTACTTTTACTATACTGTTTATGTTAATTGAGCCAATGGTATTTGAAACTTGCGTATGTTTTTGTCCGGTGAACGAAGGAAAACAGTATCCATACTGTTCACAAAATGAAAGTTTACTCGATCTTTGGTCAGATCGGCGCCAGAGATGGGGAGTGATTGCTTTTATGATTCTTAGGCTGCTCACGTGGGGGCAGTCACTAAGTTTTATGGCAAAGCCCAGTTGGAATGAGAATCTCCAGATGTTCTGTAATTGTGATTCTGTGGTTCTCTTGTTGACAGAGCTGAATTCCTACACCACACTTTAAGTGACACGTGATCCAAGAATCATAACGTCACCTGTGACGCAAGTATCCATCACTACACTATTTTGCCCCCTTAATTTGGAGAAAGCAAAATTCACTACACTAGAAATCAGTTCCCTGCAGAATATAAAAGTTAACAGAGTCCGTTTAAAATAATATTACATTGTTTACAACAACTGTACAACTGTGAGTGGTGATGGCAAAAAGAAAACATTCAGAGGAGCATCGACCAGCAAGTTTCAAAATGAGTGGACATAGACATTTGCTTTTATTGAAAGCTATATGCTCTGCTCTGTCTGGTTTGCTCAGATCAATTGTCATTGCAAAACAGATTTAAATCCAATTTTCAATTCCCACATTATATTTAAATTTAAAGGTGATCACATCAAGGAAAGCAACAGATAATCGGTGCATTTTATTAATTATCAGCTAATTTCAAGATGAAAGACTGCAAGAGGAAAGAGCACGGCATTGCAAAGTTTGGCTCACTACTTTTAGTGATTGTTTTATTAACAAGTTTCATGAGGAACACGCGCAATGTTCAGGCTAAAATGCAGAGCTCTGACCCCTCTCCCCGGGCAGGGGCAGTGCCCCGGGCTCGGGAATGACTACCGAGCTTGGAGACCTCTCCCGGACAGCACGCCATACATGCATAACCTTTATTCAGTTTATGATATGTAAGTGTGAACTCATGAAATGAAGATGATTGTGCGTTGAGCATCTGCGACTTACTTTCAGTTTCATTTGTGGCAGTTTGCATGTCGGCTTGCTTAAGAGATACTCAGCTACTCAACTGCAGCGATGTTTGTTGCATTCTGACTATAACATACCATATAGTCTATAAAACGCTCTCACGCATTTATTTTAACATTTTGGGAGGAGTAAAATTTGCATATGTGATTTCAACCACCAGATGCAGTTTCGTCTGGAATGCGGCCCAGACTTCCTTCTGAAGTTTGAAAGATCAGATTTAAATCAGATCTCGAAAGCGTTTCATTTACACCTGGTCTTTTCACAAGCGGATAGATATCCAATAAGAGAAAACGCATAAAGTGACCTGGTGTAAACAAACTACCCCATGGGCGAAAACCGAAATAAGTAAATGCTATTTTTATTGTAAAATATTTGTTTATTTTAAATTGTATTTGTGAAAAAAAAAAAAAAAAATATATATATATATATATATATATATACACACATATATTAACCAGAATTTTGGGTGTTTGGGTGTGTAATGCGCCCTCTCCCGAGCGCTCGAAGGCTTGATGATTCGTTTCTGAAGGCTGACATTCCTCTGGTGGAGCATGCGGTTGCGGTGCACTTGTGCCCACAAAACGGCGCCACCTGGCGGAACTGTCCACATCTCCTGTCCAAAGCCTGTAAACTGTTGCTGGCCCTCGCTGCAAAGGCTTACAGTACTGCGGGCCAGGCTGCCTCCACCCTGTACACCATGGCTATCCTGCAGGTACACCAGGCCAAGGCACTAAAAGAGCTGCACGAGGGTAGTTCTGACCGAAGGTCACAGTGTGGCCCTCGGTCAAGTGATGTCCACCATGGTGGTCCAAGAGTGCCATCTCTGGCTTAACCTGGCACAGACGGCTGATGTCGACAAAGTTCGCTTTCTCTATGTGTAGCAGACTTCAAATGGTAACCTCCCGGACACCACAGAGACACGGTCACACCATGGATGGGATGATGGTTTCACTTTTCTATTTATTCCTTTAACAGAGTAGTGAGGCAAAATTAGTACACAGACAATCAGGAGGCCTACTCTCTCATCCCTCTGCTTCCCCGTTCACATTCACCACGCGTCTGAGCATGTACGCTTAAAGGGGAAGCAATTACTTCATTGTTTAACATGTTCAAATCTAGATACTGAATTACCTCACATAATAGTGTAAAAGAAGGATAGAAATAGTAAATGCATAACACACTTGTGAAAGTTAACATAAAGTTAACAACTGTGTCTTGACTTGCTTCAGGAGGTGTCATGGTGACATGACTTGTCTCGGGAGGTGTAGTGGTGACTTGCTTTGGCTCGTCTTAATTCAGGAACAACAAAGACTGGGCTAAAGAGTGGTCAGTGTCCAAGCAACGGGTCGAGGCAGGCTGCGAACAATCTGAGTCGATGTAATGAACCAGGTCAGCAACAGGAAAATAAACACTAGGGAAAACGCTCAAAAATGACAGCTGTGGTAAATCAAGACTTCGCAAAGAACTAAGTGTTAACATGGCCTTTTTATAGTCTAAGTGTAATGAGGGGAAATGGCTGACACCTGTTCAGGTGATCAGCCTGGAAAGGGGTTATGGGAAATGGAGTTTGTGACGCTCCACTTGTTCAGAGTGGAGCGTTATGAGGCGTGATGGAGCGGCTTCCTTCTTAACATTCCAAAGAGTGGTGGATTAGGGAAATGGTGACCAGGGTAGAACTGGCAGAGCAGAGAGTCCGGGAGGAGTCGGCTGGACCGGAAGCCTCCAGGGCAGAGCAGGACCCCACCAGGGTGGCGTACGTGGAGCAGATGCCAACCAGCAGGGGCCAACCAGGGCGGAGTAGATGGATCAGGAGCCCACCAGGGTGGAGCAGCAGGAACAGAAGCCCTCCAGGGCGGAGCAGAAGGAGCAGGGACCTTCTAGGGCGGAGTAGATGGAGCAGACACCCACCAGGGCAGAGCAGACGGCCTCCAGGGCGGATCAGAAGCCTGCCAGGGTAGGGCAGACTGAACAGGAGCCCTCTAGGGTGGATCAGAAGCCCACCAGGGTGGAGGGAATGGGGTAGAAGCCCACCAGAGCTAGGCAGGCAGAACAGGAGCCCTCCAGGACGGATCAGAAGCCCACCAGGGCAGGGCAGATGGAGCAGAAGCCCACCAGGGCAGAGGAGACGGGGTAGAAGCCCACCAGAGCTGGGCAGGCAGAACAGGAGCCCTCCAGGGAGGATCAGAAGCCCACCAGAGCAGGGCAGGGCAGGCGGAACAGGAGCCAACCCAGAAACTGCATCAGTGACTTGACTTGGCTCAGGAACGGCGGCTGTACCTTGACTTGATACAGGAAGGGCGGCCATGGCAGGCGCTGACTCTGGAAGGGCGGCTATGACAGGCGCTGGCTTTGCTGATGTGTCGCTAGCGGGCGTTGATCTGGCTGGCATGTCGTTGGCGGGCGCAGGTCTGGCTGGCTGGCTTGACGAGGCCAGCTGCGTGAGCAGATAGCAGCGGTGGGTCATTCGAACTGGATATCAATCTGTGAAGAGCAGATGCGGTGTGAGAGAGAGCCACTGTAGCCGCCATCTTGTCGCGCTCCGGGGTGACCGCCATCTTGTGTACTGGCTCCTTAACAACCACCATTACGTGAGCGGGCTGCGCAGCCAGCTTAGCGTGAGACCCACAAAAATGTTCTGCTGTCATCACTGCCATGGTGTTGCATTCGCCCTCTGCGGCACCCACGGTAAACAATGAGCCTGAGTCCTCACACAACAAAGCAAAATCCATGAGTTGTGCAAGGGACGTCTGTGGACCCTCAAGTCTCAGTCTCGATTTGAGTGGTTCATTAAGTCCAAAACTAAACATGTCTATAAACAAAATCTCATCATACAGGGATACCTCACAGAACTGGTGTACGTAGTCCTCAATGGTGAGGTACCCCTGCCGCAGATGAAGTAACTGGTCCACGGGGTCCATGGTTGGGCTGAGTTGAGGGAACAAAGTCGCTGGATCAGAAGTGGCGAAGTCTTCTGTAACAATGAGCCTGTGGAGTGGAGATCCAAACGCAACTTTATTAATAACAAAGCTTGTGGTACAACAGGCAGAGTGGAGAAGGAAACAGATGGGGACAACGAAGACTGGGCTAAAGAGTGGTCAGTGTCCAACAAGGGGTCGAGGCAGGCTGTGAGCAAACAAGAGTAATCCAGTAGACAGGCCGGGGTTGATAGAAAGGCAGATAACAATCAGAGTCGATGTAACAAACCAGGTCAGCAACAGGATAATAAACACTAGGGAAAACGCACATAAATGACAGCCGTGGCAAATCAACACTTCGCTAAGAACTATGTGTGAACATGGCCTTTTTATAGTCTCAGAATAATGAGGGGAAATGGCCAATATCTGTGCAGGTGATCAGCCAGGAAAGGGGTTATGGGAAATGGAGTTTGTGACAGAGTTCAGAGTTTTTAGTGACCGTTCCCTCTGGCAGTAATAGGAGGGAACCACAGAGGCTGATTCATAACAGTCATAGCCAACCGTCTTCTGAGCGATCACCACTTATTTAATAAACTTATTAACATCAGCAAATAAATTTGCATCATCAACATTTAGTTAAATCCAGAAACTCATTTAATTCTTCAACAGAATAAACATCATCCAAAGACTGACTGCAATCTATCTCTGAAAACTCAGAACAATTATCACAATCCTCCATCAGTTCTCCATCGATATTTTCATTCTCCACAGATGCTAAACTGTGCATTAAATCCTTCAAAACATTCGGGCCAACAGCATTATCACCAGCTCGCATAGATGAAATAAGCTCACTCACCTCTGACTTTGAACTTGGATCTATGACACTTTGCTCGGCACCGGCCTGGGGACCACTAGGTTCACCTGCTGAAGCCAAAGCCCCCGAATCCTCATCATTAGCCCCACTTGTCTTTTGTTTGTTTTTGGACTTTTGTTGTTTTTTGTTTTGTTCAGTTTGCTCATCCATATTTCTGGCGTTCAGTCCATTTTCAGTTTCTTATGTGGACACGTGAACTTCTTATGTCCCAAATCAACGCATTCAAAACAACGCAAAAAATTATATATAGGAGCTGTCTCTGTGTTGAATGTGAAATTAAATATCCAAAGATTCAGATTGCACATTTAAACCCATGAAAATGGCTTCGAAAAGACGTTTTAAAGCGCCATTTTTACACCTGAGCGTAACCATTTTAATGTATCCAGCAAACTTTCCAAAGCGACTCAATTCTTTAAAAATTTGCTCATTAAAAATTAATGGAGGTACATTTGAAATGGTGACCTTAGTAGCAGGTCAATGCAAAGGCATTACTTTCAGCAGGGTGTCAAAAACAACATTTCCTTTTTCAACAAGGCTGTTTACGAGTTTCCCATCTTTAAAAAACACCATCACAACCTTGTTTATTCTGGAGGCTGATACTATATTTTCATGCTCTAAAATCTCACCCATTGCTAGAAATGCTCTACCGTAAAAGCTTGATCCAAAAAAATTTACATCCATTCTTGATAGAGAACCCCGGTGTTCCCTCACCTGAGAGAGACGCCATGGCTTCTCTTATCAATGAAGGACTTACACCGATGTTTTTCTCAAGTCTAAATAAACACCAAACCGTGATAAATTAACCCCCCCCCAAAAAAAAACATAAATAGAAAAAAAGGAAAAAAAATAAAAAATAAAATTACTTGAAACCAATTCAAGCATACCGCTCTCACACCCCGCACCCCCAGCATGCAATCCACACACACACACACACACACAGAGAGAGAGAGAGAGAGAGAGAGAGAGAAGAGAATTTGTGTTTGTAACGCATTTTCTCAGAGCTATTCACATTATGATGTAGACTGACATGTAGCAGATTTCACTCAGCCTTTGTTGTCAGCCCTGTCAGGCATTCCAGCTAACAGCTGTGACAGTACAATGATGGATTAGGAATTGTCATCCAGGGCACTTGACACTTGTTTACAAGACACCCATCCTTCATCTCTCAATGCAAGGTTTGTAATTCACCACATTAGCTCGACAATACCATGCAATACATCATAGAAGTCTTTACCGACTCACAAGAGCCGCTCTGCTCTCACACACATCTGTCATGTCCAGTACTGTTTTATATTTGCAGTATTGAACAATCAGAAAAAGACTGTTCATTTGTCTTCAGTTATTTAAAAAAAGATATGTTCTTTTTACTTTCATGAATTTGGTTGTTAAACAACTTTTACAGTATAACTTTAAATATGCATATATGATTTCTGCTATACACGACAATCTCCCTTGTCCTTTGGAAAATAAATTGATAGTTATTAGGGGTGTGATGAGACACTTATCCCACGAGACAAGAAAAGAAACGAGACTGGGTTCACAAGAAAGAGACGAGACACGATTTATTAACTTTTTTAAAGAAATTCTCAATGATTAAATATATAGGGAAAAACAGTATTTTATTCAACTGAAAAACAAAATGCAAAAAAAAAAAAAAAAATGTAGGTGCATTTTGATATAATCTTTTTTTATTAAATTAAACTTCATTTTTAATGATTTATATGCAGTAATAAAGGTAAATCTCCTGAATTAATGATACAATGATAAATATATATATATATATATATATATATATATATATATATATATATATATATATATATATTTTTTTTTTTTTTTTTTTTTTTTTTTAACGTGCAGTTGTCGCCAACTCCTTAAGCCTTACAATACATACAAGTGTTAACATACTTTAGTTTTGATCGCTACTGTAGACTATAAGTGTTTAAACTTGGGCTGGTAATTTAACACATTAATTAGATTAATTAATTGAAAAAATAATGCGTTAAATGTATTAACGCGTTTAACGCACTTGCCCCATCCCAGACCCACGTAGGTCATCTGACATTTCATACAGTTGATTGATGATAAATATGAGGCAGGGCAACAACTCACTGCATGATAGAGCCTACACACCCTGACAAAAGTCTTGTCGTCTATCTAAGTTGTAGGAACAACAAATAATGACTTCAAGTTGATCATTTGGAATCAGAAGTGGCTTATATGAAAGGCAAAGGCCTCTAGATTATGCTTATTTTAACAAAATAAAATCTTATCATGCCTTGATTTTTAATGATTTAATTAGGACAGAAAGGTCAGACTTTGCTTAGACAAAAGTCTTGTCACATCTTTAAAGGATTCAAACAATCACAGATTAGAGCGTCACCTGTGACAAATACTGTAATTAACACATTCCCATGTGTGTAGAAGAAGAACCCCAGCACACCCAACCTTCATTTGAAATGCATCCTGACCTCTGACAGCATGCCAAAGATTCAACCACAGACCATCAAGAGCCTGAAGACCAAGCCTCCTTCTGAGGGGGCAGACATCTTTAATGTATCTAAACGTCAAGTGGAGAGGATAAGAAAATGATTTGAAGAAACTGGTAAAGTTCATGACAGGCCCAGGTCAGGCAGACCCCGTAAGACAACTGTTCGAGAGGACCGTTTGTTGGTTCGACAGTCCATGGCCAGCCCTTTTTCAACTGCAGCAGAGCTACATAACAACTGGTCACCAGAAACCCCTGTATCTACAAGAACAGTTTCTCACGCAGTGGTCTCAATGGCCGAGTTAGTGCTCAGAAACCAGCATTAAACAGAAGACAACTAAAAAATCGTGTTGCATTTGCCAAGGCCCACAGCTTGCAGGAAGGATGGACTGTGGAAAAGTGGCAGAAGGTTGATTTTTTCTATGAATTGTCTATTGAACTGCATCCCATTCATCGCAAATACTGCAGAAGACCTATTGGAACCCGCATGGACCCAAGTTTCACACAGAAAACAGTCAAGTTCGGTTGAGGAAAAGTCATGATTTGGGGTTACGGTCAGTATGGGGGTGTGCGAGAGATCTGCAGAGTGGATGGCAACATCAACAACCTGAGGTATCAAGACATTCTTGCTGCCCATTACATTCCAAACCACAGAAGAGGGCAAATTCATCAGCAGGATGGCGCTCCTTCTCATACTTCAGCCTCCACCTCAAAGTTCCTGAAAGCAAAGAAGGTCAAGGTGCTCCAGGATTGGGCAGCCCAGTCACCAGACATGAACATTATTGAGCATGTCTGGGGTAAGATGAAGGAGGAGGCACTGAAGATGAAACCAAAGAATCTTGATGAACTCTGGGAGTCCTGCAAGAATGCTTTCTTTGCCATTCCAGATGACTTTAGAAGCAGAGAACCAGGGGATGTTGGGATATCTTTCAAGCAGAAGTGACTCTTTATTGAAGAACTCGCTTGTGTGTTTTACTGTAGTCATCCAAGTCTAAACTAAGACAGTGGTACAAAGTATTTTATAGGCATTCAGTGGGAGGGATACCTAAACAAAGCATGCAAATTAAGTATTCAGTTAGAGCAACTTGCTCTATTTACACCAGTCCTAATGCAATCATCATAACTACTCAAAGATGGGGGCAGAAGCACCAAGTGCCATTACCAACAAAAGGTGACTTACAGTAAGAGAACAGGAACTGGCAGGAACCTCTTGCTACAAAGATTTCTTAAGAGAATCATTTGTCTGCGTATTTACCATAAATGCTAAATACAGTGTACTTCACCTTAGTTTTCCATGTGATGCTATGTCCGAACATAGGATCAGCATATTTTAAACAGATTCTTAAATTTGTAATCCTACAATCCCCCATTTGAGAGTTCTATAAAAACTAACTGTCACATAATACAAATTTAAACCTTCAAGTCCATTATATGGCCTATGTTTGTTAACATAAGCCCCACCTTCCATTCATGTAACTTGAAGAAGTTACAGGCAAATATAACTTATTCTGTGTCTTATCCTAGATTTACTTAGGTGTAATGGTTCTTTTCAGAACCATAAATGTTGACACATATACAACAAGGTATGATGTTGTCCAAGTTACATGATGACACAAAAAAATCATGTAGCATAAGTGTGAAAGTCCTGAAGTCTATGGCACTTGAATAGCTGTGAAGTCTGTTCTGTGAAGTCTTCTGTAGTCCATTTCTCATGTAGATTCACTCGGTTAATTCTTGGTCCTCATGAAGCTTGTTCATCGAGGTCATGGATGTTCATGGAGGTGATGCTGTACATCAAGGTCCTGCTTATGAAGATGACTTGGCATATACACATACCTGCAACACAAGAAAGCAAAGAAACAGCAGACCAGCAGTATTCATGCATAGACGTTTTCAGACTTCTCTTGATCGTATAGTGGTTTTAAGTCTAGTGATCGTATAGTGTTTTTCTTAATCTAGTTTAAAGTAATTTGAGACCTATAGACCAGTGAGGTGGGGATTGAACTAATGATGGGGAAAACTATATGGAAAATCTTCACCCAAGCATTGGCCCCCGAGACCTATTGTACTTCGGATCTTTCCTTGGGTTCCTCAACTGGTCTGTGTCCTAGTCTGTCCCTTGAGATATTGTACACACTGTATATTCTGTATATACACGTTTCTTATGCAGAACCAAAATACAGACATTTCCAAAAATTCCCAAAAAATTATGCAATCGCTACATTTCTATCCTCTAATTACACATCAGTCCTAGTAGACATCATAACAGAGGATAAGTGACTGAATGGAATATTCTGTAGTACAAAAGTTATGGCTGTGAGTGTTCTTAACAAGTGTTCCCAAGTGGGGGGAAGTGATAGTCTACTTCCTTTTGTTCTGTTTACAAAATAATCTTTCATCTTTGTTGTAGATTACTGGGGTAATTAAGAACTCACAGCCTTAACAGTTAACACCTCAGCAAGTTGCCCCAACAGTTTGTTGTAGTGGGGAGGGGCTGTTTGAGTGTTGCTAGCAGACTGTGTAAAAGCTGATTTACATTGTTAATTTCTTTTACATATTTTTTGTTTTTCCTACACTCTTTCATCCAATGTCCAGGTTTACCACAGTAATAACAATTACCCTCTTTCTTAAGACATTTACATTTCTGTCTGTTCTCTGTGTTGACCTTAAAGGATGCTGCTGCAATCTTTACTCTGGCTTTAACATCAGAGTCTCTTTCCCAAATAGCTAACCTATCCAAATTGTTTTGCAAGTTTCCATTGGACCATGTTAGATCTAAGAATGACAAAGCAGATTTGTACTCTGATAAAAGTCCATCAAACCATGTTCGAACTAGTGGACCTTTATGATCCAGCACCTTCTCTGTGGTGTCAACAATTCCACTGTATGCTGCAGCTGACTGGCAAAACTTTTCAGTATTCTGACTTACAGATTCATAATTTTTCTGTACACAACTAGTGACTCTGGACCAGTCCACTTTTGGACCAACAATGTTCTTTAGAATTTTCAAAACACCTTTTCTCAAATCACCTTTAATGGCATGTTGTAGTTCACAAGTAACAGCAGACTCAAAACTGTTGAATTCAGATTCAGTTAGAATTTGTGACATCAGCTGTGTGACTTCTGCTAACAACATGTCGTAGAGACGCATTTTGCTAATCAGTGCTCTTCTAAATTCAGAAGAAAAAAAAATGTGCATGCTGAGGGTAAGCTCTGGGATAGTCTTTCTATGTCTTTAGGTTTTAGTGCTTTGGCAACAGTTTGTACTTGGACAACAGAAGAGTTTGGAGGAACACTTTCAATTCCCTCAATTCCCTGAGACCTTCTCCTAGCCCCACATACCTTCATTGAATCTACAGGAACATCAGTTACTGATTGGATGGCTACATCCGTTTCAAATAAAGCTTGTAATTCAGGATAAATGTTATTGGTCTGACTAACTTCTTCCACATCATATTTTGCTACAGCTTTGTTGCAGTTCAATTTCTTTGTCAAAGAGGATACTCTAGCACAGAGCTCTTTGTTCTGTTCCTCTAGCTCTGAGTTTCTGTGAGTATCTGTGGCAGCAGATAATACCTTTTAGGTTTTTCTTTCTGATACATGCCCCAAGTACCTTTTTGCATTCTTCAACTGACCATACTTTATCTGTATCAATACCATTTTTTTTGTCAAATCCAATCTTACTGACTTCAATGACTTCCAATCTAACAATCTTACTCACTATTGAGTCCATGTGTTCTCCTAACAATGATTTGAACTCACTATCTGTCCATAAAGGAGTAGCTAGTGAACCTTTCTCAGTTGTTGTAATTAGCCTAGCATTCCTTCTCAACATTTTACAATGTCTTTCTGACACTTCAGGACACTTCTAAGATCTTCCTGGCAAGTAGAGGATAAATTTGTCAGCACAGAACTCCTTTTAACCTTCTCTGGCAAAGCAATAACCTCTCTGACAAAGCAGAGGATACGTTAGTTAATACACATCCTAATGTATTCCATCTTTCCCTGGCAAAGCAGGAGATGATGAACTTGGTAACACACTGTAATAGTTGCTAAACACCTTCTCTTCTCAAAGAGGATAAATTTTCTTCCCTGGCAAGCAGAGGATAACTTTCATCTCTAAAATAATTTTTTAGAGGAATTCAGTCTGGAATGAAATCAGTTTTTTGTTGAGCTTAAAGTTTCAATCTGGATTGAGGTGAAGAGCTCTATCCGGGTCACGGCACCAAAACTGTAGAAAACAGCAGAGAGCCAGGAGACGTTGGGATATCTTTCAAGCAGAAGTTACTCTTTATTGAAGAACTCGCTTGTGTGTTTTGCTGTAGTCATCCAAGTCTATACTAAGGCAGTGGTACAAAGTATTTTATAGGCATTCAGTGGGAGGGATACCTAAACAAAGCATGCAAATAAAGTATTCAGGTATAGCAACTTGCTCTATTTACACCAGTCCTAATCCAATCATCATAACTACTCAAAGATGGGGGCAGAAGCACCAAGCGCCATTACCAACAAAAGGTGTGAGTCTCAGTAGTCTGGCTCATTTGACTTACAACAAGAGAACAGGAACTGGCAGGAACCTCTTTCTACAAAGATTGCTTAAGAGAATCATTTGTCTGCATATTTACCTTAAATGCTAAATACAATGTACTTCACCTTAGTTTTCCATGTGATACTATGTCCGAACATAGGATCAGCATATTTTAAACAGATTCTTAAATTTGTAATCAGTTTTGCTCAATTTTGCCAACAAAAATATAAAGACAAAACAGAGCTGTTCGTCTCCGAGCAACACACACCTGCGTTTCATTTCTTAATCCACATTTTGAACAAACTGGGTAAACCATTAGGCTCGTTGGATTTGAAGTCGCGCTGCACAGACAGATCGGTGTATAACATCAAAGTACCCCGCGTCCGTGAGAGCGATTCAAAAGCATGCAGAGTCGTCTGCTCTCTAATTGCTCTTGCGGTACTTTGATGTCACACACTGATCGATCTGATAGTGATGGTCTGCTTTAATATGAACAAGCCCAATGGACCTTTCATTTCATAGAGAGAAGCATTTACTTCATTCTTAAATGAATAAGCGATGACTTAATCATTAAGGCATTTACAACCACCTACTGGCAATTTTAGTTTATTATTTAGAGTATAATTTCATTAAAGAAATAATTTAATATTTCCATTATTATTATTATTATTATTATTATTATTATTATTATTATCAAAGGTGATATAGTTCACCCACACAAAAATGTTGTCGTCATTCATGGTCCAAAAGAGTATATGTAATAAACTTTGTTGAATCAAACAAAATGTTTCTTGCTTAAGCTACTTTTTGTAATGTCTCTTTGATGCTTTACACAACAATGACTTTATATTATATTTTGGGAGTAATTTCTTAGCCAAATATGATGTGCAATTAATTTGCGCTTAATTAGATTAATTAATCACCACATCATGTAATTAATTAGATAAAAAAATAATAATAATCGCAGCACTAGTTTATACCCTAACTATACACTTTTATTCCAGTACTTATGTTATTTAAATGTCTGTAACACAGAAATAATTATTATTATGTGGTTGAACAGACTGTGTTGCTCTTTCTTTCTCTTTTCTTTCTTTCTGGATCGGCAGCAGCATGAATGCTTTGATTTGAATGTAATTCAAAATCAAGCATTAGTGGAGCATGAGCATAATGTGAAACATTCGTAATAGACACCACTTAACCGTTGTCATTCAGAAATTAGATCACATAGGTGTTTGAACAGAGATTGCGATCTTTTAAAGATGAATCCTGCAGCTCTAATATAAACACTGCAAAATGTTTTGCGAGGATATTGTCACATTCGCACGAGACAAGTCAGATTGAGATCTCATCACATCCCTAATAGTTATGTATAGGTATGTGCCAGAAAATTAGAATATCGAGGGAAAGTCCATTTATTTCAATAATTTGTTTCAAAAAGTTAAACTTATATGTTATATTAGTTCACTACACACAAAGTGAAATATTTCAAGAATCTTTAAATAAATGAACGAATCAAATAACCAGTACCTGAGATTATAATTGACATAGTTTGTGTTGCTGTTCCAGCCACGACTTCACAGAAATAGAACAGTTTTTAAAACAGAAATTGTGTGTCGCCATCATAGTTAGTTAGGACAAACTCTGATTAACATGGAAAATATACCTAATAGTGTAGAACATTGATTAAATGTTCTTAGTTATTTTAATCGCATTTATACATGATATGTATCCGTAGTCGGGATGCAAGCATAAGCCCCGGATGTATACGGAAGCTAGTT
The DNA here is from genome assembly GCA_033026305.1 of Cirrhinus molitorella. Classification (NCBI taxonomy): domain Eukaryota; kingdom Metazoa; phylum Chordata; class Actinopteri; order Cypriniformes; family Cyprinidae; genus Cirrhinus; species Cirrhinus molitorella. Next base: position 27,158,059 of record CM065123.1, read on the forward strand.
GTTTACTATGACATGTGATATCAAAAGTTGCTTAGTAAAGTGCTACTATAATTTGTGAAGTCATTCATCTCTCTCCATCATTCATCATGGTGTCAGAAAACTGTTCTCGGAAAACAGACGCCTTCGAGGATTGAGACTAAAGTCAAGTTTCATCGTAAAGACTCGATAAGGAAAGGTTTCGCATACTTCGTCGGAAATGGCAGAAGGCTTCAGACGACCAGAACCAGTAGTGGTTGATGGTAACATTGGTGAGAACTGGCGAGTATTCGAGCAAGAATACGATATATATATATCAGCTGCTCACTCAGACAAAGATGCTAAGACGCATGCATTATATCAGCTGCTCACTCAGACAAAGATGCTAAGATGCATCCATTTATTCTCCTCAATTTGGCCAGCTCAGAAGCCATCGAGCGAGAGCACGCGTTTGTGTACGCACCAGCCGTGTACGCAGGAGATCAAAGACGGGTGATCACGGAGGCTGAATCCCGAGAGAACCCAGAGTGTTTAAAACGGAAATTCCGTGTGTTGTGTAATCCACAAATGAACATAACTATGGAATGTCACAAATTCAATATGAGAAACCAGAAAGCCGGTGAAACTACAGAAGAATACGTGAGTGATTTAAGGAATAAAGCAAAGACGTGCAGATTTGGTGATCTAACAGACTCATAAGAGACAGACTAGTATGTGGTGTGATCAATGATGGCATGAGAAAAATTCTACTGAGAGACAGTGAGTTAACATTAGTCAAAGCAATAGAACCATGTCAAATCCATGAGCTGACTGATCAGCACACAAAGACTCTTGCAGTGCCTAAAAACAACACTAATGTAGACAGTGTGTATCACAAGACAAAGGTTAAAATGTCAAAAAGATACACTTCTGGTCGCACAGCCTCACAGTTCATAGTAAACTGTAGTAGTTGTGGAGGCAAGCATGAAGCAAAAAAGGAAAAATGCCTAGCTTATGGTCAGCAGTGCCATAAATGTAAAAAGTAGAATCATTTCAAAAAGTGCTGTAAAACCACAATAAGGCATATGCCAAACCGACAAAGAAAAGCTGTAGACCAGCTCAAACCAGAAGAAACTGCTACAGACAGCATTGACAAATCCTACTATGTGGATGGTGTGTCAATTGAAAAGGCTGCTGTACAAACGGTGGGGATAAAAACTCCTCAAAAGACTGAACTACTTTGCACAGTGCACATCAGTGGACACTCTGTTGACCTTAAAGTAGACACAGGCGCCAAATGCAATGTGATTTCAGAAGCCTTGTTCACAAAAATAAAAAATGGGGAGGAATTAAGCTCATCAAAAAACACCAAGCTCATTGCTTATGGAGGTGCAGCAATACCTACAGCAGGCTTTGTTACTTTCACTTGCCACTCATCTGAAAGGGTTTGCAACCTCTCATTCTATGTAGAAAAGAGAAATGTGCAACCATTGATAGGACTACCGGTGTCACAAACTGCTCCGCTGTGGCTCCCTCTTCTCTCCTCTAGAGGGAGCCTTCACATGGACTTATGTTCCTTTTTCACTCCATTTCCCATAACCCCCTCTCATGAACTTCCTGTGTCCTCTCACCTCTCACCCCTGTCGGCCATCTTGCCTTCACCCACACACCTGACAGTCATTACACCTCATCTCCCTCAGTATTAAAAGCCATTCACATGCACTGCCATTCACGAAGTCTTGATTAGTTCAGCACTGTCATTTCCGAGCGTTATTCCTGTGTTTGATTTTCCCGTTGCCGATCTCCTTAGTTCCTGGTTCCCGTGATTGTTCTCTGCCCGCCTATCGACCCCTTGCCTGCCCTAGGATTATTCTCATTGCTCGCTGCCAGCCCCGACCCCTAACGCTCGGTTTGACGCTTCTCTGTTTGTTCAACGTTGTCCATGTTTGTTCCTGTCTGACCCTGCTTGTATCACTCTGATTTCTGCTAATAAATTAAGCTTGCACATGGATCCACCTGTCTACGTCCCATTCGTCACAACCGGACTGTTTACAAATTAAGCTGGTCTCGTTTAACAAAGAAATCCACCAGGTGTCAGCAGATGAAGATTTAAGTTTTGCAAGTCAGATTTATTCAAAATATTCAAACCTTTTCAAGGATGAGATTGGTAAACTTCCAGTTACGTATTCAATGAAACTGGATCCAGCAGTACACCCAGTTGTAAAACCTGTACGTAAAATTCCGGCAGCTATGCACGGCAGAGTCGAAGCAGAATTACAAAGAATGGTCAGAATGGGTGTTTTTATTCCGGTCTCAGAGCCCACTGAATGGGTATCATCAAAGGTAGCAACACACAAACAGAATTCAGAAGAGATAAGAATATGCATCGACCCAAGAGACCTTAATAAAGCCCTCCTTCGTCCACATCATCCAATGTGAACTGTAGAAGAAGTTGCATCTCAAATGCCAAACTCATCTGTCTTTTCAGTTCTGGATGCGAAAACCTCCTTCTGGCAAATTTCTCTTGATGAGAAATCGTCAGTGCTGACGACGTTCAACTCCCCATTTGGGAGATTCCGATTTCTACCCATGCCATTTGGAATCAGCACAGCTGATTCATTCTAAGTCTCAGCAACCTATCGGCACCCTTACGAGAGCTGACTCACAAAGATGTTGAATGGTGCTGGAATGAACATCATCAAGATGCATTCAACAAACTGAAAGAGTGCATCACAAGCCCACCGACATTGAGATATTACAATGCACAAAAGCCTGTCATGCTGACATGTGACACTTCACAGTATGGACTTGGCGCGGCATGCCTCCAAGAAAATGCTCCCACAGCATATGCCTCATGTACCCTGTCACAGACTGAAACACAGTATGCTCAAATTGAAAAGGAGCTTCTCACAGTGGTGTTTGCATGTGCTAAGTTTCATGTCTATATACACGGAAAGAAAATTCTCATTGAAACCGATCATCAGCCATTGGAGACAATTCTCAACAAGCCACTGCACATGGCACCAGCGCGTTTACAGCGAATGATGTTGAGACTCCAGAAGTATGATTTCGTTATAAGTGTAAGATATTAGCTCAAAATTATCATAGGGAATCAAAATGGGAATCAGATCTAACGATTCGATTCAGCTTGATTAGAATAACTTGATTCAGAATTAATAATTTGCACCTATTAACCGTTCGTCCAGCGAAGGGGTTAAATTAGTACATGTTACCAATTCTGAGGTTTATATTACTTCGTGGCCACGACATACAGGTCCTTCTCAAAAAATTAGCATATTGTGATAAAGTTCATTATTTTCTGTAATGTACTGATAAACATTAGACTTTCATATATTTTAGATTCATTACACACAACTGAAGTAGTTCAAGCCTTTTTTTTTGTTTTAATATTGATGATTTTGGCATACAGCTCATGAAAACCCAAAATTCCTATCTCAAAAAATTAGCATATCATGAAAAGGTTCTCTAAACGAGCTATTAACCTAATCATCTGAATCAACTAATTAACTCTAAACACCTGCAAAAGATTCCTGAGGCTTCTAAAAACTCCCAGTCTGGTTCATTACTCAAAACCGCAATCATGGGTAAGACTGCCGACCTGACTGCTGTCCAGAAGGCCATCATTGACACCCTCAAGCAAGAGGGTAAGACACAGAAAGAAATTTCTGAATGAATAGGCTGTTCCCAGAGTGCTGTATCAAGGCACCTCAGTGGGAAGTCTGTGGGAAGGAAAAAGTGTGGCAGAAAACGCTGCACAACGAGAGGGGGACCTGCGGAAGCAGTGGACTGAGTCTGGAGTAGAAACATCCAGAGCCACCGTGTACAGGCGTGTGCAGGAAATGGGCCACAGGTGCCGCATTACCCAGGTCAAGCCACTTTTGAACCAGAAACAGCGGCAGAAGCGCCTGACCTGGGCTACAGAGAAGCAGCACTGGACTGTTGCTCAGTGGTCCAAAGTACTTTTTTCGGATGAAAGCAAATTTTGCATGTCATTCGGAAATCAAGATGCCAGAGTCTGGAGGAAGACTGGGGAGAGGGAAATGCCAAAATGCCTGAAGTCCAGTGTCAAGTACCCACAGTCAGTGATGGTCTGGGGTGCCATTTCAGCTGCTGGTGTTGGTCCACTGTGTTTTATCAAGGGCAGGGTCAATGCAGCTAGCTATCAGGAGATTTTGGAGCACTTCATGCTTCCATCTGCTGAAAAGCTTTATGGAGATGAAGATTTCATTTTTCAGCACGACCTGGCACCTGCTCACAGTGCCAAAACCACTGGTAAATGGTTTACTGACCATGGTATTACTGTGCTCAATTGGCCTGCCAACTCTCCTGACCTGAACCCCATAGAGAATCTGTGGGATATTGTGAAGAGAAAGTTGAGAGACGCAAGACCCAACACTCTGGATGAGCTTAAGGCCGCTATCGAAGCATCCTGGGCCTCCATAACACCTCAGCAGTGCCACAGGCTGATTGCCTCCATGCCACACCGCATTGAAGCAGTCATTTCTGCAAAAGGATTCCCGACCAAGTATTGAGTGCATAAATGAACATAATTATTTGAAGGTTGACTTTTTTTGTATTAAAAACACTTTTCTTTTATTGGTCGGATGAAATATGCTAATTTTTTGAGATAGGAATTTTGGGTTTTCATGAGCTGTATGCCAAAATCATCAATATTAAAACAAAAAAAAGGCTTGAACTACTTCAGTTGTGTGTAATGAATCTAAAATATATGAAAGTCTAATGTTTATCAGTACATTACAGAAAATAATGAACTTTATCACAATATGCTAATTTTTTGAGAAGGACCTGTAATATAAACAGTTATTTCATTAACTCTTAAGGGCAAGGTAGCAAGATCTGGGCATAGGTTTGACTTTAAAATACACCACACAAGACAATGCTTCTTTATAAATGAAACAGGAATTTATTCGAATTACTCTAAGACACACAAACTAAACTACTAACACATAAACAAACACACGCACACACACATTCATACTGTTCTAGAGGGTTATGGGTTTAACGGAGCTTAAACGGAATCCCAAAACAACATTACTAGCAATTGCTACTATAGTTCTTAGATTGTAACCTGGTAGAACCACAAAAGCAGAGATTCGGCTTTTAGCTGCTAATAAGGATTTTGTGCACCAATTCAGCGAGCAAAAGGAGATTTTGTTTACTTGCGTCCTGTTTGAACGGGGGTTTCCTCCGTGACTTTGCCGGGTGTCCTGATTGGTGGCTCATAGATGATGTCTGTGGGAAACACGTCAGTGATGAGTGAGCTGCTTGGCCGGATGGCTCCGATTGGTTGCCGGGTTACGCAATGTGATGCGCGGGAAGTTTCTTCTGCAGTCAGAGTTGCGAGACGCAAAGTCTTTGAAGAATTCGGCCGGTTAGCGGAGCGGAGTCTGTTTCTTGTAGAGTTCTGGATGGCACAATCGCGTGATGGTCAGCGCAGTAGAATGGCGGCGCACGGCGAAAGGCAAGGCATTGTTCGGAGCATAGGGTTTTAAAACCCGGCCATTTTGGTCCGTCCCCATGAGGCTTGCTCCAATCGGATCTGGTTGGGGGTGGAGCCATGCTCCAGGCTGTTTCTCCTTGCATAAATTAACCTGTGTCCCACACGTGGTATATCTGTGAGTTTTGTCAATAACTTCAGTAAACTTTTGTGGTGCAAGTATTGTAACCAATAGTAACTTTTCATTCATCTAAACATATTGGAAATAAAACAAGCTTCTGGTCAACACCAAACATCAGATATCTTGCATACAGTCAAATACATTTTGTAGCCTTATCTACTAAAGGAAATATAATGCAAACACATAAAAGGGGAATATATTCACTCATACACATACACTCGATTACACAAAACACACCACACATATCGAAAGGTTAAGAACATACTATTCATCGGTACTGTTACTCTAATTGTGGTAGAAATAGTCTGTTTTAAGAGTTTGTGTATTCTGAATAGCCGTCCACAGTTTAGTAGAATGCAGAAAGGAGGGGTCTGGGTGACCAGAGTGTCCGGAGGTCATGCTGTGAAGCCCTTTGAGCTTTGCGGCTGGTTTCTGTCATTATAAACCTTTCTGTTTGTATGTTTGATTGTCAATTCACGAATAGCGTGTCATCAGCGACACAGGCCATCTGTTCCATGGATGATCTGAGGGGTATCTGTTAATGGGCCTGCTTATCTTGATCTGGGCAAGACACTGATCAAAGGGGAATGGTTTGCGTAGTTCCTGCAGACAACGAGCGATGGGGGGAATCCTAGACTGGGTGGCACCAAGGAGCAGAGTCATTTTATGACTCTTTTAGATTCATCTGGAATGTGGTGATCTCTGCAGCTTGATGATCTGTTCGACTGAGGTCCCACATAAGTTACAAAAAAGGAAAACAAATGTACCTGGCTGATACTCTGTCACATGCCCCCATGAAGAACACAGAGATGCAAGCCAGTGAAAAGACTGATTTCGAGTTAATGTCTGTGGAACACATCTCATCATCAAGGCTCGTCGAGTTAAAAAAGCACACAGCCACAGATCCAACACTGCAGCAGCTTTGCAGAATAATACACCAGGGCTGGCCAGATCGGCTGGCAAAGCTGCCTCTTGCACTTCAACAGTATTACTCATACCAAGATGTACTGACAACAAAGGATGGAATTGTGAAGAAAGGCCCAAAAGCTGTGATTCCCAAGTCATTACAGACAGAATGCATCACTGTTCTTCACAGAGGACATCCTGGAGTAGAATCAACAAAACGCAGAGCACAATGTATAGTGTTCTGGCCTTCATTAAATAAGGGCATTGAAAAGGAATGCACTTCATGCTCTGTCTGGAATAGTATAAAACAGCACCAACAGAAAGAGCCATTAAAACAACATGATACTCCAGAGCTTCCCTGGTCAATCGTTGTGACTGATCCATTTGAATGGAATGGCCAAAAATATCTGGTTTTGGTCGACTCGTACTCAGGATGATTCGAGGTAGATCTTCTTCGCAATATAACATCAACTGCTGTGATTATAAAATTAAAGAGACACTTCTCGGTACATGGCAGTCCCCATAAGGTGATCACAAATAATGGAACGCAATTTTCCAGTCAACAATTCAAGAACTTTGCAAGTACCTGGGACTTCATACATGTAACAAGCAGCCCAGAATATCCACAATCTAATGGATTAGCAGAACGAGCGGTGTGAAGCGCAAAAGAGTTGATGGAAAAATCAAAGCGAGATGGAACAGACTTTTTTTTTTTTATTTACTCAATATGAGAAACATGCCTTGTGATGCAATTCTTGGATCACCAGCAGAAAGACTCATGTCAAGACAAACTAGGACAACCCTTCCAATTGACAAAAAGTTGCTAGTCCCTTCTACCAAACGTCACGTCCAGTTCACAAAACAACTTGCACACAAGCGACAACAACAGAAGGTGTATTACGACAAAACCAGCAAGCCTCTCTGTCCCCTGTTGAAAGGTGAGGTAGTCAGGTTACAAACTCCTCAAGGTTACAATAAAGTGGGAACAATCAAAGACATCTGCAAGGAGCCAAGATCGTATGTGGTTGAATCAGAGGGGAAGGATTGTAGAAGGAATCACAGACATATCTTGCCGGTCTCTGAAACTCTGCCTCCAGAAAATGTAGAGTAAAACCCTGCAGATCACATAAGAGTTTGTTCATCAAGACAAGACAAAAGATAAGACCTATCTGATTACTCAAGTGCAAAGGCGAAACCACCTGACACTGAGGCAACATCAGAGACCAAAGTGCCAACCAAAGAACCAGATAAAAAAATTATGTGACTCGGTCAGGCAGAATCTCAAGACCAAACCCAAAGTGTAAGTAATGGTTAAGCATTAAGAAACTGATCATTCGTTAAGAGTGAATGCTCTACGTTTTATTTGTTTAAAAAAAAAAAAAAAAACAGTTACACAGTTGTTACAGTTCAAGTTTAACAGCATATTTGGTATACATGCTTTGATTTTGAGTTGAGGTGAACAGTTGTTATTACTGAGAGACTACTAAAGAAAGGGGATGTAGAACATTGATTAAATGTTCTTAGTTATGTTAATCACATTTGTACGTGATATGTATCTGTAGTCGGGATGTAAGCATAAGCCCCGGATGTATACGGAAGCTAGTTGTTTACTACGACATGTGATATCAAAACTTGCTTAGTAAAGTGCTACTATCATTTGTGAAGTCTCTCTTCATCATTCATCAAATAGCAAACAACATGTTACTTAACAACCGTGTTAATCACGAGCTATATTTGCTATATAACATATTCCCAACATAGACAATGAAAATGAAATAAGAAACTCAGTTTTGTAAAAACAGTCAGAGATGAATACATGGTAAAATGGCAAGTTGTAGATGCTTTAACCCTTCTTAATATCTTGCTTCTTCCAGCGGGAAAGCAGATCTCATGTAAGCCTGGCTCACATTATAGGATTTTAAAATCCTAACCGATTGAGAAATCTGGTTGCAGTGCACACATAAGGAGAATCTTTGCAGATTATCTTCCCTTAAATCTAAACATGCACACACTGCAATAAATAAATTGTGGTGCATAACACACTAAAATATATTATTAAGATAATCATGCCAGAGGGATCACCTCCCGTGACCTCACGCAGCAGATCCTCATTGACGTTTCAGCAACTGTTTATGTATATTAGCATGCTAGCAGCTTTCTACACTCACCCGGTGCATTCAAACCTGACGTGATTTCACCCCAGCGCTTCTCTTTGTCCTTACAGTTGTGATATGTTTTAGGGACATTATACAGACAGTGTTACTACAGAGCAGTTTCCTCAATCTCCACTATCCGGATGTCCCATACAGCATCAGTTGAGGTTGCGCATTTGCTGTTGTGAATACTGATGAATCGTGAATCATATAGCCGTCATCATCCCGATTTCAAATCCTAAATATCAAACATGTTTGATATTAATCGGGGCAACCCTGATTTATGTGCGAGCAGATCGGGAGGTGCAAGATTCAAAAAGTGTTGTTGATGCAGTCCCATTCGCACAAATTCAGCAATGAATTGCGGACATGCGGGAAAAGAGTCTGTCAATGATATATCGTTTGCAAGGAGCAGTGTTTGCTCAGGTCACTTTCCGAGTGTATCATCTTATATCAATAAACACAGCGAATTCGCGTTTAGTTGATGAACTTGAATCTGGTGAGAAACTATGTGGAAAATGAACCTCTGTCGCAAAATACCTGAGTGAACGCTCCCTACGGAGATTGAATTCACTGTCTGATTAGCTCCTGAGCAAAGTGATAGCTGCTGAATAATGACTGAATGAACCTTATAAAGGGAATTATGATTGGCGTCGCATTCCTATAGGTAGATGTGGATCAGCTGAGCATCAGCTGATGCGAGCTTGACTAATGTGACCTGCCAGAACTAACACTGTGCTCCATCACTAAACATCGTAACAACAATATATTTATTTAACTGGCATGGATGGCCAATATAGCTAAATAAATTAAACATTTCACAGAGAACAGGATATTAACCCTTCTTACCTTTACATAAGGAAACAGAACTGTGGGCAAATGTAGCGTCTGGACCAATCAGACATACAGTTATTTGTTACATTTAACAAATAATCTCTAAAACCAGCGAGCCAGCGAAATGTGGAGTTCTGGTTTTCAACCCCTCAGAGCAAATAACACTCAGTCGCCGTAGCAACCACTGATAACCTCAGTTTACAACGCCAAAGTATGCAGGCAGACTGCAAATTTTATTTACTTTTCCCCATAGGAAAGACCTTATGCTCATAGAAATGGACTCTTCCCCATTTATTCACAGACAAACCTTTCTGTGAACGAACACACATAGCCCATCACTATGCCATATCACTATGTATATTATGACTGTTCAGGTATTTTGTCTTTTGTTTTTGTAACTGTTTTATGCATGTTTTATGGTAGATTACTATGTAGTATAACCGTGTTTGATCTCGCTGAATTCGTCTTTTGATTATCTAAAAGATGGTGTGTTTTAGATGTTGATACCATTGCAACATATTAGTGTTCTAAGAATCCTGAGTATTTTTGGCCTGAACCCCTATTGATTTACATATGCAAAATGCCATGCCTCTGGAAACAAAGGGTCATAAAATGAGGACCCAGTTTCTATCCTCCCGCTGAGAAAGTCAACCTTCTCATTGGTCAAACCCATTTGGGAAGGTGTGACTCTCTCCAGACTCATGCACAGTTCCGCCCTCTCTTCTGCAAAATCTTCAGATTGTTTGTTGCGTGGAGGCCCTCCACGACAAGGCCACGGGCCTGTGGCCCAGCCACATGCGGCCTTCCTAACCATAGAAATGGCTTTTGATCACAAGACTCAAACCTACAACACTGGAGTTTGTTCTCACTTAACCCTGGAGCTCATCATCATGGAAATGTCCTTGACCAGACATTCCTTTCTCCACATCTTCATCTCTGGATTGTGGCCTATGCATCCGCTGCATCCCACAATGCCAGCAAACCCCATTTCGCACAAAACCATGTGCTCACCCAGGAGGGAGGATTCTCCTGAGCACAACAAACTCAAGGACAACCTCGGAGTTTCAAGAAATTGCATCAAATGGAACCATCCGGACCTGTTTCAAAGGCTTCTCGAGACCCTCGTCCCACAGCCAGGTCAAATGCAAGTATAATATCTTGTACTAGACAGAGTTCTGATGTAAGCTATCGTATACTGTGCTTTGAACTAGAAACTGATGGTTTTTAGAGATGGTTAACTCTGACTCTCCCCTTTCCCTCTTTTCGTACCTATCATCCCCTTTTAGCCTTACCATGTATGCCTGATGTGTGTGTGTGTGTGTGTGTATGTATATGTGTTGTTTAGATTAGTTATGTGTTAGCCTGTAGTTAGTAAAGTTCTTGTGCATAAATTACATGAGTTTCTGATTCTGCATTGCAAAATGTCACTTTACGATTTCCGATCAAAGCTACATGCTCTAATGCATTAGTATTTAACAAAGTTATTTTCTGCGACCAAGAAAATAGTTTTTCTGTGAATACACATGAATTTACCCTGAATGTTCGCTGGCCGAACGGGTCAATTGATTGTAATGTGAATTTTGTTTCATCAAGATAATTCTTCTGAATTAGCAAAATATTATAATTATTTATAACAAGTTATGATTCATTATTAATATTCCCCTTTGAGCTAATTCACGACACCAACAACAGCTCCACATCTTCCTTACATGTACACTACCAGTCAAAAGTTTTTTTTTTTTTTCTTTGTTTTCATGACTATTTACATTGTAGATTCTCACTGAAGACATCAAAACTATGAATTAACACATATGGAATTATGTAGTAAACAAACAAGTGTAAAATAACTGAAAACATGTTTTATATTTTAGATTCTTCAAAATAGCCACCCGTTTGCTTTAATTACTGCTTTGCACACTATTTGTATTCTCTCAAAAAGCTTCATGAGGTAGTCACCTGAAATGGTTTTCCAACAGTTTTGAAAGAGTTCCCAGAGATGCTGAGCACTTGTTGGCCCTTTTGGTCTGCGGTCCATCTCATCCCAAACCATCTCGATTGTGTTTAGGTCAGGTGAAATTGGAGGCCAGGTCATCTGGTGCAGCACTCCATCACTCTCCTTCTTGGTCAAATAGCCAAAAAGGCTATACACAGCCTAGAGGTGTGTTTGGAGTCATTGTACTGTTAAAAAATAAATTATGGTCCAACTAAATGCAAACCGGATGGGATGGGATGGCATGCCGCTGCAGGATGCTGTGGTAGCCATGCGGGTTCAGTGTGAATTCAATTTTGAATAAATCCTCAACAGTGTCACCAGCAAAGCACCCCCACACCATCACACCACCTCCTCCATGCTTCACGGTGGGAACCATGCATGTGAGATCATCCGTTCACATTTTCTGTGTCACACAAAGACACGGCGGGTGGAACCAAAGATCTCAAATTTGCACTCATCAGACCAAAACACAGATTTCCACTGGTCTAATGTCCATTCCTTGTGTTTCTTGGACCAAACTAATCTCTTTTGCTTGTTGCTTCTCCTTAGTAGTGTTTTTTTAGCAGCTGTTTGACCATAAAGGCCTGATTCGCACAGTCTCCTCTGAACACTTGATGTAGAGATGTGTTTGCTACTAGAACTCTGTGTGGCATTAATCTGGGCTCTAATCTGAGGTGCTGTTAACTTGTGATTTCTGAGGCTGGTGACTCGGATTAACTTATCCTCAGCAACAGAGGCGACTCTTGGTCTTCCTTTCCTGGGGTGGTCCTCATGTGAGCCAGTTTCGTCGTAGCACTTGATGGTTTTTGCAACTGCACTTGGGGACACATTCCAAGTTTTTTGCAATTTTCCGCACTGACTGACCTTCAGTTCTTAAAGTAATGATGGACTGTCGTTTCTCTTTACTTAGCTGATTGGTTCTTGCCATAATATGAATTCTAACAGTTGTCAGATAGGGCTGCCAGCTGTGTACCAACCTGACTTCTGCACAACACAACTGATGGTCCCAACCCCATTAAGAAGGCAAGAAATTCCACAAATGAACCCTGACAAGGCACGCCTGTGAAGTGAAAATTATTTTAGGTGACTACATCATGAAGCTTATTGAGAGAAGACCAAGTGTTTGTAGTGCTGTCAACAAAGCAAAGGGTGACTATTTTGAGGAATCTAGAATATGAAACATATCTAGAGTTATTTCACACTTTTTTGTTTACAATGTGTTCATTCATAGTTTTGATGTCTTCAGTGAGAATCTACAATGTAAATAGTCATGAAAAAAAAAACATTAAATGACTGGCAGTGTATATCAGTTGTTAGCTGGGGAGTACTGTATGTAGATCTGCTTTGTACTACCTGCAATCACACCATAAATACAATTGTTTCCTGTTCCACATTTGGTCACCAAAGAGTTAACTTGCTAATATTTTATTAGACAGTCTTCTTGTCACGTGTCGTGCGGGGAGGACAAGCGAGGAGTACAAGGTCGAGCTCAAATACAAAACAAGTCTTTTAATAATTAAATCCACAAATATAATCCACAGGGAGACAGGCAAAGGGACACACACACAACGACAAGAACAGACAACCAAACAATGAACAGAATCCAACTTAAATAGGGTGGTAACAAGACACAGACAGGTGATCGTGATTAACTAATAATGACATAATTAGGGGAGGGACAGGAACAAAACCAAATAAGGGCAAAAAGGAAGTGGAAGGAACCAAACTAAAACAGGACTGAACCAACAGAAAACACAACAAAAGAGTCCCAAACCTGACACTTCTGCAGTCAGAAAGTGGACAGTTTCAGATTTTGTAAAAATGTGCATGTTGTGCAACTTTTATATTCTTCTTAATTGGATTCATGTGATCACCACCAAATTTGGCCAACATGCCAAGACAATCAAGATGCTCATTTATGGATCATGAATAGTTTACACATGGTGAGGCGAAAAAGGGAAAACAGGAAGTGTCTAATTTTCCAAGAGAAGAAGGACCCAGTTGTGACCTAATGGTTAGAGAGTCAGACTTGTAACCCAAAGGTTGCTGGTTTGAGTCTCAGTACAGGCAGGAATTGTAGCTAGGGGGAGTGAATGTACAGTGCTCTCCTCCACCTTCAATACCACAACTAAGGCACCGAACCCCCAACTGCTCCCTGGGCACCACAGCAAAAAATGGCTGGCCACTGCTCTGGGTGTGTTTTCACGGGGTGTGTGTGCATGTGTTTGTTTGCTCACTGCTGTGTGCATGCACTTGGATGGGTGAACTGCAGAGCACAACATTGGCCACACATTGGGTGGGGGAATGTACTTATGTATCCTTTGGAACCTTGTAACACTGAGGTATATAATCTACATGTGGTAAGGAACATACATTTTAATGACATACCTGTCAAAGATGCTGTGGTTGCTCACTGCAAAAAATGCTTTACTTGTCTTGTTTCCAGTCAAAATATCAAAAAATTCTTATATCAAGAAGGATTTTCTAGACAAGTAAGAAAAGCTTTTTTTGCAGTGCACTCTGGTTAGAGAAGTCAGCAACAAGTCAGGAACTTTATAAACAGCTACAAGAGAAACTTTGAACTTTGAGAAGAAGCAAGAATTGTGGCTTTCCAGTTCCCGCAACACAATTGTTAAGAGTGTTGGAGTTTGCTGAATCCCCCCTAAACTTGGCTTTAATCAGTGTTGGGTTAGATTTAAATAAAGATTTTGGATTTAAATGTTGTAGTCATTGAGCATATAATACAGGCATGTAGAGGCAAAAATATGGAGCAGAGACTTCTACAGAGGGAGTGTGTCACGCCCCTGGACTGTTTTTGTTGTGTTTTCTTCCCCATGTGCTCTGTGTGACCTAGTTTCTGTTGATTGGTGATTTAGTTCAGGTGTGTCTTGTTACCTACCCTTTATAAGTTCCTTTCTGTTCTATGGTTTTTGTCCGGTCTTCAACCTCACTACAACATTGTGTTCGTGTGTGAAATCCTCCTGTGTTGGAACTCTCCTTTGTGGATTATTAAAAGACTTTGGTTATCTTCATCTTCGTGAGCCTGCGTGTTCCCTAAACACACCAAAGTGTGACAGATGACCGGACCTACACAGTAAAGTGTTTCCCCGTCATTTCTTTTCCGTTTTGATTCAGTTTTTATTTTCTGTTTTTGTCCCGTCATGGACCCTGTGTACAGCCCCGAATTTCTCCTCCTAATGCTGGAGCAGGGGGAGAAAACGCTCGAGGACCATACAAGACAGTTCATTTTCATTGCGAACTATGCCAGCTATCCGGACGGCGCACTCTGCACATTTTACAACACCAGCCTGAACCCCCCGTGCAGAGCATTGTCGTCCGAAGATGGTCCTCGAGCAAACTTCGCCGCCTACGTGGAGTGCCACTCCGGACCCAGAGCCCAGCCCACCATCTCCCCGCTGCGCGGAGCAACAGCCCGAGCCCACCACTGACGGAGAGCCAGAGCCCCACGCGATCGACGAGCCATCACCAGAGAGAGCGACAGAGCAGAGGATCGCCTCGGAGCCCGAGCCCAGCATGTCAGACCAGGTGCGAGAGCCGGCTACAGAGCACGCCACGGTGGAGAACGCCACGGACAGCGAGAGCGCGGAGTGGAGCTCCGCCCACTGCACCAAGGCTGAGGGTGAGCTGATTATATATCTGGGGCTGCTTGAAATGGAAGAAGATCTAATTGACTGGGAAACTGAACTGGAGTTTGCCCCTTTCCTCCCTCCTTCCCGTCCAGCCCAGAACGGGCTCCCGAAACTCCAGTGCACGCTTCACAAGAGCACCCTTCAGTGTCCGCTCCTCCAGTGCACGCTTCACAAGAGCAAACTCCAGTGCACGCTTCACAAGAGCACCCTCCAGTGTCCGCTCCTCAAGAGCACCCTCCAGTGCCAGCGCCTCGTCGGCGCCCTCCAGTGTCTACTCCTCAAGAACACCTTCCAGTGCCAGAGCCTTGTCGGCCCCCTCCAGTGCCCGCTCCACAAGAGCGCCCTCCAATGTCTACTGCTCAAGAACGCCCTCCTACGTTCAACCCAGAAGATGCTCACAAAAACCCGCCCACCCACCCATTCCTCTCTACTCCGCTGTTGGTTCCTGTCAGCCCCACGGTTCACCCTCAGCCCAACATCTGTGTGCTGGATTCGCCACGGGTCTGCCAGTCTCCATCGGCGTCATGGCTGGAGGATCCCTCATCTCTGCCTCCAGCCTCTGAGTCCCGGACTCCGCCTCGGCCCTTCGACCTGTTGGCTCCACCATGGCTCCTAGCTCCCTCCTCTCCACCGTGGCCCTTCAGTCCACCAGCTCCGCCGGGCTCCCTCGTCCCTCCGGCTCCGCCTTGGTCTGTCGTCGACCATCCGCCCCCTCGGGATTCCACTCCTCCGGCTACGCCTCATCCTTCCATCCCTCCAGCTCTGTCAGGCTTCTCCTTCCCTCCGGCTCCTCCTCAGTCCTCGGTCGCTCCGGCTCCACCGTGACCTTCTGGATCCCCGTCTCCGCATCGGTCGCCGGTGCCATCTGTTCCACCTTGGCCCTCCGGATCCTCCCCGTTGGCCTGGCCCATCGGCTCTCCGTCTCCGCCTCGGGCTCCTCCTCCACCTGCTCCGCCGCCGTTGGTCGGCCCCCTGGAGTCGGTGGCCATTCCTCCTCCATGGCTCCTCCCTCCCTCGGCTCCACCGGGGGCCATCATCATGGCTGTGGCCTGGGTCCCACCTGGCTCTTCCTCCTGCTCCGGATCCCTCTTGTCTCCTCGCTGGACTCCGTTTTTCGTCCTCCTCCTGGGTAGCCGTCCTCCTCCTGAGCCTCCTCCCAAGTTTCCATCTGTTTCTGTTTGTGGCGCGAGAACGCGCCATCCGGGAGTGGGGGAGTACTGTCACGCCCCTGGACTGTTTTTGTTGTGTTTTCTTCCCCATGTGCTCTTTGTGACCTAGTTTCTGTTGATTGGTGATTTAGTTCAGGTGTGTCTCGTTACCCTTTATAAGTTCCTTTCTGTTCTATGGTTTTTGTCCGGTCTTCAACCTCACTACAACATTGTGTTCATGTGTGTAATCCTCCTGTGTTGGAACTCTCCTTTGTGGATTATTAAAAGACTTTGGTTATCTTCATCTTCGTGAGCCTGCATGTTCCCTAAACACACCAAAGTGTGACAGAGTGCACAAGAATCTTTGACCTTAAAACTTTATATCCTTTTGGAATGAAGAATTGAGAGATAGATAGATAGATAGATAGATAGATAGATAGAGAGAGATATATATATATATATATATATCTCTATTTCATTTGTACTAGCTTATACTTATGGATCCACATGCTGATAAAGATGTATTAGAGAACCCTGCAAACAAGCCTGCACTGGCCCTTTACGGGGTCACTTAGGGCTAACCTAAGGGCCCCCATGTGGGCTGCCAGCACAGGGCCTCTGAGACTTTGCTTATTGGCAAAACATTGGTCTCTTAGTTCTGGCCCTGCAGGGGCAGCCCTCACTTAGCCCCCAGGAAGCCCTCTAGGCCCACACAGGGCTCACACGATAAATATACAACAATGCATCAGTTTCACTTCAATACTTTTCAGCTACTGTAACTTAAGTATTTGGGAAAACCAGTATTTATACATCTGAAATGGATGCAGTCACCACATAACTAATGTCTGTATTTTCAAAAATGTATAGTAGTCAAAGGGACTTTAAATCAATAAATTTATTAAATACAAAATAGAAAATTTTCAATGAATACAGCTACATATAGCCAAAAATGTAAATACACAAAAGTAAAAGACAACAACAACCAAAACTGCAAACAAAGCAATGTAAGATTGTAGGATTTCATCATGTGAAAGTGAATGTGTGCAAAAGTTTTATCTGTAGTGCATCAATGTCTAAACACTGTCCATAGCTGAAGTTGGCTGATAGCAAATTAATAATCCAACCTCTTGTAATGAAAACAAGATACATCTCTCAAACACCAGACTCTTCCTAACCAGGAACAATCAAACATACTCTATGAAAAATAAAATGGAGTATGGTCCCACGTCAAAAAGAACTTTAAATCCATATTTAAACTGGACCATGATGTGGTGACCTCACTAGTAAAGAGTCCTTTTAAATGCACACCAATACTCTGTTCCTAAACTAAAAGCATCAATTCAAACAATCGGTTATACATACACATAACATCTCTGCAAAAAACATCAGCAATGCATACTTTTAAATTAAAAAAAATATATAATAATAAAAAAAATAAACAGGTGTGTGTTCAGCAGGTGAGCCATGCTGGCTACTGCTGCTTGTTATTGCTAACTCCCGCTACCCACATGACTTTACTTAAGGAAACCTAAAACACCCTCACTTGAGGCTGCTGAATGGTTGGTTTGTGTAGCTTCGTTTTTCTGTTGGAATCTCTACTTGCTATCACTGATTGTTGTTTAAAGCAGTGTTTCACAATCCTGGTCCTGGGGGATTAAAAGTTTCTCTTCAAGACAAAGAGACAAAAAGTTCCAAGCTGCCAGGATATTCACCAACGACCATGTCAACATTAGTGATCTTCCCTCCCGTGTGTTCCAGGTAGTCCAGATTTTATGTACAGATTTCAGAACCTTTACCTTCACAAGGCTTTGGTTTGCATGTTCCAGACCTCCAGAACCTTCTCAGTGCTCAGGAGTTCACCATTTACCAGTGCTTTGGGTTCAACTCTCTGTTCCCACTGCAAAAAGGCCCAGTTAAAAGTGGAAGACGCCACACCCAGACGCGTAACGTAAATATATCACCCTTTCCAAACCTCTTTCCAGAGACTGTTGGTATTAGTGCATTGTCAGTTTATGATTATCTAAGTTCTATTAGATTCTACTAAAATGCAAAGATCTTGAGTTTTCATCAAAGGGCGTGTCCCTGGCGGCCTGAAAAATGTTGATGTTTCGCCAAGAAACAGGAAGTTGCTGTAACTTCAGGCAAACAATGTCCGATCTGCCCCAAACTTCACACATTTAATAACAATCATGTCCTGAACATGCCCATGCCCATATTTAGTTATAGTCATAGCACCACCTGCTGGCAACAGGAAGTAACATGTTTAACACTGTTATGGTCTCCTGGCAACATATTAAAAGGCATCAGCTAGTGTTAAATAGGCTAGCAACATGCTATACACATGCTAAAACATGTTAACAACACTTAGCTAAGTACTAAAGCATGGTGTTAATGCAATGAAACAGGAAGTTACTGTAATTCAGGCAGGTAGTGTCTGATCTGCCCCAAACTTCACATGTTTGACAAGAGTCCTGGCCTAAACACTTTTATGTGCCAATATTCAGTTATAGTCATAGTGCCACCTACTGTCAACAGGAAGTTATATGTTTAGCACTGTGATGCACTATTAGCAACACACTAAAATAAGCTGTTAAGTGCTAAACATAGTAGCAACACTAAGTGCTAAAGCATTTTGTTAAAGCCATGAAACAAGAAGTTGTTGTAATTCATGCAAACAATGTCCAATCTGACCCAAACTTCACATTTGATAAAAGTCCTGACCTGAAGACATTTACATGCCCATATTCAGTAATAACCATAGTGCCACCTGCTGGCAACAGGAAGTGACATGTTGAACACTGTGGTGGACTATTAAAACCACAGCAGAATATGTCATTTTGTGCTAAACATGCTAGAAACAGGCTCAAACATGATAGCAACACTTACTAAGCATTAAAGCATGTTGCTAAAGCCATGAAACAGGAAGTTGTTGCAATTCATGCAAACCACACACTCAAAAAAATGATTTGTTGGACTTACATAAAAAAGAGTGTCAAGTGCTTCCACACAAGTGTGTTGAGTAGTTTTTACAAGTAACAATGTAGTTGAATGAACAAAAATTCTGGTAAAGTTGACAAAATATTTTTTTAGTACATACAACCCATTCAGATGTCACTATTGCATTTTAGTTATATGTACATTTTACTTAGCAATGTTAGGTTACAATTATTTTACATTTTACAATTTATTTTATTTTATATTTTTATTTTATTCATTTTAAGTATTTGCTCTACAAGTGTAAAACTTTAATCAAGCATTTTTAGAAACAAAATTAATTTATTTTCTTTGCAAGGATTTGCAATATACAACTGCAAAACAACTTCAATTTCACGACATTTGAAACAAACACACTACATCAATAATTTAACAGTAAACATTCTTCACAAGGTCTTTTAAAATGCAACTGGCTTCAAGAATGTGTAATAATATCACTTAGAAAAATATTAAATAAATGGAATGTCTACTGAAATTAGGCAGCATGCCCTGAACTCAATTTCTGATATTTCAGATCTTTAGAATCAACAGCAAAAGTAACATTAAAACCTATTTTTTTTGTAAACAACCACAAACAGCTTAAATAAGTTTGTTTAAAAAAAACAAAAAAACAATTGGTCAATAGTAAACACTCTTACAATATGCAACTTCCTTCAAATATTGTAATAAAAAAGTTTGATATTTCAAATCGTTTGAGCCATTGGTAAAGAAAAGATTGAAAGTGGCCTCTAATTTTTGTAAACAACCGCAAACCATTTTAATTACAGTTCTTACAAACAATAAAACAGTCTGCTCAAGCAAGGCAGGTTCTTGAGAAGTCCCAGCAAAACCTTCTGGAAAAACTCAAGTGTACTTCAGGTCTGATGGATAACTGAGATTCAATCTGACTCCCGATTCAGTGACTCCCAAAAGAAGAGCACAAGCCTTGGTGACATCGCCAAGGTTCTGAAGAACTTTCACTCCTTCAACAATCAGTCCAACATACGATGGTGGAATCCGATTTCAATTGCAGTATTGGCCAGGTCTCTCTTGGAATTCTCAAAGTCTGTGTCCTACAAAAACACAAAAACAGTAACACTGTTCAGTCTCTTTATTTGTATCAAAAATGCAGGCCAGAAAAGGCAAGTAATCTAAGAATTCAGTATCAACTGTCCAATCCCTTAATGTTTCACATAATGGACCTGCCCAAGAAAAAAACAAATCTAGATTTCAAGGTACAATAAAGCCACCAGCAATCATAAAGCACCACTGATGCTACCACAACTAAACCTGAGTTACTCACCAAGCAATTCAGTCTTTTATTCATTTCAAGACTACTCCACTGTGTTTGTTAGGGCTGTCAAAAGTACAGGCTTTGGTACTGAAATTTAAAAATGTGATGAAATCAGCATTTTCTGCAAGAATTTTGGGTAAATTCTCAAATATGTGCTCAACAGATACGACTGTGATTGGCTACAATGATTATCGCTTCATGCTCTTCACCAAGCGCTCACACAGATTAGCACAATGGAGTATTTAAAAGCTGCATCTATCAGTGAATCAGTCAGCGGTTCATTAATATATCTGCTGAGACAAATTCGCTGAGAGACGCGGCTTTCAAACGCTACAGTATGTGAGCATAATCTGTGTAAGCACTTGGTTAGGAGTGTGAAGCAATGATCATTGCAGCCAATCTGTCAAGCATGTGAACACTACGGCCAGTCAGCGTTGTTTGAGGATCTGCTCAACAATGCTCAAAATTCTCACAGGAAATGCTGGCATCATCACAGTTTTTTTTTTTTATTTCAGTACTGGTACCAAAGTCAGTACTTTTGGCAACCCCAAGTTAAATATACTTTATACGTTTATATTTCTTGACTATATTATGTGAATTTTGGCCATATATGAGCCCTGTATTGTATTGTCTAGTGATTTGAACTGCCTGAGAACAGAGAACACTTACTCCTTCATGAGGTTTTCATAGCAAGATGCACATAAAGTGTCCTGAAAATGCAGGCTCTCCGAGTTGAGATGGGATCGTTCTGTAGA
This sequence comes from Cirrhinus molitorella, assembly GCA_033026305.1. Lineage (NCBI taxonomy): Eukaryota > Metazoa > Chordata > Actinopteri > Cypriniformes > Cyprinidae > Cirrhinus > Cirrhinus molitorella. The sequence continues at coordinate 27,179,380 of CM065123.1, forward strand.
CAAGATAATTTGAAAATTTTAAAAACAAGTGTTAGTATAACTGCCTTATAAAAAAAAAAATAAAAAAAAACTCAAAAGACTCCGAAATAGACTGATAGATTAACATAATGCTGTAAACAGCTACATCACTTTTTCCTGCTGGTATTTAACAGGATGGTAAAGAAGTATGAAATATTCATAACTGACAAAGTCACCATCTTCTCCTCCTGGACGTGGTTCGTTCAAATTTAATGTGGTTTTGTGTTTTACTCAGTGTTAAGTTGGCCAATCAAGCACAGTCATTTTCTCTGTTTAAACCATCACTCTAAGAGAGAGAGAGAAAAAAACAACAACTGGTTAAGCAGCATGTACACAAATATCACCAACTTTATAATCGCAAAGAGGATAACGATCTACCAATTTAAATTAAACATGCTATGCTAACATGCTAAACATGCCATTCTTGCTATAAATGTTGTTTTAACAACTTTGATCTAGTCAAGACTGTTATTTGCAGTCCTTGCTCTACTAACTTACATGCATGTTTTTAGAAACACGAGTTAGCATAACTGCCTAAAAATACGTCGATGACTTAAATTAACATAACTCTGTGAACACCTACATCACATTTTCCTCACGGTAGTTAAACAGGATGGCAAACAATTATGAAATATTCATACCTGACAAAGTCACCATATTCTCCTCCTTAATGTGCTTTGTACTTCACGCTTTCTGTCTTCCGTTCTGTTTCGTTGCCCCGCCTCCAAGTGACCAGCTACGGTAACCGCAAAGATCACATTTCATGTGGTTTTGTGTTTTACTCAACAATGTTAAGTTAGCCAATCAAACCCTTATTAAGTAAAGCCTACAGTACTACATTTTTGTAGAAATAACATAGTTAACGTGTTAATTTAATTACTTTTTTCTATGTACTGTGAACAAGGGTGGGTATAGTAAAACTAACAATAGTAAAAGTTCTTTTTTTGAGTGCATCTAATTTGCCCCAAACTTCACTTGTTTGATAAGAGTCCTGACCTGAACACATCTAAAGGCCAATACTCTGTTACAATCATAGCGCCACCTGCTGGCGACAGGAAATGCCTTGTTTTATACTAACTTAAACATGCGATGTCTGATCTGTCCCAGACTTCACTTGTTCGATAAGAGTCCTGACCTGAACACATCTAAAGGCCAATACTCTGTTACAATCATAGCACCACCTGTTGGCAACAGGAAATGACTTGGTTTACACTAATTTAAACATGCAATGTCTGATATGCCTCAAACTTCACATATTTGGTAAGAGTCCTGGCCTGAAGACACCTAAAGGCCAATATTCAGATATAATCATAGCGCCACCTGTTGGCAGCCGGATATGACATGTCTTACACTAACTCAAGCATACAATGTTCAATCTGCACCAAACTTCATATGTCTGATGACAGTGCCGGCCTGAACACATCTACATGCCAATATTCAGTTATAAGCTTAACACCACCAGCTGGCAGCAGGAAGTTTGGCACATATAAATGACTTTGACATATTCCTCCTATATTGACAATATTAAAAGAATACTGCCCAGCATTCACAGTTTTCCTAAAGCCACCGGTCAGCAGTGAGCCCGGGTGCGAGGGCCCTTTCATCGTTGCTTGCAGCTTTAATTCATTCACTGTAGCTATTTAGTAGTTTTGTAGTTACTCTTGTCTATCCCTCTGTTAATAAAACCCCTTTTATTATACTTGTGTCGTCTTTGTGTTAATAACACAGTGAAAAGGCTCTACAAGTTAACAATATCTCCTTCAGACAAATCCTTCAGATTGGTCGAACTGCAACTCCCTATAGTTTTAATGCAATTATTATTTATTCAACAACCTTCCATGATTGTTCTTTATTGTCAAGGTGGAACATCCTTGGCTCCTGTAAAATAGTAAAACTAATCTAAATCTAACACCCGGCAATATTATTCTACCAGGTATCATTATTTCTCTCAAAACCAACCAACTGGATGCTAACCAGTCAGGTTTCAGGAGTGGCCATTCAACTGAGACTGCACTACTATCAGTCACCGAAGCCTTGCAGATTACAAAAGCTGATTCCAAATCATCAATACTTATTTTACTGGATCTATCTGCTGCTTTTGCCACTGTCAATCATCAGATCCTCCTGTTTACCCTCTCATCACTGGACATCACAGGGATTCCACTTCACTGGTTTAAATCTCACTGCTAGGTCTTTCAGGGTGGCCTGGAGAGGGGAGGTATCCAAAGCACATCAACTGGTTACTGGGGTTCCTCAGGGATCAGTTTTCGGACCCCTCCTCTTCTCCATATACACTACATCCCTGGGACCCATCATACAGGCACATGATTTCTCCTACCATTGCTATGCTAATGACACACAACTCTGATCTTTCATTTCAACCAGATGATCCAATGGTAGCTGCACAAATCTCAGGTGGCAAAAACTAAGCTCCTTGTCTTCCCTGCGAATCCAACACTACAGCATGACTTCACCATCCAGTTATGTTCATCAACAATTGCCCCATCAAGTTGTCAAGTGTACAACATCAGAAAGATCAGGCCCTTCCTAACAGAGCATGCTGCACAACTTCTTGTCCAGGCCCTGGTCATTTCCAGGCTGTGGCTACTGCAATGCTCTTTTAGATAGTCTTCCATCATGCACAATCAAACCTCTAGAAATGATTCAGAATGCAGCAGCATGACTGGTCTTCGATGAGCCCAAAAGGGCCCATGTCACACCTCTCTTTATCTCCCTACAGTGGCTGCCTGTTGTGGCTTGCATCAGGTTCAAGACACTGATACTTGCATATAGAACAGCCACAGGCTCAGCACCCACCTACCTCCACTCACTATTACGAATCTACACTCCCTCCAGAAGTCTGAGATCCACTAATGAGAGACGCCTCATTGTACCATCACAGAGAGGCACAAAATCACTTTCCAGAACATTTTCGTTCCCGTTCCTGCCTGGTGGAATGATTTTCCCACCCCTATCCGGAATGCCGACTCCCTGACAATTTTCAAGCGACTGCTGAAAACTACTATTTTCCTATGTCAGTTTCCCTTTTTAGGATGAATCGCTTGTTGTATTCCCCAATTGCAAGTCAGAGGCTACACTCAGAGGCAGTCCGAGGTTGTGGCAGGGGGGACACCACGTCTCCGTTCCCTCCATCAGGGAACGAGGGTTACCATACGTAACCCCCTCACTACGGGTCCCAGTTGAAAACGCCACAACCAGCGGACTGCGTCACGAGTGTATGGAGTGCAAATAGTAACAGGTGGAGCACCAACCTAATATGAGAGTTCACAAGAGGCAACCTAACCTCATATTAGATTCTGATAGCTAGTTCCTCCGCCGAACATAGCTACGTTGCGGGTGCAACATGATGGAAATTGTTGTTCAGGGTTCGCGTCAGGGAACTTACTGAACCTGGGGAAGCGTCATCGCCCGTGGGGAACAACGCTTCAGCAAGCTTCTACACCTTGTCTGCTTCAGGAGTTTCTGGGCTTGTGTTCAGGACTCCCGAAGAGACTGGTTCTACACGCAGATTGTAGAACCTGGCAAACGTGTTTGGTGTAGCCCAACCTGCAGCTCTGCAAATGTCTGTTAAAGAGATCCTGTTCGCCAGCGCAACCGACGCTGCGACGCCCCTGGTGGAGTGGGCGTGCACCCCCAGCGGGCAGGGCACCCCTGTGGCCTGGTAGGCCAAACGAATCGCATCCACAATCCAGTGGGAAATTCTTTGTTTGGAGACAGCCTTCCCCTTCTGCTGTCCTCCAAAACAGACAAAGAGCTGACTTGACATCTGAAGCTTTCAGTACATTCCAAGTAAATGCTCAGGGCACAGACTGGGCATAACAAGGAGAGGTTGGGGTCGCCTTCCTGAGAAGGGATAGCTTGCAGAGTGACCACCTGGTCCCTGAAGGGAGTGGTGGGCACTTTGGGCACATAGCCCGAATTCGAGGCACAAGTCACTGACGGAGAGGGCTTAGTCTTAGTCTTAGTCAGGAGAGCCGTCTTTTGAGAGAGAGCACTGAGTTCGACTGACTGAAGAGGCTCAAAGGGATCTGACTGTAGGCCCCAGAGGACCACAGACAGATCCCAAGAGGGGACAAGGTGCGGTCTGACGGGGTTCAGCCTACGTGCACCTTTAAGGAATCGTATAACCAAATTGTGCTTCCCAACCGATCTGCCTTCCACCAGGTCGTGGTTAGCAGCAATAGCGGCCACCTGGACCTTAAGTGTTGAAGCAGAAAGGTGTCTATCCAGTCCTCCTTGGAGGAAGGAAAGCACCGTTCGGATGACACATCTCCGTGGGTTCTCCCCCTGGGAGGAACACCAGTTTGTGAATTTGCGCCATTTGAGGTCATACAGCCGCCTCGTAGAGGGAGCTCTCGACTGCAACAGAGTGTTTACCACTGCCAGTGGGAGATCTCTGAAATCCTCCTGGTCGTGTCCAGGGACCATACGTGGAGGTTCCAGAGATCTGGGCGCGGGTGCCAGATCGTGCCCTTCCCCTGTGAAAGGAGGTCCTTCCTCAGGGGAATGCGCCAGGGAGGAACGGGTGAGAGGAGCACCAGCTCTGAGAACCAAACCCTGTTGGGCCAATAGGGGGCCACCAACAGGATCTGCTCTCTGTCCTCCCTGACTTTGCACAGGGTCTGTGCAATTAGGCTCACTGGTGGAAACGCATACTTGAGAAGGCCCTGGGGCCAGCTGTGTGCCAGTGCATCTGTGCCGAGGGGCGCCTTGGACAGATCGTACCACAACTGGCAGTGAGTGTTTTCTATCGAGGCAAACAGGTCGATCTGGGCCTGACCGAAAAGGCTCCAGATCAGCTGAACCATCTGAGGGTGAAGTCTCCACTCGCCCCGAAGCGAAGTCTGTCGGGAGAGCGTGTCTGCTACCCAATTGAGTTCGCCCGGTATGTGAGTGGCTCGTAGAGACTTGACATTGTTTCAACACCAAAGGAAGAGATGGCGGGCTAGCTGTGACATGCGAAAGGAGCGTACACCGCCCTGGTGATTGATGTAGACTACAGTCGCAGTGCTGTCTGTTCGGACCAGCACATGTTTGCCCTGAACCAAAGGTTGGAACCTCTTCAGGGCCAAAAACACTGTCAACAGCTCGAGGCAATTGATGTGCCAATGCAGCCGAGGACCCGACCAGAGCCTTGCGGCTGCTTGCTCGTTGCATACAGCGCCCCAGCCTGTGTTGGATGCATCTGTCGTAACCAAAATGCGTCTGGACACTTGTTCTAAGGGCACCCCGGCCCGTAGAAACAAAATGTCCTTCCAGGGATCGAGGGTTTTTAGACATACGGGTGTGACGTGCACCTGGTATGAACCCTGGCGCCATGCCCATCTCAGCCAGTGATGTAACAGTCTCATGTGCATCAGGCCCAGCGGCATGACGGCGGCTGAGGATGCCATGTGATCCAGGAGCCTCTGAAATTGTTTGAGGGGAACCGTCGGGCTGCGTGAGAGCTTCTGGATGCAGCTCAGCACTGACTGTGCACGCTCCGGGAAGAGCCGTGCATTCATGGCAACCGAGTCTAGTTGTACACCGAGAAAAGAGATGCTCCGTACCGGGGCGAGCTTGCTCTTTTCCCAGTTGACCCGAAATCCCAGATGGTTGAGAACCACATCCCTGTGTTTGCATACCAACTCCTGAGTGTGTGCTATGACCAGCCAGTCGTCGAGGTAATTGAGAATGCGGATGCCCACCTCCCGGAGAGGGGCAAGGGCTGCTTCTGCGACTTTCGTAAAGACGCGGGGAGACAAGGAGAGCCCAAAGGGAAGGACTTTGTACTGAAATGCTCGACCTTCGAAGGCAAACCGCAGGAAGGGCCTTTGTCTTGGAAGAATCGAGACATGAAAGTACACGTCTTTCAGGTCTATCGCCACAAACCTGAAAGAGGTTCCAGAGATCTGGGCGCGGGTGCCAGATCGTGCCCTTCCCCTGTGAAAGGAGGTCCTTTTTGGAGGTGTTTTTGGCCCTGAAGAGGTTCAGAATGAGCTTTATTGCCAGGTATGTTTGCACATACTAGGAATTTGTTTTAGTGACAGAAGCTCCACAGTGCAACAGAATGACAATGACAAGAAAAGACACAGATAATAAAAGAACAATATACAAATATACAGAAAAAGTGCAAAAAAGCAAATACTTAATATACAATTTAAATAAACTAAAATAGACAAATGCAAACAATTTATTATGTACAGGTGCAAATTAGAAATGAGAAATGTAAACAAGTATGTGTATTAAATAAATGAATGAATGTATAATAGTGTTGTTGTTCCATGTTATTTTTCAAGTGTTCATGAGATGGATTGCTTGAGGGAAGAAACTGTTCCTGTGCCTGGTTGTTCTAGTGCTCAGGGCTCTGTAGCGTCGGCCAGATGGCAACAGTTCAACATCCTGGAACCTGATACACATGAGAATGTGTTTGAGGGTTAGCATTCTGAAGAGGAGCTTGTGAAGGGCCCGATTCAGAATCCTCAGGTCTAGGATTGGTCTTAAACCGCCACCTTTCTTGGGTACAATGAAGTAGGGGCTGTAAAACCCTTTCCTCATGTCGGCCGAGGGGACCGGCTCTATCGCGTCCTTCGCCAAAAGGGTCGCGATCTCCACCCGAAGAACAGCAGCACTCTCGTCCCGAACCGGGGTAGAGAGGACGCCGCTGAACTTGGGCGGGTTGCGTGCGAATTGGATAGCATAGCCGAGTCGGATGGTTCTGAGAAGCCAGCGAGAGAGGTTGGGTAACTCGAGCCAAGCTGTAAGACTCTCTGCTAACAGTCTCAGGGGGACCACCGACGTACCTCGGGTGGGTACGGTGTGACTGAGTTGTGATGAAAGCCCTTTGTTCGGGTGCGCGCTGTCCCGGAGGACACAAGGTGCTTTGATCGCCATAACCGACATACAAGGATCCATGAGAAGATCGCCTGAACTCAGGGGATCGACTGACGGATGCACTTGGTTTGCTAAAGTATGCAGAAGCGCAGAGTGTGCGGTTGTGCATGCTTTGATGTGTTTTGGTGGCTGGGTACCCCGGAGGGACCCAGCCATGCTGGGAGGATCGATCAACGTAACCGACAGACAAGGATCTAACAGAGGATCGCCTGAGCTCAGGGGATCGACTGATAGATGCGCTTGGTTCGTCAAAGTATGCAGAAATGCAGAGTGTGCGGTTGAGCATGCTTTGACATGTTTTAGTGGCTGGGTACCCCAGAGGGACGCAGTCACATTGTTTTTTTTGCCCAGAGAAGAAAATTGTTCTTTTATTGACCATGTGGTGGCCATCCGCCGTGAGGCAGACAGCCGGGCTGGAGCCGAAACCCACACTCGGCAAGGGGACAGGTCAGCAGATCTCTCTCCTCCGTGCTGCTCGTTTCAGGAACGCTTCGAAGCCTGACGAGGGTTCTTAGCGGCCTGAGACTGAGCTAACGGCACCACCTTCTTGCGAGGGCTCGACCGCAAGGCTGGTTTAGGTGCAGGACCAGCCTGTGGCGGGCCCTGAGCCAGTCTGGAAGGCGGTCGTCCTTGGCGTGAAACAGGCGGGGGCTGCTGCTTCGGGGTAAGATGTGTTTAATAACCTCCGTCTGTTTCTTCACTGCGGAGAACTGCTGTGCAAATTCCTCGACAGTGTCGCCAAAGAGACCAGCCTGAGAAATGGGGGCGTCAAGAAAGCGAACTTTCTCAGCGTCCTTCATTTCCGCCAGATTCAGCCAAAGGTGGCGCTTCTGGACCACCATGGTGGACATTGCCCTCCCCAGAGCCTGCGCCGTGACCTTCGTAGCTCGTAGAGCATAGTCAGTCGCCGAGCGCAGATCCTGCAAAAGCTCTGGTTTGGGAACACCCTTGTGCAACTCGCTAAGAACCTTGGCCTGATAGACCTGCAGGACGGCCATAGCGTGAAGGGCGGACGCAGCTTGTCCAGAAGCAGCATAAGCCTTCCCCACGAGAGCGGAAGAAGCCTTACATTCCCTGGACGGGAGTTTTGGGCAGTCCCGCCAGGTGGCGGCGGTCTGCGGGCATAGATGCACCGCGATCGCACGCTCCACGGCGGGAACCTCCGTATACCCCCTCGCTGGACCTTCATCGAGGGTGGTGAGAGAGGAAGAACCACTAAGACGCGTTCTGGCTGAAAAAGGAGCCTTCCGCGACTTAGTCAGTTCCTCATGCACTTCCGGGAAGAAAGGAAATGGGGTAGAACGCAAAGTCAAAGTCATCCGAAAGCTCGACCGGCAGACACACAGAGCGCGAGGGACGCGGGGAATTACCCGGCGAAACGCTCACTCTCTCTCGCTCTTCATCAACACGCACAGCGGCGGCCTCGTACCCGGAAGTAGAAGGACGAGCCGCGGGAGCGGTTGATGCGAGCCGCGGTCTTTTTGTAAAGAACGCGACTCGCGAACATAGTGTGCTGAGGGGCATGTCCTCGCAAGCAGGACATCCGCCCTCGCCGAACGCCGCTTCAGCATGGTCACGACCCAAACACTGAAGACAGAGCTCGTGCCGATCGGTCTGGGAGAGATAGAAGCCGCAACCAGAAGGACACGGAAGGAAAGACATAGTAAACACACAAACCCACCGTGTCTGCACTCTTTTAGAGAAATTTGCTCTTTAGTTTTTAACAAGAGGAAATCTGCTCTTCAAGATTCGCCATCGAAGCACCCAGGGGACTCTCACTGCTGCGTTCGAGAAGGAAGAGACCGTTGCCCGTGCCGTAGATCCAACGACGAAAAGAGGTGAGTAACGCTGCTTCTCAATGAAGAGATGCTGCATTCGGCTCCGAAGAAACAGAACAATGAGCAGTGCTTAGCCACCTCCTCTTATGCCCAGATGTCCGGAGCGGAGCTGGCTACGCAAATACTGCGCACCAATTTCATTGGCCTTTTCTCAAAGCTGTCAGAGGTGTTCGGGCTCCCTAGAGTGACCCCTAGTGTCGTCACTTCGACACCACGTTGAACGTGAACGACACAGGTGGAAAGACGCCTTTCCACACACTCAATCAATCAGACTCCAACCTCTCCACTATATGCAAAATCAAAGAGCTTGTCTGAGGACACTATGGACAAAATTGTAGACCTGCACAAGGCTGGGATAGCCTACAAGAATATAGGCAAACAGCTTGGTGAGAAGGCAATAACTGATAGCGCAATTATTAGAAAATGGAAAATAAATTCAAGATGACTGTCAATCTCCCTCGGACTGGGGCTCCATGCAAGATTTTGCCTTGTGGAGTATAAGTGATTCTGAGAAAGATCAGCCTAGAAGTGCATGGGAAGACCTGGTCAATGACCTGAAGAGAGCTGGGACCAAAATAGAACTTTTTGGTATAAACTACCAATTATGCCAATATTGGCTGAACTTCCTGTCCGCCATTTTGATTCATGTTGAAAACCTTCTTTTTCTAACTCCTCCTAGACTGTTTGTCCAATTGTCACCAAATTTTGGCTCAGATCATCTTCAAATCAAGCTTGTAAAAAGTTATGGAATTTGTGTCAATACACAAAACTGTTTTCGTACAGCACCGCTACAAATGTTAGGCATGGTGCCAAAATGACTTTGAGGCTATATCTCTGTAAAGCTTTGACATAATTACACCAAACTGTGTGTGCCATTGTCACCTCACATAGAACACAACAAAGTGATTTGATTACAGCGCCACCTTCTGGCCAAAAGTGATAAGCCTTTTAATCATATTACTTGAGTTTGTATTTATGATTTTTCAGCCATTTCAATTACAGTCATCCAATTATTGCTTTTATTACTCATTGTTGCATTTGGTCTGATGTGCCAGTCCATACTTAGCTCCTCATTTGAACGCTTGGATGGCAGCCCAATGAACCGATTGCAGGAAAGTTATGAAATTGAAATCTATATACTGATAGAGGAAAGACTGCACAGTCATCAATGTGTGTGTTATTGTTACCTCACACAGAACACACTACATCAACATGATAACAGCGCCACATATTGGTCAAAAGTGATAAGCCATTAAATCATATTACTACAGGTTGTATTTATGATTTTTCCACCATTTTGTGTAAAATCATCCTAAAATGGCTTTAATTACTCATTGCTGCAGTTGGTCTCATGCTTCCCTTGCCCTCTGCTTGGCCCCGTAATTGCTGCTTGCAGCTATATTTATTATTATTATTCCGTTTCTTCCACCAATGAGTCTATGGCAGCCCATAGAACCGATTGCGGGAAAGTTGTTTTGATTTGACAAACTCAACATTAAATGTAGCAGATTGGAGTCTCTAACTTAAACTCTGTAGTGCCACCACTTGTTCAAAATTTCACTATTGTAATGCTAATAACTTTTGAACCGTAAGGCACAGCAGCAAAATTCCTTGGCTCATTTTTTATATATATTTAATAGTTCATAAAACCTACTTTTTCTAACTCGTCCTAGACGGTTTGTCTGATTTTCACCAAAATTGGCTCAGATCATCTTCAGACAATGCTGGCAGAAAGTTATGGAATTCAAGTTGATTCATCCAACTGGTTTTGAATAACGTGCAAAATAATTCTACAAATGCATGCAAAAATGCATGTGAGGCTTTATCTCCGCAACAGTTTGGCCTATTGAGACCAAACTTGGTATGTGTTATAATAAGCATGACCTGAGACTACCTGCAGAGATTCTGCGCTCTGCCTCCTAGTGGTCAGGAGGGTCAAAAATCACACGGCCATTTTGGGCGTCGGCCATTTTGAATTTAGTTGTAAATTGATCTTAAGAATGCATCAGCGGATCGTTTCGAAAATAATTACAAAAATGGTCGGCTCCATGCCCTGAATGTACACAAAAAATTTAGGAGCAGCGCCACCTTGTGGTCAAAATTTATAACAAAATTTCGAAAAAATCTAACAACTTAAAAGCTTACATTAGCCTATTGTAATAAAATTGTAAAAAATAAGAGTTTGTTATATTCCTTGGATCATGCCGAGAACACCGATACCAATTATGCCAATTTTGGCTAAACTTCCTGTCCACCATTTTGATTTATGTTGAAAACCTACTTTTTCGAACTCCTCCTAGACCGTTCATCCAATTGTCACCAATTTTGGCTCAGATCATCTTCAGATCAAGCTTGCAAAAAGTTAGGGAATTTGTGTCGATACACGGAACGGCTTTCATTTAACACATCAATGAATTTTCTGGAAAGATGCCAAACTGCATCGGAGGCTGTATCTCTGTAAAGGTTGGAGATATTTACAGCAAACTTTGTATGTGCCGTTGTCACCTCACAATGACCGTGCCACATCAATCTGGTAACAGTGCCACCTATTGGTCAAGATTAATAAACCATTCATAAACCATTGATTATGCAATAATAATGATAATGTTAATAATGTTTGATTGCTTTAGCCTATTGTCATAAAACTGGTCTCAAATTTTCTTTGGGTCATGCCAACAACGTAAATACCAATTATGCCATAGTAAGCTGAACTTCCTGTCCGCCATTTCGATTCATGTTGAAAATTACTTTGAGGCTATATCTCATAAGCCTATTTGACATAATTACACCAAACTTTGTGTGTGCCATTGTCACCTCACACAGAACACAACAAAGTGATTTGATTACAGCGCCACCTTCTGGCCAAAAGTGATAAGCCTTTTAATCATATTACCGGAAGTTGTATTTATGATTTTTCAGCCATTTCAATTACAATCATCCAATTATTGATTTTATTACTCATTGTTGCATTTGGTCTGATGGACCAGTCCATGCTTATCTCCTCATTTTGCTGCTTGGATGGCAGCCCATAGAACCGATTGCAGGAAAGCTGTGAAATTTGGCATACTGATAGGGGAAAGTCATTATAGCCAATTTGGTGTCTCTAAGTCAATGTGTGTGTTATTGTTACCTCACACAGGACACACTACATCAATATGATAACAGTGCCACCTATTGGTCAAAAGTGATAAAACATTAAATCATATTACTACAGGTTGTATTTATGATTTTTCCACCATTTTGTCTAAAATCATCCTAAAATGGCTTTAAATACTCATTGCTGCAGTTGGTCTCATGCTTCCCTTGCCCTGTGCTTGTGCCCTGTGCCCCGTAATTGCTGCTTGCAGCTATATTTATTATTATTATTATTGTTGTTATTATTATTATTATTATTATTATAGTAATGATAGTATTAGGGATGTGAATTTTGGTTAATTTTTCTGATAGATATCAGACACTGGATAATTTCTTAATTGTTAACAGACGAGATTAGAATGTTAAATAAAGTTAAGCAATTACAATGAATGTGTCGGGAGGAAACATTTTTAAACATATTTAAATGATTCATTAATAAACTCGTATTCTGTCAACTCATGATTAGTGTCGCAAAGACCCTGATTTACAATCTCCCCTTTGAACGCACCTTTAGGAAGAAATGCATCTTTACTGATTACATAGTGAAAGAGTTTTTAATTTGTTTTATTTCGTTAAGTAATAATTTAAAGCTTTCAGTTTATATATTTGGACCTGGCTGTGCTCCCCTCGCTGAGACTGGGTTCAATAGCACGCGGTCCTAGGGCTGATTAGTAAGTCTTCCCCTCCATGGAGGGATGGGCTCTTACCCATGGTTGCTGGTCGCTCCCTCGGATCATCGGATTATCGGCCGCTTGCTGCTGACTGATGGGCTTCATGCTTCACAGCTGCTGATCACTCCCCTAGGACCCCATTGGATCTTTGGCCGCTTGCTGCTACCCAGTGGACTCCCTGTCATCACACTGGCACATATAGAGGTCACCCCACCCTGTTAGGGTGTCTAAACTTAACCTCAGGAGTTCTTTACTATCAGCAGCCCCGGTCACAAGAACCCCTTCAAGCCCTTGTGCCTAGCCGATTACAGTAGCACCTCGCCCCTTTGGTCGTGCTTCCCTTGCTGAGACAAAGTCGTTAAGCACACCTTCCTTTGGCAGAGTGGTGAGGGACGGGTATCTACCCTACAGCTGTCTTTGTCTGAGCTTCCGGTCTCATCGGACAAGTTGGCCTCTTGCTGCCACCCGATGTGTTCACTCTCCACTGCCAGGCTGCGTGGAAGTCATACAGACCTCTTGGTCTTCTAAAGCTTGTTTTGACAAGCAGCTTTTGCCATCAGACCCCTCTTCTGCCCCTTTCGTGTCTACTGTCATCTTCAGGTGCATGACAGATCCCCTCCTCGGGGGTCTTTGAGATCATGCCACTCCTGAAGGATCGCACGGCACCCCTCTGATATTAGGGGAGGTCCTCGGTGCCCTATGGCTCTGATGTTTACCAGGTTGTAGCCTTTTATGGAACTTACAGCATATATGCTCCCTTCAGCTTGAGGGTCCCAGGGTCCCTCTCATGAGCATTCTGTCCCCTGGCGAGCATTCTGTCTGAGGATAGAATTCCTGCCCCAGGGCGTTCCACACCAGCGGTGCTCTACAGAGCATTATAGTGCTCCCCTCTCTGGAGGGTCACGCTTAAGCACAAGCCTGCTCCCTGAAGACTAAGAACCTCCTCTAGATTAGAGGGATTTGTTCTTTGCTCTCAGAGCCTCCTTCTTGAACGGAACTAGTGACCACTACGAGTGGGCACGACCTAAAATCCACATTGTGGTAAGAGCACACACTAGCCATCTGTGTTCTTTCTAAAATCCTGTATGGTGGGGATCACGCGCTCAGCTTCGTACCCCTTATTGAGACGTAAGGCCCCCTGGCTCTTGGGCCGCTCTCCACTTCTGTCGTATTCTCCGACAGCCTGCCTGTCCAGCTTGACCAAGGTCATGCCGGTCTGTAGGCATAAAGAACTACCTAGGGTCTGACTCATCCCCTAAAGGAATCTCTCATTCTGATTCCAAGCTTGAGCCCTGCCTCTTGTCAGGCTTCGAGTAAGCCTTACCCTTGCAGGTAAGTCAGGTATGTGGCTCAGGCTTTGGCCGAGGGGATTAACTCACTGACAGCCGCAGACGTCCTTGGGGCAGCTACCCTCTCCTCGAGGGAAGCTGGTACTTAGTGCTCGCCTTATGTTAGCCTGCACTCCCCTCAGTATGGCAGCGTGGGTATAAACGTTCCCCAAAGTGACCTCTAGAGGACTCAGTTCGAGTTCCCTCGGAAGGGAACGTCTCAGGTTACGTATGTAACCATGGTTCCCTGAGAAGGGAACGAGACACTGCGTCCTCTAGGACTTTACGCCATGCTTCGTCATTTGCTTCAGAAGAAGAAGTGGATGATATGTTTGACCGGCACCCTTTTATCTATGCGGTTGCACCAGCGATGATGTGCCGGTGGTGACGAGTCGTGCCGGCGGTGACGTCATAGGCTGTCGCCAGCCAGTACTGTTGTAGTTTTTGTATGTATGCTTCAGACACGGGTCACAAAGGAGACGTTCCCCAAAGCGACCTCTATGTAACCTGAGACATTTTCTCTGAATCGCAATTTTGAGAAATGATCTTAGAACAAATTTAGGATGGTTTATACGCAACTTTTTATAAATGAGGCCCATGGTCTTTATCCCTCCAGGGGTGGTGCCACTCTTCTCTCTAGAAATATGGCACATAGTCTTGGAGTTGTACATGACTAACTGGGGCCCAGGTCAGCCTCACGTCCCATAAGTCAACCATTTTCAGCACACAGAGACTTTCACCTAGATATCATACTATACTGTGTCTGTTCCCTACACTAGCAAATACAAAAAAAAAATATAGCTGCAAGCAGCAATTAACGGGGTTCGAGCTTATAAGGCCTTTATTGCATCTAAGGCCTTTATTGCATCTAAGGTGTTCACCAGCAATTTTGGGCTGAAATCATGATAAATTTCTGCAATAAATTGTGGGTCAAGAATATTTACTGCAAGTCTTCTCTTTTTAAGAGTTAATATATCATTTTCAGGTTTCACTGTAATCATAATCTCACAGAATTGTCAAACATGATACATCTGTATAAATTAAGTGGTAAACTTTGACTAAATGTGATTTGGACTATTATAACAGTGATTTTGGACTGTCATTGTATGAATTCAAAACCTTAAACCATGAAAGAACGGTCAAGTAATGTGAATGAGCCAATCTGTGGTCTTCTACTGCCATCTAGTGGCTATTTTAGCAATTTCATATCTTTAAATTGACATGCATTGTTTTTAGGCTTTATAACTATTACAATGCCATTTTTTGCCCTAGGTTCATAAAGCATATGCTTATTTACAATCATATGATGCATAAATTTTACTAAGGTTTGTGAAGATTAGTTTTCTTTTAAGATTTAAAGACTTTTGGGTACAGTAGACCATGATCATATTATTAAATGGCCCTATTATCATTGTCTAAATGCAAATGTTAAACTTTATTTTGATAATTATTGATCTAGAGAGTCCAGAGAAGTGCCCTGCAGTGGTTTGATCAAGATTGAGCAAAAACCATGGAACTAGTTTGCAAAAGTATTGGGGGATTTTCAGGTTTCACTGTAATCATAATCTTATAGAACTGTCAAATAGGATTGATCTGTATAAATTATGTGGCAAACTTTGACTAAATGTGACTTGAACTGTTATAAAAGTGATTTATTATTGTCTTAGTATGAGTTCAAAAGCTTAAACTGTGAAAGCACTGTCAAGTGATGTGAATGAGCCATTCTGTGGTCTTCTACTGCCATCTAGTGGCTATTATTGGAATTACCTTGAGTTTTTAATTCAGATGTATTGGTTTAAATTTTATAATCTATTACATTGCAATTTTTGCCGTATGTATAATTGTTTACAGTAATATGATGCATGAATTTTACTTAGGTTTGTGAAGGTTTGCTCTCTTTTAAGATTTAAAGACTTTTAGGTACAGTAGACTATGATCATATTATTAAATGGCCCTGTTATCGCAATCCAAATGCAAATGTTCAACTTTTTTTTTTGATAATTATTGATCTAGAGAGTCCAGAGAATTGTGCTGCAGTGGTTTACTCAAGACTGAACAAAAAACCTGGGACTAGTTCGCAAAAGTAGGTTTTTAACATATTTGTGAATAATTAATGAACGATTTGATTGACAGCAATGGTTCTTGAGGCAAAGTTGTTCAGAATGATGAGATCTATCATGTGATATGAAGATCTAGTGCTTGAGTGAATATATGAGCAGGTTTTAGTAATTTGAGGCCATTTACCATAGAAATTGTCTGTTTTTGAAGCCTTTTTAACTGTTATAGCGCCACCTATAGTCCGATCTCCATGAAACTTTGCATGCTTGTTAAGAGTGACCTGACACATATTGTTTGGAAGTTTTATAACAATTTGAGTTTTCGTTTAGGTTTTATAGGCTTTTGAGTATATGAGGCCACGCCCCTTTCTAAATGTCTCCGTTACAGCTAACCAAATGACAAAATTCAACAGTTTTTTGATAATTATTGATCTAGAGAGTCCACAGAATATTACTGCAGTGGTTTGATCGAGATTGAGCAAAAAACCTAGGACTAGTTTGCAAAAGTTCACTGTCCAGAGAACATTACTGCACTGGTTTGGTTTCGGTTGGGTGAAAATCCTAGGACTAGTTCGCAAAAGTAGGTTTCGGACACAAGTCCAATTTACGGAAAAACGAGGCCGTTGGGGCCCAAAGTCAATTTGTATGGACCCAAGGATTCCAAAAATGTAAAAATTTTGAGTCTACGACAAGCGGTTTAGGTGTTATGAGCACTAACGTGTTTTTGTTCGCTGTAGCGCCACCTATAGGCCGATTGGGGCGAGACTTTGTGAGGTTCTCCTCAAATTGAGCTCTATCATCTGACCAAGTTTCAAGTCTCTAGGCCTTACGGTTTGGGCTGCCCGTTCAGTTTTACGGCAGAAAAATAATAATAATAATAATAAATATAGTTGCAAGCAACAATTACCCGGGGTTCGAGCTTATAAGGCCCTTATTGCATCTAGGGCCTTTATTGCATCTAAAGTCTAGGTTCACCAGCAATTTTGGCCAGAGATCATGATAAATTTCTGCAATAAATGGTAGGTCAAAAATACTTACTGCAAGTGTTGTTTTTTTAAAAGTTTATATATCATTTTCAGGTTTCACTGTAATCATAAACTTACAGAACTGTCAAATATGATTGATCTGTATAAATGAAGTGGTAAACTTTGACTAAATGTGATTTGAACTGTTATAACAGTGATTTAGTATTGTCTTAGTGTGAATTCAAAACCTTAAACCATGAAAGCACTGTCAAGTGACGTGAATGAGCCAATCTGTGGTCTTCTACTGCCATCTAGTGGTTATTTTTGCAATTTAATGTCTTTAAATTGACATGCATCCTTTTAAAGCTTTATAACTATTACAATGCCATTTTTGCGCTATGTTCATAAAACATATGCTTATTTACAATCATATGATGAATGAATTTTACTTAGGTTTGTGAAGGTTTGCTTTCTTTTAAGATTTAAAGACTTTTGGGTACAGTAGACCATAATCATATTATTAAATGGCCCTGCTATCACTATCTAAATGCAAATGTTCAACATTTTTTTGATAATTATTGATCTAGAGAGTGCAGAGAAGTGCCCTGCAGTGGTTTAATCAAGATTGAGTTAAAACCATGGGACTAGTTTGCAAAAGTATTGGGGGATTTTCAGGTTTCACTGTAATCATAATCTAACTGTCAAATGATTGATCTGTATAAATTAAGTGGTAAACTTTGACTAAATGTGATTTGAACTGTTATAACAGTGATTTAGTATTGTCTTAGTATGAATTCAAAACCATGAAACCATGGAAAGCACTTAAACCATGAAAGCACTGTCAAGTAATGTGAATGAGCCAATCTCTGGTCTTCCACTGCCATCTAGTGGTTATTAGTGGAATTGCAGATTCATTCAGATCTGTTGTTTTAAGCTTTATAACCTATTAAATTGCAATTTTTGCCCCATGTCCCTAAAATGTGTTTGTTTACAATAATATGATGCATGAATTTTACTTAGGTTTGTGAAGTTTTGCTTTCTTTTAAGATTTAAAGACTTTTGGGTACAGTAGACCACAATTATATTATTAAATGGCCCTGCTATTGCTATCTAAATGCAATTGTTCAACAATTTTTTGATAATTATTGATCTAGAGAGTCCAGAGAAGTGCCCTGCAGTTGTTTGATTGAGATTGAGCAAAAAACCAGGGACTAGTTCGCAAAAGTAGGTTTTTAACATATTTGTGAATAATTAATGAACAATTTGATTTACAGCAATAGTTCTTGAGGCAAAGTTGTTCAGAATGATGAGATCTATCATATGATATGAAGTTCTAGTGTTTGTGTGAATATATGAGCAGGTTTTAGTAATTTGAGGCCTTTTACCATATAAATTGTCTGTTTTTGTAGCCTTTTTAACTGTTATAGCGCCACCTATGGTCCGATCTCCATAAAACTTTGCATGCTAGTTAAAAGTCATCTGACAAATATTTCTTAGAAGTTTTATAAAGTTTTGACTTTTAGTTTAGGTTTTATAGGCTTTTGGGTATATGCGGCCACGCCCCTTTTCTAAATGACCCTGTTAAAGCTAACCAAATGACAAAATTGAACATTTTTTTGATAATTATTGATCTAGAGAGTCCACAGAATATTACTGCAGTGGTTTGATCGAAATTGAGCAAAAAACCAGGGACTAGTTCGCAAAAGTAGGTTTTTCACATATTCGTGAATAATTAATGAACGATTTGATATACAACAATGGTTCTTGAGGCAAATTAGTTCAGTACGAGGAGATCTATCAAATGATATGCATATTGCATGGATATGTGAAACGCCGCATGTTTACAGAGCCAAAAAACTTAGCACCAACTAGTGGCCGATTTCTTTCAAAATTCTTACAGACCTTTAGGACCATGAGTCGAACATGCCCAATGAGTTTTGTTCCGATCGACCTCCGTTAACCTTGTCTAATAAGTGTTTGAACTTCATTGGCTGATGGCGGCCATGTTTTTTTGAGATACACCAATGTCCTCATATACACTTGTGCCAGTTTGGATCAAGATGATGCATACCAATTTTTAAGTCGATTGGACCAAGTGTTGCCTAGTTATAGCTGAAAATAGGTTTTTTCCACCTTATAGCGCCACCATGTGGCAGAGTTGCGCAATTTTTTTTATTTGACCAAAGATTGAGCTTATACACATGTGTACCGAGTTTGGTGAAGATATCTCTTTCCGTTCAAGAGTTATAGCTCAAAACGCAATTGGCTAACGATTAGCAAAGGACGTTTCATCGCGCTGTTTCACGCGAAAGTCAAAATTTCAGCTTTTTTTTGATAATTATTGATAATCAGTTTCCAGAGAACATTTCTGCACTGGTTTGGTTTCGATCGGGCGAAAAACCTAGGACTAGTTTGCAAAAGTAGGTTTCGGCTTTGGCTCGATTTTGCGGGAAAACGGTGCGTCATAGAGAAAATCTGAAGCAAGCCAGGTTTGTTCGACTTGACCCAAGGATCGCAATGATGTAAAGTTTTTGAGTCTATGACAAAAAATGAATGAGCTAGGCCCAAAAATGTCTAAAATCTTTGTTTTTTGTGCTGTAGCGCCACCTATGGGCCGATTGGGCCGGTTCTTTGCGCCTGAGTAGCGAGCAAGACTACTACCATCTGACCAAGTTTCAGCTTTCTAGGCCTTACGGTTTGGGCTGCCCATTCAGTTGTAGCGCGGAATAATAATAATAATAGTAATAATAAATATAGTTGCAAGCAACAATTACCCGGGGTTCGAGCATTTAAGGGCCTTATTGCATCTAGGGCCTTTATTGCATCTAAAGTCTAGGTTCACCAGCAATTTTGGGCAGAGATCATGATAAATTTCTGCAATAAATGGTGGGTCAAAAATACTTACTGCAAGTCTTGTCTTTTTAAAAGTTTATATATCATTTTCAGGTTTCACTGTAATCATAAACTTACAGAACTGTCAAATATGATTGATCTGTATAAATGAAGTGGTAAACTTTGACTAAATGTGATTTGAACTGTTATAACAGTGATTTAGTATTGTCTTAGTGTGAATTCAAAACCTTAAACCATGAAAGCACTGTCAAGTGACGTGAATGAGCCAATCTGTGGTCTTCTACTGCCATCTAGTGGTTATTTTTGCAATTTAATGTCTTTAAATTGACATGCATCCTTTTAAAGCTTTATAACTATTACAATGCCATTTTTGCGCTATGTTCATAAAACATATGCTTATTTACAATCATATGATGAATGAATTTTACTTAGGTTTGTGAAGGTTTGCTTTCTTTTAAGATTTAAAGACTTTTGGGTACAGTAGACCATAATCATATTATTAAATGGCCCTGCTATCACTATCTAAATGCAAATGTTCAACATTTTTTGATAATTATTGATCTAGAGAGTGCAGAGAAGTGCCCTGCAGTGGTTTGATGAAGATTGAGCTAAAACCATGGGACTAGTTTGCAAAAGTATTGGGGGATTTTCAGGTTTCACTGTAATCATAATCTAACTGTCAAATATGATTGATCTGTATAAATTAAGTGGTAAACTTTGACTAAATGTGATTTGAACTGTTATAACAGTGATTTAGTATTGTCTTAGTATGAATTCAAAACCATGAAACCATGAAAGCACTGTCAAGTAATGTGAATGAGCCAATCTCTGGTCTTCCACTGCCATCTAGTGGTTATTAGTGGAATTGCAGATTCATTCAGATCTGTTGTTTTAAGCTTTATAACCTATTAAATTGCAATTTTTGCCCCATGTCCCTAAAATGTGTTTGTTTACAATAATATGATGCATGAATTTTACTTAGGTTTGTGAAGGTTTGCTTTCTTTTAAGATTTAAAGACTTTTGGGTACAGTAGACCACAATTATATTATTAAATGGCCCTGCTATCGCTATCTAAATGCAAATGTTCAACATTTTTTTGATAATTATTGATCTAGAGAGTCCAGAGAAGTGCCCTGCAGTTGTTTGATTGAGATTGAGCAAAAAACCAGGGACTAGTTCGCAAAAGTAGGTTTTTAACATATTTGTGAATAATTAATGAACAATTTGATTTACAGCAATAGTTCTTGAGGCAAAGTTGTTCAGAATGATGAGATCTATCATATGATATGAAGTTCTAGTGTTTGTGTGAATATATGAGCAGGTTTTAGTAATTTGAGGCCTTTTACCATATAAATTGTCTGTTTTTGAAGCCTTTTTAACTGTTATAGCGCCACCTATGGTCCGATCTCCATGAAACTTTGCATGCTAGTTAAGAGTCATCTGACAAATATTTCTTAGAAGTTTTATAAAGTTTTGACTTTTAGTTTAGGTTTTATAGGCTTTTGGGTATATGCGGCCACACCCCTTTTCTAAATGACCTAGTTAAAGCTAACCAAATGACAAAATTGAACATTTTTTTGATAATTATTGATCTAGAGAGTCCACAGAATATTACTGCAGTGGTTCGATCAAAATTGAGCAAAAAACCAGGGACTAGTTCGCAAAAGTAGGTTTTTCACATATTCGTGAATAATTAATGAACGATTTGATATACAACAATGGTTCTTGAGGCAAATTTGTTCAGTACGAGGAGATCTATCAAATGATATGCATATTGCATGGATATGTGAAACGCCGCATGTTTACAGAGCCAAAAAACTCGTTAGCGCCAACTAGTGGCCGATTTCTTTCAAAATTCTTACAGACCTTAAGGACCATGAGTCGAACATGCCCAATGAGTTTTGTTCCGATCGACCTCCGTTAACCTTGTCTAATAAGTGTTTGAACTTCATTGGCTGATGGTGGCCATGTTTTTTTGAGATACACCAATGTCCTCATATACACTTGTGCCAGTTTGGATCAAGATGATGCATACCAATTTTTAAGTCGACTGGACCAAGTGTTGCCTAGTTATAGCTGAAAATATGTTTTTTCCACCTTACAGCGCCCCCATGTGGCAGAGTTGCGCAATTTTTTTTATTTGACCAAAGATTGAGCTTATACACATGTGTACCGAGTTTGGTGAAGATACCTCTTTCCGTTCAAGAGTTATAGCTCAAAACGCAATTGGCTAACGATTAGCAAAGGACGTTTCATCGCGCTGTTTCACGCGAAAGTCAAAATTTCAACTTTTTTTTGATAATTATTGATATTCAGTGTCCAGAGAACATTTCTGCACTGGTTTGGTTTCGATCGGGCGAAAAACCTAGGACTAGTTCGCAAAAGTAGGTTTCGGCTTTGGCTCGATTTTGCGGGAAAACGGTGCATCGTAGAGAAAATCTGAAGCAAACCAGGTTTGTTCGAATTGACCCAAGGATCGCAACGATGTAAAGTTTTTGAGTCTATGACAAAAAATGAACGAGCTAGTCCCAAAAATGTCTAAAATCTTTGTTTTTGGCGCTATAGCGCCACCTATAGGCCGATTGGGCCGGTTCTTTGCGCCTGAGTAGCGAGCAAGACTACTACCATCTGACCAAGTTTCAGCTTTCTAGGCCTTACGGTTTGGGCTGCCCATTCAGTTGTAGGGCGGAATAATAATAATAATAATAATAAAAATCCTAACAAATACAATAGGGTTTCAGCACTGCGTGCTCGAACCCCTAAATATAGTTGCAAGCAACAATTACCCGGGGTTCGAGCTTATAAGGCCTTCATTGCATCTAAGGCCTTTATTGCATCTAATGTCTAGGCCAATCTGAAATTTTGGGCTGAAATCATAAGAGATTTCTGTAATAAACTGAAGATGACAAAATGCTTAGTGCAATCTTGTCTTTTTAAGAGTTAATATATCATTTTCAGGATTCACTTTAATCATAATCTTACAGAATTGTCAAATATGATACATCTGTATAAATTAATTGGTAAACTTTGACTAAATATGAATTCACATGTTAGAACAGTTATTTAGTGTTGTTTTAGTATGAATTCAAAATCTTAAACCATGAAAGCACTGTCAAGTGATGTGAATGAGCCAATCTGTGGTCTTCTACTGCCATCTAAGGGTTATTTTTGCAATTTAATGTCTTGAAATTGACATGTTTTTAAACTTTATAACTATCACAATGGCATTTTTGCCCTAGGTTCATAAAACATGCTTATTTACAATCATGTGATGCATGAATTTTACTTTTGTGAAGGTTTGTTTTGTTTTAAGATTTAAAGACTTTTGGGTACAGTAGATTATGATCATATTATTAAATGGCCCTGTTATCATTGTCCAAATGCAAATGTTCAGCATTATTTTGATAATTATTGATCTAGAGAGTGCAGAGAAGTGAGAAGAGAAGATTGAGCTAAAACCATGGGACTAGTTCGCAAAAGTATTGGGGGATTTTCAGGTTTCACTGTAATCATAATCTTACAGAACTGTCAAATATGATTGATCTGTATAAATTAAATGGCAAACTTTGACTAAATGTGATTTGAACTGTTATAACAGTGATTTAGTATTGTCTTAGTATGACTTCAAAACCTTAAACCATGAAAGCACTGTCAAGTGATGTGAATGAGCCAATCTGTGGTCTTCTACTGCCACCTAGTGGCTATTATTGGAATTGCATTGAACTTTTAATTCAGATTTGTTGGTTTAAGCTTTATAACCTATTACATTGCCATTTTTGCCCTATGTATAATTATTTACAGTAATATGATGCATGAATTTTACTTAGGTTTGTGAAGGTTTGCTTTCTTTTAAGATTTAAATACTTTTAGGTACAGTAGACTATGATCATATTAAATAGCCCTGTTATTGCAATCTAAATGCAAATGTTCAACATTTTTTTTGATAATTATTGATCTAGAGAGTCCACAGAATTGTGCTGCAGTGGTTTGATCAAGATTGAACATTTTAAGACTAGATCGCAAATAATTAATGAACGATTTGATTGACAGCAATGGTTCTTGAAGCAAAGTTGTTCAGAATGATGAGATCTATCATATGATATGAATATCTAGTGTTTGTGTGAATATATGAGCAGGTTTAAGTAATTTGAGGCCATTTATCATACAAATTGTCTGTTTTTTGAAGCCTTTTTAACTGTTATAGCGCCACCTATGGTCCGATCTCCATGAAACTTTGCATGCTTGTTAAGAGTCATCTGACACATATAGTTTGGAAGTTTTATAAAGTTTTGACTTTTCATTTAGGTTTTATAGGCTTTTGGGTGTATGCGGCCACGCCCCTTTCTAAATGTCCCCGTTACAGCTAACCAAATAACAAAATTCAAAATTTTTTTGATAATTATTGATCTAGAGAGTCCAGAGAAGTGTCCTACAGTGGTTTGATCGAGATTGAGCAAAAAACCAGGGACTAGTTCGCAAAAGTAGGTTTTTAACATATTCGTGAATAATTAATGAACAATTTGATTGACAGCAATAGTTCTTGAGGCAAAGTTGTTCGGTATGAGGAGATCTATCTGATGATATGCATATTGTGTGGATAAGTGAAACACCACGTGATTACTGAGGCATAAAACTCGTTAGCGCCGACTAGTGGCCGATTTCTTTCAAAATTCTTACAGACCTTTAGGACCATGAGTCGAACATGCCCTCTGAGTTTCGTTCCAATCAACCTCCGTTAACCTTGTCTAATAGGTGCTCAATCTTCAGTGGCCAATGGTGGCCATGTTTTTTGAGATACACCAATGTCCTCATAGACCCTTGTGGCACATTGGTCAAAGACACTGCATACCAAGTTTTAGGTCAATTGGACTAACGCTTGCGTAGTTATAGCTGTTTGTAGGTTTTGTCCACCTTATAGCGCCACCAAGTGGCAAAGCTGCGCAATTTTTTTGATTTGACCAAAGTTTGATGATATACACATGTGTTTTGAGTTTGATGAAGATATCTCATTTCGTTCATGAGTTATAGCCATTTTAGTAAAAGTGGCCCCACTTTTTTCGAACGTTTTGGCGCCCCCTTTCGAACATGAGTGAAAATTTCAACTTTTTTTTGATAATTATTGATCTTCACTGTCCAGAGAACATTTCTGCACTGGTTTGGTTCCGATCGGGCGAAAAACCTAGGACTAGTTCGCAAAAGTAGGTTTCGGACAAATTTCAAAATGGCAGAAAAATTTCCATACCGGAAATTAAATCGGAGATAGCCATTTTGTTTTGATTGAGCCAAGGATTACAATGATATAAGACACTTGAGTCTAGCACAGACGGTCTAGGAGATATGAGAGGTTTCGCGTTTTGGTTCGCTGTAGCGCCACCTATAGGCCGATTGTGCCGGTTCTTTGTGCCTGAGTTACGTCCCGGATTGAGTACCATCTGGCCAAGTTTCAGCTCTTTAGGCCTTACGGTATGGGCTGCACATTCAGTTTTAGGGAAGGAAGAATAATAATAATAATAATAATAATAATAATAAATATAGTTGCAAGCAACAATTACCCGGGGTTCGAGCTTATAAGGCCCTTATTGCATCTAGGGCCTTTATTGCATCTAAAGTCTAGGTTCACCAGCAATTTTGGCCAGAGATCATGATAAATTTCTGCAATAAATGGTAGGTCAAAAATACTTACTGCAAGTGTTGTCTTTTTAAAAGTTTATATATCATTTTCAGGTTTCACTGTAATCATAAACTTACAGAACTGTCAAATATGATTGATCTGTATAAATGAAGTGGTAAACTTTGACTAAATGTGATTTGAACTGTTATAACAGTGATTTAGTATTGTCTTAGTGTGAATTCAAAACCTTAAACCATGAAAGCACTGTCAAGTGACGTGAATGAGCCAATCTGTGGTCTTCTACTGCCATCTAGTGGTTATTTTTTGCAATTTAATGTATTTAAATTGACATGCATCCTTTTAAAGCTTTATAACTATTACAATGCCATTTTTGCGCTATGTTCATAAAACATATGCTTATTTACAATCATATGATGAATGAATTTTACTTAGGTTTGTGAAGGTTTGCTTTCTTTTAAGATTTAAAGACTTTTGGGTACAGTAGACCATAATCATATTATTAAATGGCCCTGCTATCACTATCTAAATGCAAATGTTCAACATTTTTTGATAATTATTGATCTAGAGAGTGCAGAGAAGTGCCCTGCAGTGGTTTGATGAAGATTGAGCTAAAACCATGGGACAAGTTTGCAAAAGTATTGGGGGATTTTCAGGTTTCATTGTAATCATAATCTAACTGTCAAATATGATTGATCTGTATAAATTAAGTGGTAAACTTTGACTAAATGTGATTTGAACTGTTATAACAGTGATTTAATATTGTCTTAGTATGAATTCAAAACCATGAAACCATGGAAAGCACTTAAACCATGAAAGCACTGTCAAGTAATGTGAATGAGCCAATCTCTGGTCTTCCACTTCCATCTAGTGGTTATTAGTGGAATTGCAGATGAATTCAGATCTGTTGTTTTAAGCTTTATAACCTATTAAATTGCAATTTTTGCCCCATGTCCCTAAAATGTGTTTGTTTACAATAATATGATGCATGAATTTTACTTAGGTTTGTGAAGGTTTGCTTTCTTTTAAGATTTAAAGACTTTTGGGTACAGTAGACCACAATTATATTATTAAATGGCCCTGCTATCGCTATCTAAATGCAAATGTTCAACATTTTTTTGATAATTATTGATCTAGAGAGTCCAGAGAAGTGCCCTGAAGTTGTTTGATTGAGATTGAGCAAAAAACCAGGGACCAGTTCGCAAAAGTAGGTTTTTAACATATTTGTGAATAATTAATGAACGATTTGATTGACAGCAATGGTCCTTGAGGCAAAGTTGTTCAGAATGATGAGATCTATCATATGATATGAAGTTCTAGTGTTTGTGTGAATATATGAGCAGGTTTTAGTAATTTGAGGCCTTTTACCATATAAATTGTCTGTTTTTGAAGCCTTTTTAACTGTTATAGCGCCACCTATGGTCCGATCTCCATGAAACTCTGCATGCTAGTTAAGAGTCATCTGACAAATATTTCTTAGAAGTTTTATAAAGTTTTGACTTTTAGTTTAGGTTTTATAGGCTTTTGGGTATATGCGGCCACGCCCCTTTTCTAAATGACCCTGTTAAAGCTAACCAAATGACAAAATTTAACATTTTTTTGATAATTATTGATCTAGAGAGTCCACAGAATATTACTGCAGTGGTTTGATCGAAATTGAGCAAAAAACCAGGGACTAGTTCGCAAAAGTAGGTTTTTAACATATTTTTTAATAATTAATGAACGATTTGATTTACAACAATGGTTCTTGAGGCAAATTTGTTCAGTACGAGGAGATCTATGAAATGATATGCATATTGTGTGGATAAGTGAAACACCACGTGATTACAGAGCCAAAAAACTCGTTAGCGCCAACTAGTGGCCGATTTCTTTCAAAATTCTTACAGACCTTTAGGACCATGAGTCAAACATGCCCAATGAGTTTTGTTCTGATCGACCTTTGTTAACCTTGTCTAATAAGTGTACGAACTTCATTGGCCGATGGCGGCCATGTTTTTTTGAGATACACCAATGTCCTCATATACACTTGTGCCAGTTTGGCTCAAGATGCTGCATACCAATTTTTAAGTCGATCAGACCAAATGTTGCCTAGTTATAGCTGAAAATATGTTTTTTCCACCTTGTAGCGCCCACAAGTGGCAGAGCTGCGCAATTTTTTTTATTTGACCAAAGATTGAGCTTATACACATGTGTACCGAGTTTGGTGAAGATATCTCTTTCCGTTCAAGAGTTATAGCTCAAAAAGCAATTGGCTAACGATTAGCGAAGGACGTTTCATCGCGCTGTTTCACGCGAAAGTCAAAATTTCAACTTTTTTTTGATAATTATTGATATTCAGTGTCCAGAGAATATTCCTGCACTGGTTTGGTTTTGATCGGGTGAAAAACCTAGGACTAGTTCGCAAAAGTAGGTTTCGGCTTTGGCTCGATTTTGCGGGAAAACGGTGCATCGTAGACACCAAAGGGGTGCAAAACAATTTTGTTCGGGCTAACCCAAGGATTGCAACGATGCCAAGTTTTTGAGTCTACGACAAGCAGTTTGCAATCTATGGCCCAAAATGTCTAAAATTTTAGTTTTTTGCGCTGTAGCGCCACCTATAGGCCGATTGTGCCGGTTCTTTGCGCCTGAGTTACGTCCCGGATTGACTACCATCTGGCCAAGTTTCAGCTCTCTATGCCTTATGGTTTGGGCTGCACATTCAGTTTTAGGGAAGGAAGAATAATAATAATAATAATAATAATAATAATAATAATAAAAATCCTAACAAATACAATAGGGTTTCAGCACTTCGTGCTCGAACCCCTAAAAATCCTAACAAATACAATAGGGTTTCAGCACTGCGTGCTCGAACCCCTAATAATAAAAATCCTAACAAATACAATAGGGTTTCAGCACTGCGTGCTCGAACCCCTAATAAAAATCCTAACAAATACAATAGGGTTTCAGCACTGCGTGCTCGAACCCCTAAAAATCCTAACAAATACAATAGGGTTTCAGCACTTCGTGCTCGAACCCCTAATAATAATAAAAATTCTAACAAATACAATAGGGTTTCAGCACTGCATGCTCGAACCCCTAAATATAGCTGCAAGCAGCAATTAACGGGGTTCGAGCTTCTAAGGCCGTTACTGCATATGAGGCCTTTATTGCATATAAGGCCTTCAATGAATGTAAGGCCTTTATTGCATCTAAGGTCTAGGCCAACCTGCAATTTTGGACTGTAATCATAAGAGATTTCTGTAATAAACTGTAGAAGATAAAATGCTTAGTGCAATCTTGTCTTTTTAAGAGTTAATATGTCATTTTCAGGTTTCACTGTAATCATAATCTTACAGAATTGTCCAATATGATACAAATGTATGAATTAAGTGATAAACTATGACTAAATGTGAATTCACATGTTAGAACAGTGATTTAGTATCGCCTTAGTATGAATTCAAAACGTTAAATCATGAAAGCACTCTCAAGTGATGTGAATGAGTCCATTACTGGTGTTCTACTGACATCCAGTGGTTATTATTGCAATTGCATGTTTTAAATTGGTTAGGGACCAATAACCATAGAGTTTTTTGAGCTTTTTTTAACTGTTATAGCGCCACCTATAGTTCAATCTTCATGAAACTTTGCATGCTTGTTTACAGTCATCTGACACACATTTTAAAGAAGTTTAATAATGTTTTGACTCTTTGTTTAGGTTTTATAGGCTTTTAGGTACATGCGGCCACACCCGTTTTTAACTGACCCTGTTACAGCTAAGCAAAGAACAAAATGCAACATTTTTTTGATAATTATTGATCTGGAGAGCCCAGAGAACTGCCCTGCAGTGGTTTGATCAAGATTGAGCAAAAAAACAGGGACTAGTTCGCAAAAGTAGGTTTTTAACATATTTGTGAATAATTAATGAACGATTTGATTGACAGCAATGGTTCTTGAGGCAAAGTTGTTCAGAATGATGAGATCTATCATATGATATGAAGATCTAGTGTTTGTGTGAATATATGAGCAGGTTTTAGTAATCTGAGGCCATTTACCATACAAATTGCCTGTTTTTTGAAGCCTTTTTAACTGTTATAGCGCCACCTATGGTCCGATCTCCATGAAACTTTGCATGCTTGTTAAGAGTACTCTGACAGATGTTTTCTAGAAGTTTTAGAAAGTTTTGACTTTTCATTTAAGTTTTATAGGCTTTTGGATATAAGCAGCCACGCCCCTTTTCTAAATTACCCAGTTAAAGCTAACCAAATGACAAAATTCAAAATTTTTTTGATAATTATTGATCTAGAGAGTCCACAGAATATTACTGCAGTGGTTTGATCGAGATTGAGCAAAAAACCAGGGACTAGTTCGCAAAAGTAGGTTTTTAACATATTTTTGAATAATTAATGAACGATTTGATTGACAGCAATGGTTCTTGAGGCAAATTTGTTCAGTACGAGGAGATCTACCAAATGATATGCATATTGCATGGATATGTGAAACACAGCATGTTTACAGAGCCAAAAAACTCATTAGCGCCAACTAGTGGCCGATTTCTTTCAAAATTCTTACAGACCTTTAGGACCATGAGTCGAACATGCCCAGTGAGTTTCGTTCCGATCGACCCCCGTTAACCTTGTCTAATAAGTGTTCGAACTTCATTGGCTGATGGCGTCCATGTTTTTTTAAGATACACCAATGTCCTCATATACACTTGTGCCAGTTTGGCTCAAGATGCTGCATACCAATTTTTAAGTCGATCGGACCAAATGTTGCCTAGTTATAGCTGAAAATATGTTTTTTCCACCTTGTAGCGCCCCCAAGCGCTTTCAGCACTGCGTGCTCGAACCCCTAATAAAAATTTTTACAAATACAATAGGGTTTCAGCACTTCGTGCTCGAACCCCTAAAAAAAAAAACATCTGTAGGAGTAAAATTATTTCCTAACTCACACAAGCAGATGTCATGCGACAAACAATAAAAATAATCTGGGGAAGAGATCAACACCACCGTGACCAAACCTATCTCCTTGTTCATTTACGACCCCCTTCCTTCCTCTACTTTCCTCTCATTCTTATCCCCAAAAAGCAAGAATATCCATATACCACGTGTTGTATCTTGTGAACCTTTTTTTTCCCTTTTATGTTTCGTATCATTCTAAAGGTCTGTGTGGTTGGTAAAATGACTGAAAATTGAAAACTTTTGAAGAATTGTGTTCTGTTGTGAAGGGGTGTGTCCCCCTTAAGGGTCTGGTGGGGATGTATTTTTATTTCTGGGTCACAAGAACCTAACCAACCAAAAGGTATTTTATGATTTTACAATTGATTGGAAGATTTGTTTGTTTTGGTCTGGGTGTATAAGCGAAATGGCATTATTGTCATGGGTGTCATTTCCTAAAGTCAAGTATGCATCTCTTACTCTTAGATTGATCTTTGAGCTATTGATGTTAGGTATTTATCTGAATTGGAATTAAGCCTTTGCAATCATTATTTCTAGTAAAGTGAAGTCTGGTATTTCCACAAGTCTTCGTCCAGGACAGATCACACCGAAGTATAAATGAACCATGGGGGCATCTTTAATGATCTTCTAATTTCTGACTATCACTGACTTAACAAGCTACAGTTTTTGTGATTATAGAAAAATACACTTTTTGTTATGTGCTAACAGGGTGCAGCCTACTTAATGTAAGTAAGTTCAGAAGTACTGAGTAAGTTCAGTACTGGTGAGTTTGTGCCGTGCATTCACTTTTGGCCAAGTGAATTGCTAAGTGATATCAGGTCCTTAATGAATGAATAATTAAAAGTATGGGATTTCCAGAATAATCAAATTTCTAAATTAATACATAATCGATATTTGTGATCAGTTTAAATTAGAGAAGCCACATAAATTGAATGATCAGATTAAACATGGAGCTAGGTTAAAATTTAAACAAAATCCCGATAAATTAAGTGAACTTTGCAGAAGCGCAAGTAAAAGTATTAAACTTTCAACCAGACCGCTAGACTCTAGTTTTGGCTGGTGGTTGAATCCTTACAGGTGTTATGGGAAGTGTTCCCAGATCCGGTTGACCAAATTAATGCAGGCTAACAATCCTTTAACGGATCTGAATTATGGAAATGTGTTATGCGTAAGCCAGGTTAACGTTAACCTGGGATTGATAAAGAAGTTGGCGGGAGCACTTGCATATTTTTCAGATGACATTTTGATTAGACACATAAAAGTAATATATCACCTGAATCTGTAAAGGGTCTACGTTTATTTGTGTACACTCACCATATCAACAAAACTTTGTGCTGTTTGTAATTAAAGAAAATATACAGGATGTCTTTTTCAGTCTTCTCAGTCTCCGTGAATAACCATTTGAAATGCATCACTAAAATAAACTGAAATTCAGACATGAGAGATATATCTTTAGAAAGCTTGATATGTTGACTTTTAAATTAATTAAGTCTTATCGAAATCAAATATTCTGTGTTAAAGTAATCTGTATACTACGGTGACCGGCAGGGGACATGTTCGGTTCACTTAGTTTTGTCGTGGCCACGACATATTAATTTGTGGGAACTTCATATTAACTCGTGGGAATGTCATAATATGTTGTGGGCTTATGTTGAGGGAACAACATCCTTTTCTCGTGGCCACGAGATGCTATGTTGAGGGAACGACATCCTTTCGTGGCCACAAGCTTTATTATTTGTATTATTTTTTATGTTTAGAATTTGTTTCTTAAAATAAATTTGTTTTGATTAAATTAATATATGTTTATAACGAATGCCATTATAATTTGTGTTTTAATTTATAATTTGTCTGTTTCTTAAATAAATTTGTTTTGGTTAGATGTACGTATGTTTATAATGAATGGTATTATAAATTGCGATTTATTATAATTTGTATATATAAATACACTATAATTTGAATATCTTCTCATAATTGTGCCCCCCTATGAAAACGAAATTCAAAACTTTCACAGGAGTGGATCTCCCTCATCAACAATGTCAAAAATTCACGTGTACGACCACCTTCATCGGCAGCTCCCTCACCAACTACATCATCATCTCTAAACACAACATCTAATTTTGGGTTAAATCTCTGACGTCTAAAGGCTCAAATAGCACTTTCCAAGATGTTGCCCCTATTAAAAAACTATAAAAATTAAATCATACAATAAAACACAAATTATAATGACATTCGTTATAAACAACATAAATCTAACCAAAACGAATTTATTTAAAAAACAGACAAATTATAAAATAAAACTCAAATTATAATGGCATTCGTTATAAACATATATAAATCTAACCAAAACGAATTTATTTAAGAAACAAATTCTAAAAATAAAAAATAATACAAATAGCCTAATAAAGCTTGTGGCCACGAAAGGATGTCATTCCCTCAACACAGCATCTCGTGACCACGAGAAAAGGATGTTGTTCCCTCAACATAACAAGTCGTGGCCACGAGAAAAGGATGTCGTTCCCTCAACATAAGAAGTCGTGGCCACGAGAAAAGGATGTCGTTCCCTCAACATAGCATCTCGTGGCCACGACATATTATGACGTTCCCACGAGTTAATATGAGGTTCCCACGAATTAATAACTCGTGGCCACGACATATTATGACGTACCCACCAGTCAATATGTCGTGGCCACGACAAAACTAAGTGAACCGAACATGTCCCCTGCCGGTCACCGTAGTATACAACCAATGCAATGTCCTGTTTTTCCTTTCTGCCTCATTATGTCTTAATTCGATCACCCCCACATACTATTTGCACCATTTATATTACAAACATCCACATGAGGAGCACGAGATGTAACAACAACAACAACAAAGCAACATGTTCATCTCGGATACTTTTCGTTTTTGGAAGAAAACACGCTGAGAAGAGTAAGAGCCAATGGAGGAGATCTTTTATACAATGTAAGCAATGTATCTTATTGGCATTAGATAATATGTTGTTGTGACATAAACTTGAACACATTTACTAGGACTTTTCCAAAACTACAATTTCTGACTAAAATGTGTGAAATCAAATGCATGAATATGAACATGAAAGTTTAACCTTTTGCACACAATGTATGCAAAACACAAAAAGACTTCAGTCTTAACTTTCTGCTTTATTCTTAAACTGTATACTTAAACATTATTCTTAAATGTTGTTTAGCATTAAATATTTCATGAGGAGACCACATCAGTAGCAACATTTTTACATTTACATTTAAAGTTCATGGTATATGTACTGAATGTCTTTTTTAGCTCTTTTCAGCCATTGTTGTTGATAGCAAACTTCCTTGTTCATATTCATGTCACTTTACAATTATTCCTTCAGCATTAACATACTGTTTTTCAGTATTTCAAAGGACCAAGCCACGACTTTAGTTGAGAGACCACACATGATGAGGTCCTGAAAAGCTAATGCTTAATTAATAATGACTACTGCATTTGGATGTCAACAGAATTCATTATATGTGATGTTACCAGCCAGTGTTGTGATGTTACTGGCCAGTGTTGTTGTAAGCTGCTATGAAGAATATATGATCATTCTTGAAAACTCAGATCATAAAAAACATTAGTTCTCTCATTAACTGATATTCAGTTCTAGATTCTAGATTTTTTTGTGAACAAGAACACCTCATGATCATGTGTAATAAATCATAAATCATGATGATGTACCCATCTTAGTTAATGTATTAATTAAGGTGTTGTTCATCAATGAAATCATAAATGAAAGAACTGATAAATCCTGATAAATCATGAGATATTAATGCATGAAGTAATGCATAATTCATGCATGAATTTATGTATGAATTCAAGGTTCATGTACCCTGACCATAAAGTGTTACCGCAACTTATTTTAAAAAAGTGAAACTTTCATATATTCTAGATGCATTACATGTAAGGTAAAACATTTCAATCTAATTTTTTTAATTTTAATTTTTTTTATTTTTATTTTTTCAATTTTGATGATAAGAGCTTATAGCTCATGAAAGTCAAAAGTATCCATTACCTCAAAATATTAAAATATTTACATTTGACTTTCCTTAAATGACCATCCCTACAGTATACATTTCGGGTATCTGTTGTTCTTTAAAACCACAATAATGGGGAAGACTGCTGACTTGGCAATAGTCCAAAAGGTAATCATTGACACCCTCCACAAGGAGGGTAAGTCACACGAGGTCATTACTGAAAGTAGTGGCTATTTATTTAGTGCTGTATCAAGGCATATTAAATACAAAGATGACTAGAAGGAAGATACTGGGTAGGAAAAGGTGCACAAGCAACAGGGATGACCGCAAGCTTGAGAATACTGTCAAGAAAAGCTGATTCAAACACTTGGGAGAGCTTCACAAGGAGTGGACTGAAGCTGGTGTCAGCGCATCAAGAGTCACTGAACGTCTTCTAGAAAAGGGCTACCAAGCTACTTCTGAAACAGAAACAACATCAGAAGTATCTTACCTGGTCTAAGGAGAAAAATAACTGGACTGCTGCTCAGTGGTCCAAAGAGAGCCACACAATTGTGTTTTATCAAGTGCAAAGTTAATCCAGCCATCTACCAGGAGATTTTGGAGCACTTTATGCTTCCATCTGCTGACAAGCTTTATGGTGATGTCATTATAAAACTTTCTTTTCACTCAGCGTCTGTGAAATAGAGCAGGACAACCTCCCACCAGTCATTGTTCCGATTTAAAGTTTGTGACATATGAATGCACACAGCAACCCAATCACTTTATTTAGCGTTCATGT
This sequence comes from Cirrhinus molitorella, assembly GCA_033026305.1. NCBI lineage: Eukaryota > Metazoa > Chordata > Actinopteri > Cypriniformes > Cyprinidae > Cirrhinus > Cirrhinus molitorella. The sequence continues at coordinate 27,214,491 of CM065123.1, forward strand.
AAACATTACATTCAGATTGATCAGTCAGAATGAATTTAGTCCGATTTAACCAAAAATTTTACATGTAAACATAGCCCATGATATTACTGTGCTTGATTGGCCAGTCAACATGCCTGATCTGAACCCCATATGGAATCTATGGGATATTTTCAAGAGAAAGATGAGAAACTGTTGATCCAACAATACAGATGAGCTGAAAGCTGAATAGTGCCTCAGTGCCACAGGCACAGGCATCGCTTCCATGCCACTCCTCAGTGATGCTGTAGTTTGTTCTAAAGGATCCCCGGCCAAGAACTGAGTGCATAAATTAATATACTTTAAAGAGCTTGAACTTTTCTGTTTCGCAAATCTTTATTTTTTTATCTTGATTTTTTGATGAAACCAACCAAACAAACAAACAAACAAAAAAAAAAAAAAAAAAACATGTAATGATTCAAATACCGCTTTGAATTATTTAGTTTTAAAGAAAACAGCCATCATAAAAGTTGCTAGCCAATTCAGTCAAACGTACAAAGACAGCACTCTGATATACAGCATTGAATGATTAGATTTTGCCAAAACTATTTTTAAGTTTATTGAAACCAAAGACTACCCGTTAGATTTACCCAAAACAAATTATATCTCATGTTTAACTACTATAGAGACATCAGAGCCAACAGTAAATTCCAGAAGATCTGGACAAGGTGAGACTGCTCTTGTGCGGGTTCATGAGTGGTGACGATCCGGAGCTCTCATGTCCAGAAATGTTGACGCAAATTTTCAAAAGACGTTATCTTTATTAACAAACTGCATATTTGAACTATAAACAAGTACATTCTCACTTAAAAACCTCTTAAAACTACATTTTGTATATAATAATATTTATAAAATTGTACTGGATTTGGCCGTCCGTAAGATTACTGCAAGCGGTGTGATACCAATAAACTGAAACAGCTGTTGAAGCTGTTGAAATATCACACTGATGACATCACTTGACTTCCTTCTTCAAATTTTCTGAAGATCTATGAAGAAAGGCCCATGATAAGTTCCCTTTTCAGTTATCAAAAATGTTCTAATTTATCTCATGATCTGATTTCAAGCTTTTAGTTAAGGTCACTGTACAAAGCCCTGTTTAGGCTACACAATGAATAACAGTTTAGCAAGCAATTGCATTTTAGTTTTGCTTTAAATAAATTAATTTTAGCTTGACATTTGTATGCTGTTTATAATGTCATTATAAATCATAAATGTCATTATAGCCTAATGTGTGTTTTATTTTATAGTTTAATATATAATTTAATAACTAAGTTTTCATTCTTATTCTGTCCTCAATATTGTTAAATTTAAAAGGAGTGAAGGGAACTAAATAGGCTATAAGGTTTAAATCATTTGTTATATTTACTGTTCCCTTCTGTGGTTCACTTTCAACGTTGTGTCGAAATGAAGGACACTAGGGGTCTCTCTAGGGAGCCCAAACACCTCTGACAGCTTTGAGAAAAGGTCAATGGGAATTAGTGTGCAGAATTTGTATAGCCAGCCCCGCCCCGGCCATCCAGGTATAAGAGGGGGTGGCTAAGCTCTGCTCATACATTGCCCATCTCCGGGAGGTGGGCATCCGCATCCTCATCGGAGCGTGCACGGTCAGTGCTGAATTGCATTCAGAAGCTCTCATGCAGCTCAACGGTTCCCCTCCCATTTCAGAGGCTCCTGGGGCACATGGCATCCTCAGCCACAGTCATGCCACTGGGCCTGATGCACATGAGACCGTTACAGCACTGGCTTCATACCCAAGTCCCAAGATGGGCATGGTTCCAAGGTTCATACCGGGTGCACGTCACACCCGTATGTCTCAAAACCTTCAGCCCTTGGAAAGACAATTCGTTTCTGCGGGTGGTAGTTCCCCTAGAACAAAGGACGGGCTGGGGCGCTGTATGCAACGGGCAAACGGCCTTGGGGGTCTGGACGGGCCTCGGCTGCACTGGCATATCAATTCAATTGCCTTGAGATGTTGACAGTTCTCTTGGCCCTGAAGAGGTTCCGACCTTTGGTTCAGGGCAAGCATGTGCTGGTCCGGTCAGACAGCACTACGACAGTAGTTTACATCAACCACCAGTGCGGTGTACGCTCCTTTCACATGTCACAGCTAGCCTGCCATCTCCTCCTTTGGTGCTGACACAAACGCAAGTCTCTACGAGCCACTTACATACCGGGCAAACTCATTCGGGTAGCCGATACGCTCTTCCGACAACTTCGCTTCGGGGTGAGTGGAGACTTCACCCTGAGACAGTTCAGCTGATTTGGATTCTTTTCGGCCAGGCTCAGGTCGACCTGTTTGCCTTGCTAGAAACCACTCACTGCCAGTTGTGGTACGGTCTGTCCGAATTGCCCCTCGGCACAGATGCACTGGCACACAGCTGACCCCAGGAGCTACTCAAGTATGCGTTTCCCCCAGTGAGCCTCATTGCACAAACCCTGTGCAAAGTCAGGGAGGACAGAGAGCGGATCCTGTTGGTGGCCTCGTGACGCAGTCCGCTAGTTGTGGCGTTTTCAACTGGGACCCCTAGTGTCCTTCATTTCAACACAACGTTGAAAGTGAACAACAGAAGGGGAACGTCTTGGTTACGTATGGTCCCCCCAGCCACAACTTCGGACTGCCTCTGAGTGTAGCCGAGTTGCTATAATGAGCAGAGCTTAGCCACCCCCTCTTATACCCGGATGGCTGGGGAGGGGCTGGCTATGCAAATTCTGCACACCATTTCTTTTTCTTTTTTAATAAATCTGCAAAAATGTCAAAAATTCTGTGTTTTTCTGTCAATATGAGGTGCTGTGTGTACATTAATGAGGAAAAAAAATGAACTTAAATGATTTTAGCAAATGGCTGCAATATAACAAAGAGTGAAAAATTTAAGGGGGTCTGAATACTTTCCATAGCCATAATATGGACTATTGTAGATACTGTGATTTCCTTCTCACATTGCTGATTTCACCGTTAACTCCTGAAAAGTTTGTTTTTGCATATGATATCATTGTAAACCTTTTGTAATCCTTTTGTACCATTGTAATCATTGTAAAACATAGGTGTAGACATCACCATTTCTGTGTTATTATGTTTGGTTCAGGAGATATGACACAAAATACATCATTTGGTTATGGCGGAAAGTAAAATGGTCACCATGGCAACCACGAGGTGTTTTTGCGATGGCTCCCTTTCTGAAAATGTTTAGGGCCGCAAGCTATACAAGTGTACCAAGTTTCATGCTTTTATGAAAAAGTGAACATTATTTTGACATATCACCCAGACTAAAAGGTATAATAACAGAAATCTTCACAATATATATATTAAATTCAATGATTAATACAGTGAAATATGAGAACAAATGTGCCATTATATTAGAAAGTGCACTGAAAGAAATTACTAATACTGAGCGGTAGAAATTTGACACCTCTCAGCACGGAGGACAGAAATGGAGCCGCTCTCTCTAGTGTCTTAGTGCGTATGCACCAAAGGTGTTCTTCAGCTCGTGGAAACGAGCAATATAAATATCTCAAATAAACCATATGATGAATAAACGGCACATAGATTATGTCTTCTGAACATAATAACACTGGTGTCAAAAGTATTCACATTCATTGCTCAGGTAGAAGTATAGATACTAGGGTTTAAAAATACTTCTGTAGAAGTTGAAGTATCAACTCAAGCTTTTTACTCAAGTAAAAGTGTAAAAGTACTGGTTTCAAAACTACTTAAAGTATAAAAGTAAAAGTAATGTAAGGAAAAAAAATTCCATTAAGGACAAAAGCTTAGGCTGCGCCACAGGGGCCTATTGTGCATAGCACACCTCCTCAAAAACACATTTTTAAAGGCCATAATGACTATAATGTTATATTAAAATATTAATGTTGAAAAAACTGGGATGCACTAGGCCAGGGGTTCTCAACCGTTTTTTACTCTGGGGCCCCCCTCCTTCTTCAGTCAATTTTGCAAGGCCCCCTATGCCTGAAATTTGCTCCTATACTGTACTTCTGCAGTAAAGATTAAAGTGTTTTTAAACCTTTTTTATTAACCAAAACATTTGTTTTGCTTTATTCTTCTTCTGCTGCATGTTGTTACAAAAACCCTCAAAATTCAAACAAACTTTAAATTAAAGCAATACTTTACAACTTAAAAGAAAACTCTCTGCTCAATTCCTGCTTTTAAAATAATATATACATATACAGATTTAAAGCTTCTGAATTCTTTACTTCAGACATTCTTTACAACTTCAGAGTACTTTTTCTTAATTAAGTGAACCTGCGTACCAAACAGTACAGAGAGATGCCAAAAAAGCTCGCTAAACCTGTCCCTTTAAACTCGACTGACTGAATATCTACTGTTTGTATCCATTAAGATATAGCATACATATGAAAAAATACATCAAATACATTCTAAATCTGTTGAATCATTGATCTGAAGGCTCATAAACACCAAGCCTCACAAAATCCTCCTTTATCTGTGAGCATCCATTATAAAACACTCACAAAACATTTAATTTGTACAACTACACTCTAAAAAATGCTGGGTTAAAAACAACCCAACTTGGGTCATTTTGGTAACCCAGCGCTGGGTCAAAAAAGGGACGTACCCACCGCTGGGTTGTTTTGACCCAGCCGAATGGGTTAAATGTTTGACCCAGCACATTGGGTTGTCAATTTTAACCCAACTATAAGTTAAAATTACTGTGCTGCTGGGTTGAATTTAACCCAAAATGGGTTGGAAATTTATTCTAAAAAACGGACAATAAAACAACAAAACCACAGCAATATACACTTCAGTAACCACATTTATTGATAACAATACGCACATTAAAATGGTTTCCATATGTGAATATGAATTTTAAACATTTTCCCATTTTGATACTGTCACGGATTGGCCAGGCTCTTCCACCACTCTCACACAGCGATCCCAATCACCTGAATACTAATCATGCACAGCTGCACCTAATTACTCTGCACACCATAAAAACACACACCTCTCACCAGTCATTGTCCGGGCTCGTTTCTACGAAGCGGACTCACCATTATTCCCTTTGTATACTTACCTGTTGTTACTTACCTGATCTCCGTTTGATTCCAGTCTGCTCAGTTTCCCACGTCTCCAGTCAGCGGTGTGTGTGCCGTCAGTTCGTCCCCTCAAGTCTGCATCTGGTGTGTGCATTTGGTCAGCTCTTCTCCTCCTGTCGATCCTGCAAAGGAATACGGATACGTCATCACCCCGGACAATCCTCAAGCAAACATTCTCTCTGAATTATCCATACTCACCTATCTCTGCACGTCATTGTTCTTCTATTTGCTCTGCTGTTGAAATAAATACCTATTACTCATCACTTACCTTGGTTGTCCGTCTGCTTCCGTAACAGAAGCCCGGACCATTACAGTACCAGCATGAGCAATCCCGATCCGTTCCAGGAGCTGGTGGATTCATTGCGGAAAGTTTTGCTACAATCTACCTCACCAAATCTACCATCTGCACCACTTCCCGATGCACCACCAGCACCGAGCACTTCTTCGGCCAACATTCCTTCCAGTCCCATGGCTCGACCGGCGCCCTACTCTGGCGGGGCGGAGGAGTGCAACGGATTCCTGTTACAATGTTCACCATGCAACCTGCTTTGTATCCTACAGATCAGTCGAAGATTGCCTTCATCATATCGCTCCTTACTGGATCGGCCCTCCGGTGGGCTGAGACCATCTGGCAGCAAGCCGGGCCGGTAACTCACTCTCTGCAGACATTTGTAAATCACTTTAAGGAGGTGTTTGGTTGTTCGGATGGAGGGGTATCCGCTGGAGAGCAACTATATCATCTCAAGCAAGGAACGATGTCCACACAGGACTATGCTCTTCGTTTCCGCACGTTAGCTGCTGCCAGTGGATGGAATGAGCGATCCCTCCTTACCACCTACCGGCTCGGTTTGGAACCCAAACTCCGTCTGCAGTTGGCAACCCTGGACGACAACATTGGTTTGGAAAAGTTTATACAGCAATCTCTTCGCTGTTCGGATAGGATGAAGGCTTATCAGTCGGATCCTGATCTATTCACTCAAGCACTCCTCCGCCCGTCTGAGCCAGTCACCCCTCCAGAACCCATGATCATCGAGTCTGGCAGGCTCACGGCTGATGAGCGACAGAGGAGGCTGACCCGGGGTCTTTGTATGTACTGTGGTGCAAGCGGACATGTCAGGCTGAACTGTCCGCTCCGTCCAGTGACCTCCTCGGTGAGTGTATTCAATTCGGACATTGAGAAGATGCCTCCTCTCACTACCAATGTTCAGTTAACTACCCACTCACTCTCTGTTTCAGCTACCGCCCTTATCGACTCCGGGTCAGCAGGGAATTTCATCTCGCATGCCCTCTGTCGCCAGCTCCATCTCCGCACCGAAGCCTCGTCGAACATCTACCACATTCAACCCATAACCTTTAACATCAAGTCACAGGCACGTATTCATCGTAAATGTGAAACCATTATGCTACAGATCGGGTTATTCCATAAAGAGGAGATTCAATTTCTGGTTCTGGAGGGGGCCAATATGGACATTATTTTAGGACGCCCGTGGCTGGTGAAGCATGATCCCATCCTCTCTTGGGGCACAGGAGAGATCAAGAAATGGGGTGATGGATGCACACCAGACTGTTTTCCCGATCTTCCGTTGCAGATTCGAAAGCCCCTACCTGTCTGCGTCACGTCAGTTGAAAGCCCCGTCGAGAAACGATCTGTCCAGATACCTGACATCTACACTTCTTTCAAGGACGTCTTTTGCCCCAAGAGAGCTTCCCAGCTACCTCCACATCGGCCATGGGACTGTGCCATAGACCTGTTACCGGATGCTCCATTGCCCAGAGGGAAAATCTACCCGTTGTCGCTTCCGGAGACTAAGGCCATGGAGGAGTACATTCAGGAGGCTCTGAGTCAGGGGTATATCCGTCCTTCCACTTCACCCGCAGCATCCAGCTTCTTCTTCGTGGCAAAGAAGGATGGAGGGCTGCGGCCGTGCATTGATTATCGGACTCTCAACCAAGGAACAGTGAAATTCCGTTATCCCCTTCCTCTCGTCCCTGCGGCCCTGGAACAACTTCGATCCGCCACCATCTTCACGAAGCTGGACCTCCGCAGCGCATACAATCTGGTGAGAATACGTGAGGGGGATGAATGGAAAACTGCTTTTGTGACCCCTACTGGTCATTATGAATATCGGGTAATGCCCTATGGTCTGGTCAACGCCCCCTCCGTATTTCAGAACTTCATCCATGAAGTACTCCGGGAGTTCCTCCACCACTTCGTCATTGTTTACATTGATGACATATTGATTTACTCCCGGAGTGAAGCCGAACATCGCCACCACGTTGCGGAGGTCCTGCAAACCCTCCGGAAACATAAGCTCTTTCTCAAAGCTGAGAAATGCTCATTCCATCTTCCATCCGTTCAGTTCCTGGGTTACATCATTGATCATCATGGGGTTCGTATGGACGAGGGGAAGGTCACTTCCGTTGTCTCCTGGCCAGAACCCACAACTATCAAAGAGCTTCAAAGATTTCTCGGATTTGCAAATTTCTACAGACGTTTCATTCAGGATTACAGCAGCATCACAGCTCCACTCACCAACCTTCTCAAGAACAAGCCCAAAGATCTTTCCTGGTCTCCCGAAGCCGTCGCAGCCTTCCAGGCCCTGAAAGAGGCATTCACTCAAGCCCCACTCCTGACTCACCCTGATCCAGACATCCCTTTCGTGGTCGAAGTGGATGCCTCGACCACGGGAGTGGGCGCGGTACTCTCCCAATACCACGGCACTCCCAAGTTACTCCATCCATGCGCCTATTTCTCCCGGAAGCTCAGCCCGGCGGAGAGGAATTATGACATCGGGAATCGAGAACTTTTGGCCATCAAGCTCGCCCTGAAGGAGTGGCGACATTGGTTGGAGGGTGCAACACATCCTTTCCAGGTAATCACAGACCATAAAAATTTACAATATCTCAGAGATGCTAAACGACTCTGCCCTCGACAGGCCCGCTGGTCCCTATTCTTTTCCAGATTTCACTTCTCCATATCTTACCGGCCAGGATCCAAGAATATCCGAGCAGACGCACTATCCAGACTTCACGATCATCAAGAAACCATTGAAACACCAGCCAAGATTCTACCAGATCACATTACTGTCTGTCCCATTGAATGGTCTGCCCCTCCAGCCGTCGCCACTCCTGAACCCAGACCTCCGCCGGGCTGTCCACCTAATCGGCAGTTTATTCCAACAAATCAACGGGTAGATCTCATCCACTCCACGCACACCTCCCTGGGCACTGGGCATCCCGGGGCCAACAATACTCTCTCGCTGCTATCCCAACGCTTTTGGTGGCCGGACATGGCAAGGGATGTGAGAAGGTATGTACAAGGCTGTAGAGAGTGTGTTATATCAAAGAGTCCACGTCATCTACCTGCGGGTAAACTCCATCCCTTGCCTATCCCGAACCGTCCCTGGTCACACCTAGGAGTAGACTTCATGACGGATCTTCCCTCTTCGGATGGTAATACCTGCATTCTTGTAATCATAGATAGATTCTCTAAATTCTGTCGTCTGATTCCCTTGAAAGGTCTGCCTACGGCCCTGGAAACAGCTGAGAATCTCTTCAACCATGTCTTCCGATGTTTTGGCCTACCTGAAGATATAGTCTCGGATAGAGGGCCCCAATTTATCTCCAGACTATGGAAAGCCTTCTTCAAACTCCTAGGTGTGACCGTTAGCCTCTCCTCTGGCTATCATCCGCAGACCAACGGCCAGACGGAGAGGAAGATCCAGGAAGTGGGACGGTTCCTCAGGACCTTCTGTCACGGCCACCAAAACTCCTGGAACCAGTTTCTGGGCTGGGCGGAATACGCCCAGAATTCACTGCGGCAACCCACCACCAGACTTACGCCATTCCAGTGCGTCTTAGGATTCCAACCTCCACTCTTCCCTTGGGATGGGGAACCCTCGGATGTGCCTGCAGTGGATCATTGGTTTCGGGAGAGCGAGAGGGTCTGGGACGAGGCTCATCACCATCTCCAGAGGGCAGTTCGCAAAGCTAAAGATATGTCAGACCGGAGGAGGATCGCAGGTCCCGTCTACGCTCCTGGACAAAAGGTTTGGCTCTCCACCAGAGACATCCGCTTGCGACTGCCCTCCAGAAAACTTAGTCCCAGATTTGTTGGCCCCTTCACCATCCTTGAACAAGTCAACCCTGTCACCTATAAACTTCAGCTACCATCTCAGTACAGAATCCATCCCACATTTCACGTATCACTCCTGAAACCCTTTCACGACCCTCTGATTCCCTCCACAGAGCCTGGCCACGAAGAGGAACCCCCTCCACCACTGATGCTGGAGGAAGGCTCCATCTACGCCGTCAAGGAGATCTTGCGGTCCCGACGCCGTGGTGGTCAGCTGGAGTACCTCGTGGACTGGGAGGGATATGGACCAGAGGAGAGATCGTGGGTCTCCAGATCCGACATATTAGATCCGACACTCATGGAAGAATTCCACTCCAATCACCCAGAATTCCCAGCACCTCGTGGACGAGGTAGACCACCACGGCGTCGGAGGTTTAGGCCCTCAGGAGTGGGCCCTGGGGAGGGGGGTAATGTCACGGATTGGCCAGGCTCTTCCACCACTCTCACACAGCGATCCCAATCACCTGAATACTAATCATGCACAGCTGCACCTAATTACTCTGCACACCATAAAAACACACACCTCTCACCAGTCATTGTCCGGGCTCGTTTCTACGAAGCGGACTCACCATTATTCCCTTTGTATACTTACCTGTTGTTACTTACCTGATCTCCGTTTGATTCCAGTCTGCTCAGTTTCCCACGTCTCCAGTCAGCGGTGTGTGTGCCGTCAGTTCGTCCGCTCAAGTCTGCATCTGGTGTGTGCATTTGGTCAGCTCTTCTCCTCCTGTCGATCCTGCAAAGGAATACGGATACGTCATCACCCCGGACAATCCTCAAGCAAACATTCTCTCTGAATTATCCATACTCACCTATCTCTGCACGTCATTGTTCTTCTATTTGCTCTGCTGTTTAAATAAATACCTATTACTCATCACTTACCTTGGTTGTCCGTCTGCTTCCGTAACAGATACAAACTGTATTAACATTTTGAAGAAAATATGAAAAATATAGAAAGTATTTTCAACATTTCACAAACATTTAAGCATTAAGATAATTGGTCACAGTAAGAATAATCAAATGCAGTGTAGAAGAAAAATAGTATTGAAGTAATAATAATGCATCACACTGCATTAATCACAAAGAACTGACCAAAGTCAGAATCATGAACTTTTTGAAAGAAATATGAACTTGCAATATGAAAACATTTCATAACCTTTCCACATTCATGTACACAAGCGTCAAAAAATCCTGAGAGAACGGTTATCAGTATAAAATCAAATGAAAAAAAAAAAATCTAAGCAATCAGTTTAGAAGAAAAACACTAAATGAAAATGCAAAACTGTATCACAGAAGGACTGAATCATGACGTTTTTGAAGAAAATATGAACTTGCAAGTAAGAATCATCAACTCTCCAAGCATGAAGGTATCAATCAGCATAAAAGGTAGCCACAGTCACAGAAAACTACTGTTTGTCAGCAAAAATGAATGCTCGCAGAACTTATTGCTGGTGTTTCTTCCCCAGGAAGAAGTTTTACAATGGTGAAGGCTTGTAAGCACTGGTTGTCTCCAAGCATGAGAAGATATGGAAATTCATACATGCAGGTTTAGCAACTGCGATTAACTTCCAGGCTGTATGTCTATGAAGGCCTTCCTGGTTTCTATGAAAGTTGGTCTAAACGTTTTCCTTCCAATCTGGTACACTGACGTTGGAAGGACAACAGGAAGGACTTGTAAGGCGATGTAAATAGCATTAGGAACAGTAAATGCTATGACACAACATCACTAGCTGGCTGCTGAACATAGCCTTTGCAGTGATTTCCATTTCTACAGATGACCACTGATCTATATTAATCCTGTAAATATTTTTTGTATTTGTTCCAATAACAAAACCATAATAATAAATAAACACAACCACAATACAATTTATAATACCCTTAGCGGTTAATTTTTTTGGTCATTTACTTAAAGTAATATACATTTGAGGTCAAAAGTTCACACCCCCTTCAGAATCTGCAAAATGTTCATTATTTTACCAAAATAAGATGGATCATACAAAATTCATAACTAGTGCTGCACGATTAATCGTATCGCAATCGTGATGTCAGCCTGTGCGATTATATGACGGAAAAATGTTGCAATTATATTATTTTATATTAGGTTAATTGTGTGCACTTGAGAACACATGCTTTCTGAGAACAGTTTGCATATTTTCCAAACAAAACAAAAGATTAAATAAATAAATAAAAATAAAAAGATCTGACAGTTTCTCAGTATATGCAGTGCACGTGTGGCGTGCATGCGTGCACGTTCACGTGTGTGCGCAGTGCTGCGAGACCAGAACGAAGATGAGTGCCAAGGAGACTGATCTAGTAGGCAAAAAAACTCTACCTCTGTATGACGATATTTTGAATTTGAGATTAGTGACACTGAGCAGAGACATGTATTGTGCAAGTTTCGCAAAATTAAAGTTGCTACATCACATGGCAATACAACAAATTTATATCAAAACAAAACAAAGCATAATTACAGATGTGTTCGTGAGCCTCACGCCATATTATACATTTTCGTTTAGACAAAGAAATCACAGACTCGCACTGCACGGCAAAAGACATGATGTCCATACACAGGGGCGACATTTTATTTTGGTAAAATAGTTAACATTTTGCAGATTCTGAAAGGGGGATGCAAATTTTTGACCTCAACTCAATGTTTACAAATGTGTTCTTTAAAAAAGAAAGAAAATATATTAATATCACTTTACTAGATTTGTGATGTTGATAACCCTGGAAACTAAACACAATCTATGAAAAGGGTCCACAAAATAAATTGCAAATACATGCAGGTTTAGCAACTGCGATTAACTTACAGGCTGTATGTCTATGAAGGCCTTCCTGGTTTCTATGAAAGTTGGTCTAAACGTTTTCCTTCCAATCTGGTACACTGACGTTGGAAGGACAACAGGAAGGACTTGTAAGGCGATGTCACTCTGTGTCTCTAAAATAAAATGTTAGAGAAAAAAAAAAAAAAGGACTGGATGTATTACAAAGAAAATGTTCACTCAAAATGAAAATGGAAATTGTTTAATAGTCTATTACCAAGACTCATTTTAAACAGAAAAATATTCAAAATTTCTGCCTTTTTTGGATTGACATGAGATTGAGAGTAGGGCTGTACTAGAATAGTCAAATATTCGTTCGGTGGGTTGGCATTCGATTTTCAATTCTGAGATTTAAATATTCTTTTTTTTTTTTTAACACGTGACTTCCCCCGAGAACAGTTCTCATTCGCGCTTGAATGGCCCATTAGTGAACGGGAGGGGGAGAGCTGTCAGCAAGCCACGGAGAAAAGAGTGTACTAGTGTCACTATAGTTTGCAACCTGGTTGTGATTTATTTTAAAGTTTGAAATATAAAGAAATATTTTTGTTCACTGAAATGTGAGCTGTCTAGCCTGCCTAACAGAGCATGTGAGTGGAGATGCATGCCGTTTTCAACCGAAGCCTCTGAGACACACTGCCTGCGTGGCGGACGTGGAGCAGGTTTGTTACGTGACTACTGCGGAAAAAATCCGCTTCACTTCTATTCTGTCTCGGGGTCGCGGTTGCGGTGTGGTTGGACCGCTCCTGATATAAGCACGTATTCCGCAGACAGCGTGGCTGCTCTAATCTGTTAACATAGGCAAGAAAGAAAAATCAACACGCGACGTGTCCGCCACGCAGCCTATGTCATATAAAGAACTCACAGCAACAGTTATAAAGCCTAGATATGTTATATAGCCTAATTTGCGTGCATTGGGGAATCACTCTATAGTATTAAAATTGCCTTTGAATGCGCGTGCGCGTTTTAATTTCTGTTTCGTTTTAACGATCGTGTAAAACTCTTGCCGCGTCTACAGGCTTTGTTAATATGAAAGGATTAATTAGCTTGCAGAACTCAGGACTGAACAAAAAATCCGGCGTTTTGAGCGGTGAGTGAGGCGGCTGCCGTTTACTTTCGTTTTGTTAATGTTTATTTTGTTATTAAAGTACGTTTGCCGTTTCCCGCATCCTTCCCAGAGTCTTGAACTTCGTTACATACATATATACATGTTCCGGAAATCATCCTGGCGACCAATTTAAGTCCCTCGACCCACCCGATGGTCATTCTCCAAGAATCATCAGATTTCGGCTGGGTCTCTCTCTCTCTCTCTCAGCCCTTTTGTTCTTCTTCACGTCACTGGGAGGAAACTCCCAAACACCACAGAGTCAGGACATCTCGGAGGACTCTCTTCAAACCAGAAGGAAGTGATCACAAATCCAAACCTTGAAACCATCAAGAACTTCATACGGGATTGCAGCCGGACACACGTCCACAACCAAGGCAATGCAAGTATCGTACATTTAACTAAACAAACAGAGGTTTAATATAAGCTATAGACCCATTGAAAAATGGCACAGATGGTTTTCACAGGTTAACTGACTCTTTCCATAGCTTCATTTTCTTTGTTTCTCGAATGCCTTCTCACTTGCCCTTCCCCCTGTATGAATGACTGTATGTTTGTTTGTTTGTTTAGAATAGTTATGTGTTTAGCCCTTAATAAAATTCTTGTTCACAAATTACGTGAGTTTCTGATTCTGCCTTGCAAAAGTAATGTCACTTTACGGTTTCCGATTCAAGCTACATGCTCTAATGCATTAGTATAAAAGAAAATGATCTTTTCTGTGGCCAAGAAAAATAGTTTTCTTTGAATACATATGAATTTACCCTGAATGTTCGCTGGACGAACAGGTCAGTTGATTGTAATGTGAATTCTGCTTTATCAAGCTAATTCTATTTAATTATCCAAATATTATAATTAACTATAATGAGTTATGATTAATTATTAATATTCCCCCCTTGAGTGATAATTCCTACACTAGTCATGACTGATACAGTGTTATTGTATTGTATTGTAAGTCCCTACAACTTGAAGTGTCATGATGCATTATAAAATTTTATTTACCTTTAGAATAATACATTATTATTATTATTATTATTATTATTATTGTATTATATTATATTATATTATATTATGTGTGCATTTAAAATGCTGTGTAGATTCTATGTACATTACTGTATACTATATATTACAATGATTTTGATCTTTTTATACATTAACTCTGATTAATTGCTTTTACTTGCATTTGTTGAATGAAGTTTTTATCCTAAAAAATGTTTTCTATTGTTCTTCTAATCTGTGTCCCGTCAACTGTGTTATTTTTTTGTCAACTTGTTACTCCTGTCAACTGTGTTATGTGTGGTTTTTATGGCATTTTTTTTATTTAAATAAGAACTAAACCATCAGAAAAAAAGATGGGGATATGTCTGAACATTGAAGTCTTTGGTAAGGATGGTGAATAACAATAAATTCAGCATACTGTGGATTTATGTTGAAAAACTTGTCATCACTCATGATAGCATTCCACAGAATGCCCATTATGAAGCACCAAATTTATATTTTCAAACCAGTTAGAGAGATAACCTCAAAAACTCTGGTGAATGTGTTTTCAGACATGTGGTACCTCATTCATGTTTCATTTGACACAGCATTTGTCCGTAACACAGTTGACAGAATAATGAACCAAATGTGAATTTTCATTCATATATTTAAAAAGTCATTACAGCTTAAGCTTGCCAAATAATACATTTAGCACAATAAGGGGATATATTATTCAACCATCTAGTTTATTTATTAAAAATAAGGTAACACTTTACAATAACAGTACATGAATTAGCATGTATTAATACGTGAATTAGTAATTTCTTGACTATGTTAAGACATGTATTAATCATGTATTAATCATGTATTAATCAAGAACTAATGAAGAACTAACGTAACTACGACATGAGTCATATGAATTACTGCATGAATAGCACCACCTTAATTCATGTTAGTTCCTGCACGTTAGTTAATGTATTAATTATCACTTTGCGGTAAACTAAATCAAACATGTTCTAAAAGAAAGATGGCACAATGCAAAATTGTTTAGACATTTGTCACCTGCAGCTGTCACAAACATCAGTGAATGTTTTCACCTAACTCATCCAACATACAATGATGTATTCACAATTAAAAACAATTGTCTCCTCCTGTTTTGAGTGATTCTACTGCTGCCGTCCTACAATAATGCATTCATTAAGCAGATGCAATTTTCCAATTTAAAATCAGTGTCAGCACAGAGATGCTGGTTATGTTATGGATCAGTTTACTGTCATTATATCATCGTAATGCACTGAAGTCAGATGTTTGTCTTGTGTTCTTGCTCTTCTTTTGAGCCACAATTGCCCCTTCAAAAAGTCAACTTTCCTCCTACCGTTCAGTTCCTTCTCCATCTAAATGCAGTCACAGGACCTTGTTTTTTTACATGCTGATGAGTATGTAACTTAAACTAATCATCTTCGATATACTGGTGCAAACTAAGGCACATTATTGCTAACTCATTATTAATTAGTTATAAAGTAACATGAATTCATGACTTGTTAATGCATCATTATGTCATGACTTTACTTGGGGGGGCACATAATTGTTTACTCAATATTAATTACTTATAAAGTAACATGAATTCATGACTTGTTAATGCATCATTATGTCATGACTTAATGACTAACCCTAACCTAACCCTGACATTTAAAAAAAAAATTATCAATTACACATGTTTTATAAGCTCATCTAAATAAGATTTTTGGTGGTTTGTAAAGAAGTAGAAGAGCAGAGGTCCTGTGGCTGCATTTGGATGGAGAAGGAACTGAACGGTAGGAGGAAAGTTGACTTTTTGAAGGGGCAATTGTGGCTCAAAAGAAGAGCAAGAACACAAGACAAACATCTGACTTCAGTGCATTACGATGATATAATGACAGTAAACCGATCCATAACATAACCAGCATCTCTGTGCTGACACTGATTTTAAATTGGAAAATTGCATCTGCTTAATGAATGCATTATTGTAGGACGGCAGCAGTAGAATCACTCAAAACAGGAGGAGACAATTGTTTTTAATTGTGAATACATCATTGTATGTTGGATGAGTTAGGTGAAAACATTCACTGATGTTTGTGACAGCTGCAGGTGACAAATGTCTAAACAATTTTGCATTGTGCCATCTTTCTTTTAGAACATGTTTGATTTAGTTTACCGCAAAGTGATAATTAATACATTAAATAACGTGCAGGAACTAACATGAATTAAGGTGGTGCTATTCATGCAGTAATTCATATGACTCATGTCGTAGTTACGTTAGTTCTTCATTAGTTCTTGATTAATACATGTCTTAACTCATCATTAGTTCATAGTCAAGAAATTACTAATTCACGTATTAATACATGCTAATTCATGTACTGTTATTGTAAAGTGTTACCAAAAATAAACACTGATTTTCTGACTTTTTGTTTGACCTGAAATTTACCCCTAAATATAGAATGACCCACCTCTGCATAGTAATGATATATGTGAGGTAACTAGTGTGCAAATATATACATAAACATCTTTACAAGCTAGTTCATGTTTGTCACTCACATGCATTAACTTATACAAATTCAGCCGGGTAAACATGCATAAACAAAGTAACGAACAATGTATCAATAGGCTACTACTTACTTTACAGGCACGCACACAACTTTAGTAAAGAAAATCACTACAGTACACTTTGCATCCGTACGCTTTCCCAATCGGTCAAACTCTGTAACTCTTATTTAACATTCAACAATGATAAGCCATGGTTTACAGCAAAACTCAGACATCTTTGTCAGGCCAAAGAGGATGCCTACAGAAAAGGGGATGGAGTCTTGTACAATCAGGCCAGTAACACACTGAATAAGGAGATTAGAGTGGCTAAAAGGACCTATGCAAAAAGGTTAGAAGATCAGTTCATTTCTAACGACCCAACTTCAGTGTGGAAAGGCCTGAAAGCTGTCACAAACTACAGGACACCATCCCCAAGCACTGAGGCGAATCAACGGCTTGCTGAAGACCTAAATGAGTTTTATTGTAGATTTGAATGCCCCCACACCTGTCCAGACGATCTCTTTTCAGAACTATTAACACCTCCAGCAACCCCCCCTCCCCCCCCTCCCACCTTACAAATCAGCGAGAATGATGTGTGCCAGGTCTTCAGGAAGAACAAAAGAAAAAAGGCACCAGGTCCAGACGGCGTGACTCCAGCCTGTCTGAAAACCTGTGCTGACGAGCTGGCCCCCATCTTCTCATATATCTTCAACAGGTCTCTGCCGTTGTGTGAAGTCCCTGCCTGCTTCAAACGCTCCACCGTCATCCCCGTTCCAAAGAAACCCAAGATAACAGGACTTAACGACTACAGACCTGTGGCGCTAATGTCTGCTGTCCTGAAGTCGTTTGAAAAACTGGTTCTGGCTTATCTGAAGGACATCACTGGACCCTTACTAGACCCCCTGCAGTTTGCTTACTGAGCAAACAGGTCTATAGATGATGCAGTGAACATGGGTTTTCACTTCATCCTGCAACATCTGGACAGACCAGGAACTTATGTGAGGATCCTGTTTGTGGACTTAAGTTCAGCCTTCAACATCATTCCTACACTCCTCCAAACCAAACTAAACTAGCTCTCTGTTCCTAGCCCTATCTGTCAATGGATCACCAGCTTTCTACAGATAGGCAACAGCTGGTGAGACTGGGGAAATTCATATCAAGCAGCCGCATCATCAACACTGGCACCCCTCAGGGTTATGTTCTCTCCCCACTGCTCTTCTCCCTCTACACCAGTGATTGCACCTCTGTCAAGCTCCTGAAGTTTGCAGATGACACCACACTCATCGGCCTCATTCAGAATGGTGACGAGTCTGCCTACAGACAGGAGGTTAAAGAGCTGGCTGTCTGGTGCAGTCATAACAACCTGGAGCTCAACACGCTCAAAACTGTAGAGATGATACTGGACTTCAGGAGGAACCCTTCTGCACTTTTCCCACTCACCATCATGGAGAGCACTGTGGCTGCAGTGGAGACATTCAAGTTCCTGGGATTTCTCATCTCCCAGGAACTGAAGTGGGAAACGCACATTGACTCCATTGTAAAAAAAGGCCCAACAAAGGTTATACTTCCTTCACCAGCTGAGGAAGTTCAACCTACCACAGGAGTTGCTGAAACAGTTGTACTCAGCTGTCATCGAGTCTGTTCTGTGCACATCAATAACTGTCTGGTTTGGTTCAGCTACAAAATCAGACATCAGAAGATTACAGGGAAAAGTTCGGACTGCCGAGAGGATTATTGGTGCTCCCCTGCTTTTCCTTCAAGAACTGTATACAATTAGAGTGAGGAAAAGAGCTCAGAAACTCACTCTGGATCCCTCACATCCAAGCTGTCCCCTCTTTAAACTTTTGCCATCTGGCCGGCACTACAGAGCCCCAAATACCAGGACAACCAGGCACAAGAACAGTTTCTTCCCCCAGGCAATCCACCTTATGAACAGCTAAATGTTCACCCCATTGTGCAATAAAAATATGTGCAATAACCTTATATTTATTTGTTACACCTCCATCCTAACACATCCCTGCATCTCTTTCTATTTTATAACATTCTATCATCTATAGCACAACTGTACATACCACTTATTTATTTATCAATTTATTTTTCTGTATATTTTTGTTTATTTATATTTACATATGTGTATTTTTAGTTCCATCTTATTTTTATTGTCTGTGTGTTGTTTTTGTTGTCTCTGTGTACTGGAAGCTAATGACACAAAAACAAATTCTTTGTATGTGTAAGCATACTTGGTAATAACGTTCTTTCTGATTCTGATTCTAGTTAGCTTAGCATGCTAAAAACACTAAAACTTCTACTCAGCAACCTGATGAACATGCATGAGTGTCTAGCTCAGTGTGTTACACCATCGATCCTGCATACTTCATATCGTGGGTTCAAATCTCAGTGTGATACCCATGTCATTATACACATTTGTATCCTTATAAACCATATGTTTAAATACACACACTCACACATATCACACGTTTCTACTTTCAAATACACTCTAAACAAAAATGTTGCTAAATAGCACTAAAAATGGTTCTTTGGCTCGTAATCATAGGGGAACCTTTTTAAGTGCTATATAGCACAAATCTTTAAAGGTGATATACAGCACCTTTGTCAAATGGTGCTATGTAGAACCATAACTGGTGTCAAAAAGCACCAGCAGTAGTTCTTTGGCTCGTAATCATAGGGGAACCTCTTTTGGTGCTATATGGCACTGATTCTTAAAAAAAGATTTACAGCACATGTCAAATTAGAGATGCCATATATTTTCCAAATTGCTGAATATTAATGACTGGCAATTAAAGCATTCTTTAACTGCATAAGCTTTAAACAATATTTAACTGCACAAAGTGTTGTATAGTGTGAAATTTAGTGCACCTACTATTTTAAAATAATAATAATTTGACAAAAAGTTTCTCCCATTCATAAGTATAGGAGTGAACCATCACTGTGTTTCATTAGTCTTTGTTTTCAAATAACAATTAAAATTAAAGCTGCAAGCAGCGTTGAACAGGCCCTCGCACCTGGGCTCACCGCCGACCGGTGGCTTTAGAAACGGCAAACGTTGACCAATTTATGCATTTAAATTGGTAAATATAAATGACTGACATATTCCTTCAATATGTACCCAACTTCCTGCTGCCAGACGGTGGCGCTATCACTATAACTGGATACTGTCATGTAGATGTCTTCAGGTCGTCACTGTGATCAGACATATGAAGTTTGGTGCAGATTGAACATTGTATGGTTGAGTTATTGAGTGATTTTCATGTTGCCAACAGGTGGCGCTATGATTGTAACTGTATATTGGCACATATATGTGTCCAAGTCAGACAAAATTTTCGGTTGATTTTCGTGAAATTTTAAACATGGAAAGTCTATCAAAATGGTGTGTGAAAATTGAAAAATTTCATATTCAGTCCAAGATGGCTGACTTCCTTTTGGGAGGAGTCAAATAAAACCAAGTGAACTTTGCCCTTTATGACGTCACTAATGACTATACTGACATTTGTGCAGATTGGAGAAACTTCATCCTGACCCCAGCCTCCATTTAATGTCTTACTTTATTTTACCAGTTGGTGGCGCTACAACTATAACCTACACTAACTACATCAATGCGATCAGCCCACAAAGCCAAACATGTGTGTCCAATTTGAAGTAAATCACTTGATGCACAAAGAAGATAGAGTCTACTTCCTGTTTCATATTTTTGATGCTTATTTGACGCATTGCCGTGGCAACACTGTTTGAGCTATCAATAAAAGCTCCGCAATTTAACATCTCCTATGTCTTGACATGATTGTACCGAATTTTGGTGCCATTTACATGAATCTCCTAGGAGGAGTATTTCGAAAAAGACAGCATGCCATTTTCAAACAATCCAAAATGGCCGATTTCCTGTTGGGTGGAGCTAAAAAGTTGAAGTGGAAATTTGTTTGTCATGATGATGGCAATGTCCCTATGAACTTTCGTGAGGATCAGACAAAGTCTGTGGCAACCACAGCAATAAATCAAATTTGAAAATTGTAGGGGGCGCTACAGAGTCCACTGGCCACACCCAAAACAAATGACTACAGAATTAAATATTGTGGATAAGCTTCTACCAGTGTGCCAATTTTCGTGAGGTTTCATGTATTCCAAAGGTATAAAACATGCATTAGTCAGATAAAACCAAGTGATCTTAGCCCATCATGACGTCACCAATGACCATACCGAGTCTCGTGCAGATCTGAGAAACTTCATCCTGGCCCAAGCCCGCATTTGGTGGCGCTGTAGAGCCCCTCGACCACGCCTAAGCTCAAGCACTACTAAAAGTATAAATTTTTCGCAGGTCTGATCTCTGTGCCAGTTTTCAGCCATTTTAAGGCACTTAAAAATGAGCACAGACATTAAAAGAGAAACTAAAAAAAAATAATAAAAAATAATAGTGAAAAAACATGCCGAAAACAATAGGGCTTTAGCGCCTCCGTGCAAGCCGTTCCGTCTTGCTCCTCGGTGCTCGGGCCCGAATAAAATGCTTACTAAAAAAGAGGAAATATTGTATTTACCTGCATGCCATGTGACCATTAATCAATGTCAAAGAAACCGTGAACATACAAATGTGATACTTAATTACTGAAATATTTCATTTAAAATCTCAGGGGTACTTCAAGTAAACATATTTGGTGAATAAAGTTTAGATGACAAAACACATCTTAATCTTGAAAAACAGGTCCAGTTTTATTAACATATAACTCTCAAATTTGCATGAAAGAAATGTCATATCCATGAGTACCAAAGACGTCACTTCCGCTATGCTCGCCGCCATATTTGTGTCCGGTATGACAACAGACATGACACATCTAAATGAGATTTAAAAATATATTGAAATAAGAAATTATTTTTTACTACCACTTCCCACACTGAGACTTTGACTTGATTGTAAGTTTAGGGCAGAAAGTGTAAATGATTGTGAACCTAGTCGCTCGATGAAGACCTTTAAGACCTTGAAGAATCCTATGCCGGCTGGCGGGACTGGCGCTGACCGCACTAATTCCCTTACAGTCCGCGCTTTGATTTCGGCAAATTAGTTTTGGCGAATGAGCATGAGCCCAACATCCAGCAAGCCAAGAAAACATGGATATATACCTGAGAGAAGACATCTTTCACTTCTTGTGTAAAGCACAAAAACACCCAAAGCATGCAATTTCTTTATTTAAAAATATACATTTTCATTCATTCATAGGCTATTTGGCTGCAATAACATTTTAGTTAAATTTTGCCATTGTTTAAAAAAAATGCTTTACTGATGTTTCAGACTTTCTCTGATATGCTTTCAAGTTTTTTGCCATACATGTGTTTGTAGGTTATGTAATTTCACAGTATATCCACCTCCTACATTTTTACACCACTTGTGCAGCCAGTCACAATTCACAAAGGTACATTTTGCTCAGGACGATGGTTTGTGTGTAACTTGTGTGCCATTTTTTGTATGACAAATTATTTGTTTTTTGTTTTTTTGAGTAATTGTACATTAATAGTTTTAGCAAAACGAATATGATTATTTTTGAGAACTTTTGTACATATCTACTTTACTGCAGACATGGCAATGACATTCATTATAAAACACGTTTGCTGTTAAGCCAAATACACGAATAATTTACCCGCATCTCGATGTACTGTAAGTCGCTTTTCTCCACATTAGCACTGTTTTAAACTTACTGTTTGAATGCTTTCTCTTTTAATGGATCAGCTTGGACTTAGGAGTTGACCAGTTTAAAATGATGTGATCGCGAAAAAACAGCTTCTTTTCATTTTTAGGACATTGTCTTCGTTATAATGTACTGATTCACATTAGTAGTCAATAATTATTCCACTATTCTGCCTCTCCTGACATGCTCTCGCACCCCAGACCGACTCCGGTTGCATTTATTCACATGAATTGTGGAGATGAGAGGTGACTCCTCCTGGTCGTGTGATGTATTTAACGTTAGTGTAATTTCTATTCACCCAGACACTGACGGTAACATGTCAGAAGTGCCGTTACACTAAAGGCTATACGCATAGAGGCCCACTTCAAGCACTGATTGGGATCGAATAAAATTGTAGTTGGGTATTTTTCTGATGGCAGTTGTTACAGCTATCAGAACAATATATCCCTTTCATATTATAACCTTGTTGTGAACCTTCTGGGAGTGTTTCGCTGATCTTCTTGTAGTTGTGGCTGCTGTGACCATAGACTGAAACAGGTAGCGCGGACAAAAATGGCGGCGATAAACTACAGTGACGTCACATGAAACTCATGGATAGCAGTGTATTTATTATTATTTTGAATTCCAAAATAAACTGGGCATGAAAATATTTATTTGAAACATATATTACACAACATAATACTATGTTTAACCAATATTTAGCCAAAGTTGAACCAACATGGTCATAATTAAATGGTTCTAAATACCACAAAGACAGTGATGCATTTTCACAACTTCATGAGCAGTCGAACATGGCCAAACAACAAGGTTCCAAGTGAATCCAACAAAACTTCTGATCAAAAAAGGAAAACAGTTCAGCTCCAGATGTTGTCCCATCCCAGGATACAAAGAGTGGCTAAAAATTCTGAAAAAAAAAACAAAAAAAAAACAAAGAGGACAATACATATTAGATATATTACAACAATGATACAGACAGAGGGATAACAGATACAGTCAAAGGCAGATAGAGAGATGATTGTTACAGTTAGATACAGATAAACTGCCGTTAAAATGAGTCTCATATGTTCATCAAGGCTAAACAAAAATACAGGGGAAAAATACAGCAATATTGTGAAATAGTATTACAATTTAAAATAAGTTTTCTATTTTACTATACTTTCAAATATAATTTATTTCTGTGATGCAAAGCAGAATTTTCAACATCATTACACCAGTGTTACATGATCCTTCAGAGATCATTCTCATTATCCATGGAAGAATCCTGAACAAAAATATCACAGGCTCCAAAAAATATTAAGCAGCACAACTGTTTCTAACATTGATATAAATCAGTATATTTCAATGATTTCAAAGGATCATGTGACACTGGAGTAATGAGAAGACTAGAGTAATGATGCTGTAAATTGAGAAGTAAATTACATTTTAAAGTATATTAATATAGAAAAAACATGATTTTAAATTTTAATAATATTTCACAACATTACTTGTTTCTGTATTTTTTAAATGCAGCCTTGATGAACAGAAGAGACTTAATTCAAAAACATAAAAAAATCGGACTGATCCCAAACATTTGAACAGTAGTTTAGATAATAAAAGAATATAATAACAGGAACAAAGATGTGTGTTGTGGTGTGTGTGTGTGTGTGTGTGTGTGTGTGTGTGTGTGTGTGTGTGTGTGTGTGTGTGTACTTACATTTCAGAAATTCTGCTGAAAATCCTTCACTTTGTGAAGAGTGGCAACTTGGGTTCACTTCAACTGGTTTCTTCTGTACCATTTGCCGTGTCGTTTTAGATTCCACTTTTCCTTTCAACTTATCCATTCCTCTCTCAGGATACATACCTACAAATCAGTCAGGAAACAGACAATATGTAATTCACATTAGTTTTAGCTTTTGAGACATCTAAACCATTCTCCCTAAAAAAATTGTCTCTATTCTGGAGTTGAGAAACTAACATATCTTCTAACATATCTACATGTAAAATGCAGGTACTCAAATTCATAGATTGCAACTATTACCTTTAAATGAACTCCAAAGCTCCGTCTGTCTCCTCCTGGTAACGTTCGTCCAGATTTAATATGTAATATATGTTGCGAACAGGACAGACAGGGAGATGGGCTGGTTTAACTCATTCGTTATACCAAAGTGAGCATAAAGCATCACAATCAAACAATAAGCGAATTAGCCAGTTATCAAAGGTCCTCGCACACCTCGCTGCTTACGTTAACCGCTTTAACTGCACCGTTCAGAGTTTATGTGACACACAAATCCTCCCTCCGTGAGTGGCTGTCCGCGAGTCGCAAGCCTTTAACGTAACCCAGAGATTTTCCTACTATAACGTTAGCTGCTATAAGGCCGGGGAATGTGTGAAATCCTCCCGCGACCGCGCTGCTGAAACCCCGCACAAGTCTCCCTTGCACCCCACGGGCGGAGGATTCGTTAATCTCCGGTTACCGTGAATGTAGACAATTTACATACTACTACAAATATGAAACATGAAAAATAAAAACTGAAATAAGTCACTTACCACAGTTGTGAATCGTTCTTCTTGCTGCTCCCGAATGTCGCCGTTGGAGAAAATCCCGCCTCTGCAGATTTGAAATTTACAGCAGTGGACCCTTTTCACAAGACTGTGATGACGCGTTTAACGGTCATCAGCATCCTAAATCCTCAAAAGTTTTTTTATATTTTTAATTTTAAAATTATATACACTTATAGCCTAACACTATAATTTGTATTGTATTACCTTTGCATCATAATACAAAACAATTGTTACTGCTAATGCAAGGGTGTTTCTAATGCAGCATCTATGGGAGGGACAGTAAATTATATATGCTGTATATATATGCTGTACTGTAAGAAAAACAGCCCACTGCTGTAAAATATTGCTGTAATTTTTAGAGTCAGAGAACCTACAGGTGTCAGGTTTTGAGACTCTTTTGTGGTGTTTTCTGTTGGTTTTAGTCCTGTGTATTTGGTTTAGTCCAGTCTGTATTTGGTTTAGTCCTGTCCTTATTTGGTCATGTTCCTGTCTCCACCCCTCATTAAGTCATTATTAGTTAATAACGATCACCTGTCTGTGTCTCGTTACCACCCTAATTAAGTTTGATTCTGTTCATTGTTTGGCGGTCCGTTCTCGTCTTTGTGTGTGTGTCTCCTTGCCCGTCTCCTGTTGGATTTATTTGTGGATTTAGTTATTAAAAGACTTGTTTTGTTCCTGATCTCGACCTCGTCCTCCTCGTTTGTCCTCCCAACACGACACCTGACAGAAGAACGGACCTAAAACCGCCTCCCCCCCCCCCCCCCCCGTGTTTTGTTTCCCGTTTTGTACAGTGTGTTTGTTTTACTTTCATTATGAACATTCCCGCCGTCGCCCTCCTCCTCCTGAAGCAGGAGGAAAGGACTCTCGAGGACCACACTAAAGACTTTTTAGTGTTGTCTCACTACACCCATTACCCAGACGACTGCCTCTGCGCTTTCTATCTCGCCGGGTTGAACGTTATCACCCGAGGGCAGTTGTCTGGGGATGGTCCTCGAGAGGACTTCGCAGCTTTTGTTGAGTGGGTGCTGGTGTCGTGTAATTCCACAATGACTGTTGGCAGTGTCGGGGACACCAGCCCCACTCACAACCCGGAACCCAGCCTACCACCACCCGTAGCGGAGCTACACGAGCCCACCGCAGACGGAGAGCCCGAGCATGCCGCGATCGTCATGTCACCATCGGAGGAGGTGACAGAACGAGCGATCGTCACGGAGCCAGAGCACAAGATGTCTGACCAGGTGCGTGAGCCGGTAACACCGCTCCAGACGGGGGAAGTTTCAGTGGAGCGTGAGGGAGCTATGGAGAGCCCCGCCCACTGCACCGCCGATGAGGGTGAGTTTGCGCAGGATTCTGGGGGCGCTGTGGACTGTTTGGACATTTTTGAACCTGCTATGGACTGTGCTACAATGGATTATTCTGAACCGGAAATGGACCATTGTGAACCTGTTTTGGACAATTTTGAACCTGCTATGGACTGTGCTACAATGGATTATTCTGAATAGGAAATGGACTATTGTGAACCTGTTTTGGACATTTCTGAAACCATTTTCCCACCCACCCTCCCCCTCTTTCCCGTTGTGATGGTCCATGGTTCAGCCACAACACCGCTGTCCTCTGTCAGCCCCTCAGCTCACCCTCTTACCACCATCGGTGCAGTGGATTCGCCGCGGGTCAGCCAGCTTCCATCGGCGTTGTGGCTGGAGGATCCTTCAGCTCCGCCTCCAGCCTCTGAGTCCTGGACTCCGCCTCGGCCCTCCGACCCTGCAGCTGCACTGTGGCACCTAGCTCCCTCGTCTCCATCGTCGACCATCGATCCACTAGCTCCACCGGGCTCCCTCGTCCCTACGGCTCCGCTTCGGTCAGTCGTCACCCTGCCATCGCCTCTGGACTCCACTCCTCCGGCTGCGCCTCGTCGCTCCGTCTCTCCGGCTTGGCTGGACTCCTCCTTCCCTCCAGCTCAGCCTCGGTCCTCGATCGCTCCGGCTACGCTGCGGCTCTCCGGATCTCCGCCTCCGCCTCGGTCGCAGGTGCCACCTGTTCCGCCTTGGCCCTCCGGATCATCGGCTCTCCGTCTCCGCCTTGGGCTCCACCTCCACCTGCTCCGCCACCGTCGGTCAGCCCCATGGAGTCGTCAGCCCTTCCTCCACCATGGCTCCTCCCGCCGTCGGCTCCGCCGTGGGCCACCGTCACGGCTGGGGTCTGGACACTCCTGTCGTCTCCCTGGCTCCTCCCTCCTGCTGATCCACCCTGGACACTCCTGTCGTCTCCCTGGCTCCTCCCTCCATCATCTCCTCCCTGGACTCCCTTTGTTCTCCTCCTCCCGGATGTCCGTCCCCCTCCTGAGCCCCCACCCAAGCCCCCCCATGTTTTTGTTTTCGGCGCGAGGTTGCGCCTTCCGGGAGTAGGGGAGTTATGTCAGGTTTTGAGACTCTTTTGTTGTGTTTTCTGTTGGTTTTAGTCCTGTGTATTTGGTTTAGTCCAGTCTGTATTTGGTTTAGTCCTGTCCTTATTTGGTCATGTTCCTGTCTCCACCCCTCATTAAGTCATTATTAGTTAATCACGATCACCTGTCTGTGTCTCGTTACCACCCTATTTAAGTTTGATTCTGTTCATTGTTTGGTTGTCCGTTCTCGTCGTTGTGTGCGTGTCTCCTTGCCCGTCTCCTGTTGGATTTATTTGTGGCTTTAATTATTAAAAGACTTGTTTTGTATCTGAGCTCGACCTCGTACTCCTCGTTTGTCCTCCCATACACGACACCTGACAACAGGGGCTTAATGGGTATTTTGTATGGCAGTGGTGCTATATAGCACCTTAACCACCCCAAAGAACCACTAAAGAACCGCTGAAGAACCATACAGGTGCTTAACCGTTTCTTTATATGGTATTGGTGCTATATAGCACCTCATCAATCCCAAAGAACCGCTGAAGAACCCTTTTTTTAGAGTGTATGTAAATTACTTAAATCATATGTGAGAGGTAGCACATAACTTCAGCTGTGTTACAATTGTAAAGACATTTCATGTGCTTTTGAAATCAAATACTAAAGTGATGAAATTAAGAGAGAGGGGCACAGAAACAGAGAGACAGACTGAGAGAGACAGATG